>OY750767.1:11700000-12900000 GCA_963556745.1 Catoptria pinella
TGTATGACAGTCAGTTTGACAGCTTGTCTTGTCTCGTTTGAGTAGTATCTACACCGTAATGCGCTCCGATTGGCGTTTGAAGTCACGTGATTTAGAGCATTATTTTAAATATTTTTATTAATTTTTATTTAATTTATTACCCAAATTTATAGTTCCAACTTAATATGATTTTTAGTATTTTAATATTCCCTTCTACAGTTAAACAGAACTTTTTATATATTTGCGATTCATGTCACATCCCTATTATTTCTTCTTAAACTATAATACATGGCCACAGTACTTTGTGGAGTAGACAGTACATAAAATATAATACACAAAGATGTTCATTTATTTCTAAACTGCTGCCCTGGGGTAAAGCGCGACTATAATAATAAATAAAAATAACACGTACTTATACTAAATTATTAATGGGAAAATAATGTAAAATTGATATAGCTTTATAAGTTACGTAATAAATTAAAATAGCTTTGTAAGTACGTAAGCTCAAGTAATCAATCAAGAAAAAGCGTTATATATAAGCGGTATATCTTTTCAACACTGTCCATCAATCTGAATATACCTAATTGTGAAAGCTTTAAAAACATATTAAGGGCCTGTTTCACAATCAAAAAGTAAGTTCTGGCCTCTTAGCATGACCATTGAAACGCCATATGATATAGCAATTTATGCCCCATGGATTTTGACAGTTGTGTGTCAATAAAACGCTATATCGCGCGATGTACAACATTTCGCGAATAGAGAGTCGTTCCCATAGTAAAAGTTGTTCAGTTTGATGGTCCCTATATACCATATTCGGCATTAAGGGTATTTTTGTAACATGTTGTATATCGTGTTTCGGTGGTCATACTAAGGGGCCAGAGTAGCTTACTTGGCAAATGATTTGACATATTTTTCATATTCCAACTGTCAAATCATCTGTCACGTAAGCTACTCAGAACTTACTTTTTGATTGTGAAAAGTACAATAACTATTTAATTTGTGTGTGAAACAGGCTCTATGTTATATAAACTTCGTGTAAATTATTATTACGCGACATATTAACTCCCATGACTTTAAATTCTGTTTACAGTAATAAAATTGTCAAGATATGCATCACGTTACGTTACTGCAGACGTAAAATGCCAAGTTTGTTTTGGATTTTTCTACTAAAATCTTCACAACGTATGGATCGTGTTGGGTGATCCAACTATAGCTTTTATATACAATGATTAAATATTTTTACGCGTGTACTCACTCAGCGGCACTGTAAGTTGCCAAATCACGACAGTTAAAAGCTGTAAGTGCTGTTATAAAAGTTTATTTGACCGAGCGCGGCTAACTGCGGCACGATTTAGTCAAAATTTACATGAAACTGTGCTTAAAACTTGCTCGGTGGCCGCCCACACACATGTTGTTTTCACGATCTTGTATTTATTCGACAAATATCTAAAAATTACTCTAAATAAATCAGAAGAGACGACAGCTGAATTTGATCTTTGGTTAGAAAATCTGGTTGAAAATATTTTTCTACATAGAAATTCACTGGAATTGACCCAGAAATCGCAACGCCAGAATCAGCGTGTGATGTGGTATTTACACGAGTCGACTTGACAGGCAACTTGGCAGGCGATTTTAATCAATTAGCGTTCTTTTTATCGACAATCGCTTGTAAAATCTAATCGCAAACCTAATTTCAATGAGGTGGCGATATACGCAATATGCAATCTATTGGAAATAAATCTATTTTAGTCTAAAATTATACGCAATTTGGAGATTTTTTTATCGAAAAATTATTATGGTCTTATGTTTTTGCTTAAATTAGATTATCGACCATATGTTTCTTTTTTGGGAACTTACATTTTATATTACTCCGTAAAAATTAATCTAAAATTGGCTACTAGCTTCCGCCCGCGACATTTTTATCCAAATCCGTTCAGCCGTTTTTGCGTGCTTGAGTACCGAACATGTATACATATACATCTTATCATCCGAACATTCAAACATGTAGGATATAAGATTTTTTTTATACAATTCAGAAAATTCGATCTTTGAATTTTCTGTAGACTCATTAATTGATGTATGCAGAGCGTGACGGCAAACGTTTTAATGATATATGAAATGCTATGGTATATGTCACACCGAAGGCACGACTGATGCGCAGCAGCCGTGTGGCATTCGGTGTGACATAATAATATAGGTATTGTCAATATACCATAGCATTTCATTGAACGTCGTTTGCTGTCACGCGCTGCGTCGCTACGCGTTGTGCTGCATCCGGTTTGACCTCCCGCCCTTGCATTTGACGAATCCACACGAATCTAAAGAATACCTAATTAAACGTCTCATTTTCCATATATATTCCATATATATAATGTACAGCCAAAGTTATTCTGTGTCATTAAAGTGAGCTAAACCTAATAATCGATAGGGTTGCAACTAATCGTGAGGCAGAAAAGCAAATAAGCAAGTGCTCGCTCAAACAGGTGTTGTCTCACTATAAACGTTTAGTCGAGCTTAATCCCCTGCCAATATTATGTGTTAAAATTACATGTTGCGAATCAACAGTCCGACAAATAACACGCTGGGATGAGGGCTGTCCAAAGCAAGAAGATAACGCCCTGATGAAATTACTTTATCCAAACACGCGACATTTTGCACGCCTTTTAAATCGAATGTACGATAAAAACTATTTCTCCAAAAATTAATAAGGGGCAGAGACCCCTGTGATTTTTTCCATTTCATTACTGCTATTGATTTTATTGTTTGTATACCTACGTATTGTAACGAATACAAAAACACTTTAGCTAAAAATTTTAAAAATGAATGTAGATAATAGAAATCACAATCAATATTAACGTACTAACTAATTCTATTTATTAAAATCATTAATTAAAGATATGTTAAACATAATCTATATGTATATATTTAAAATTCAATGTCCTGACTGACAGATATATCAACGCACAGACTAAACCACTAAACCAAGAGACTTGAAATTTTGCACATAGATACCTTATACGGTGTAGGCATCCACTAAGAAAAGATTTTCGGAAATTCAACCCCTTAGGGGGTTTAATCATTAAAGTTTTTTTGAAAGTCCTTAAAGTAGTGCACGAGCAGCTTCGTGCAAAGCCTGCCACGAGCAACACGTGGCAAACGTCCCGCCACGCGAGGCAGCATGCTTGGTTGAAACTGCCTATTCACGTAAAAACGGCTGATCGGATTTTGTTGAAATTAAACAAAGAATACTTTTTATCCAGGTTACAGGTTTCCTAAGGATTTTCTCATATGTCAATGCGGACGAAGTCGCGGGCGAAAGCTAGTTTCAGTTATAAAATAAAATGTCACCCATTATATTCACCAAAATTCTTAAGTTAACAACCCTAGTTGAATCACAGCGATAGATCAATTTCGTTGGAATCCAGGGTTAGTCAACGTTTAGAATTAACGGGTTAATTTTGTAAGCGTTTCTAGTTATCGATTACAGAGCACAGGTACAGATATCGATTATATCGAGTGCTTTGGAAAACATAATCGGATGAACCTTTTGAGCTAACTGCATGTTATTATTTATTGCGTGTCTTTTGTTGAATCTTAATCGATCGATTTATCGACTGAGCATCGAGTCATCGGTCACGATCGATATTTATAGCACATTAAATAATTGTTTGTGTTTTCATTGAAAGTTAATCCAAACTTTCAGTATCAGAAGGTACTTACCTTCATTATGCTTAAAGTTTACGGGCAGTCAAGCACGAGCTTTTTACTGTAGTTCTTTTTGTATTGAGTTATCCAATTTATTAACTGACATAATATTATGAAACTTTGAACACTAACTATTTGAACAAGTCCTAAGAAAGAAATTTTCTCTAAATTATTTTTTGCGTAACAAACAGCTGTTTATCATACTAAAAAATGTAAGCTACCTACATACTTATTTTCTGAAAAATATACTGGATACCCTACCTCTCAGAGGGATGAAATTATGGCAAAGGTAAGCCGTTCTACAATTATGTTATGATCTGCATTGTGTTATGATCTAAAAGGTAAGCCGATGGGAACCGGCTTTAGGGACCCTTCACCACTGTACCTCAAAGTATACGCACATCAGAAATTCTCTCTCAAACTGTACTGTACTGAAGGTTGAAACTTAATTTTCCTAGACACGAATATCTTAAGTTACCAATTGTTCAAAGACGTACGTTTCATAGGATGTTAAATAGTACGTTTCGTAGGAGCCAAGGAAGAGTTAACAGTCTGAAATCTTTAAAAAGATGCAACAGCTTGGCCCGCCAAATATTTCGTTGGTAAATATTGTCACGCGAAGGAAAAAGTTTAGATCAATCAGGAATAGTGTAGCTTTCTATTAGTGAAAGAATCATTGAAATTAGATAAGTCTTTTCGGAGTCCTCCTACATACAAATATACAAACTACCTCTTTATAATATTATCAATATATATTTGATATAACGGGATCTGCCTTACCTTCATTGTTAGATCAACTTCTATATGAAATGATTATAACATGTTAAAATGTTTCCTCTCTAAAGTGGCTTAATGACATTGTCAGCAGTTAATCTCATTATGCATGTTAATGGTAGAGAAATCCGATCAATCGAGATATAACACGGATCAAGTCATAGGATGTAGCGTTAGGAAACTCCTGTATGTTGTTGGTCGCTTTACGAGTAGTAGGTACATATTAATTGAAGTACATTAAGGAAATATTAGTTATCATGATCAGGTAAATCGATCATAAATCCTATCGATGTTAAAATGTGAAAGTGGTATTGTTTGTTTATTTTTTACGCTGTCACGTTTTAAAGATACTAAACCGCATGCAACTTTACATACACGTTGTCAGGAGTACCGAAAGGACATAGATACCTTTCATCCAGAAAAACCCTGTTCCCAAGAGATAGAACAATATACGTAGACGAAGATATCTCAATGATAAGTACAGTTCTATTCCGATGAATTAATTAGTTACTTAATTCAACGTATTGACTGCAGCATCATAAAAAATATGACCTTGACATTCACCAAGCCAGAACCAAAGACTTGCGTTGGAAAAACATGAAGCATCGACAAACAGGTTATAACCAAAGTATCTGTAATAATTCACAAAACAGACACCAAAGCCCTATTTAATAAACGTGACAATTTGTCACCTGTCATGACAATTTTATATCCATTGCGTCAACCAATTTGAAAATAGAACAAACTGCTCATAGCTACACCGCAACGTAAACCAAATTTTCATGAAAATTGACAAATTGTCACGTTATTAAATAGGGCCCTGATCAAACAATAACACATCAAGATCATTGCTGCCAGGAAAATATCCTGACAAATAAAGAAGATGCGAGAAGGAAATAACTTTAACGCTACCCTCTTATTATTTACGCCCAATCAGCTGCTAAAGCGATCGAGAGCGCTGCAAAATGATCGATCGCAGCAGGACGACCGCAGCCAAAGGTTTGTCTTGGCAAATTAAGAGGCGCTTATCGTCAACCGGCAGATTGAGTTCCACTGCCATCATGTTTTTGCTGCAATATCCTGTACTAGGACTAAGTTTTTGAAAGATATAACTTAAAATTATTACAGGATTACATTTTGATCTGTGATAACGTGTGATAACATCTATCTAACGTTACTGATCGTTAGAAAATCGCTGGTTAGAAGTCCGTTTTCAATATTTCACATTCTATATAATACTAAATAATATACTAGAAAAAATACGACTCGCACCAGATCATGTTCTCGGACGGGAATCGAACCCGCGACCTTTGGATATCCGGTCCAATGCTCTGACTGCTGAGCTACCGAGTCACTAGTGGGAACGTCGAATTTCTTCTATCAACTCTTACGCTGCAAGTCACTGATTCCTTTTTTAAGCAATTGGTCATATTTAGAATAAATAAAATAAAATCGACTGGCGGCGCTAGTTGGCGCATGTCAGCCCCTTAATTTCAAAACTATTATTTTTCTTAAAGAGCCACCGCGTTATTTTAATTTCATGCAACATTATAATAATTATGGCACTTCAATATATTGATTATAGAGGCGTATTTATACTCGATATTAAGGAAAGAGGTGTCTATACTTCTTTGCCATTCTTATTCTAGAGTTAATCATCCAACTTGTACAGCATTGTATTTTTATATCATTATTTTTATGACTAGCCATTTCCTAACTAAACAGTAATTTCAACTTCCCCAGTAAGGCTGTCCTTTGTCGTCCCTATCACATAATAACATCATTACCGAGCATCGGACAGCGGCCATCTTCATAATCTCATAATTAAATCGCTCAATTACCATGTTCCAGATGCGACCTAGCATGGAAGATGGATGCTGGTTAATTATGCCGCTTGCCGTTTTAGTCATTGGGACCATTAAATATTTTATAATCAGGTGTGAATATCTCTGGATGTTTACTTATAAACTACGTCTTATCAATTGAGTCTAATATTTGATTGAATCAGGCGTCACTTGGCGGAAGACCCAAACCATCGCCAAAAGAGAAATATATGTAGCTTACTCCCGCAAAAAATTTTTTAGATACATATTTTAGTAGCTACATATATTTCTCTTTTCACAATAATTGAGTCTAAGTTTTATTCATATCCAGAATGTTTAATTACGTGGCACTTTTTGGAATTACAAAGCAATTTATTAGCATGTGTAACTTTATCTACTTCACTTGATAAGTAGCGTGATAATATAGATACTTAAGTAGAATAAACACAATAATTCTAGCCATTTCCTTTTTTAAATCACGTTGTGGTTAAGAATCGCCATCGTAATGTTTATATGTGAATGGACAACGGATAACACCATTGAAATTGTGAGGTGAATAGAACACATAAGTCCATCAGATGGACGCATTCATACCACAATGACTATTGTTGTATCTGCGTAATTCAATTGTACTATGTATTCTCGTGGATTGATTTATTAACTGTCTTTAATGTTGCCAAACTTCCACCACATTGGATAGTGGATAACCAAGAAACAATTCATAAAAATTGAATAAAAATTAACAGTTTCGCTATCATTTATTATTAAAAGGATGCAGTCTCAGAATAACAGGTTTTGTAATAATGATGATGCTTGTTATTCTTTTGGAACACTTTTGCTTGAAATGTAAGATTACAATTTTTCATGTATTTTCATTGATAATTAAAAAAAAGTGATTACAGTGTTATACACGGTTACATTTTTATCAAAGCGGAAAATTTTAAAGGTAACTTCTTAAAGGTTATATAATTGATTTCAAGAGAAAATACATATATTTTTTTATAGTCCTGAAATAAAACATAAAGTTTTGTCGGTCCTGTACCCATTAAAGTAGGCAGGGATTTTTTTTTGTATCAACTGATATGATAACACACAACAAAGAAAAAAAAATATGTTCATTGTAAATTAGCCAATTTGTAGTCGTTCATCGTCTTATCACGAAGTATCCGTGAAAATGAAGTGTTTACAGGATATTTTGTGAGAAGGTTTCCGAATTACGCGAGTGCGTTAATTTATTTTTTTATTTGTATCCCACTTATGACTGAGACGGCAATCGGCCCTAAATTTTCCTGTCTGATAAAAAGTAGCCCTGTATAGTATTAATTTCCTGTCTTTCTTTTGGAGATAATATTTACATTACTTTTTCTTCTTTTTCAAACAATAATATCTTACCAAATGTTTTTATTTTTTAATTTTGTTTTTTTTGTACTTTCCTGAAGTTTTCTGCGCATATCTACACTAATTATATCGTTGTACTTGGTCATCTCAAAAAGGTGTCTACTTATCTTTCTTACCGGGATGAATTTATCACTGCAATCTCTAAAATACATGCTACTACTTCCTAACAGACAGATGTTCCCCGAACATTAGTTAGGTACATCCATGAAAACGATCAAAGATAAGTATTGTTTAGGGCTCGCTACACAATTAAACAATACTATTATTGTGCGGCATTGCCTCCCAAATAGGGGGCATTTTCACTCCTTTGGGAGCCATTTCGAGAAAATTGATATATTACTGTAATATTTTACATTAAATACTTTCTTCTTTCGTCGTTATGAAAAGTGTTACGTTTATGAAAAAACAGTGTAACGTGCCCAAACTTCAATTCTTATTCGGGTTAATATATCATATATATTATCATCACGATGAAGAAGATCTTATTCAATATTTATTCTGTAAGAAAACATTTGTTTGTATGTATTATTTGTATTTATTAGGTATGCAGTTTAACCGAAATCTTTTAAGTGCAAAAAACAATATGATATGAATAAATTTACCGATTACTTTACAAACAATGACTGTTATCTAAATTGCCAAAGCCCATCAGAATAAAATAACCAAACAGAAACAACTACTCCTTATAGAAAACTGGTCAAAATTACCTCAAAGTGTACTAGAATAGTCAATATAGCCCATTGTTAGCAATGCCAGTGTGGATAAATGGGCACTGCATGATCCATTTATGGCACCAGGAACCAGGGACCAGAGCTCCAGCGCCACCACAGACATGATTGCCAAATGGCAATGCCAAAGACAACAGAATCAATTTGGAAAATAATCTTAGATAGCATGATTTGTTAAAATAAAACACTTTT
Organism: Catoptria pinella; assembly: GCA_963556745.1. NCBI lineage: Eukaryota > Metazoa > Arthropoda > Insecta > Lepidoptera > Crambidae > Catoptria > Catoptria pinella. The sequence continues at coordinate 11,708,600 of OY750767.1, forward strand.
TACAGATTACAGCACAGGACACGGGATACAGGAACAGTACGCGCGGAAGTCTAAGCAGTGTATAGCATGGTTTAATCATTTGGACCACAGCACGATTGGCCCAAATGGCAAACCCAGCTAACCAGCTTGACAGACAAAACGACAACATTTACACATCATATGACAGAAACAAGTTGGATTTAATTACTGTTTCGAAACAAAGCGTAAAAAGTATAGTTTCTTATTCATTGAAAGCATTGACAATAGAACTAATCAATCATCAGAACAATAATCTGACTGTTTGTGTTAGTCTTCAGTACTTTGAAACACAATAAACGTCTAAGTAACTGGAGGTACATAACTCTTATCGACCGTAAATATATTTGAGTTTACAGCCCGGCGCAGATCTACGTCTTGGACTCGTTTACGTTCTATCGTCATTAGCTTAATTTTTATTTATCGGCATTCTTTATGTTATAAAAGTAATACGTAATTAAATAACATTAAAAATGCCGATGTAAATTTTTGAGAAACATTTAAATTTTCACTTCTTTCCTAATATGTTCCCCCTGTTGACTTTACCGTTCTACTTTAAAATTTACAGATGCTTTCACCGATTTCAAGTATTCAACAGCCACACTGTTAATGAACTAAAACAGAGTCAGTACAGCAGGATCCCTAACAATAAGTTACACGCTGAGAATCCCTTGACGTGTGTGCAAATCTTAGATTAAGCCCACTAGATATGCAACATGCGGGGCGATAGTTAGTGCACTGTTAGTGAATCACGCTAATTGGCATCTACTCTACTGACCATATTTTAGGGGGTAACCGATAGGATTGGTTGGATAGAATAAATCTCTGGTGGTGAAAAATAGAACTATTTTCACTTGCCCAACATTGCCATTGCCAGCTCGGGAATGTGAAACTTGTGGATTTCATGATATAAGTAGCTTTTAGCATTCGAAGTTTATTACAATTTGCATGAAAAGTTATATGGAAAAATTTCAATACCACGACACGAATAGATAATCGAAAATTTATGAGATCCGTTTTTTCTAGTAAAATAAGCATTTGATGAACCTCCGTGGTCGATGGTTTGCGCACTGATTTTTAAGGTGTGGCCATCTCTGAGGTCCTGGGTTTGATCCCCAGCTGGGTCAATTTAGAAAACTATTTTTTCTATATTGTCTCAGGTCTGGGTGTTTGTAGTTCCACCGTTGTCTCTGATTTCCATGACACAAATGCTTTAGCTATTTACTTTGGAATCAGAACAATGTTTGTCATGATGTCTAATATTTATTTATTAATTTAATTAAATATCTTTTAACTATTAAAGATTTTTTTTTCTATTCATTAACAACAGATTTTCCTTGGCTATGTAGAGACAAAAGCAAAAATTCATAGTAAGGTGACGGGTGGGCATCCAGATCTATTACTTGCAAGCTACTTAACTATTCGAAAAGCGCAAGGAATTTCTTAAGGAATGCAGTCACTGCATGCAGAAAGTACCAGGCGATCATAACTCCAAAGAGATACACAAACAAAATGAATAATAATTGTGATACATATAGATCACAGCAACATCACTTGATTCTAATTCATAGCCGTTCAATGATTAACCGGCCACAAATGAATAGCATCGTGTACGTCGTAAATTGTGGGGCATCCTCGTAAACAAGTGCCGGTGATGCTCGCATTCATATTGTGGCGGCTTATGAATGCGGTGGTCAGTGTGACATAGTTTCGTATTTAATAATGCTGGCAAGGATTTAGGACTTTGTAGAAGTTAACTCATAGTTTTCCGTACAATGTAATGTGCTATGAATGCCTTCTTCGTGTAAAATATTATGGTGGCTGATCCCCTTTTGCATTTAAAAGATTTGAGTGTCCTTAAAGAAACAAGTACCTAATGCGAGTTGTAGAGGTATTTTCGAATCGCTTTATGTTATAGTGTGGTCTGTCATTTTAATACAAATAGATTTATCATGAAAATGTTTTTGTTTTTAAATAACTTTTACAAAGAAATATTTAGTTATGTTATTTCGCTTTCCGATAATGCATGACAAAATATTTAAATCTAAAACATCACAATACATATTTTTTAGATCTTAACTTCTTTTTGACACATTTTTATTAATTCGCTATCTTGTTTATTTATCAATTTTTCATCTCCATAACTGCTATATCGATAGTTAAGGCTTCATGACGATGAGGTAAGTATATGTTTAATGCGAAGCCTGATAAAATCAAGTGCGCTTAATGGCCTCTGTAATGGGCAGGTAAATAATCGAGCCGTATATGCGACCATTTATTTTGCGCCAGACAGCCAGTCTACAGTTTGTTTGACGAATGGGCAATGGCCGAGATATCCGTCAGTGTTGCCAGTCTATGTATAATATAGCACATTTTTGTATACTAGTGGCTCCGTGAGCTGTAGACCTCGAGTTAAAAAGTAGTTCAAATTGTATGTGTTATAAAATTAATCTAATAGATGTCGCCACGAGGTTTTCAAAGCACATAGTACGTGCTGTTTGGTATACTCTTCTGTATATTCGCAGCTAGATGGCGCTTCTAATTTTAAACAGTTTTCGAAATGAGCGTTTTTTTTTTTTAATCTTTTTACCTCACCTTCTTTGCTCACAATCGGCTTAAGTACACGAGAAAATATATTTTATTGTCTTGCCTACTTATATTTTTGTATAGTTTATCTCATCCTAAAACTATTATAATAAAGTACAAATTGGAATTAATATCGAACTTCCTAATGTCTTTTTGTACATATCTAAAACTTGTTTCTAAATACTGGCAACACTCTACGTGCTAAAACCCAATTTGTATGCACGTTATGACCCAACGCTCAAGAGAAATGGATTTTTATAAGTGACAGCACCGACATCCATTAGACCAGTTATTAAATAAAAATTTATGTTATTGGACCCAATTAAATTATAATTCTATATTAAGTCCAATAAATATATCTTCCACTAGACAGAAAAACTTATAAGAAATGATGAATTTATGGGACATTAAGAAAATATAAAGCTTAGTTGACAATAAATTGTAATTATCATAATTTTTCATTGAATTGTTTATTGAACCTATTAAATGTATAACTAGTGGCTCTGTAGAGCTGTAGATCTCGCGTTTTTGTGACAATTTGAACATTTTTCGAAATGGCTGAAATATTATTATCCCCATTTATATCCAGCATATTTTTAAAATTGAAATGAATAAAAAACTATATGATTATAGAACCTCAACATTTCACGAGAATCGGTTGAGAAATGCGACTTGTAGAGGAGAACAAACGGACAGCCGGACAGCGGGGCAGATATACGAAAGCATTTTTGCCCAAGCTGAAGCAAATCCTTCGATTGGTCAGTGCATTGGGCCGGAATCCCAAGGGTGCGGGTTCGAGTCCCGTCTGAGGTGCTACGGGTGAGTCGATTTTTTCTAGTATTTTTTCTAATATTATTTATCTTAAATCCTTCGAAGCTAACTTAAATTAACTTCCTGTTTTACACAACTAACGACTTAAACTAAGTATAAATCCTAACTATTGAATGGCATTTGTTCTACGATTTTTTTTCCAATATTAATTAATTGTTGATCGACTATTACTCGTTAACTCGTAAAGCCTACCTAGCAGTGATAGTTTTCCTTTTAAAATCTTTTCATAAATTTTTTCACGTTTCCATAAGCAAAACGGATCCCTGAATCAAAAAGTGGTTTTCACAAACCTACAATATTATTAAAAGACCTATCCAACGATATGAGATTAATGAGAAAAAAAAATTACATCCCCACTTTTTAAATTTTTTTCGAAATTTTATTCTACCATTTTATGGCGTAAGTAATATGTGCATTCATGTTAAATTACAGCTTTTTAGTACTTAGGACCTCTGAGACAAGACGCGAACGGACTGACAGACAGACGAAACTGTGAGGGTTCCTTGTTGACGTGACTACGGAACCCTAAAGATGGAAATAGATAAAAAAATAACCTAACAAAATAAGAAGTATTTATACGTACCTACGTTATTTTTGTTGTTTTGGAATTAAAAAATAATACAACTGTGTAATTTACCTTCCATACATTCTCATAGACTTACATTTTGTTTATTGGTAACCCACGGGAGCTCAAGTGGTATAGCAATCAAGCAGATTAGAACCAGGACCGAGGAACTTGAGGTTCCTGGGTTCAAATCCCAGTTGCAATTTTAAAAGTTTTCATTCGAGTTGGCTTGCTAAGCTTGGCTTACTTGGAAAAATCTTATCCCAAGATTCAGTGAAACTTACAATAAATAATTTAATTCAATTTCCCACGAGATGTCATCTGCAGCGTGAAGCCTGTCCATTACCAAGCTATCGACACTTCGTTAGCACAACACTTTATATATCTTCCCTTAGCCATAAAGCCTGAATTCCCTTGCAAAACAAAACACATCAGCCCACATCGCGACTCATGCGCTGGACATCTATCAAACCAATTTAGACTTTAAAGCTTGAGAGGGTTTTCAATTGTTTGACATTTCTAATAGTCATTGTGGGCTAATATCGAATGCATCAAAGTTCTGGACGCCAGGTTCTTTCTCCTGCCATTACCTGGATCTCATGGGAATTTGTTTCTTATTGCATAACAAATAAGTTCTTAAAGGTAGTGAGCAAAGCGAAAAGTTTTGCTAGCTAAAATATGCCACCCAAGAACGGATGGCGTCTGATAAAGAAAGTCTATAATGGGAGCTATTGTTGAAGAAACTAGCTGTAAGGAAATAGCAATAGTTGTGAGCTGTGTGTTTATAAATTACGAAGCACAATCTGACTGTTTGAGTTAGTCTTCAGTACTTTTGAAACACAATAAACGTCTAAGTAACTGGAGGTACATAACTCTGATCAACCGTAAATATATTTGAGTTTACAGCCAGGCGCGGATCTAAATCTTGGTCTCGAGGTTCAAACTGAAAAGTACAACCACAGCTATACATATTTGTATACCATAACGACGTTTAAATAAAGTGTATGTTACATACATTTCTTACAATAGATTAGATGTAGGGAAATTTCTGACTATACTAGCAGACCTGCAATCAGCAGGGTTTCAAGAAATAATTAATTATGTTTCTGTGTCAATGACCTAATTATTTTCTTTTATTTATTTATGTTTGCTTAGTGTTAGTTATTTAGATAAGGCTATGATGAGGCTGGCATACCTATTAGCTAGGTAAAATCCTCTAAATAAAAATACATAAAAAATGTACAACCACAGCTATATATAACCACAGCTATAACGACGTTTAAATAAAGTGTATGTTACATACATTCAATAGATTAGATGTAGGGAAATTTTTGACTATACTAGCAGACCTGCAATCAGCAGGGTTTCAAGAAATAATTAATTATGTTTCTGTGTCAATGACCTAATTATTTTCTTTTATTTATTTATGTTTGCTTAGTGTTAGTTATTTAGATAAGGCTATGATGAGGCTGGCATACCTATTAGCTAGGTAAAATCCTCTAAATAAAAATACATAAAAAATTTAAAACATTTCTTACGAAAAGTGTTGCCAACGTTTAATCACAGAATGTCTGTTTGTGATAGCTTCCATACGTATCACAGACAAGCGTGGGTGTAAGTGTGCTTAATTCTCACCGTATCTATAACCGTATTAGAGTGGTTCCACAGAAAATATTAAGTATTATTGACAACACGTTTTTTTTGACATTTTGTATCTGTTATCACTTTTATTAGATCGTTTGGGGGGCGATGAAATTTCTATACTACAGCAACTTTAATAATGAGGACATGTATTGTTAAATTATTTTAAAAGTTTCTTTCTTTATGTTTTCTACATAATACTTTTGCACTAGTCATACATTTAATAGTCCAACTCCACCCTATTCTAAAATTTCTAAAGCCATGGACACACCACATGGATCTTACAAATCCGAGCAATAAAATCATTTTCCTAACAATAATTTTCTCGGCTCACGCGAGCTACAAAAATGACTGCATACTACATACTGCCTGCGCCCGCGCCTGCTGTCTCATACGAACACGCTCATTACCGCATTGGTAACGCACGCAAGCGGGCTTGGTTCCACATCTCAGAACTAAATAAGACATTAAATATGGAATACACGGATTCTTATTTGATTTCAAAACGCAATCGTGGATTAAACAAGGTACAAAAATTGTGAGAATGTTTAATATCTCACTATTCTTCATCGAAAATTGTAGTACGTGTCTGGTAATTTGATGTATTTTATTACACCCTCTAGGGTTACGCCTTTTTAAATACATTGTACTATATATATATCTACCGCTGACAATGACTTCTTATTTCATGTAGCAGACTACTTTTTACTTTGTTTTATTTAACTTTCATGGTTTAACCCTTCAAGGCCCGAATAATGAGACACAATAGATATTCTATTGTTTTAGGGCCGCATTCGGTCGCTCGGGCGTTGATGAATTAATAATAAACGTTTTCATGTACGAGTAACAACTCTTGATCCGCCGCATTGACTGCAATTTTCCTTAATAAGGATTTCTTGAATAGTCTTAACCCAGATCCTGACAACAAAATGAGGGATGAGAGAAACTACAGGCACATGTCTTTGAGATATAGTCTACCACTGAGATCTATCTATTATTACCTATAATGTCCTCGACTGTATCCTGTTCATGTGATATGAAATTATAAATAAAATTTAAAGAACCCACGTTAATCGTAGCGGTTCTGCGCGCAATATCTCCCCGTATATTCCATAACAGGCGACATGAAGTAGTCGTTACAGATTAGTTCCATAATGCCCAGCGGGCAGCACGCGTCGGTTGGTTTAGGCAGTACCATTATCTAGTCTGTGGTTTGCCCAGCTGCTAACGTTAGGGGGCAGTAATACACACGTTTTGATAACCTCTTGATCCCCCATTGAGCACTGAATTATCTTTCTTTCCGATTATTACACATGTGATTTCCAAGCGCTGAGATGTATAGAGATTTCCTACGTAGACTATACCATACAAGATCTTTTCATAGTATGTTAAGGCCCTAGGCCCTATAGGTGTTCACCAGTTGAACCACAATTATTGGTTGATTTATTTTTATTTATTTATTGAGAAACTTTTTCACAATGACTTGTACAAAAAATTTTAAAATTTAAGCTACTATACAGAGTTTCAAAACATGACAAGGGGTTGGGTATCTTTACTATCTTTGTGTTGTGAGTAGATATTATCAACGCCTCACTATTGTTAATGAAATGTTTAGATATTACCAAGTACGAGCTGACATCAGCCATTTTTAATGTCCCCACTGCTGGGGCACAGGCCTTCCTTGTGGGTGGATAGGGAGGATGGGCCATGACCCAGCACGCGGGCCCAATGTTACTACCAACGCCACATACAAGTGATTCTTGACTTTCTTATCAAGTTTAAGTTTATCTTAGGACACCACGCAGCTTTATAGACACGAGCTTTAAATGTATAAGAAATCACTTTTGATACCTTCATTCTCCATGAAGAATGATGACATGAGCTGGGTTACAAATGAAACATATTACCTATTATGTAAATTTTCCTGAGTCGACTTTGAATTTACATCCAGCATTTATGAAATCTTAAAATTATTGGCAGGCCAAACAGGCTGGCAGTCCGCCTAGCATACAATATACACCACAACTTTATCGTACTTGATTGGGTAAAATCAGCGAACAAAATCTATGGAAGTGTAATTGCAAACAAATATTGCTTAAAAAATGCCGCCACGGGGCAAAATGACAACTCGCACTGCAGTTAGGCCAGCCACGCGCCCGGTGACAGACGTTAGCGTTCTTTACAATAATTCATATTCATATTCATATTCTTTATTTGCGTTCTTGTTGTATACATGGTGTAACCTAACCTAACCTAACCTAACCTAATGCCGCAAATGCAGACGAGACCAACAGCTTAACGTGCCTTCCGAAGCAAGGAGGATCTCGAGCTTAAAAATTTTTGGTCACCCATCCCATGACCGACCCTTGTGAAAGTTGCTTAACCTCCGTAATCGCTGGGCCAAGCGCTAAACCACTGCGCCATCGAGCTCCTCATTGTTCTGGTGCTTCTATTCAATTTTATTTTTTGATCATAACTTGACTGAAATCTAATTGAAATTAATTCAAGTAAGACAAGTAAATACCTAAGCATAATTTAATGTTATACTCTATTTCAACATTGATTCTTTGTTTTATAAATTAAATACCTAATTAAAGAAGTTAAGAATCGTATAAGTACTAAAAGTAAAAGCAGATTAAGCTATATTATAATTCGCTTTTTATTATATCCTTTAATTTAAATTGCCAATTAGCTTTACATCAGTGGAATAAGATTAATTATGACTATTCGCATCGTAGTACTACATTAAGCTGTATAGTTTTTAATCGATATTTATTTGTTGCAATAGGTAATTACTATTCAATTAATTCCAATTAAATTTAATTAGGTACCTACCTACTACCTACCTATCTAAGTTAGTAATTAAGAATAATCTGACTTTTCGATGTTAAAAAAATATTTAACTATACATATTTAAAACCATAGACTTATTTATTTAAAACACAGGATCCTATGTCAAAATGACGTTGACGTAGGTAATTAAAACAGTAAAAAAGTGTTTTGATACTTACTAGTAGAGCATTTACACGGAACTATTTTCTGGGTTACTTGCTAAGCGACTTTAATCGAACAGGGCTTATTATCGACAATAGCTTGTAAAATCAAATCGCAGACCTAATCACAATGAGTTGACGATTCGGTTTTACAAGCTATTGTCGATAAAAAGCCCTAGTCGGCAAAAGTCGCCTAGCAAGTCAAAGTGTAAATGCCCCATTAGATCAAAAAGCAACACAATTTTATAATTGGCACTTTGGTTTGGACTGCAACAACTAGCATGTTTGGCTTCTGGCTTGACATTTAATTTATAAGAAAGCTAAAAATGGGTCGTAAAAAACTGCAACATAACATACTTACTTTCTTAAGATTTTTTTTATTGGTGTAGAACTTTAGCTTGACATTATAAGTACTCTTGTAAATAAATAAATAAATGGTGTCCTTATATTCACTGCCATTTAAACCAGGCACAATAGAAAACCAATTGTTAGTCATTAACTTGGTAGACACGTTGACACGTGTAATGTCGGCTCCACTCGTTGTCCCAAACCTTGGCCAATGTATAGTTCGTTGATGCTTTTGAAAGAAACTCTTTGAAGCATTTGTTACAAAACAGGCAACGTACGATGAATTTGTCAATATCGTGGCCAACGTGTTGAGCCGGCATAATAAGTAATAACCTAATAAGTACTTAACGCATCATGTCACGACGCAATTCACACCTATGTTGGTCTATATTTTGCAACAAAACGACCACATAGTCATAGTAAATGTATAGATAAAACAGTACCTTAATTAAACTCCTTTTTCGATCTTTTTATTAAACTCGGAAAAGCGCTCCGGTAACGATCATTTGCGATTGTAATTTTTTACAAAATTTACTTTCATTTACGCGAAAATTGATCGTTTACATGTGCAATTGAATGAAGTGATTGTCCATAGCTCTAACAATGGCATTGACGTAAACATTGACAATCACAATTGATCGTTTAGATGTCAAACTCAGCTGTTTCATACAAAAATTAAAATTTAAAATATCAAAATGTATGAAACAGCTGATTTTTTTTTCGCGATTTCAGAGTTGGTCCCATAGTAAAAGTTGTTCAGTTTGATGGTCCCTATATATATACCATATTCGGCATTAGGGGTATTTTTGTAACATGTTGTATAATTGATGTTGCGTTACTGCGTAGCCATATTGTTCCGCGAGACGTGCCAGAGCCCAGAACGAAGGTGCTATACCAGTGTTACCCAGATATTTGGAGGCTGATAAGCATGGTAATACAACTTGTTAGCGGCTGCAGCCAGCTATCTTAATGAGTGTCCAACATGCACTCACACCATGTACCTTTGTGCTCTATTTTATTGGAAACGAGTAGATAGACTATTTTGGTTTTTTTCTCAAAGTAGTATAAAGGCTGAATGGTTTTGAAGGGCTTCGCCTTTCTTTACACTGAAAACAATTTTTTTACATGAGTAAAAAAAGGCGCCATTTTCATAAAACTTTGTGGTTTATTACGCTGTAAAATAAAAAAATATTGCACAAACTTTTTTATTTCAATAGGTACCTATGTAGTACACATAGCCTACAGTCCCCACATCCCTACACCTATAATGTTTTCTCGCAAATGTATTGAAAAACGTCGGTCGTATGGTACACGGTTGTTAAAGTTTTTTTAAACTCGTGACGATTATATAAAAAACGTCAATTCTTTTTCAAAACCTTCACCAACCTTGAATCATAAAATAAAACGGAATGGAAAGTCGCTAGACACTCTAAAGGTTTATAAGTAAAATAATAATAATTTTAATTAATTAAGTAAATAAATGTATAAAATACTAATATTAATAATATAATATTATAGAATTTAAGTCACTCATTCTGCCAACACCCTTGCAGGGTGTCACATGTACGTACTAATTAACCTAAATATTATCAACTTTATACCATATGACTGTGCAATAAAGAAATTATGAAAATTATGAAGGTTTTAAATAGTTTTATACAAATTGTAAGTCAAAAACTATTTTCGATAAACCAAATCACGAATACAAGTGTAAAAATATCTTGTGAAATAAACAATTACACTGTCATCTTTCTGTAAGCGTGTAATTTACACGTGTAGTCTTGATAAACGCATAAATGTGTAATAATAAAAAAATCACAAGAAAAATGCAAAGCTGAAGGTTGCGATATTTTAGTAGATAGGTACGAGTACCTTTTTAAAACTAGTGTCTCTGTGAGCCACCGTCGTTCGAGCGAACCGTCTCCGGTTCGCTTGCTCAATAAATTTTTATAACAAATTAAATTTGGTTGATAATAGGTGATTCGTCATATAAACATATTTACCATGGCTCAGCGAACTGTAGACCTCGATGTTGTTTAAAAGTTTCTTTTGATATTCATAGTAATGGTATATTTGATAACATGTATGCAGTACCTGTATGTTGAGTTTGTAAAATGCGAAATACGTAATTGTTACAGTGTCAGAGCTGCCAAACTTAGGTTAGAAGTGCAGGCAACCTCTTATCGGAACATTAAAATTTCTATTGCCTATTGTTCCCAGTGGGGCATTAAACAGAACCGCAGTTGGTCGCTATTAATAATAATAAACAACCTCACCGATTTTTATGTGAAAGTTATATGTAAGTCCTTAAGTGGGTTCACTCACTGCTCCGCGCTCCGTCGCCTAGTGCGGGGTTGATTCTGCCACCAGAAGCGGAGCAATCTGCTCGAAGAGGCAGATCTGCTCCTCCGTCACCGCGCGCATGATGCGCGTCGCTAGTGTATGAATGGTCTTAATCATAAAGTTTCAAATATCTATAGAAATATTATTGCTTCAATAAAATCCAAGTTCATCTCTGGACAACCTGTTTCATATGTAAAATCGAAAATCGTTCGGTCAAGCGTGCACCGGCCGTGAACAGATGCGGTCGTAGGCCGATGCGATAATGCAATCGAGGCAGCCACTACCAACGACGATTTTCAGACAAGTTGTAATATAGTGATGTACTTACTAAGATTATTTCAATAAAGAAATATTATTTATTTAAATACACATTCGTAATAACTAGATAAAGTTCTAATTTCTAAAATGGTTTTATACTATTTGGTTAGAGAAACCCGAAGATACAATGAACGAAACAATAAATTATTGAGTTGTTGTTTGAATCATAGACTTTGATTAAGGGTCGTGTCGTGAATTTCGTATCAATACATGTAAAGTAAATAAAATAATTTGTAAGTAGTACACCTTTTTATAGTGTTGTCAGCTTACTCACTTAATAATTAAATTGGGAGCAAATAAATAAATAAATATTAGACAACATCACAAACATTGCTCTGATCCCAAAGTAAGTAGCTAAAGCACTTGTGTTATGGAAATCAGAGACAACGGTGGTAAACACACACACCCAGACCTGGAGTCAATACAGAAAAGTTAGTTTTCTAAATTGACCCAACCGAGGATCGAACCCGGGACCTCAGAGATGGCGACATCTTAAAAACCGGCGTACAAACCACTCAACCACGGAGATCGTCAAAGCTTAATAACTGTAAAACTAGTTGTGTTAAGGTCAGCTATTTGTTTCACATTTTTCACACTTTATTACGTACCACACTGGATAACTCACAATAGCTGAAATCCTATTGAAAAAGAAATACATAATTACTTTTCGAAAGTGTGAGGATTGAGGGCCCGTTTTGAACTAAGATTATACAAAATAAGAAAGCTTTATGCGATATCTTACTTCCACAATTTTTGTTCGGGATTACCTTAGATTTTGACGTTAAGACTTATAAACTATTAAAATCTGTAATGTTAATAGTTTATTCGCTACAGGTGGGCCCTCAATCCTCTATGTGAGAACTGAGGACTCAACTCTTCAACTAATAACTCGATGAATATGACTTTCACAAAATCGATTCCAAAGTTCACATTTGTTTTATGCACACTAAATCATCAGTATACTTTTATCGATTTACATCGAAGTGGCCCTCACACCACATGCACGCGTTTACGCTAGTGTTGTCACAGGCACAAATTATTAAGCATTGTGAATGCTAAAATCTCAAATTTAAACATTATTTATTCTTCTTCTAAATCACAATGTTCGTTACTGTCAAAAAACAGCTAACTAAAAGCTTAGCAAAGAATCTCATCTTTTTCAAATTACCTATCTTTCAGCATCCGTACCGATATTTGAATAAATACAAACTTCACCGTATCGAGAACAATCAGTAGCGTGCCGAACCGAAACGAAGCCACGAGCTGATCTGATACCAGCTGTTTACAGCCCCGGGTTATTTAAACCCGGGTTCAACTGTGTGGTGACCTGCGATACTGATCCATAGATACCAACGATTGAGAGATTTAGATACCAGCCAGCCAGGGCCTACTATGGAAAAAGAACTCGATTCTTCATTTGATTCACTTTATTGAACCTTCATTCCTGAGCCTACAATGTCACGAATCGGATCGAACGTCGTCCGATTGTCGAGATTCGGAATAGGCCCTCTGGGGCCCTACCGGCTAACTTTTCGAACGTCGGCGGGTCTGCCGAGCTTCAACTTATAACACATAAATCAAAGTAAGGCGTTAAGTATTGTACTATTCGCCGAAGTTATTTAAAAGATATCGATGTTCGTGTGGCATCATGAATTGAGGTTCGCCATTTTTGCCCGATTGGGGCTCGAATTATCTGTTTTAATTTGAAGCCCGGCAGACTTTCCGATATTCGATGCGTTAACCGGTACGGCCCCTGGTATGCATGCTGAGACGACACCCGTGAGCGATGCCTGATAAAAGTTAGAACAGGTGCTGTGTGAGGTGCAAATAGATGTACTTACAATTTTAATTCTGTCTACGTTGTTATAAAACCACAAGTATGAACCGCAAATTATGAACTTTATCGAATTAAGTTGTCTGCTATTTTATGGAGAACTAAGACTTTATAATCATTTGGTACCTATCATAAGTTCACGGTCTAAGGCCACTAAAATCAACGCAAACCGCATTGCATTGCGGCTACGGTAGCGTTTTCGATGTGTTTTAAATCGAATGGGACAAGCTATTATTACCACAGACTATATTGATTTCCGTCAGAAGACTTGGTTCCCAATTCCCATCGGGATGGAATCGGATCTCACCCAAGAAGTAAGTTTAAATTCATATTCTATTAATTAATACTTCTTGAATATGAATTTAAACTTCTTGATCTCACCCCTTTTCCAACTAAATTAGGCTATGTCGCCGCCCACGACCAGCAGTCGATAACCAATTTTCTTTCGCCGCAAAATTAAACATTCATATTTTAATCTCGTAACACACACGACCGACTAATAGGCGGGTGGATTTCCCATTTGAAAAATTTACGCGGCACGGATGAAATCGGTAGTGTAAAACGTTGCTTTACAGTTCTAATATTTTTTTCTATGTAGAAGAGGTCGTTGCCTATAAGAGGCAATAAATATTGTTTTATTTGGATTGCAATTAGTTAGGAAAAAATAATAGTTAAGCCCCGATTTTATCATTTCGGTAGCTGTCCAGAACACTTTTTTCAGTGTAATTTCCCTCGTACAACAAAAACTATTGATTATTTGGATGTGTGGTTACTTTTATTTTAATCTTGAATAGTGAGGGTATTATCACAAAGTAATTTTATAATTATATCTACCCAGTTTAGGAACTGGTATGAGTAAACGCATGTGTCCCAGAAAGTCTATTCATTTCGGTGACCTAAAGTTTATAAGGCATATTTTTGCATAGAACAACTCTAGCTCCCCCCTCATACGCTTAAAACTTGCGTACCAGTGCCGCCTAAGTGCTTGTTGTGGAAGAAAGTGCGCAGCTGGCCTGCGGTTCCCGCCAAAAAAATAAGTATTGCTGTTCGGTGGTCATGGGACAACTTTGTGTTCATTTCCGTTTATGGGTATGACTCGTCTTCCAAAGAGCTAGTATATTTAATTGATTGTTCGTAAGTACGCTATTTCTACTACGTTTATTTGAGTAGTATTCATAACAATCTATATTAAATAGTTTTCTTTTAATTCCAATTTTTGTTCTTGTTTTTAATTTCGGTGTCTTCATTTCGGTTGATTCGGTGGCCTAAACTGTCAACCGAAATGATAAAAAACTAACCGAAATGATATAAAAAATCATTTCGGTGAGTGATAAGAATTTCGGTGCATAATTGTTTCATGTCAGTGGATTGTTTTATCATTTCGGCTTATTATTATTTCATTTCGGTGAAAATCCAGGCCAGCAGGTGATATTTCAAAATCTTAAGTGTATTTTTTAATGTGTTTCTAAGGCATGTACTTTATGCGATACTAACTTCGACCTTTTATTATTGTAACCACTACTTGATTGAAAGGGAATTATATGTTTCTTTTTATGAAAAACTGGCCAGTGACAACCTGCCTAGACCGACATAGTGTAGTGGTTTTGACCATTTAAGTTATGGAATATAGTCCATCTGCGTCTAGGGTTGCATTGCCGTTTTCCATAACTACAAATAAAAACGCAAAATTTCTCAGATATACGATGGTCGTATCTTCTCTTTTTAGTCAGTAAACTTGGCAGGGTGGTCGTGGTCGTCATAATCCTTCAGCGGAAGTGGAAGTGACCTGCATTACTATTCATCGGCATTCTTCGCTGGTGGATGCCTTCTTTATGCATACGTGCAAGCGGTCATCCACGGCTGCTCTGACTTGGTCCGTCCACCTCATTGGCAATTTACCATTTGGCTTAGGCAGGGTTAGCTGCACCGCGACTCGTTCGATAGATGCACCGCCTCGCCGGGATACGTCGTGTCGTTGCTACCTGTGGCTGTGGCTTTTCCGTTCTTCAAATGTTTGAAGATGTGTGTTACGATCATATCTGCATGCTGGTTGGGATGTGCCTAGACTAGACACGACAGACCGATAGACTAAACAGTTTAGTTCTCAAACGGCTCCTAAACCCTTCATTATCTGTCTATCCTCAATCAGTGCTAAAGTAGTGTCGCTCATCTAGTGTTGCCGTTTGATGGTATCCGCGAGTGGTTCAGACTTTTTGACTGTTCCTTACCATAATTTTGGCTTGGCCCCAAAGTTGATCACTGTGTTCTCCATATTCATTTCTGCATACAGAATTGGAGTCTATGGACAGCCATAGACTCCAATTCTGTTCGAGTGTTGCTATAAACTTTGAGTTATTCTCTATTTAGATTCTTTTATTTCTCTATCTTTTTGGCTGCTCTCAGTTTTAGCCGTACTTTGGAGATAAGAATTTGGTGGTCTGACCCGCAATCAGCCGCAAGTACAGTGAGAGCATTTATGACTGATATCCGCTATCGAGATCCAATTAGAATGAAGTCAATTTGGTTAAGATACTTGTCGTCAGGTATAAGGTCTTCTAGGGTGATTCTGGAACAGGCTGTTTGTAGGCCGCAAATTGCATCAGGCGTTCACCTCTTTTATCGCACTGACCTAGTCTCAATCTTAGTCGGTGGAAGTCAGCCCCAATCTTTAGCATTGAAGTGTGCTGCTAATTGGCCCTGTCTCAGCAAAATTAACTTCTAGGTCATTCTTGTGATGTTTAGAATAACCCAAAAGCACTGGTATTATGACAGGGCCAAGGAATGATAGAAACAGACATGAACGTGATGATAAATTATAGAATAAAAGAAAAAAAAACAAATACTTAAGACATAGGGATTATAAACACAAAACAACATCATGCAGGAAATAAAACACAAAAATAAATATTTACACATTCATTTATCTGTTAGAGACCTTGCTAATATAGATAGAAATATTTCAAAGCAAAGCACTACGGACAATGCTCCTTATCCCCCCAGTGCATTAGCAACAAGTATACATACTTAGACCTTAAAATAAACAGTTCGGCAAGAAATAGCCCAGTACACTAAAAAGACAGACCAAGACAGGGTTGTTACCCATGCGAACGAACTGGCTAAGACCCTAAGTGGAGAGAAAGGTGTACAACATGCCCGTTTGAAACGACATGACATTTCGACTTTACTTAAAAGATCTAATAGCCAAAAAGAGTGTTAGCTGTAAAGAAATCTTACAACTAGATTTGGCTCTCTTAGATGTGTAAAATCCAGATCTAGGATCAGCCAAAGAAATGACTTATTGTGAATACACAGATCGCCATGAAGCAGAATAAACAGGAAAAAAACAGACCTTGCTCATGGCACTTTCCAGTTCGGCATAAAAAGCCTACGTTGCAGTGCTGGCGCCGCTTTGAGCTTGATGCTCAGTACTCGATTGCTGATTGGTTATGTGTGTTTCTTATGAGTTTTGGAAGAAGGACGGCAACTCCATTTCGGGTCATGTTGTCATTGCCAGAAAAGTTGATGGCGTGTGTCTCGGTGGGTAAATGACCATTCCATTCCAATGAGTTTCACTAAGCCCGTAGATGTTCAGTTCACATCTGGTTATTTTGGTTATTTATTTTTCCAAGATCTTTAGTCCCGGACTGTAGTGAGCCAAGTACATTTCAAGCAGCTATCCTCTGGATTTGCCGCATCTTAATTATGATACAAGTAGTTATTCCATGCGTTACCTGATCTCTCACAACGTCATGGCCGGTATCCAATTTTCCACCGTTGCCCCGGACGCAGTACGGCGCCGGTTGCTAAGCGGATTTGCATAGCCATCTTAAGATTTTTGATTGTGATTTCATGATAATTTTCTTGGGATAAGTAATAGTGCAGTGATTTTCTTTTGCCTTCTGCACCAGGTAAGTATTTAAGGAGTGATTTAGATTCTAAAGGTCACTGAAGCCTCTTCCAATTGGTTTCACGGCTGGGTGTATGGCTGTGGTGTACTGCCATTGCTCGGTTGTCAGAGCCTCGTCTGTTAATCAGCAGCAACATGATGATGACTGGAAGGTTATTGCCGCAAACTATTCGTACGAACCACCAGTGCGTGCAGGTGAAGTTGACAGTCGGGTAGGATCAGATAAAGGTGTTGTTACCGGACCGGTAACTTTACTCACGTCTTACTCACCCATGAGGTCGTATGCATGCATGATAATGCTATCTATCATATTCGGGATAATAAGGGGATTAACAAATACCCTGTATAAGTATTGCGGTACACCTGTATATGTCTGCTTCGGTGGATTTTAATTTCGGTGTATAAGTTCATTCATTTCGGTGACTAGTTATTTCATTTCGGTTAACGACCGTTTCATTTCGGTGACATCACATTTTTAAACACGTATATCTCATAAGTCTGTAAAGATATTTTGATGGTGTTAAATATGTGCATTTAGAGTATAAAGAAATACAATAAACCACGGTTAGAATTTAAAAAAACTTTATAATAAAAAATTCAACCGAAATGAAAGCAAAAACACGACTTGTTGAAATTGACCCAGGCGTTCCTACAAATGCATCTCTATGCGATAATCGGCGATTAAATCTCCGATAATCGGCGTATAAAAAGTTGGTAATAGGCGCAGCTAAATCTTGTAGCTTTCTTATTAAACTACTATAAATTGACAAGGTTAAAACGTACGAACAGGAAAAAATAAACTGAAAATAAATTTATATCTCCATTCTGGCTGGTATGCCATAATTTGACAGCTTGTTGCGTAATAGGAGGTCCGACGGACGCCAGATGCGAGCCCCGTGGACGTGCTCAGCAGAGGCAATGTGTGCCCTAAGAAATAGGGTTGACAGGCAAACTGCGTGACAATCCTATATTGTTCTTTATCCTACATAGAGAGTCCAAAAGTTATAATAAAGACTGTTTATTATTTCCCGGCGACTCACAACTTAAAAGCGACATCGATAAAACATTTCAGTGACATAAAATAATCCAGAAATAATAGATATTATAAAATGTACTTACCTATATCCAAATATACTCCTTTTTGTGTTAAGAAAAATATCGAATTCTACAGCGTTCGTAAAAAAAAATTCACCATTTTGTGCTTCAGCGCGTAATTCAGGAACCTAATTGATCACAACCCAAAAGAGCTAGATTCTGTTTGTCGTTTCTCGGCCGAGAGCCATGTAGAAAATTTAACATCTCTATGTTATTTTCACGGGTTTCGTTTCTTTATCATAGAAAATACTAACACCCTTATTAAAGAACATTACTCAAACGACTCTTGCCTATGCGAACGCACTGCGTTGAAATAAAGCGGTGTGATTGGTTCGTTAGTTTTACGTGTTACGTATAATTGGTAGTTGCGACGCTCTGCGTCCGCAAGCACTGTGAGACCTTATAGTAATGTTTGTGAATATGGGTGTTAGTGGTTGCAAGGTCATGGACTTATAAAGCGTGCCTATCAAAACCAAAATTGTTTTATGATATGACCTTATTTTTTTTAAACAAAGCTTATGAAAAAGAAATATTCTTTTGTAGCATATTTCATTACTCTACTTTTTAAACAAAACTTATCTATAGTCTGTTTATCTTTACTATTTAGTGTATTTTATTAGTATCATCATGTATTTAGTAAACAGTCTTTGGCAGTTGTCATACGTCTTTTAAACATAAATCGCTATTTAAAAATATGTTATCTTATTAAATCAAATTGTCATTAATAACTAATGATATCTTTCGCATTCTATGTGTGGAAAACCATTTGTTGTATTTTATAAATGATTATTCAAATAAAAAGTTGAGTGAAGATTGTTTACCAAATAGAACAAGTGAGAATAAACAGAATACTGCAGAGCAGCACAGCTGGTAAAAAAAATAATTTCAACCGATTTTCAAACTTATCAATACAACGTGTTACAATATGGTAGAGAGGGACCATCAAACTGAACAACTTTTACTATAGGACCAACTCTGAAATCGCGAAAAAAAAACAGCTGTTTCATACAATTTGATATTTTCGTAATTAATTTTTGTATGAAACAGCTGATTTTTTCACGATTTCCTTGTTGCTCCAATAGTAAAAGTTGATCAATTTGATGGTCCGTATATACCATATTCGGCATTAGGGGTATTTTTGTAACATGCTGTATACTAATCAATAGATTGAGAGACACAGTTAGTTTAAAAGTCCAATGTGCAAAATGTTATAAAGTGAGTGATCCTGTTGAACTGTTCGATCGTTTTCGAACAGGTGATAAACGGAATAAATTGTTTACCGAAGCGGTAGCTACTAACCGCAGGGCCAAATAATTATAAAGACATTAATTATTCACTTTTCTGTACTTTTATGATAAATTTATGGACACAAGCCGTCGGAAACAAGACTAGAATATATTGAAAATATTGATAAAGTAATTAAACGATAAGAACTTCGACAAACTTGTGAGAGATCCTTTTTACCGTTTTCATAAAAACTTGTTGTTCTTCAAAACAAAATTATGTATCTCAAAATTTTTTTCGCATATTTTTACGATAATATAACGTCAAGAGGTCGCACCAGATCATATTCTCGGAAGGGACTGGTGCGAGTCGAGTTTTTTCTAGTACATAATTATATACTATTATATAAAAATAGCATTGTGAATGCTAAAATCTCAATTTTAAAAGTAAGACTTTTCGCATACACATTGCTATTCCTACATTTAAATATATTAGAAAAAATACTAGAAAGAATCGACTCACCCGTAGCACCTCAGACGGGTCCCGTCCCGTTATTGTTTATTTTACTAATTTCATGTTAACTAACGAAGATGAGTGGAAGCACAAGGTAAAAAAAAATGTCGAAGTATCTCGATATCTGTCAAAGTTCAAAGTTTTGAAAGTGATTCACATGGATGGTAGCATTTTATAGGTGCTATTTCGCAGCGAGCTGCCTACTGCAACTGCCGACAGCATGTTATTTTCTATGAAGCGCGACTGCACGTGCCGCGGCAGTTGCAGTCGGCAGTTGCAGTTGGCAGCTCGCTGCGAAATAGCTCCTTAAGGTAACGAGATTATCCTCCTCATCATCACCCTTATTATTGTCCTTACTGTTAGGCCCACCACATACTGACGGGATTCGGAATTACGAAACGGAATCATTCCGAACGCAGCTAATCCATACAAATCTATGGACCTACCAGGTAAGTGGTAAGTAGTACATGCGGTAATTTTTCGTTCAAAATTTTCACACATTATTGATATTCTGTTTCGGAATTCCGAATAAGATTCCTTCTGTATGTGGAGGGCCGGCGCATACTTTGCTTAGAGGATGAGGATATCTCACCACGCGGGCCTTAATGCAAATTGGTGGATTATTCTCCATGCAGTGCCTAAAGTTTCTATCGCTATCCAATCTGTAAATGAGCCGTTACCCGACAACTACATTAAAGTGGGCAATAGCAAAGAGATATTAAGCGCAATAAGGCTGTAGCATTGGAACACCCAGATCGATTCGATTTACTGCACCAACTAGGATTTAAATTTGTGGCCTAAAGGTGGAAAGCAGGCGTTTTTGTTTAAAACATGATGCATAAACGGAACGCGATTCTTTATAAGTAAAGTACCTACTTGCAATTGGGAAAATACCAACTTGTGCTCTGATTAAATCTTTTTATATTTTATTGAAAAAATATTGTATACCTCACATTATTAGCAACACAGCTTGTTTGCTAAAACAACACTAGCAAACTACGAGTAACATATTTTAATTAGTTTCTCAATACAGTTGCTCGAAAATGTGTGTTTTCGATGACAGTACAGCGTGCGGTAAGTTGATTTTACCCCACGCCGTGCGTTTTTGTTTACGGTTTAGTACAGCGCATGGAAAGTTAATTTTACCGCACGCCACCACCGTGTGTTTTTGTTTATGGTTTTTTATTTTATTTCAGAACGTACCTATAATGTTTTCTCGCAAATATATAGCGAGAAAACATTTATTAAAATAATAATAGAATAATTATAAACCCTTATAAAACGTCAACTCGTTTTAAAAAGCTCCTTACCAACCTTGTATCATAAACTACTATTACCAAATGTACGAGAGATGCGTAAGCTCGTTTGCTTACACAATTAATTATTTTCACACCTATTAAGCACCATTCTCGTAAACCAAGCAATTTAACTTTAGTTGCTCATTTGTTTTCACATTTCTTCAACAATGTCTGCGCTAACTGCCCTTCACTCATGCCTCGTTCCCTGCATCGTTAGCGCAGCACGAACGTAAAATATAGCGAGTGTTTACGCGCGTGCGCAACATTTGTACACGACATCCGCGCACAGTCCCGATATTAGCCCCGCGCTTGATAAGCGATACTTAAAAAATTGAATCGATACAAAATCAATTCTGAACTAATTGATGTATTGGAAAGGTTCACCTGCTGAGGCAAGTCGTGAGAGAAAGTAGCAATTAGGGTTAATAAGCGAAACACATAAGTAGTTAAGATTATCAATTAGCTAAAGCAGCCATTATCAGCAAGATCAATAAAGTTAATGATTAACATGAAATTTCAAAATTACCAGAAGCTGTTTATGTCAGCAGTTATTCGCCATGGACTGTTCCAAATTATTAAATTGCAGAATGTTCATTGTATTATGAGCATAATAATTAGTTTGCAAGTATTTTATTAATTACTAATTTAAGTAAGTAATTTATAACACTTACAAAATCCTCAAGAACAAATAACAGACAATTTATAATAGCCTTATATCACAGGACATGCTAAGTAATTAATTCAACACCGTCGGCAATGTACTCGTAAATACGGTATTTATTATCCATAAATGAATTTCGAAGTGTGCCTGCGCAAGTAAACAAAAACAATGCCTTTTCGGATCATACCAATTGTCTGAGCATGCCAAAAGGGCGTACGAATCAAATGTTATATCTATAGATCTAGATCGGGGCGTAACAATCCCTTGATATTTACTGTTATGGTACTGGTACATCAATATTTCATTCAATATACATAATGTGATAATAACTGCAATAGGTTCAAAGTAAACCTACCTATGAAACCCAAAGCCCAAACAAAAAAAAATTGAAGATGGCGAAATGTCTCAAGAAGGCACGTATGCGTGTTTACATTAAGAATAAAGTAAACGTTAAAAACCAAACACTGAAGATGTGTGAAAATGTGAAAATGTCTTTGACCACCAAGCAGACAGCAAGCTTTCTTATCAAATCCATGTAGAGTACCTATGTGTCGCGTGAATCGCGATAATCAATATACTTAAAAAAGCTTTATAATCATATCCTAAAATTCTTGGTTAATAGTGTCACGGAGTGGAACGAACATCATCCGCATAACGCGTTTGTTTTTATGTAATAGGCTTGCTGAACTGAAGAAGTTAAATTAATAATATAAGTTAAAAATGATAAACACAGAGATTAAAAAAAAAACAAGCACGCTACTTCGTCGAATAGGTACGACAAATTAGTTTGTTAATTCATAAAGTTTATGTTAAGATAGAACCTAGACATCCGTTCATCGTAAAAATGCAGAAACCATCAGCTTTACATACTCAATGTATTCATAACCATTCAATAACTTTCAATAAATGTCGATATAGCTTTCCCAATAAAAGAGATACAATTTTACGAGGCTATTGATTGAATAAACAATACCATCACACAATAACATTGGAGAGATACGAATGGTATTCGTAACTGCATGTGTTATGATTTATGCTATCTCTATATACTATTCGGCCTCATCCACACCATACGGCTCAACCGCTGTTGCAAAAACAGTGTTTATAGAAGTAGCTGGTTATCAATTTTGAGATTCGTAGGCCTACTCCAAAAAAAGTAAACGGGCAATGTTCAATAAATATCGCAATTCTTTTTCCGTAGTGGCCCCTCCGATCTGTGCATAATATTACAAAGAAGATATCTTCATTTTATCATGAAATAGGATTCCATTCTACACCCACAGAACAAAGAATAAAAATATTCTGATGTTTTGTGGCTACACCTTAGTTTTTTGCCTCTGAAGCTTAAATGGAATAGGTAACATTCTCTACCACCAAATACTAATGATGTTCATAAGTTCATAAGTTATTTATTCCATAAGACAATAATACATGGTGTCGGAAATTGTACGTAGCGTCTTAGAGTCATCTCCAGGTCCCTATAATTTTCAATATAGTTATTGCGTTGGTGTTTTTGCTGTTGTAAAAGTGAGACACCTAATACATCTTTTGCAAGTAGCATAATCTCCCATAGCATTAACTGCTTTAAGAGCTCAGGGTAAGCTCCTTGGATTTAAGTCTACGCCTGAGCTGGAGAGATTAATGAAACAGCTCAAAAACGCGTCTTATGGCAAAAGCCTCAGAAACCATTTCGAACCGTAGTGATTTGTTCCCCTGGTAGCGGGCCATAATCGCATTGAAATTGATATTTTGATCTTTACAGCCCATTTGTCATTCTGTCTGTCATGTGATTTATCACCACAATAATTCCTTTTGGGCTTTGCAGTATTTGATTTCTTGGTGACACACTGTTAATCATAAAAATCGATGCCCAGATCAATCTGGAAATAATTTATCTTATCGATCACTGGTTTACTGGGTTACACGTGCTGATAATTTTTGCTTATTGTTAATTCTTTATGTATCTAAAACACATAATACCAAATATAATGTAGAGGCATTCATATTCAGCAATATAAACTAAAGTTTATAGTCCTAAAGGAAAACGAAAATATTGTTCAACATTTCAATGGTTTTTGTACCACTTACGGCCGTATACTCAAAGGCTTCTTAGCTAAAATCTTTAGTTAAGGTCTCCTTAACTTTAAGGAGGCTGTCAGTTTCGTAGACTCTCTGTCAAATATGACAACACTTTTTGAATTTAAGGTGACCTTAACTTTAAGTTTCGTTTGAGTATTTGGCCGTTAGAAGACAATCCCAACCAATGGGATGTCAGCTTTCACACCTTTGTATCATCCTCATTTAGGTACGCTAAATCGGATACAAGTAGGTATTGTAGTTTGGCAATCTTCTCCATGAGATAAATTCTTTAGTATTCCCTAACAGCTATTGCCATATCGCCTCTCATTAAAGAGTGAGTAGAGCTATTATTCATCGTTTCCTTGACCTTATCTGGTGCACTAAATACCCGCAGTAGGTAAACTAATGGGGTGAGACGGTTATCGGCCCATTGTTGCGGATACTGTTCATCTTATAAATGCATTGTTCTACTCGAATTTGTTAACGAATCGCTAACGGCGAATGCAATAAAGCATTGCACTCGTGAAATACTGCAAGTAGGTCAGGAGTTGTTCGTACGGGCATTTATTAACTTAATAAAGGTAAATGACGACATTGTATGCTCGACATGTCACGAAACAATCTGAAACTATTCTTGACTTGACCACGTCTGTCAATTCAGTCGGTGTTAAAAAGTATTGTTTGTTGTTCTATCAGTATGGGAATAGCACTTTAGAGAGGTGACTGCATAATTTTCGGTCTTCTGATCACTTTCCACCATAATAGGAGTACAAGATGGATTTTAAGTAGTTATAGTTTATTCTCATAGACTTTTTACATAGTTAACATTTCACTGGAACGTACTCAAGGAAGAATAAAACACAATCACTACTCCTGATTGCTTTAATATTTTATTTTAAATGATTGCTTTGAACACATAATTTTCAAATCTCCGCTATAGTAAATTCTGACTCCGTGATTCGGTGCGTCAGCGGTTTCTTAGGCCTGTATTTATAAACCGTTCTCAACGTTGAGAGCTATCTTGAGATCATACTTGAGATGCTCTTCTTATAGGAACAGCTTTCAACGTTGCGAGGGGTTTATAAATACAGGCCTAAGACTTTCGCTCGTAAGCTGTCTATAGCAAGGTAGATATATCTCAGACATAATTTTTCAAAATAAAACATTGTAATTTTTACTCGATTTAAAGTCGTAGTTTTTCCATGCAACTTTAGGTACCTACTATCAACGAAGGTATATATAATAACTTAAATACGTTAAGTTAAAATCACTTTCAAACAAGAACCGCAGTCGCAAACCCACTTGTTAATTGCCAATACGTATAGGTAATTTAATTATTAATACTATTAATTTCATGAGACTAGCACGCGTTACACTACTAAATATTTGTCAACATGTAATAATTCCTGGCATATTATTGGCCAATAAAATCGTTTTACAGACATGACCACCCCACTTAGATGTTACGACATTACAAACTTAACACAAGCATTGCTTACAAAAAAACTTCTCCAATTAATATCGTATGTAGATGTCTTAAAGTTCATTTTGATGTTGCTGAAGTTTGGAGAGACGCAAATGTAGTTTGGTGGGATGTAACAAGGAACAGGCTTAATGGATACTCTGGTAATAAATCCACCTGCAACAGCCATGGTTCTGACTGTCTATCCGTCATAACTCAGGGGAGACACCCACTATGAATGGGCAGGTTCGGTTGGGACATAGGTACCTGCGACTAAGTTACTAAATTTTAATTTAATTGAAGCTACAATCACAAAATCTGGAACTTACTGCCTCTTTTGATGCTTCTTAAGAATACCTACTCTAATGAGCTTAAGAACTGTATTTTTTATTTATTTTTTAAATATATACATTTTGACTTAAAATATGACATTAATACTTCACAATATTTTTTTAAGATTCGTAAATGCGCGCGCTATTGTTTTCGTGACAGGCACTGAGCACGTAATCACTACCGTGGTGGCAGGCAAATCCAGGTCCGGTGACGTCATCGGACTCCATTCTCTCGCTAGTCTCGTTCGGAAAGGACGCATGGCGCCGACTCGCTGATGCAAACGTAATAATGTTTTAAGCAGAATAATTATTTACAATAACTTTGTAAACACTTATCGTATTGAAGTGAAATAAAAACTGTTGGTTTTAGAATTACGGCTTCTATAATGTTATAAGGTAAAAATAATCTTTTTTTCATTTTTGCCACGTCCATTGTATTGTATCATAGCTATATTTCTCAACCGTTTCTCAAAACTACTACTGAAAACAAATTGACAAAAAGTTTCTAAGCCAGGAGAAAACCAAGAGCTAGGTCGTATTGCTACAGTATTAAAGATAATAGAAAGCCAATTATATTCAATTTCGGTTACCTATCTCCCTGCCGTCTACGCAACCATCGTCGTCAAAGAGCATTTCAAAATCTCCCACATTTGACAACAGTAACAAACTAAAATAATGACTATACTTTTTTTCCACTGACTCCAAACCAAAAAAATCCAATGAGACTCCTGAAGTCACCATACCAATATGCTAAAGCTGAATTTAAAGTGAAATTCCACTTGGTCACTGAGGTGGTTTGGCCAAGATGAACTTGGGGAAATAAAACACGATGAACTAAAGATTAAAATTGTATTGTGCAATTGATTGTTGTATTTCTACCTAATTGTAGGGAAAATAACAATTGTGCGCTGACGCTGTTGCCAAGCGGCGCTTTACACAACATAATAAAGCAGTAGATACTACACCAAAGTTCCACACCATATTTCGTGAAGCTGTGTACTACAAGACAATAGAACGATATCTATTAATTAACGGTGAGCGCAGGCGCCTTACCCGCCGTTGTCGGCGCCGGCGCCGATACCGGAGATGTATCACTCAGCACACCAATTAGTACTTTCATAACTTTTCTTACGTCATGAGGATAACGAGTAACGCTCTAACTTGGACTGGAAAAACTGCTGAGGAAGGCTTCGGTTTGGCACCAATTCTTGAAAAAAATAATTTATTGCAATAGCCTGTCATGGCTGTCACGGTTTTGTTATGTACTACACTACTCTACACTGTAGATTAGAGATTTACACTATTAGAAATAAAACACTTTTTACGGACTACAGCGCGTATATTATAATTCAGGTGTTGTTTTAGAATTATTTAGTTTGTATTTATTGGTTTTAAGAATTCCCGACGTTCGACACCTTTCCAGGGCCCGTGGTCACGCACGGGAGGACTAAAGCATAAGGCTGATCATTTTTTTAAGAAATTACCCGCTCGAAACTTTATAAAAATGTATTCAAGTTTATTAAATTATTTTATAGCTGCGTTCTGATAACTATAAAATAATTTAATAAACTTGAACCTGAGAAACATGTTCGATTTGCCATTTAACAGCAATGATTCTAATATCGTAAAAGTATAATAAAGACAGTATCCAGATCAAATGCATAACACTAAATAATAATAGCACACGATATTTCGACCATTAACATAAACATGTACCGGTTCGATATTACGATGGACAATGCTGATATCCCTCGGCACACTGTCCTTTCCAGTGACCGATGTAGAGTTAAAAACTCTATCTTAACTGTCGCTGGGATAATAAGTATTATTTGATAAGCTTCAGCTGTTAGAATGGCAGCGACTTTATCTTTTTTTACGTATTTGCTAAATTCTTTATTTGACAGCAACCGATCCTCAAGACTACTAATTTTAACAGTTTGACAGGTGGATTTTTTTATCCACTATGGGTCAGCGCTTGGCCTTTACCTCACCTCATGTTAAGTGACGATAAGGCCGAAGGTGGAAGCGCACTACACCCGGAATCCTCACCACTGAGGAACTGGCTATCTTACCACTAACAGGCGGAACACAACAATTTTTAAATTGTTGTTATGGCGTCAGACTTAGGTAAGATGGTGATAGCTAGCCAAAACGAGTACAAATATGCCCCCCTCCTGGGAGTCGAACCCGGGACCCCTGCGTCTTACACGGGTGGGCGAACCACTAGACCACAGAGGCGGTTAAAAGGTTAGTTAAGTATTCTGATTTCTGTTAACAAGTAAAATTTTAAAAGTCTATCTGCCGTATTAAGAGACGTCAATTAAGTTTAATGCTTCATTAAAATCGGTGCTATCTCTTTCTTTTTCATAGTGATAGTATAAGACGACACGATACTTAATGAAGCATTGAACTTAATTAACGTCTCTGAGCACTATATATGTGGAACTTAATAAAGGAAATATTTAACAAAGAAACACTGCAAAAAGCTTGCACGTAGCTGAATAACGTGATGCCTGTTTCATAGAGTCCGGTTAGTTAGGATTCAATCAACTGTTAAACCGCTCACTTCATAGATTTCCATTCAAAATTTAGCCAAAACTAAGTGCTAATCGGTCCTATGAAACAGCCCTTAGTCTCAGGAAGTAAATTGATATTAACTATCGCTCCATTATTTCCAGTTACTCACAACATTATCGTGTCCTGTCTCCAAATTAGTAAGTCTGCGTCCAACTTCACAGCCATAAGGAGAAGCATGAGATTAGGTTTGAAGCGTGAAATGCAGTTATAATTCGGTACTATCTCTCGTCCGACAGTCGGCAATTAACGGCTGCTGTGCCATGAGCATGACTCATGGTTGGGAAATATTGACCATTGTTAATTGTCCAAATCACCTACGTATCTTTGTTCGATAGCCCCCAAACAGTTGATTTGTAATGTCTTAATACAAACATTCCTTTGTTGGTACAGGTTTACGCAAGATAATGGCAAGTTTATGTTACTGTCATTTTCATTTCCGTAAGTTGTTTTCTTTTTAAGGTTCTGTACGTCAAAAGAAAAAACGGTACTCATATAGGATCTCTTTGTTGGCCGTCTGTCTGTCTGTCAAGACCGTTTATCTCAAAAACGCGTAGAGGTATCGAGTTGAAATTAAAACCATATCAGGTCTACAGTCCCTTGAAACTGAGAAAAAATCAAACTTCTATCTTAATGTTAAAAAAAGATACGGCCGTTTATGCCGCAAAGAACGCATATTTCGATACTCTCAAGGGGATTAATAGGGTACTTCCTTTTAACCTAGAACTATAAAATTTGGCAAGTAATATCGTCTTATACTACAATATAAGTTCTGGGAAAGTCTGAAAACTATTAGTACATTTGTAATTAAATATAGTCTTTATTTAAGTAGCTACTTTGTACGGAACCCTTGGTGGGCGAGTCCGACTCACACTTGTCCGTTTTTTTCTTAAATAAACCGACTGTATATTAATCCTAACACGGTTCAGCTTTTCAATCCAAACGTTACAATGGCGTGACTTCGTCTTGACTGTACCCTCATAATTCATCCCGCTATTGCGCTTAATCTGCATCTCGATAGTCAGCAATAAATGGGCAATTCGTACTCTCATTGCCAATTTGCGGGTCGTTAACAGCAATCTTAATTGCTCCATGAAATCGGCATAAAGTTTCCACTAAATTGGAAACCTTAGTACCCCATTGCATTCTTGAGATGAGAAACGTGCTGGCGTTTGTTTTGCTTGCCAATTATGTTTGGCAAACTGGCGGATATATCGTCGGTGCTGGATGTAAGTGCAGAATCATAAAACTAACTGGCTGATCTCGAGATTCGATGAGATGGTAGCATTGATGATGATGGCAGGAGCTATTGGTTCCTACTCTTGCATGGATTAGTTCTACTGATTCTCAGATAATCCTTAAGTTGAGTATAGAAATGGCACGTTCGTGGGAGTTGTAGTCATTTTGAGACTATCAGGAGTTGTCTTATTGGAACATGAAAGTGTGTGTTTATCGGTCCAATTAAATGTCAGCATCGTATTAGTTGGTATTTAGTATTAATCGAGTAAAACATTGGCATAATATCTGAAAGAAATGTAAAATATATTTTTTTGCATCGAGAAGTCTTTATTAGACCTTTTTCTTAAATAATTTCTTCATTATTTAGTGTCAGATAGCGTACGGACTTTCAATGAATGAAATGATATACATCCCTCTGTTCCAATAATTATCTCACTAACCTACTAGACCTATAAAGTTACAAAAATGTGAATACATTATATTACAAACCAAAGAATCGTACTGGTTTCCGCAAATACAGTCTTATCTTCACCTTTGAAAATCGTTTATCTATGAAAGCATCTCCAAGTATCTTACATTTTCCATATTGACCTTCATGAATAAAGTGGCATTTATTCATACAATTCCTTGTAGCACAGTGAAACTGCACTGTCTTTCGTATTAATTCGCCATCTACATGTTAATATCTCAGACGGGAGCTATTCAGTAAAGCACGTGGGTGGTTACTTCAATATGATATCCTTTGCCATTACTCTTGAGATCAAAGATTATGCTAATGAGATGGCATTTTCTAGGCCATTTCAATGTATCCCTAGCGTTTAATATCTCTAACAGGCAAACATTGAAACATATCTGCAAATTCAAACTTTAGAGCATTTCACTTAAAACTAAGTCATTTTAATTATTACTAGCTTCACGTAGTCGTACACTACGTTTTTGGATATCCCTGTGGCTAGCCGGCGAACAAACGCGTCTCAGTTTGACAAGGTTCCATCCCATTCTCAAAGCGCTCGGATTATACTACCGTGGACGTACAGTATAGATACGCGCGCCTTATCAACGGGCACTATCATGCTGATCATTGTTGATCAAGGTTTTCACAATTTACAGTAAATGTGCGTTTTGCACAAATGCTATACATGGACAGCAAATATCAAGTTCTCCGTGAAGATATGGTGAAGGCCAACACCAGGAACCTGGCATACCACTGCCGGGCAGACAAGAGCGACTGCGACGCGGCCTTGGCCAAGATGCGATACAAGGCCAGCAAGCACTTCTACGCGCTGTCGAAGGCTGTAGTCGACTATGTGAAGAATAAGAGACAGGCCAGACCTACGGGATATGTTGGTAAGTACAATCAGCATCTCGACAATGTTAATACTCTCTAATTTAAATTTAAAGTTTAAAGCCGATTCGTTAATTTTGTTTGTATTTAAGTAGGTCATCTAAAATTTTTAAAAATAGAAACAGATGTCCCGATGAAAAGAATCTCTACAAATTCTAACCTAACCTAACCTAACCAGTCCTATGCGGTTGTTTTCAATAACAACGCATGGAAGCGCGTGATTTTTCTACTAAAATCTGAATGACGGAGTGTGTGCAGCAATGTCATTCATCTTGGCTATTATCGTTCGTCCTCAGGTACTGCCACCTTCTGCCAGGACAACATCTGCGTTCCTGACACCGACCCGCCCATTGTCTTCGGAGGCTGTTTCACGCTCATCTCCTGTGGCGGGAACCAGACTTGGCACCTCGACCCTGTCTCCTTCAAGCACAAGAAGAGTAGATTTTTCTAGCACTCCTTATTTTACAAATTATTAAAATTGACCACTGATTGTTTATATTTATATTTCTCATCTTGTATTCTATCGTAATCATCTCGTACCTACTTATTTGAGACACATGTATGCAGGCAGACACAAACATTAGCCTAAAACTTAAGTCAGTCACGTTAACATAAAATAGATTTTTTATTTTGTTTTCAAATTTTATGTTTATCTCACATTAAAACACAATGTTAGTACTATAGAAAGTTATGTTTTTAACCTAATTAACGAAAAATGTCAAGTGTTTAAAATTAAAAACCGGTGATAAAGATTCCGTTCTTCGAATAAAACTTATTTACGATATCGATTCCCTTATAAAACGGATCGAGCTCACGTTACATCTCGTATAAAGCCTCATTGGTTTTATAAAACACTGCAATAATAGCATCAAATTAGCCAAGAACGTGATTATCAAACCGTAATCTGCAGCTGAGTTCACGACTAACGTAATACAAAATAAAAAGAGGTAAGACCACCTGTTTCATTGTACGGACAACAATACTCCTTGGTATTGCTACTAACCTTATCAAGATAATACGAATAAGTACAAAAGCATGAGTTAAAAGTGCACAGAGTTGCCCGCAGCGGGAAGATGCTACAATGTTGACGAAAAAAATGGTTGAAATGAAATTGTTAGCTTTAGTAGTTTTCCTGCAAATCAATGAACATGTGTGGGCGGAGATCAGAGCCAGCTTGGTGGTCAATAAGTGAGTAATAAATTAATATAACAACATTTAAGTGCACCATTAAATATATCATTATGAAAGAATAAATAGTGTGTGTATTGGAAAGCTTATTTCATTAACAGGACAACATGAGTGATATAAATTAACAGGTACACAGTCCACAGCCCGTGTATGGGCTTAAAGTATTTCTTTAACCTTCTGAGCAACATTTTTCATGAAATTCGAAACGTCGAGAATAGTCGAAATACGACAATAACATCGTCTTTTCAAAGATAGATATCTTTTAATGTTATATTTTGTTCGATAGATATTTGCTGGGAGTACCTAGTTGTTGTTTTTTTATAAATACACCGTCTAACCAATCGTTTTAATCACTTAAAGTAAGTATCCTACCAATGAAACTAATCATTTTTGCCAAAGATAAATCGGTCGAAAAACGACAAAAAAATACATTTGTATACCTAATACAATGTTTACGAAGAGATTTAAAGTTTTAAACGATTAAAGTGATTGTGAAGTTTTATTTGTATTTAAAGATACCCGGGTATAAAATATATAATAATAATTATATAGTTATGGTTGAAGAAAATAATGTTTGAATTATCCTTAAGTGGAAACTGTGAAAGACGTGACCTAATAATGATCGAGACGTGACCTAATTTGTGTTTGATTGCATTTTATGCCACATTATCAATTTCCAGGTTGATGAAAGTAAAGCCAGTCGGCGGTAATGTTGCCAAAACCTTCGTACCATTGACAGAAATCCCTCCACCTAACCTACCACACACTCACACGCACTCCGGCCGAAGACACTTGCCAGAGGACTGTACCGACAAACCCAATCCGAGAGAGATCTATGGAGGGGGGAAAGTAGAAGTATTTGGGGAATATTACGACGAGGGGGTAGCGAAAACGGTTGCTACAGTCATCGTTCCCGATCACATAGACAGTAAGTATAAATTTCATTTTACTGGTTGCCTAGCAAATAGAAAATCAAAGATTGGTAAACCAACCTACCATAAATAATTAGAAACGTTTGCGTAACGTACGTAGAAAACAAAAAAAACTGTCAAGAGCGAGTCGGACTCGCTCACCGAAGGTTCCGTACAATCATTCCGAAAAAGTTTACTATTAAGAGACATCGTTCTATCACATCAAATAATTTCAGATTTTTATTCGTGCAAACTTCGGAGATAAAGGGGGGGAACGGTATTTTTTATTATATTTTTCATCAAAAGTAGAAAACTATGCGGCCTAAAAAAAATTTTTGAGAATGTGCAAGCAGCGCTCTTTCATATGATACCATATGCCCTAGTAACCTCACTTTGAATTTTTAAGACCCCCTTTCAGTCCCTCCCTGTTGCAAAAAAATATAAATATTTTTATTTCTCTCTTATTTGCAAAATAGTTGAGCAAACGTCATCTAAAACTATTCCAAATTTCAAGTTGATAGCATTTAGTAGTTCTTGAGATATCCATCAGCTGTGACAGACAGACTTGAGTCGCACGATTTACCATTTTACTACGGAACCTTAAAAAAGTTAAGCTTGTGAAGTCGCAGCTGAATTTCATCCAACATTAAAAAAACATTTATTCATTTTAAGTTCCAAGCACTTAATTGCTGACTACGCAATCGGTTCGCAAACCCTAAGCGGGAGACCTTGTAACAAGAAGAGCCGGCAAGAAACTCGTCAAAGGCTGCTGTTTTTAACCGACTTCAAAAAAAGGAGGAGGTTCTATGTTCGTCTGTTTATTTGTTTTTTTTATGTATGTCCACCGATTACTAAACCGATTAAAAACGGCTGAACCGATGGACATGATTCAAACGTTACTTTATCAAGTTTGTTCCCAAATTGGTCCCATTTTTTTTAATTTTAAATCGGTTCAGTAGTTTTTGAGTAATCCTGAAAATACCATAATTTTTTAGGTAATCTTTGCACGAGTTTTTACGGATCTTCAGATATAACTTCTTTGTTTATGATTTGATTTAGATTATTCTTGTTTTGTTAGAAAAGGAATACTTTAAGGGTGTTCTCATTTTAATTTCATTGACATTGAACTTTGGACTTCGAAAATACACAAGAGAACTCTTCAAAATCAAATAGGATAGTTTATTAGTGATTACACTTCGGTATTGAAAGGTTTCGCATCAACCATTTTTGTTGTCACTACTGAGGCTGGGATACAAGCCTTACTTATCTCGCTGTATATTTCATACAGAGTAGTCATAAATCTCAGCATTTAAACTAAGGTTATTTTTCATTACAATAATTAATAAAAGTTTACATAAAATAGTAAAAAGTTTACATTAAAAAAAAAAAACTTTTAGGGACCTTAAAGGTATTTTCGTCACAAAACCAATGTTTTTTACTTCCAGTCAAGCATTTCGAGGTTACAACTCAAGTGCCGTACCTGACGGTGGGTCCAATAGAGGCTTTGGGCTACCACCCGAGCACGATGAAGAGCGAACACCCGAGCGAGTGCGAGAAGATCTACCAAGACCACCTGGCTGAGCAGTACTCGGATGAGTCTACAGATTACTCGGAAGAGTCGTTGGAAATGGCCCGGATGCCACTCTCACCCATCCAAGATGTTCCGCACTCCTTCGAGTACAACTTGCATCAACTGTACGACGACTTTGAGAACTCGGTACCTTAGCACCAGAGAACAAAATATAAAGTAGACAGAGGGCCGCTTCAAATTAATCACTGTTCTCTGTGCACGCAGACATTACGTACAGGCAATTACAGGCTAAACCTAGCTATATTTACTACTCTAACGGCTTCTAGCGCAACAAAACAAATGAAAACGAATTCGGAAGTGTTTTTTCACCTCTCCAGCACGAAAAGGACGCTTTTGGTGCGCAAAAACTCGCAACAAAATAGCTTTTAGCTGCGAGTGTGTGTTTCGAATAACTTTTCCTCATGCTAGTTTTTTCGCTGTTAGAGGTGAAAAGTTGTATGTTTCACAGAGATCAATTTGTTTTTGTCTCGTCACAGCAAAAAATAACTTTGCTCGCTTGTTGAACAAATGACTATTGAATACCAGCGGCGTTTCTGGCAAAGAACAGACAGACTTTATATTTTGTAACTCGAGACTATACTATTATGAGCTTTTACTACCATATTCGGCTTCTTATGGGTATTACCAAACTGCCTGTAAAGTCATACATTGTTCGTGACTTTCCGAGCGAGTATGAGTAAAGCTCTTGATATGTCCCCGTTTGCTATAATAGGCAATAGGAATGGCACAAAATGCCGTACTCAGAGACGTCAATTAAGTTTAATGCTTCATTAAAATTTGTGCTATCTCTTTCTTTTCCATAATGATAGTATAAGACGATATGATACTTAATGAAGAATTAAACTTAATTGACGTCTCTGAGTACAGCACTCAATGCCTCTTCTTACTACCATTACTTATTCACCATACTTATGTTTCTTTATTGTAGTTCTTATTTTTGTACTTTATTTGCTACTACTTTTTGTACTTTGATAAACTTGTTAATTATACTTTAAAACAATAATTTGCTATATTTTATTTTACGTATTGGCGACAAAGTTATCCTATAAAATTTTAGATTTTTCGCATTCACAATGCTATTTTTATATTATGATAAATAATAATAGTTTCTAGAAAAAAATCCTAGGTACTAGAAGAAATCGATGCACTCGTACTCAGACGGGACTGAGATAGGGTTGCCTGATGGTCGGAACTCGTCGGGATTGTCCCGACATTTCGTATGATGTCCAGAGTTCCGAAAAAATACAAAATGTCCCGATAAATAACAACAAAACAAAAACTTCAAATAATTAAACCAGTGTATATTACTATTAGAATAAGTCATCTCATAATATGCCAAAAAGTGCTTTTTTTGTAAAGGCGCGTTACAAAAGTAATTTATTATTTGTTGTTAGGTATTTAGTATTTGATTATTTCATTTTAATAAGCTTCGAAACATAAAAAGAGACGGGCATTTATTATATACAAATAACATGTACCTACCTACTCACATAGATAAAGATATTTAATCGGCACATGTTGTGCTCCACAATCATTTTAATTTTAGAAATAAATAATTAATTATTGCTCGGGCAATTTCACACAGCGCCATCTAGCCCGAAACTAAGCAAAGCTTATAATATGGGTGCTAAACAATTCACTGATTTTTTTTTATTTATTTAGGACAACCAACACAATAAACGCCATTTACATTCAATATAACAGAACGTATGCTAGAGGATAAATATTAAAGCGCTATCGTACTTGCAGGTTGCCACGGTATGCACTGAAAAGCTATTAGTAAGGAAAAACTAACTAATTACTTACTAATTACCAACTAATTACTAATTAATTACTAACTAATTAAAATATCGAATATAATCGATATACTACTTATATACTTTCTAATTAGATACTTATTATACATAGTAACACCCAGACCCGTCACAGAAATTAAAATTCATCATTTCAATTTCTGCCCGGCCGGGGGAAGCGAACCCGGGACCTCTTGCGTGGTAAACCGACCGGCATGTTGACCACTACACCACTCAGGACTCTCAATCACTCAATCAAACAGCACATATTCGTCTCTTATCATTGATTTTACTCTTATTTATTTTTTATTCAATTTATTCTATTAACATTTTTACATCATTGCAATAAGTTAGACTATATTTTAATGTTGGAAGTAATGATTTCAATTAAATTACATACAACAAGTACGATTTTAATAATAATTAATGACATTTGACTATGCGAGATTATGAAAGGAACCTATCATCTAATTAAATACTGGGAATCTTCAAATCTGGAAAGAGTAGGGGATCTAACAATATTAATAAACATCTTGGAATCACATTTTCAAACATAATTTATTGACTATTCTACATCAAGCACTCTCGCAGACTTCTTTTTTGGCAGCTTGATAAGTACAATATTTGTAAATAATTAAAGTATGTACTTTAACAAATGCAAGGATTTTCTAATGTTAGGCACTCCGGTAACGATCATTTTCGATTGTCAATTTAAGGCTGCATAGTCTGCACACTAGCGCCACCATTAGAAAAAAAATCATAGTGCTTAAATAAAGACGAAGTTGTGAATTATCTCTCTGTAGTGCACTCCGTGGAAGCTTTGTGGTTCTTTTTATCGCTTAAACAATATTTTCTAGCCTGTCGTTTAGTTAAATGGAGTATTATTGTTAAAAGCACAAACTTATCGCAAAAAATCTCCATTAAACTAAACGACAGGATAGAAAATATTGTTTAAGCGATAAAAAGAACCACAAAGCTTCTACGGAGTGCACTACAGAGAGATGATTCACAATTTCGTCTTTATTTAAGCACTATGATTTTTTTTTCTAATGGCGGCGCTAGTGTGCATATTACGCGCTCTTAACGCGAAAATTGATTGACATGTGCAATTGAAGCAACTGTCAATTACTCTAACAATGCCATTGACAGAAAAATTGACAATCGCAATAATAATTGATCGTTACCGGGGGCCATCAGTCCCACTTTCACCTACTTTAAAGACTTCGTTTTTCATAAACTAAACTATATTCTACACTGGGCCCGCTTGGAAGTTAAATTTGTTTGGTACTTTAACGTCTTTATCTTTGTCGTCGAAAATTTCTTCTGTGTCGTCATCATCGAAATCGTCCATGTCCAAAGGATTCCTGGAATTAAAAAAGATAACGTCATCAATCTCTGTGTATATGTGGGATTTAAATTATACTACTTAGAAAAAAATCGATTCGCCACCAGGGTGCGTAGTGCGAGTTTTTTATTTACTCAAACGCGTTAACGTAAACTTCATTTTGCAAAGGATTTATGGCGAGATCCAGCGGAATACTCGATAAACTTCATTAACGCCATCCAAAATTCAAACGCGCTCACGATCGAGCGTGAGTTAAAAAAACTCGCACTAAGCACTCAGATCATTTCTCAGGCGGGACACGAACCCGCGAACTTTGGTAGTCCGGCCCAATGCTCTTCCAATTGAGCTACCGAGTCACTAATGGGATCGTCGAAACTTTTCTAGCAGCTACATCCTACTCACGCTGCAAGTGCAAGACAGTGTTATTTGATCAATGTGAGGAAATACCCTCGACATTTTTTTCTAGTAAGTATATTAAAATATTGAGGGCCTGTTTCACAATGTAAAAGTAAGTTTTGAGTATCTTACTTGATGATTTGACATATTTTTCATATTCCAACTGTCAAATCATCTGTCAAGTAAGCTGCTCAACTTACATTTTTATTGTGAAACCGACCATTAATATTATATTTATAAAAAATAGCATTGTGAATGCTAAAATCTCATATTTAATGTAAGATTTTTACAAAACTCGAGGGTGTTTGACTGGTTTAGTGCTTTTTCCACCAAGTTTCTTTTGACAATTTTTTTCATCTCTTATATTTTTTTAATCTTATGATTATTGTAAACCACTTAGGATTTTGTTTAGTAAAATCAAATCTAAATTTAAAATTACTTACTTATTCCAGTCTATCTTATGCCTCTTCCTGCAATCATACAAAAAACATCGGTTAGAAATTAACTAAAATTAAAATTATTGGACTCTACATAAAAGAAAAAATTAACAATAATTACTTAAATTACAATTTCTCTCCATAATCATAGTTAATGAACAGGTTCCCTGTATACAACAGTGTACTGTGTATTGTACTGCCACCGCCGCATGAGTCCGCATGACCATCTAAAGACGATATTATATCGCGTGATATAGCGTTTTATCGATACGTGATAAATCGCTATATCACATTGTGTTTTGGTGGTCATGGTAGGGGGGCTGGGGCCCTACTACTCATTTTTATTTCTGTCCAATCAAAATTAGTAGTAAAGAGCCCTCGGCGCCTTTCAAAAATAGGGCCCTAGCTCTTTTCCTTATTTTATCAATTTCTTCCATAAATAATATCAATCAGTCAGATGCCAAATCCAAAACAACCTCATATCTACCCATAATTATTATCCTTGACACTAAACTTCCTCCACCCGTATAGGTGGCCTATTCTATTCCCGTTGCCCGTTGGGGATAGTTGAAAAAAGTATGTAATTTTTTTTTTGTTGTATAGGCACTGAACAAGATTTTTTCTTTTTTCTGTGGTTATAGGTACCCGTAAGGGTTACCAGATGGTAAACCTATAAATCCTGACAAAAAGCCCGATTTCACAAATGAAAAATTTTAAGTTGACAAAAATAAAGTTTTACTTCTTCGTTTTTGAAGTTTTAGTTGTGTTGATTATTTACTGCAACTCTACACATAGGTAGTTGATTCTTACCCAAGGAAAAGATAAATTAAGATTATATTCAATAAATTATGTTTAAATAATAAAGAAAACCTAATTTCCAAGATTCTTTTTACTGTAATTGTGAATGATTCAAAAAATCCTGACACACGAGTATTACACCCGGAATCCTGACAGGGATAAAAAATATGGTAACCCTACGAGTATAGGGCACATTTATGCTTAAATTTTTCCATTAGGAATGCTTCTAATATGCCCATCCAATGACAATCCATTTTCCCGAGATTTGATTTTCGGTGACCCATTTTTTACTTTACTATGTAAAAAAAAGTGTATCGCAAATGATGAAACACCTATTGTTTCGAAAGCCTGCAAATACGTAACGAGCAAATGTGTAGCTTAAAGATTAAGAAGTTGTATGTAAGTAACCAAAGGTAACCAACAAACTGACTCGTTGTGGTTAAAAAAATACCTGTTGGTAGCTATATAATCTTGATCCATGTACTCCTCTGAGACCTCGACTGAGAGCGGCTGTCCGCGGTGGTCTTGCAGGATCCCGAAATAGCGCGGCGCACGCGTCACGGAGAATAGTAACGCTGAAAATTACGGCAAGTACCCAGGTAAGTTCTGTAAGGTATCTTTTTGGGTAAATTCAATCTGATTTTATTTGAATTTGATATTGTTCGAAAGCTAGTCAACTTAGAGACTTTACTGTCGAATTTACTGAATAATTTATCTTATTCGCCGTGTGTCAGAATTAAAAAATGTTAAATTCCGCGTATTTTTTTATGAAACTACAATTTATTTTTATTCTAACAGACAGACATAGGAGAAATTATACAGTTACCCAAATAAAAATATGAAATGGCCAATCGGAATGTCTGAAAAATCAAGTAGGCTGAATAATTCTAAGCTCCCCTATAAATAGGTAAAAGTTTCAGAATTTTAGGTTGCCTAAAAATATTTAAAAAAAAAATCGTCTTCGCAAAAAATTACATGTCATTTGTGTCAAAACTTTAGTTACTCCCTTATGTACCTCCCTATTTTTACGAAAACGAAATTTTTTTTTTTGCTTTTTCACGCAACCAAAAATACTGGAACTTTTTTGATAAAGGAGCTTATTCCTAGTAAAACATTTCAGCCATTTGATTTTTTTCAGACACACCTGCAATTACTTCACCATGTTTCTGTGTTACCCCTTCGGTT
This sequence comes from Catoptria pinella, assembly GCA_963556745.1. Classification (NCBI taxonomy): domain Eukaryota; kingdom Metazoa; phylum Arthropoda; class Insecta; order Lepidoptera; family Crambidae; genus Catoptria; species Catoptria pinella. The sequence goes on from OY750767.1 coordinate 11,749,447, forward strand.
TAAATATAAAAGAAGTGTAAAAAAGAATAAAGATTAATGTGAACTTACTATCATCAACCGCATGTAATCCTCTAAAAGCTATACATAATACTATTAAAACTACATGTAATTTTAACTTATTATCACACATTGTTAATGTTCTTTTACTATTAAACTGAATAATTTACTAAAATTAGCGAACACACTTCGCGTAAATCTCAATATATGAGACTTTTCATGACATTCTAAGTAAGTAGTCAAAAATGGTCAAAGCTAATTAAAACTTTTTAGTCTTTTGAAGGTGTTTCCTCAATTCGGTCTAAGAACAAAGTATACAGTTTATGAAAAACTTCCGCTAAGGTAGTAGTTTGCAAACAATTAATGTTTATTGTTTTTCCAAAGTTCGAATGCCGTTTATACAAAGCCGTTATATCATTTTGTACACACCACGTGATCGGATATCACGTGAAAAACATTTTGAATTTGGGAAATATTATGTCCTGATGATGAGTAAGTACCTCACAGCTCAAACGACAGCGTGGATGGAAATTACACTTGGCATACAGAAAGTTATTATGACTAGATATCGATTCCGCTAAGAAAGGAATATCTAAAATTCTCACGCGGGGTACTCTAAGGGAACGTTAGTACTATTAAGTGTATATTCTGTGCTCACGTATACCACACACGTCTACTTAAATTTAAGCCTTATAAATATTACTTGCGACCGCCCTTCGTCTGCGTGGAAAGATTTTTTTCTATCCCACAAGAACAAATATTTTTTTCGGGATAAAAGGTACACTATGTCCTTCTCTGTACCCGTGACAACGTGAATGCATAATTTCATGATGATCGGTTCAGTAGTTAAGACGTGAAGGCGTAAAAAACAAACAAACGAACTTTCGCATTTAAGAATGTAGGTAAGTAAGGATAACATGTTTATTGTCGGAATACCAACCGGAATATAAACCAATATATATTGCATGATTTTATGACCTAAATACGCCTCTATTATTAGAGTTCATTAATTATTATAGGAACAGTCTGCTTATAAGTAAGTAAGTAGTTAGTTTATAAAACTGATGCTGTCATTTTTATTTGCTGAAAGAAAGACAGGGACGGCATCAACTTTAGTTCACGTCTTAAAATAATGGCGATAGTTTTTAAGTAAGTGCCTTTAATACGCACACGATGAGAATGGGATGGAACTATAGTTGGCAACCGTCCCGCGTCAGGTGGGACGTCCCGTTTCCACGGCTCAAATAATGTGTACCGCGACACATGTTTGCGGGACGCTAATTGTCCCGCTGTGAAAGCTCGCATACATGCTCCAATCACGCAAGCTCGCAGCAAGCTACCCGCCCAGATGAAAGCACAGTTACAAGATTAGTGGTGAAACTGACTAAGGCTGGCCACAGACCTATCGGTTTTATTTCTTTGCTTTGCTGTTCTAGTAGAACAGGGAGCCGTACCGGCTAACTTTTCGAACTACGGCGGGTCTCAACTTAAAACAGATAAATCGAAGTAAGGAGTTTCGTATTGTACTATTCGCCGAAGTTATTAAGTTCGTGTGGCATCATGAATTGGGGTTCGCCATTTTGGCCCGATTGGGGCTCGATTTATCTGTTTTAATTTGTAGCCTGGAAGACTTTCCGCAATTCGATGCGTTAGCCGGTACGGTCCCTGCCCCCTGGGGCCGTACCGGCTAACTTTTTGAACTTCGGCGGGTCTGCCGAGCTTCAACTTAAAACAGATAAATCGAAGTAATGAGTTTCGTATTGCACTATTCGCCGAAGTTATTTAGAAAATATCGATGTTCGTGTGACATCATGAATTGGGGTTCGCCATTTTGGCCCGATTGGGGCTCGATTTATCTGTTTTAATTTAAAGCCCGGCAGACTTTTTGATGCATTGGCCGGTACGGCCCCAGATTATGTAACTTTGTTGCAATCAACTCTGACAGAAAGCGCAGTTACATTGCTGCTTTAGTAAGAACCAATGTGACAAACTATCTTACTTAAAGCAGCAATGTAACTGCGGTTTCAATCGATTTCAATCGAGAATTGTCAGCAACAGAGTTACATAATCAGGGGGCTGGTCACTGTAAAATTTACGGATTTCCTGTTAAAATTAACGGTTGGCATTTCTGTGATAGATTACTCATAGATCTACGTATGTGCCGAGAAGACAAATGAAACAAAAACATACTAAGAATAATATTTTATTATATATGAAAATGTCGTTTACATTCTCAAAATATAGGTACTTTCATGTTTTGAAATGCGAAAAATAATTATCGTCAACTTAGGTATTTATTTACATGTACTTTTTTTACATAATTACTACCTAACTGCTTATACGACGGCGTTTGAATGATCGTCAAAATGCAAAAAAAGAAGTCTATTCTATACATTCACAGTGACGTTAACTAAAAACTTTTTAGCAAATCTTAAAGGTTTATTGTAGGTATCCACTTTTACGTCGCTATGAGTCTACTTAATAAAGTTTTAGCATATCTTGTCTAGTCTTAATTTAAATATTTGTATTCGTTCGGGTTCAATTCAATTATCTCTTATAGAATAAGTTCCCCTCGCCCCCCCATAATCTTCTGCCACCATAACCGATGAGTTCTTGACGTATCGAGTTGTACTTCTTGAAAAAGAGTTTCTTCAGAATACGTTTTCGACGCTTGTCCTCTTTCAGGCAGGATTCTAACTTGTCCATGCAAACGTCCTCCCTGAGAAAAAAAGGAATACTTAAGTAGGTAGGTACTGATGTTTAAAAAATATGCACCGTTTTAACTGGTATTTTGAACCGGTTAAATTCGTTTGTTGTGAATTATGAAATTATCAAGTTTTGTCACAAACCCAACTATTCTTTATTACCAAAACGCACGTCCTACATAACGTGAGTCCTACAAATGCATAGAGAAAGTCTACAAGGCAAAACTAAGTTTTATAGTAGTGTTTAGTAAGTATATCTCGGGGGTAGGTAGATTATTGAATTCGATGGCAAAACAAATGAACAATATCCTTACTTATAGTTCTGATCCAGCAGCAATTTGATGGGCTCTGTCTTGGTGTACTTGTCGGGCAGACGGGCGCCGGGCGGCATCTTAGCCAACTCCTTCATGATCCCCATTATCGTGTTCTCCAGCTGGGCGAGCTTCGGCACCATCAGCCGTTTTATCACCTGTTAACATAGTACATGATGAAGACTTAAAGCGGCCATACACAAGATGCTTGACTGAGTTTGTATTGTTTTTATTTTGAAGTCAAATCGTTGAAAATCGCGTTAATTACAACTTCTTCCAGATTTTCGAGTAAAGAGACAAAATATTGAAGTAGATTTTATCACAAAATTATTTTCTTACATAACCAAGTACAAGTTGTGAGTGACACTGACCTTCCCGCACCTATTTCCGGTTTTACATGGCGTCCTGAACTTCCTGCCCAGGTCCATGGTGGGCATGTTCTGGATCTGGTGTATCACATTGGAAAACGACCCAATAGCTGTCTTCTGAGCTAAAAGAAGGAAAAATACTTCATCTATTTTGTCACTATACTTTGCACTTAGGATTACTTTAAACATTTGGCAACTTTTTCCTCATCAATTTTTTTTAATCATTAAGTAGCTAAGTAGCTCATTAAGTAGCTAAGTAGCTACCATTTACTACCTATTTTATTTTATTATATTAACCCAAATTATTTATTCTGAATCTTTTAGGTATTTAGAATTACCTATGAGAGTTAATTAACGTGCGTCACCGTCGAATTTAGCAAGAACCTTTTCAGTTATTTCCCGCAACGCTATTTGTTCGCATGTATTACATTACAGTGGTCGCTATTTAACTTTAACCTGTGTCTGTTTTTTCAGAAATCATTTAAGTCATAGATATCACTTAAGATTGTATCCCATAGTTATATAATACTTGACTTGTTGGTTGTCCTTAAATAAACAAAAAAAGTACATTACAGCCGTGAGCGGGAAGTTAGCATTTACATTGTCGAAGATGGTTTGAAGCCCGAGCCCTAAGCAAGGGTTTTAATCATTCGAGGAAATGTAAATTGCTTTCCGCAAAAGGCTTGTATTGTACTTTTCTTAAGAAATGCGAAGAAATAAAATTTTCTTTAATTTTTTAGCTGTCTCGTGTGATCATGAGAAACGACCAGTCATGTACCTAGCCATAAAGTTTATAATAATAATAACGCTAGTAAGTTGATGAATTGCACCGTTTTCGGATTGAATTTCATGAACGTGATGGACCAGACGACTAGTTAAATGTGGAACCTCCCGCCTTCTTTTTTTCTAATGTAATGATAATATTTCAGAGCATAAATGAGAAAATAAATTATAGCTACTCACCCATTTTAGCTTTCTTCGTTTTTCCTATCCGAGCTATATCTGGTTTGTTATACTCATCAGAACTTTTGCCTCCATGGACTTCTATTAAATAAACTACTATTAAAATGGTATAATTTGCAGTGAAACATTTCCTCAGATTCATTATTGAGCTAGTGCGACCGACCACGGCCACCGACTTTGGAATAGAAAGAACTATGATTTCCAAACTCAGGGTATGTTGACATAACATACAAAACGGTTTTTAGAACCTTTACAGGTAGTTCTATGGACTAGTTATATCACAAGCCTTAGTTTATAAACACAAAATAGTTGATGCGATAAGGGTATACCTGCGTAGTGAAATACATGCAGGATAAGTATCAATAAACCTTTGAGTAAAAGGTACTTTTTCAGCTCAAATTATGATCGAATGACAATAACTTTTTCACCTCTCCAGCTCGAAAAGGGCGCTTTTAGCGCGTAAAATCTCGCTTTTTGGGCGCAAAAAAAAAATAAACAAGGCAATGGTTCGTTCAGAAACTCATTTTGATCTAGCGATTTTAAATCATCATCTCTACTCATGAGAAAGAGGAAGAGGGAGTGGAAGTGGAAGGAGAAGGGATAGGAGTAGGAAGGGGAAGAATGAGGTAGGAAGGGGGAACGGTAAGGGGAGAAAGGAGAAGAGGAGGAAGAAATGAAAAGAAATAGGAAAAGAGCGTAAGAGAGGGGGAAGCGAGGAGAAGAGAGGGAAAGTGGAAGAACAAGAAAAAATACATGTGTTAAGAGGAAGGGGAAGAGGAAAAAAGGAGAAGGAAGGGGAAGGAAAAGGGTTCGGGGAGAAAGGAAAAGAGGAGGAAGAAAGGGGAAGACATAGGAAGAGAGCGGATAAAAGGAAAGGGAACAAGGAGAAGAGGAAGAAAGGGGAAGCGAGGTGAAGAGGAAGGAAGAGGAAGAGAAAGATGAAATCCGGTAAAAATACATATCGACACAAAACATATGAAGGGGTCAAGGAAAAAACAGCTTTTGTCACCTAATGAACAAAGTGAGATATTACTAACTAAAACATAAAATCATATTTTACAGTATTTTGGAGCGCTTGGGAAACGATTGAAAACATTAATAAAAGTTACCTAAAATTCATATGCCAGTGTCATAGTCGACCACGGACAACGGTTTTGTGCCTAAACGGTTCCGACATTGTCACCCGTATTCACAAACAACACTCAAGCGACCGTTGACTACGCGAACGCACAGCGTTGAAATAGAGCTCTGTGATTGGTTCGTTTGTTTAACCGTTTAACGTATTACGCGTGATTGGTTCTCGGGACGCTGTGCGTCCGCGGGCATTGTGAGACCTCATAGTAATGTTTGTGAATACGGTCGTGTATGTTTTTCCCCTGTACTGATATTTTAAAAGCATAAAAGCTACTGAGCATAATAGTCACTGGACTATTAACATAGCGAACATAAACATAGCGACAGATATAACCATTCAGACAGCATGGGCAGTTGAAGAATCAAAAAGTGACAAAAGCTGTTAATCCCCTGACCACTTCATATTGTATATTGTCTTTATTGTTTTTCATCACAGTCTTTTCCAGCCGCATCACAGTCTGCTCCAGCTGCATCGCAGTCTGCTCCAGCTAAATCACAGTCTGCTACTCCAGTTTCATCAGTCTCCTCTAGCGGCATCACAGTCTGCTCTAGCTACATCACAGTCTGCGCCAGGTACATCAAAATCTGATTTAGCTTCACCACCCTCTGCTCCGCTATATCACAGTCTACTCCAGCTACATCACAGTCTGCTCCTAGTCTGTCGTTCGGAAAACGAAGTTTCTTAATGACGTTAATTCTGAATTCCAGACTGAACGTAAGAGTACTTGATTGAATCAGGCGTCATTTGGCGGAAGTCCCAAACCATTGTGAAAAGAGAAATATATGTAGCTTACACCGTTTCTGTGTTGGTTTACGCATGATCTAACTCCTGAGGATGCTCCGGGTTAGAGCGAAACACGTGTAGAGTAGTCTAATTAGTAAAGGTGCAAGGTGTGTCACTGTCATGCTAAATGCAGGTATTGCGCACTGATATTTTTGTGGTGTGCATGTGCATGTTTTTTCGGGCGGGCGGGCGGTGCATTCTGCATATATTTTTTGCGGGAGTAAGTATTTCTCTTTTCACAATGAACGTAAGAGGGCTGCTAATGAATAAATCAGCAGTAAAAAAATATTGTAGATTTTTTAAATCAAATAATCTTAATATAATAAATTTTTATAAAAAAGTCGATTATAAATCGATTTGTTTTTTCATATACAGACAACTGACATTGACATTGAGAGTTTTTGGCGCCATTTTGTCGAGTTCGGTTTGGTGTCTATTTTAATTATTTTCAAATTGATTCATAGTGGATATTGTGTCTTAAAATTGGTGCAAATATGTTACAAGTGTCTACGCAACTGAACAATATGTGGGATAATTGAAATAGGCGCGATCTTGGTTATTGTGAAGCTGAGACTTTTATTGAAGTGGTGGCAAAAAATAGGTGGAAAAGTAGTTAATGACCCGAAAATGATTGCTGACACATTTGCTCGACAGTTTGATCATAGCTTAAATAAGGTTTCTATTAATGAGAATTTGGCCCTCAGACTTCTTAGTCAAAATGTAAAAAGAGTCACAGAGGATATGTCTTTCAGACCGACTAATGCGGATGAAGTGAGAAAGGTTGTCAAAGGAATGAAAGCCAAAACTTCTTGTAGTTATGATGAAGTGCCAATTACCATCATCAAGGATAATATAGACGTACTTGCAGATGCACTAAGTTGCTTTTACAACAAATGCATGGAAGAAGGTGTATTCCCTGATCAGTTTAAAATAGCTAAAGTGATTCCAATACATAAAAAGGGCTCTAAGATGGACGCGAAAATGTATAGGCCAATCTCATTACTGCCAACTTTGTCGAAAATGTTTGAGACTCTGCTGAAAACAAGGTTGATAAGTCATTTTGGAATTAATAAGGTAATCAATGAGTCTCAATTCGGTTATAGAAATATGGTGGGGACACAGGATGCTATTGACAAATTGTTAGGTGATGTGCTTAGCAGAATAAATGAAAGATTAAAAGTGGCTGCACTCTTCCTTGATATGAGCTCTGCTTTCGACACCATAAATCACAAGCTGCTGTTAAAAAAATTAAATCATTATGGTGTTAGAGGACAGGTTTTGAAACTTTTTGAATCTTATTTGCAAAATAGGAAAATGTTTGTGGAGATCAAAACAGTTGATGATAGTATGTCTGAAGTCGTAACCAGGTCAAAGATGGTAGATATCAGGGTTGGTGTACCACAGGGCTCTATTCTTGGTCCCATTTTATTTATCACTTTTATAAACGACCTGAGTAGTCATGTGTCTAACTCTGATGACATGGTAAAGCTAATCCTATTTGCAGATGACACTAATGCCGTTATTTCAGCCAAGGAAATAGAGAGTCTTGAATCTAAAGTCAATTTAACTTTGGAAACAATGAGTATTTGGCTAGAAGCTAATGGTCTTATAATTAACACAGACAAAACAAATGTTATGTTGTTTCAAAATAATGTTGGTAATAAAGCTACTCTGAACACTCAACTAAACGGTAAACAAGTGCAATCTATACAGGTGACAAAATTTTTAGGAATAAAAATCGATAGTTTGTTAAAATGGAAGGAAGAATTAAGTGACATAGAGAAAAAAACAAGCTCTGCCTGCTATGTATTAAGAAGCCTACGTGAAGAAGCAGATTTAAAGCACCTCAAGTTAGTATATTACGCACTGGTTGAATCGAAACTGCGCTACAGTATATTATTTTGGGGCAGTAGCTACAAATATAACATACATAAGGCATTTGTTCAGCAAAAAAGGGCTATCCGAACAATGGTTCGTATTAAACAACAAGACTCATGTAGGGAACATTTTAAAAGACTTGGAATCTTAACTGTTCCGAGCTTGTACATATTAGTCTTGATGACTCATTTTGCTAAACATGTACATGAGTATGAGTCGCAAGAAGAAAGAAAGATTAGAGAAAGTACAAGGAGAAAAGACTTTAATAATAGATTGGTGCCCGGGTTAAACATAGTCAAGCAGAGTAGTTATTATCAGTCAATCCGAATATTTAATAGATTACCCAATGAGCTAAAAAATATATTATATAGGAGCGACTTCAGATCGAAACTGAAAAAGTTTTTATTAGAAAAATGTTTTTATACAGTGAAGGAGTTTATTAACAATGGCAAAACAACATAATGTAATAAATATTTTGGTTTTATTTTATTTTATAAATCATTTGACGCTATTATTTTTATTTTCAATTATTTTTTATGAATGAATTGTATCTGTTTGACATTTATTTTATTTTAATTGACATTGTACTAGTCTATCAATTTTTGTTTTTTGTAGTTTGACATATTTTATTTTAATTGGAATTGAATTGCAATTTATTAAGTAATTATTCATTAATGTGCCTAAATGATATGTGTAAATTCTAATGTTAAAAATATTCAACACAATGTATATTGTATGGAATAAATGAATTGTATTGTATTGTATTGTATTGCTTCCTCGGCAGAACTAACCGAGTAAACTGTCTTGATATACTTGGTGCCAAATGCTCCAAGCAGCATTGGAATGCGATGCACCCGCATTCTTATGAAAAATTAAACAATATCTACCACTGAACTATTTAACATTTGACACTGGCAAAAATTACTTCCAACAGGAAAGTAGATTGCCATAACAAAAAAAAGAAGAAGAAGAAGACATTGACATTGACAATTCGATTCAACCGAGTGAGTGCAGCGGCGGTATCAGCTAAAAACATTGAAGTTCATGTTAACTGTGTTTTGACAGATGTATGTGATAGATTGCTACTTCGTCTTGGCACAAATAACAACTTAACAAAGAAAAATAGCAATGTATCACATACATCTGTCAAAACACAGTTAACATGAACTTCAATGTTTTTAGCTGATACCGCCGGTGCTGTGCATGCGTGCGTGTCCGTCATAGACTTAGAAAAATTTTCATGGTGTCCGTATATTTTATTATTACAAAAAGGTGCATTTTTAATTTTTAAGCATAAATAAATTATACCTCATAAGTGCAAGATAATAAATGCTAAACTCAATCGGTCATAATATTTAAATTATAACTTTTATAAACTTGTAATGGAGACTATAAAGACGTCGAAGACTCCTCGACAAAGATATAAAAAAGCCCACACCAATGGAATTTCCAAAGTTATTAACACTAAAGCATTAGAATGGCAAGAACATATCACAGAATTAGACATTAGTAACAAACATATAAGGTCGTTGACAGAAATTCCAAAATTACCGACAAATCTCGTTAGTTTAAACATTTCTCAAAATGAACTTAGTGAGATTCCAAATGCTGTGTTAATACTTAAAAATCTGAAGTACTTCGACATATCTTCGAACCAGGTCCAGTATTTCGATGAAATTCCTAACTTTTGTCACTCCATTGAAAAGTTAAATATGTCTCGTAACAATTTACATGGACCCCCGTGTTGGATATGGATGGAGTCTCCTCAAAAATTATCAGAAGTTGACCTTAGTTACAATCCTAAATTAACACAGGCTTTTAAAGATGCAGGTGGCACTGACTACTTTGAAGAGCTACTTAAATATACTACTCTATTATGTATTATTAAGATTAATAATTGTGAACTTACCCACCATTTAAAATTATTAAACACATTTCCTAATGCAAAAGAATTAAAACTAGGCTCCGACACCTTTACTATATTTTCAGTGAATAGAATGACTGAAGTGCCATGCGAAGGACTCTACAATTGCTGTGATATAGAAAGGCTGAACCTTAGCAATGTTCAATTGTACACTATAAATGCAAAAATTGACTTTCTAACTAAACTAGTAGAAATAAACATTTCACAAAACCAAATAAATAATTTGCCCGTTGAATTTTGTAATTTACTGAACTTGGAATTTTGTGACTTGTCTGACAATCGTCTCTTGTACCTACCAGACAACATTGGCAATATGAAGAAACTTACTTGTTTGCTTTTAAGTACCAATGAACTGTGTATGTTACCAGAGAGCATTGACCAGTTAGAAAACCTCAAAATACTAGATTTGTATGACAATGCTCTTTATGACATACCAGAGGTAGTGAAGCAAGTAAATGAAACAGATCTTGCTCAAAACTATTTTGAAGAGCCTGAAGACTCTTATTATTTGGAGAGAAAAGAAAAGTATCGAATGAATTTACCAGAACGATATGACGGAAAGTAAGTTCTAAAGATAAGACATAATTTTTTAAATACTAAGAAACAACATCTTCCTTCTTGGAGAAAGAATTAACCATCCTATTATTTTATTATTTCATCTTATTATTTTTTTGTTTACAGAAAAATTGAAGTGGAAAGACCAGACAGTCAGAAATCTTATGAAGAAACTGATGATGAAGAATTATTTCTGAGTAACCATACTAATGAAGGTAGGTATTTAAACCATTCTGCTTTATTATGAACACCTTTTTGTATATCCTACAAGGCTTATTTTATATTTGTTGTTAATAACTCTGAAATAAGCTAAAAGATCAAACTACAAAATACCAGTTACCTTTTCTTCCAAACTTGTCCAGCTGCATTCGGCCACTCGGGTGTTGATGAATTTATACACTGATTCTTTAAGATGATTACAATTCATGAAGATTAAAATTCATCAATGCCCGAGCGGCCAAATGCAGCCGTAATATCTATTTTGTCTCATTTTCCGGACCTTGATGGGTTCAATAAGCTTTTGTCTTATAAAGCTACTTATTTAACAATTTACAGATGCTCAGCCTGCATGCAATGAGCCTCCGAGTTCACCAGAAGATTGGGACTCTGATGACTACTGGGTGCCTTGGTTCTGTAAGCAACGCACACCCCCACCACACTCATCATGGTTGTACTTCGTCAAGAAAAAAATGAAAGAAGGGAACTTTTGTCCTATGGACAGCCATGCTGTTTCTATAGCTGACAAAGTGGAATATGAGAAACTCTTTGTACCTAAAGTGATATATGAATCTGATGGACAATTTGACGACTATTCAGATGATAACAGCTGATTAAATACTCAAAAGTGTCAAATTCCCTTAATTGATTTCGAAGTTAACTTCCTAGACAATAAGGTTTATAAAATCATACCAAATAATATACTAGAAAAAATACGACTCGCACCAGATCATGTTCTCGGACGGGAATCGAACCCGCGACCTTTGGATATCCGGTCCAATGCTCTGACCGCTGAGCTACCGAGTCATAAAATCATTTTTAAATAATGAGAAAAAACACTTTTGTGTGTATGAATCAAGTATCAATTTATTGTTGTTGCTTGCATGTGTAATTGAAATTTTATGGTTTTGAAATAAGACCTTTTCTTTACATTCATTCATTATTATTCACTTATTACATTATATTTTATTTAGTTCCTTATCCAGAGGGGTTGTTTACTAACAAAAAAAATTGGCTCATAAAAGTAGATATAGTAATAAAATGTATACAACATTGAACTATGTCACATTTTGTCAATCTCTTAATTCAAACCATAGTAGTTGGTATGTTGGAATCCTGTGTGCTGTGATTAATGGCTTATTTGAATACAACTAAAGCATTGCCTTTTGCTTCTATTATTTTGAAGGAAATGCTTTAGATTTGATGAATGTTTTATTTACACAGCTCAATATCTCATTTATCAATATTCTTTGTACAATACTGTCTAATGTAAAGATAAAAAGGTGTGTATAGCAATCATTAATTCTGCCACAGGACATCCACTGCTCGCCATGCCTTAAACGTAATAGATAGACAATTACTATCTAATTTTCCAAATAAACTGTAATTTGGTAAAATATTATATTAAATCCACTGCTAGACATTAAGTTGAAATAGTACAAGGTGTAATTATATCTTTTATAGCTACTAAAGTAGTCTTTCATTTTCTTTTGTCATAATAATATTCATTGAATTTGTGATAAACAACAGTTTATTATGAATAAATTATTTAACAAATTATTGTTACTCAAGTTTTTGCACTACATAATCAACTAAATTTTAAGGATGCTGCTTGCAATTCCTTTAATATATCTTCATGTATTGTGTTCCTATTCTCTTTTGTGACCTGAAAAAATTATAATAATAAATAAGAAGTGTTAAAAATTATTATAAAGTGTTCAAACGAAGCAAGGACGGATCGCTAGTAAGCAATCCGTCCTTGCTTCGTTTCTTCCATTTTTTTGCTAATTGCAACTTTCCAACAACACCTAAAAAGAAAACAAATAAGTAACTTCCAGTCAATAGGCGTCCATCTGTCTCTTTGGGATAATTAATGACACAAAACGATTACGTAAAAAAGGGAGTTGAGTGAAGAATAGCTAACAGCTGGAAAAGATACTGGGGCTTGAACGAGATGATGAAGGACAAAATGCTTGACATACATTTGAAAAGTAGACTATTCAATACTTGTATACTACCTGTACTAATGTATGGCAGTCAAACTTGGGCTTTAAAAGAAAAACTAGCAACATGCCAACATGCAATGGAAAGTAGTATGTTGAATGTAAAGAAATTGGATATTACATAACCACCATATTAGAAACAAGACCAAAGTCCAAGACGTTACATATAACAATAAGAAGGCTCTATGAAATTGCGATAGGCTGGCCATATGATGAAAGGACGGGAAAAATGGAGTAAAATTGTCACATGGTGGAACCCCAGAGACCGACATAGAAAGAGAGGTCGGCCATAAAAAAGGTGGGATGACGATGTAAGAGAAGTCGCAGGAATTACATGGAATGTGGAGGAGGACTGGTATGAAGGAGGCCTTTGCTGAATGGCAATAAGACCTGCAAAAATAAGGAAAACCCAAATACTGAACTAAAAAACTAAGAATGTCTGTGGGGCTAACATTATGTGCATGAAATGCTTAAGGTAACAAACGCATTTAGTCTGATAAGGATTAATACTATATCTGTCTAAAAATATATTTCCAATTACCACATTATTTGTGACCATTTAATAAAAGTTAAAATGGCTATAGTAAGCTATCTTTAAAAGATAGACATAATTATGCCATCATGGACTTTTTGTAGACCTGGAAAAGAGAAACAATTTCATCATACATTGTTTTGTTATAGCTCAAAGGTTTATCCAGTGGTTTCAATGCAAGCTCCCAGTGAGCTAAGTTTTGCTGACATTTTCAACAATTATCATATTTCTACATAAAACCTTAACTTATCATACACTTAAACCTCAGGAATCACTCGATCAATTGGTGAAAACTGCATAAAAATCTGTTCAGTAGTTTAACAGACAGATGCAGTGAGGGACTTTTTTTAATAATATGTAGTGATGTGGGAATGAGAATTTGGTATGACACCAACTTACCATCCATACTTTAGAGTGAGCATTGTTCCTGATACTTTCAATCAGTGTATCACTCTTCCTTACTGGTATTGTAGCTAACACCATATTATTTGAATTGGGACTGAAGATATCTCTAACTCGTGCTTTGAAGGAGTCACTATAGAATTCCATTTTACCAATCTCATCAATAATTAACAGGCAAGGCTCAGTTCCAACTGGCTGAAAGATAAATTTTAACTAACTTTTGCACTTCATTTAAAAAAACATCATTTAAATTTTGATTACACTACCTTTGTTAGTAAAGGCAAGGCTACATTTTCAAACTCCTTGACTAAAACTCCATATTTTCCCACCTTAAATTTGATAAGTCCATTCAATAAACTTGCATCTCGAGCTAAGCGACCTTTCTGACCATCTAAAGTGACTATGTCAAATCCTTCTCTAGTCTTTTGTTGCCTAACCTCTTCAGTGTAAAAACCAGCGGTATGGACCCCTTTGCTGCTTAAAATTGAATTTAATTTCTTAGTTAAAGTTGTTTTTCCCACGCCTAAAACACAATATTATTCTAAAATTTATGACAGTGCCGAAGTAAGCAGCACTGAGCAAGTAATCACTACAAGCAATTCTCAAGCAGTTAATCACTGAATAGCCACTAACCTGTGGGGCTACCGCGTAAGTGTCGTCGACTTCGCCGTCGGCTTCATTTGACAGATGGATGTAATACATTGCTACTTTTCTTTGGTAGGTTTTTATTTGTACCAAAAAGAAGTAGCAATGTATCTCATTCATCTGTCAAATGAAGCCGACGGCGAAGTCGACGACACTTGCGCGGTAGCCCCACTGGTTCACCTGTCAGTATAAAATATTTGATAGTCGTCATTTTTAACCTTCAGCACAAATTCTATAATTTCTTTCTAAAATGGACAAAACCGCCCGAACCTGACTCCGATAACTCTTCTTCACTTTTCTTGATCTTCTCAGAAAGAAAAAGAAAGTTAAGTGAACGAAAAAGGTAAACAAATAAAAATGAAAGAATCAAAGTAAACAAAAACAAACGCCCGAGCCCGACTGACACAACAGTGACATTGACACCAGTTTTTTTTTTTTTTGGTTCATTTTTTCCACTATAAGCAGAAAAGGCAAAGGCTTCTTTGCACCATACAGCAAATTGAATTTGCCATCATTTACGTTAGAGTACGGTAATAAATTATATTAATTTGCATATTTTTAACTTATTTATTGCGATGCATTGGATTTTTTAAGTTTTTCGAGTAAACGACAATGACGCAGGAAGTAAGAAACAACGTAGATTCGACCTCAAGTATGTATAAATAAGTCTATGGTTGGTTGAGAGTGTCTGTCACATACTCACGTTGTTATGTCAGTGTCAACCACAGATGAAATAGGTACTAAAGTCCGGTTAAACACTCGCTGCAGTCGGAGCCATAAATCATTATCGGGTTAGGGCTGTGCGCTAGTTGCGCGGGCGCAAGGTCGTTATCGATAAAAACTATGAGTCGTCAAGGGAACGATGTAAACAAGTGACTCATTACGATGGATTGCTTGTTTGTATGTTTTTAATTACTTTGCTCGTCTGCTACACGCTAGTTGTGCTATGCTAGTTGTGCTGTGTCGCTAAAAAATCTATGTGGGCAATATTATTTCGAATTTGAATACTGACGCAATGGCTGATTCTTTTCAACGTAACGTTTTACCTGTTGGCGACAATATTGCACCTCAAGCGCGTGTTGTTATCAACAATGTGTTATCATTTCTTATGGAAATCAAAGAATATCCGGAAAAAATTAAGAATATAAATTTTTCCCGCCCTCGTCAACTTACTGCAGAAATATGTAATGTGAGTTTAAGAACGGTAGACACTATTAAACAAGAGTGTAAAGATGGAGTGCCAAAAGTTCCGCGAGAAACAATCTGCCAACCTTTATCAGTGACTGCATTAGATGACTTTGACAAAAGTGTAATAAAACAAGTTGTGACGTCGTTTTATGCTGAAGGCGAATATCCTACTTTGTCTAAAATTGTGTGTAGAGCAAAGGAGAAAATTGGCGGGTTCAAGTGTTCTGTTTCGTCAATGCGCACAATACTTTCAAACCTTGGGTACAAATATAAAATGGCTCCAGATGGGCGTAAACAATTGATGGAAAGAAGAGACATCGTTTGTGCGCGGCTGCAGTTTTTGAGGAAACTGAAATCATTAAAAGATAGTGAAGACGTTCGCCCAAGAGTTTATTTGAACGAGACTTGGGTGAACGAGAACCATAGCCGGAAACGTGTTTGGGTCGATAAAGATGACGAAGGTGGCTTAAACAACAACAAAACTGGAAAGGGGAGCAGACTTATTGGTATGTACTTATTTAATTTTTATATAATATTAATGTTAATTATTAACATTAATATGATGTTAATTATGATTATTTCGTTTCAGTTTGTCATGCAGGCTGCGCAAAATATGGTTTTATACCTGAAGCGAAGTGGGTGTTTCGCGCTGTAAAGTCAAAAAATGAAGACTACCATACAGAAATGAATGCGGAAGGCTTTACAGAGTGGTTTCAAGCATTGCTACAGAGTCTTGAAGAGCCGTCTGTAATAATTATGGACAACGCTAGCTACCACTCCGAGCAACTGAACCGAATCCCAACATCTGCCAGTAGAAAAAACGAAATTCAGGAGTGGTTACGAGAGCATGGAATTGCTTTCCGACAAGAGGAGTTGAAACCAGAACTTTTGCAAAAGGTATACATACTCAAATATTTTTATTTACTTCTTTACAAGTTACTATTTATTTAAAGAAGTAATTTTATAATTAAAACATCATAATATAACCGATTTCTTTTTTCAGGTGCGTCAACATCGGCCGGAAAAGATATACCGATTGGATCAGATGGCTTTGGAGCATGGACACGAAGTGGTGCGCTTGCCGCCCTACCATTGTCAGTACAATCCGATCGAGTTGGTGTGGGCTCAAGTGAAAAATGAAGTGGCCGCCAAAAACAATACATTCAAAATCGCAGATGTCGAAAAATTACTGCACGAAGCCATTTCCAACGTGTCTATAGAAAACTGGCAAAAATGTGTCAAACATGCCGAGCATCTTCAAGACGAAGACTTGAAAAAGGCACATATATGTGACGATTTCATCATTCGTGTGGATGATGATGATGATGACGACGATGATGACGATTCCGATGTTGAATATTAATTAATTTAGGTTAAGAATATTTTTACTTCTATTTATTATTCTAATATTGTACTAAGTTTTTATTGTTTGTTTAAGAAAAGATTAAGTTGTTTTGAGCTACTATTGTTATGTTTTACTTTACTAATTTTATATTATAATAAATTTGAATTATTAAACTATGTATACGTGTTTTACTTTCTATCACCACATTAAAAAATACACAATCGATATCACTCATCGACATCAATAAATCACATCACTACGCCCGCCCATAAGGCCCATGAGTGGGAGAGGAAGCGCAACACTCGCTATCCCGCTCCCACTCAGAGCGCTCACAAAAGGAGCATACATATTTGAACTTTTTTTGTTATCAATAGGTAGTAGGCAGGTATCAAAGTTCAAAATTTACTTTAATTTTCATATTTAATATAAACGTTACGTTAGGCCGACGTTTTGCATACGAAATACCGAGATTGAATCTTCTGTTCTGTAGTTCCAAAATATCAGAAATGTCTGCAGTTGGTTCAGTTACTCGCCTACTCTTGGCTCAAAACCTAAAAAGTGGCAGAGTCGCTGCTATTTCCAATACCGGTTTCGTGAAGTTTTACAGCATTGGTAAGTATTTTCTTATTTTTCCTAACCTCCGATTGTACATGTTGCTTGGAATAACAACTTTCTAGACTTTGGTAGGTTTACATGACCAAATTTTAGGTGTGATTTGTATCTATTACTTTTGCTCACTCAACAAGCAATACCTACTTATTTACATAGTTATATATAAATATATCACCTAATTATATTTACTTAATAACTTAATAAAATTGTGTTAATTAATTATATTTACTTAATTTTATGATAGCTTTTGTTGTACAATGTGCTATCTTACAATGTTATGATGCTTGGAACATAAAAAAACATCACTCTTTCCAGCTTAACATTTTTTTAAGCAAGCATGTATTATGTGTTTCAATCATATTAGCAGTTGTGACGTTAGCAACAATGTGTGTAGCCGTATTCTGCGCATCGTCTCACACAATATTCTGAGCCAACAATAAGATTGAAATTATAGTAGTTTGACTTACACAATGCATTAAAAAACAAGTATCTATCTATTAATTTACTTAAACCAAAAATTACAAGAAGTAGTTTCAAACTTATATAACTAATATAAGTTGCTAAGTAGAAAATAAATGACTGTTCATTATTTGTACACCACTATCTTATCTCTACAACTTACTGTAGCTATGCTGGAAAACATGATAAAAGGATAACCTCAACAGAGTACTGTTTTGACTTGAACTTGAAATTTTTTATCAAGATAACATCATGTTACAAAATGTATGAAAGATTAATTTTATTACTTATTCATTCTAGTAGGTAACTAATAAACATCATGGTACAAAATGTATGAAAGATTAATTTTATTACTTATTCATTCTAGTCGGTAACTAATAAATTTTCAAGAACATAACTAAATGTTCAAATAAGGTTGTTAATGACTTGATAAAATCTTCCCTCCCAAAATATGGATTAAAATGAAATGAACTCATTGAGTAACTAATCCCTATTACAGTAAAACCATCAAGTTTAAGCCATGTTTAAGCTAATTCCATAGGCATCTTAAAGTAAAGTTAGCATCGGTCCTAATTATTTATAAAAATGTATTTTGTTAATGCCAAATTAACTAGTTTATTTTTTTTAAAGGAAAAATATGTCCATTAGGTACCTGTAATTTTCTAGACTAGAGAATAGGCAAAATGTGTGCATTTTCTCTTTCCTAGCCTAGTCATAATGATATCAAACACATCAAAACATGCTGCATGCATTAAGTTATAAGAAATACTGATGACATATATTTTTTCTTCAGCTCCCAATTATGAAAATATCAAAGTTGATGTCGTTGGCGCAAAGAAGAATGTGGGTCTTATACAGTTGAACAGGCCAAAAGCACTGAATGCGCTATGCAAGCCCTTGTTCCAGGAACTTGGCAAGGCAGTCAAGGACTTTGATGCCGATGCTACTATCTCAGCTATTATTCTCACAGGTATTTGCTGACACTTACTATTTTTACTTGGTGTCATTTTCACAAGTTCCAGAAGAGTTAAAATTCCTGATAGTTAATTATGTAGATTTTTTTTTATTAAACCAGAAGTGCTGAGGTGCTGTCTGGTACTTGTTACTTAATGTCAATATGTACCATCATATGCATATAGAAGTGCATATGATGTCACATATTGACACTAAGGGTCTGTTATATTTAAAAACAGAAAAGCTTGCTCACGGTGACCATTTCTAATGTTATTTCAATCAAACTTGGGATATCTTAGGCTGTGTATGCACCGACACAGGTGAGTTGCTTAGCGCCTAGCACCTATATATGTATTTAGTAGGTGACTAGCCTAGCGAAGCGCCTATCGCGCAGTGCGGCCGGTTGCGAACATCCGTGAATGTTCCTTTTACTTTGATACTTATCTAGACGCTAGGCGCTAAGCAAGCCACCTATCGGTGCGTACGCGGCCTTAGATGTGGCTACATTAGACTAACCAGTCGATCACAAGTTTCAACATTAGTAGACTTAGATAGAAATACTTGAAACACAGACAAGAATGCCTGTACGTAAGACGGTTTTATACTCGTCGTAGACTTAATTCACCTATTGTACCTACAACTGCTACTGTGCAATATGCAGTGCATGTCTCATGATGTTTAAATATTTTTAAGTTATAAAAAGTTAAGTAGAGTAAACATTAAATTTTATTTGGCATTTTTTTTACTGACGCTCCAAGCATCATAAAACTAAAAAAAAATGTGGCGCGACATACAAATTAATAATATTTCTAGGCAATGAGAAGGCCTTCGCCGCTGGCGCTGACATTAAGGAGATGCAAAATAACACATACAGCATAAACCAGAAACAGGGCTTCCTGCAGGAGTGGGAGGACATCAGCAACTGCGGCAAGCCCATCATCGCTGCTGTTAACGGGTTTGCTGTTAGTTTTAACTTTAAGCTTTTTTTGCATAAAATCTGAAATCTAAATCTTTGAAATTTTGTTTTACACTAGCTTCCGCTCGCGACTTCGACATTCAACCCCCTAGTATGACCACACGATATTATATCGCGTGATATAACGTTTTATCGACACTCAACTGTCAAAATCCATTGTCTTTTAACAGTTAAATCTGATAAATCGCTATATCATATCGCGTTTCGGTGGTCATACTAGGAGGGCATAAAATCCTTAGGGAACCTTTGTCTGGAAAAAGTAATATGTGTGCCGAAGGCTGCATTTTATGCTGAAGTTGTATACTTTTTTAATTTATTAATCTTCTGGGGCTCTATCGGCTAAAAACATTGAAGTTCATGTTAACTGTGTTTTGACATATGTATGTGATACATTGCTACTTCGTTTTGGCACAAATAAAAACTTACCAAAGAAAAGTAGCAATGTATCACATATATCTGTCAAAACACAGTTAACATGAACTTCGATGTTTTTAGCAGATACCGCCGCTGATCTTTTTCACTTATTTGTCTGTAGTATCTGTCAACCAAGTGACAGATCAATGCCAAATCGGAAGTCAAACATTTAGTTTTCTTAATTTCGTAAAAAGGAAAAGAATTATGGTTTATGCAGCCACGTTTTTACATTTCATAGTGACTTTTCTTCCCTTTGAAAATTTGATATGGATAACGGTACGTTTCTTAATAACTCATTGTTTCTGTTGTCTTACCAATATTCATAGTGAAATCACTTTTTTTATACATGCGCTAAAAATATGTCAGAACTTGATCCGTGTAACAAATATTATTGGCTATATTTTAAAACCAAATTCAATCGTATACAAGTTAAGCATTATTTCTATGGCGAGTGCCAGTTCACCTAAATCCGTTTATCCGGTTTTGCGTGATTGAGTAACAAACATCTAAACATACAAACTTTCACATTTATAATATTAGTAGGTACTTCCTACTAGGATATGATGAACTCTAAGATTCTGCCATACAAAAATTATACCTATGAAAAGACATTACTTACAATAGTTTTTAAGGTACATGTTGGCTGGAAGTTAGGCGCAAGTCACTGCGTAACGTAATACACGATTTAAAGCCACGGCTACACGCATAGGAGTTTATTTTACAACTGCCATTAAGTTTCCATTGCACATTAATCATTCCACGCCCGGAAAATGAGACAATAGATATTCCATTGTTATCCGGTCGCCTGCGTCCGCTCGGGCGTTGATGAATTAATTGTGGACAAAATTATATTAAGTGACTATCCAATATAACATTTAAAACTACCTTCAGAAAATAAACCAAGGCATTACTAAAGTTTCTTGCTACAGCTAGGTGGCGGCTGCGAGCTAGCCATGCTCTGCGACATAATCTACGCGGGCGAGAAGGCGAAGTTCGGGCAGCCGGAGATCAACATCGGCACGATCCCCGGCGCCGGCGGCACCCAGCGCCTGCCGCGGTACGTCGGCAAGTCCAAGGCCATGGAGGTCGTACTCACTGGCAACTTCATCGATGCTCAAGAAGCTGAGAAGATGGGTAAGCACTTTTACTAGACGCATTTCTTGAGTCAGTAAATTTAATAATCTACGAATTACCAAACGGGATGGGTGACCAAAAATGTATTATCTCGAGCTCCTCCGTGCTTCGGAAGGCACGTTAAGCCGTTGGTCCCGGCTGCATTTGCAGTCGTTAAGACCCACCAATCCGCATTGGGCCTGCGTGGTGGGTTATGGCCCATCCTTATCCACCCATAAGGAAGGCCTGTGCCCCAGCAGTGGGGACAATAAAAATGGCTGATGGTCAAAGACGGTTAGACATTACAGGGCTTACATAACAAAACACTTATAGAAAGATGTTAAATGCAGGTCTGGTCAGCCGAGTATTCCCGGTGGAGAAACTTCTAGAAGAAACAATCAAGTTGGCGGAACGGATCGGCACCCACTCGCCGCTGGTCGTGAAGATGGCCAAGCAGGCCGTCAACCAGGCCTACGAGACCACTCTGCGGGCCGGCCTACAGTATGAGAAGTCCATCTTCTACGGCACTTTTGCCACGGTCAGTATTGTTACTAACACATTTTATGTTTGCATTTCACAATGGTATTTTTATGTAAAGATAAAGAAATACTAGTAAAAGTCGACTCACCCGTAGCATTCCATCTGAGGCGCTGATTTTTTTAGTATTTATTTATTTATCTCAACATTTTATATCAGCAAATACCACAAATGTGATTAGAGCCTGATTAGAGACTGAAGGCATGGCACGACAATGGATTTTTTATGAAACAAGCAGAAATTAACTTATTACAATAAGATTGAAATTTGACGACACGGCGTGCCGAAGCATACCGCAGCGTGATCTTTATTTTGCACCTACAAATACTATCATTGGAATTTCAATCTTATCGTGATACTATAATTACTCGTTTCATAAAGTGCCGTGCCGTCATTGAGTGCAGGCCCTTAATCGATAATTTAAAAAAAAACAAATCACTAAAAATCTAAAAAGTACAGAAATGGTGTGACCCAAGCGTTTTCGCGTCGGGGTGCCATACACTACCCTTTTTTTTAATGTTTCTGTATCAAAGACCTAATTATTCTCTTTTATTTATGTTTGCTTAGTGTTAGTTATTTAGATAAGGCTATGATGAGGCTGACATACCTATTAGCTAGGTAAAAGCCTCTAAATAAAAATAGATTTAATAAAACCCTTCTGTTTTCGTGGGAGCCTACTAAATAGAGGGTAATTAGAATAAAGTCTATGTCGGGGGTTCCCAATCTTTTTACCCACGACGGACGGAACGGAACGGAAGCGGTATATGCGTTTAGGGTTAGAGGTAGTGTGGCTCGGGGGTTCCCTGGATTCTTTGTAATACTGCGACTTCCTTACACGTTGTAATCCTTTGCGGCCCTTGTAAAAGAAGATACCCACGTGTTGCTTTTGAATTACATATGATTGAGCGTACGCATACCGAACCATTTCGCGACGCCCCTGGGACAGCGCCGGGGCGTCCCGACGCACAGTTTGGGAAATTCGTGTGTGACTGACGCAAGATATCGCTAACCATAGACAATCAGGGCGTTTTGAGATGCCAATTTCTTACACCCCCCATACTAATAAAGATTGTATAGCAGATGCACAGTTACACAGTGTTTTGGCCCTTTCTTTTTAATGTCAAACTTAAATAGTTTGACAGAGAGTAAAGTAAAAGTAAAAGTAAAAAATTGCTTTATTCAAATAAACTTAGTAATTAAGCGCTTTTGAATCGTCTATATTTTTCTACCACCTGTTCCAGACTTTTTTAACTGACAAGAAGAACAGGCGCAAGAAACTTATCAGCTTTAACAGAAATAAGTAACGATATTTACAAACTTAAATATATCGTTACCAAATACAAAAAAAATACAACAGGTTATTAACAATAAAGTACTTACTGGCGAGTTATTGTGTTACATCATTTCCACGCATTCCGGTCTTTCAAATAATCGTCTACTTTATAATAACCTTTACCCATGAGCGTCTTTTTGACATGATTTTTAAATTCATGCAAAGGTAGATCAATCACTTGTTGTGGAACTTTATTAAACAAGGTTATGCGTTTCCCCATAAATGAACCTCTAGTTTTTGCAAGCCTAAATCTTGGAACGGCAAGTTTATCTTTATTCCTTGTATTAATATGGTGATTATCGCTGTTCTTAGCAAATGAATCATAGTGTTTCCTTACACATAGTAAATTTTCATATATGTATTGGCCAGCCAAAGTTAGTATATTTATTTCTTTAAACAATTCTCTCAGGGAATCTCTTCGACGAAGATTATATATGGCACGAACAGCTCTTTTTTGAAGTATAAAAATATTTTGAATGTTGGCAGCCGAGCCCCACAATAGTAGCCCATAAGACATTACACTGTGAAAATAACTAAAATATACCAACCTTGCCGTTTCAATATCAGTTAAAAGTCTTATTTTCTTAACGGCGAAGGCCGCAGAACTAAGTCTACTTGACAAAGCTTCAATATGAGGATCCCATTGCAGTCGTGAATCTAGTGTAATACCTAGAAATTTTGTACTCTCCGTTTAACTCAACTTCAACGTCATTCAGATTAATATTCAATTCGACGTGCTCAACATTCGGTAATGAAAATTTAACACATTTAGTTTTTTTGGGGTTGAGTGCTAAATTATTACTATTAAACCAGTATGAAACTTTAGAGAGAGCGCTATTTACTTCGTCAGAACAGTTATTACCTCTGTTGACTTTGAAAACTAAAGAAGTATCATCCGCAAATAGCACTGTCTCACATAAATTATTCGCGTAGTTAGGAAGGTCATTTATATAAATTAAAAACAGCAAAGGGCCCAATATTGATCCCTGTGGCACGCCCATATTGATGGGGGCTCCAGTAGATTAAGTTCTATTAATCACTACTTTCTGGGTTCTATTGTACAAATAAGATTTCATAAGACTAACTGATTTAACAGAGACACCATAATGTTCTAGCTTCTTTAATAGTGTTTGGTGATCAACGCAATCGAATGCCTTAGAAAGGTCACAAAAAATACCAATCACATCTTGCTTTCCCTCCCAAGCATCAAGGATATGTTTGAGAAGAGCAATTCCAGCATCAGTAGTACTTTTACCTTTGGAAAATCCAAACTGATTTTTATGAAGTATATTATTTGATGTAAAGTAATCTAATAATTGATAATATATAATTTTTTCAAATATTTTACTAAGTGCTGGCAGTATAGATATTGGTCTAAAGTTAGCTGGGTCAGTTTTATTACCAGACTTAAAAAGAGGAATCAATTTACTATTTTTCATTAAGTCAGGGAATATCCCTTCATCAATACATTTGTTAAAAATGAAAGCCAAGTAAGGGGCTAGTATATCAATTATTGATTTAATGATGCTTGTTGACATGCCCCAGAGATCTTCTGTTTTTTTGACGTTAATTGATTTAAATGCTTTAATGATATCTTCACTACTTATATATTTAAAAGAGAAGGTTTCCTTGCATTTATCAACACTTGACTCTAAAAGGGAGATAGCGATGTTGGAACAAGCACTAAGAGTACTGGTAGTTTCTATTGGTATTCGAGCAAAAAAATTTTCAAAGACTCCAGCGACCTCATCGTCAGATTTAAATGTTTGATCACCAATTTTTAAACAGAAGGAACTTACACTGGATTTTGTTTTGCCTGTTTCTTTGTTAATAATATTCCAAGTAGCCTTAATTTTATTGTCAGCTAATTTAATCTGATTCGAGAAATACTTGGACTTTGCTAGGATACAAACTTCCTTGAATGTTTGTGAATACTTCTTGACAAATTCAATGAAGTTTGAATCACAGGAAGTGGCTTTTTCTGCATAAAGATCGTATAGCCTCCTTCTGCTTATATATATACCGGGTGTGGCCCAGTCACTAAATTTTCTATTATCGTTACATTTGATCACTTTTTGTTTAAAAGTTTGACTAAATTCATCTTGGACTATACTAAATAAGTGATTATATAAGTTATTAGCCTCAAAATTTGGCTCTGGTAAAGTTTCAATTTTACTTGTGACATTAGTTCTGAATTTTTTAATACAGTGTTTCCTTATTGGCCTACACATTATTTCCCGTTTAGGCAGAACATGATGGTGCTCAATAGATGCTAACTGTCCACTGTGGTCGGATTTAATACAATTTAAAATCGATTTTTCAAGTACATTACAGTTGGAGAAAATATTATCTAAGCAGGTTGTAACCATTGTGTAACTATGCAATCTTTTTTAGTAAGGGGGTTAAAATATATCACTTCTATTCTATTTGAATAATCGGAAAGTCACTAGCTTGGCTAGGTAGGGGTCAAGGACAGTCCATCATTCATTTAGTAAATGTTTCTTATAATGGATGGCTGGACATATGACAGAATGTTGTAAATTGCTTGATTAAATAACACCTAAAATTCTTGTTTTGTTTTTTTATAGGAGGACCGCAAAGAAGGAATGACTGCATTTATCGAGAAGAGGCCACCAAACTTCAAGAATGAATAAGATAAATAGTGATCGATTTCACATTGTATAAGCTGTATTTGCTATACGGACGGTCTGTGCGGTCGCCCTCTGCGGTTGGCAGACAATACACTGTATTGTAGTGAAAAAGAGTTTACATTAACTTGCGCCAACACGACCGAGCCGCCCGAAATACGGCTTTTAAACTATTGCCACTGCCATACTATCTGTTATAGGGACCGTCCGTGTAGCACTAAATATGGCCATAGAGTTAAGGAAAAGTGCAATCAATTTATATTCCACTTTTACATTGTTATTATGAATCATGGTTATACAGTAAAATATACCTTTTATTTTTAGTCATGTATTTTTTGTCGGCGCTAACTAAAACAACTGGATAGGAAGGTAGCATACTTCACTTGGGAAAGTATGAAAATATTTTTATTTTTTTTTAGATTTAAATACGTCGTTTTGTACCGCAAGTGCTCTGAAGTTAGTCACTTCTGTATCGCATTGCATTGTACGTACTAACTAAACCCCCTCTCTCCAACCTATAACTTTGTGCTCTCTAACCTTAGATGCTATAAGCACAGAGTACTTTTCATAATAGGGAACTAAGTCTCTAACACCCGAAACTAGAGATATTTTTTGATGATGAGTGAATTGCCACAACAAAAAATATATTTGAATCAGCTGTCAAAAGTGACAGATTCTTGTCAGTTATATACACCATATAATACGATAGGATTTACATGTCGGTAGGGTAGATGTTTCCCCATAGACTTAGAAAAATGTTCGCTGACATTATATTTCTATGGCTTTCCCTAACGTTTTGACTGTAGAGCAAATTGTGGTAGACCTCATTAAGTGCGCCACTAACGGCTTTTCAATAACATTTTGAAAGAGTTTTTGGCGCCATTTTGTTGAGTTCGGTTTGGTGTCTATTTTAATTATTTTCAAATTGATTCATAGTGGATATTGTGTCTTAAAATTGGTGCAGTTATATGGTACAAGTGTCTACGCAACTGAACAATATGTGGGATAATTGAAATAGGCGCGATCTTGGTTGTGTGAAGCTGAGACTTTTATTGAAGTGGTGGCTTCCTCGGCAGAACTAACCGAGTAAACTGTCTTGATATACTTGGTGCCAAATGCTCCAAGCAGCATTGGAATGCGATGCACCCGCATTCTAATGAAAAATTAAACAATATCTACCACTGAACTATTTAACACTTGACACTGGCAAAAACTACTTCCAAGAGGAAAGTAGATTGCCATAAAAAAAAAGAAGAAGAAGAACATTTTGAAAGTTGCCTAAGGAATACAGAAGTTCACTTATTCTGTGGTAAATTGACTGGGAATACCGCAGACAGAGACAGAACAGAGCACTACCACCTACATTGCTTACTTGCTCAGTGGTACTTATATGTCATGTGCTTATATACGATAGGTACGGGAAATACGCTATCCGCGGAATCGGAAAGAATAAATTTACTTTGGAATTTAGATAATTAGCATAAAAGGAATCTAGTTTACACCATGCAAATTAAACACGAATGAATTAGTACAGATCTATTCATAAATATTTTCATTCTGTGTTGATAGTGTCAATAAAATAGTTTCCATGTTTTGGGATCATGTTTACCGAAATCGTCATATTATGCAGGAGTTTGAGGATATAGAAGTGCACAAAACTAGTGTATCGGTGTTCGTAGCGTTGTTTTATCTAGAAATGCTCTATATTCTCATCATGACGCTGTCGATTCTCAACAGGTTGAACCAAAATATGCCTTCATAGAGGGTTTCGGCTCCATCCACCTCTTAAAGCCAGGTAACGTTGGCCTTTCATATTTTTCATAGCTCTAGATCTTGGTATATAAGTCGCTTTATCAAATCAAACATGGAATAATAATCGTAATATACCTTCATGTTACAATAATTTATAATCTATGCGTAATAAATAAGATTTTAGGTAGGTACTAACATTTAGTTTTCTTAGAAATCTTGCAATAAATTATTTGAAATCAAATGGAGTTGAATATCTGTTTAAGTGGTAAATGGATATTTAACACCAACTTATTTTGTAACATAATAACTAAGGTTGTTTGAAGTAATCATGTTTAATCAAAGAATGTGTCTAACATTCAATAAGTGCCCTTAAAGTACATGCGGAGATATATAACTAGTAAATAGGTATTTTTTAATTACATCTGCTACTATATCCAGTTAACTGAGTCAAGTTTGTTCAATGTAGTCAAATTACAGGTGTCCTTGAAAAAAAAATGAGTTGGAACCTTAGGCCGACTTCTGAAAAGCTGTATTTATACAGAGGCAAAGATGAATATGATGATATATTTGTGGAAGCTGCTCTGCATCAACACCACATTGATGGCATAAGATTCCTCTACAAACAGTTCAAAAGGGTATATTATTACAGATCTTTTTTTGCAAAATAATCTCTTTAATGTTTAAGTAAAACATGAAGCCCATCATTTGTCCGACTGATGGACCTTGTACATAATTATTTTTGACGCAACAAATTGATGCCGAGTGTCAATTTTATTTTATAATATTTACAGAAGAAACCAGGTGTTATTCTGAATAATCCACTTGGTTATGGGAACTCTTTGCAAGTAACCTTGTTCCTTGGAGCCATCCAGCACTTACTCAAAAAACCAATACTGATCATATGTGAGGATGGTGAAGAATACAACTGGCTTGAACTATTCCAGAAACATACACAGAGTTATCATGGTATGTCATTGATTAGGTATTTGTTTAGATCTATTCCTTTCTAATACCAAATGGTATTTGTTTATTACCGTTATAAAAATTATATTAAATATTTTAAAATTTGGTATTTGTTGGGAATAGAAATTTTATAATGGTAATAAACAAATACTATTTGGTATTAGAAAGGAATAAATCTTTGTTTACTTTATTCATTCTCAATAGGTAATTTATTCATTCTCTAATTTAAAAAAGAGTTGCATGACATAACGGTAATAAACAAATACCATTTGGTATTAGAAAGAAATAAATCTTTGTTTACTTTATTCATTCTCAACAGGTAATTTATTCATTCTCTAATTTAAAAAGGAGTTGCATGACAACGGTAATAAACAAATACCATTTGGTATTAGAAAGGAATAAATCTTTGTTTACTTTATTCATTCTCAATAGGTAATTTATTCATTCTCTAATTTTAAAAGGAGTTGCATGGCTGCACTGTTGGTTGAATGTTTGTTCTCCAGAAAGTAATCCTACTATCCTACTAATATTAAGAATGTAAAAGTTTGTGGGTTTGGATGTTTGTTCCTCAATCACGCTTTAATGGCTGAACAAAATGGGCTGAAATTTGATGTGTTTGATGATCTAGTTGAGTGGTTTGGAAACTGTTTTTCAAGGTGTCGCCATCTCTGAGCTCCCGAGTTCGAACCCCGGCTGGGTTAATATAGAAAATGAACTTTTCTTTATTGTCTCAGGTCTGGGTGTTTGTGTTACCACCATTGTCTTTGGTTTCCATAACACAAGTACTTTAGCTTTTTACTTTGGAATCAGAGCAATTTTTGTGATTTTTTCTAATAACTATTTGTTATTATTAATATTATGGATGGTTATGTCTGGGGTGAATATTGCTTGTAGCTGTGGTATCTTCCCGACATTTCTTACCTAAATAAAGTCTCATTATTATGCTAGATATAGTTTTAACACTTATTAATTTTACTTTCAAGCAGTAGTGGTCAACGCATCCAATGCTTTTGTGAAGAAGTCCATCTTCATCAACATCTTAGATGGCATAGAGAAGTTCGTCCGTCGTCCTTGGGGTGCTATCGTGGTCGACAACGAAGCGTTCCTCAAGATGAAGACACTACACATTAAATTCGAGGCAGACTACAAAATATGGATTACACCAGTTGATATAAAGGTATGAAAACTTATCTACTATCTTTCAAACAAATTATAATCTAGTCTCTTTGTTTTTAATTTTTGCATAGTTCCAATTATTTATAATCGATGACGCCATGCTTGAGGAGCTCGGCGGCGCAGTGGTTTAGAGCCTGGCCCTGCGATTGCAGAGGTTAAGCTTAACTTTCGCAATGGTCAGTCATGGGATGGGTGACAAAAATGTATTGTCTCGAGTTCCTCCGTGCTTCGGAAGGCACGTTAAGCCGTTGGTCTCGGCTGCATTTGCAGTTATGACCCATTCTCCTTCCTTATCCACCCATAAGAAAGGCCAGTGCCCCAGCAGTGGGAACATTACAAGTGGCTGATGTCGACGCCATGCTTGTTTATCTACATTCGTAAATAATGTGTTTGATTACAATGATTCCAGGATCAACTATCAACATTTTCATTGATTTATAAATGGATATATCCAAAAGAAAAGTTTAATGCTGAGGATTTCAAAGCCAAATCAGGAGATCGCAAAGATATGATATCAAAAACAATACTACTTGCAACTTTCTTAGAAGATATCGTGTTTAAATCTAAACTTCAAAATACACCTGAGGTAGGTAATATAATATAATAAGGTTTGGACCACAGCTGTCAGCACCGAATCGCCTTTTTCAAAAATTCCGCCGCGTGCTGTCGCATTCCCGCTATCTTTGTCGCTCTAGCAATGGCAATGGCTGAGCGACAGAAAAAGCTAGGGCGACGGATATACAGCACGCGGCGGAATTTTCGAGGCGATCGCATTCCCGCTATCTTTCTCGCTCTAGCAACTGACGGTTCTGAGCGAAAGAAAAGGATAGGGCGACGGAAAAAGTCGATTCGGTACTGATAGATGTGGTCTAACCCTAAGTTTGAGCTAAGTACACCTCCTACCTAAATTTTTTGTAGGTACCTAAAGTATGAATACAGGAGTTATAATGCAAAATACCTAACTTTTTGGATTTCAGGATCCTTTTCAGAATATAGTTAAAACACAACAAAAAGTGTCTGAGAAGAATAAGGATGCTACGGGCATCAAGATCAAACGTTCAAAAAGAACTGCTCAAGAAATAAATAATACAAATCCTGATGCAAGTGCTACAAAATTTCCTAAAGTCGACAATGGTAAAACTCCAATAGACATTAACAATATTTGTGTTAGTAATTTAAGTTGTGGTAAAAGTGAAAGCATAAAAAGTGATATCAGAGACACCAAGGATAATAAACATTCTGATCTAGATGTAGAAAGTTTTATATCCAGCAAGGAACCTATTAAAAATCACATGCATGACTTTGATAATGATTACATATCTAATGAAAGTCAAGAAAACAAAACGGTGTTGCATTATTCCGATGATGCAATGGTAGGCGAAACAGAAGCACCTGATTCTACATTGAATACTACAAAAACAAAAAGCCCTTGCTCTGTAAACAAAACCTCAGACCTAGCCATTAGAATGTCACCAGAAAGTGACGATGATGCATATGAGTTAGAAACACAAGAGTTCCTAAATGAATATAATATGGAAATTAATGATAACGAGTGTAAGGAAAATAACATAGATGAAGAACATCCAAATCGAGAAGAAAAATCTCAAAGTATAGATGAAACAAAATCTTTACAAACAAAAAACCAAAACACAGTCAACAATATGGATGTAGATAATGGTATAAGTAAAGAAACTGAAATACCAGGCGAACAAGAGGAAACTACTGATGCAGTTGAATTAGCAGGAGACTTAAGAGAAAAAGACAAAGTGATAGTAAAAGGGTCACAAAATAATAAAACCGAGTTTAATAAGGCAGTAGATATAGATACCAAAATAACAGAGCATGAAGATAGAATTTTCAAGAAATTCAAAGGTACATTTTTGGATAGTCTATTTTAGTTAGATTATATAAGATATATACAATATTTATAAGATTATAGCTGTACAAAATTAATGTTTGTTAGTGTATGAGAAAATATTGACTGCTGGTCATAATATGAATTTTTACTAATGAAATATTGGGTTTAGAGGATTATGGTAGGACATTGAAATAAAATGTGGGCTGGATAACCAGTTTTAATTTTTTAGGGTTCTGTACCCAAAGGGTAAAACGGAAACCCTATTACTAAGACTTTGCTGTCCGTCTGTCTGTCCATCTGTCACCAGGCTGTATCTCATGAACCGTGATAGTCAGTCAGTTGAAATTTTCACAGATGATGTATTTCTGTTGCCGCTGTAACAACAAATTCTTAAAAACAAAATAAATATTTAAGGGGCTCCCTACAACAAACGTGATATTTTCGGAACCCTTCGTGCGCGGGTCCGACTCGCACTTGGCCGGTTTTTTTATCATAGTGTATGAGTAACAGAGAAGCTGTTTATGGATTAGTTTTCATTATTTATTTTAGGATGATATTCGTTCGTACAAATGAAAATAATAATAAAATACCTACGGTTATATCTTTTATTGTTTCCTATTAGATAGATTCTTAGAAACTATTTTTTTCGTTTAGTTTATTCTCGCCCTTCCCAAAGGTTTTGAAACAAAAAGTTTACACATTATGATAATTGAAAAAGGAAGTCAAATGAAATGCAAGACTGTTCCGCAATAAAATTTTATTATATTGTTTTATTTATAGAAAACCTAGGTAGTCGGAAAACATGTTTGTACATAAAACAAATAAATTAATAATTATATTATCACGAATAAAGTTTAAAATCTAAACCTTTGACAAAATGGAATGTAAAATGTATATTTTGCAGCTAAATGGAAATTGCCTGCTTGTGATTTTAACTAAATTGTGTGTATAAATATATACAAAAAGAGCATACAAGTAAATTAACAAATAACATGTTCCGTTATCTTGTTTCCATTTTGTTTTCTTTGCATATACTACTAAAGGAATTATGGCAAATTCTCACACCATGGAAAATAGTATGATTTGAAAAAATATCTTTAGATTTACAGTTCTGTTATATTTATGCATGCTAGTTTCCCACTAGTACTAATAATTAAAATTAGTTATTTTTTTAATGATTTCAAATATACTTCTATCAGTTGAGACTATGGTATCAAGTTATTTTTGTATCCTAACCTAGGCTATACTCATATGGAAAAATAACGTTTTTATACCCTTAACAAATTTTGTAATGTATGCAAATATACATAACTGTATATCCATAAATGTCTGAAAATATTGATGTATTTTCTGTGCTTCAATACCACAACCAGTTTCAGGAACATTAAATTCAATTTATTGATTGGCAATACTTTCAAAGGGCTGCCAGTTTTTTACACCGCTAATAAACAGAATATAAAAGATTAAATAATTACATACATAATGTTTAAACTTACATCTACATAAAATATCGCAATAAATTTGAACACATATTCTATCAAGTACATACATATACCTATACACTGTACATAATAATAGTAAAAATAATTATATCCTTATTTACAAAATGTTACCAAAATACCCCTAATGCTGAATATGGTAGATAGGGACCATCAAACTGGTCAACTTTTACTATGGGACCAACTCTGAAATCGCGAAAAAATCCAGTTGTTTCATACATTTTGATATTTTCGATTTTAATTTTTGTATGAAACAGCTGATTTTTTAAAAGTTGTTCAATTTGCTGATCCCTATGTACCACATTCGGCATTAGGGGTATTTTTGTAACATGAAAAATAAGTTTATACTTAGAATAACCAAAAAGTTTGTTATAGGAATATGATGCTTTGGGACGTCAAACGTAAGGAGTAATATTGCTAAGCATTATTTTTGGGTTTAACTAGGTATAAACTTATTCTTCATTTATTAGTAAGTAATAGTTGCATTTTTTACATAAAGTTTATCACATTATTGTGTAACATTACACTTCATAATAATGATTGCGGGCCGTTTTCTTTAAATATTAGAGTCAAAATGTTACCGTGCGTTTCCACTTAGTCAATCAACCTTCAGGTTCAAAATGTACAGTCGGCAGCACGTCAGCTTATACAAAACTGTCAAGACATTTCAATTTATTTTGAACCTAAATTTCTTCTCATTTAAGTTTAAAATTGATTGAAACTGATTACCCTGTCGAGGCAGCCCAGCGTGCCGTTGACTGTACCTTTCCCAATGTACCTTCTTAGAACAAATAAAATAACTGATTGGATACGTTTTAAATTTCGGGAAAGGTACACTTTGTAATTGAAGGTCAATCAACATTGTTCTGAACATTATCTCGAAACAGTCTTATGTATGACAGAATTAAAATTCGCAAGTAGTCAATTGTTTTGTACCGGCGAAGGATTTCCTGCTGCTCCACCTACGGAATAAAGTTGAATTTGCTTTGACAGAGCAGCGTGTTTATTGTTGAACGTCGGTTTGATTGCAGTGGAAACGGGGTTACACGCACTCTTAATCGACATTCATTTTATAAGTCTACATCATAAGAAGGTCACATAGCTATTTACGTATCAACCAACACCTGTTTAATAAGCTAAAAATAGCAAACAAGCGACAATAATGTTTCATATTTTACATCAAAAGCACCAATATTATTCTTCATTAAAGATGTGATACTTATTACTACAGGTCACAAGGAATGCTTTTAATTATTCTTTTATTTGTGACATGTAGCATAAGTCGTTAAGTAGTTTACATTAGAAATAAATAAAATTGGAATGATGTACAATAATTAGCATTCAAATAGAATATCTTAACGTACCAATTGCTTACGTCACCAATTAAAAAAGATAAACTAGTAAAAGTCTTATCTGATCTCTTTTAAGAAGCTTAAGCAAAGCTGGTTACAAAAAATGTTCAATACTAAGTCAATCGTAACTCATTGTAATAGGTATTCCTCGATGAGCATAGCTCGTAATTATTGTAACAATTTTTTTTTTTTATTATTAATTTGTGCAGCATAAAAATATAATCTCCACTTACACCCTCTGCAGCAGAAGGACAGATAAGCATAATCCCGAAATAGCAAAATCCCAGATTAGCAGAAGGACAGATTTGTATAAGGCAGAGATACAGACCCACACAGAAATAAAAAATAAAATTGAATAGTTAATAGCTAAATCAGAACTTCAAATGAAAAGAAAACTGGCGGACATGTATGCTGAAGTTCGCAATAAACATTTTTAAACTACTTTTCTAGTCTTGAAATGTTGTAAGCACCCCATACATGTATATTTATTTACCGACCCACAAACATCTAACCAAACCAGAGATCCTGTATGTCCTGATGGATTCAACAATCACATTTAGAAAACTTACATAAATCAACAGCTCGTTTTGATTGAATGCGTGTTTCTTTTCGCAACGTAAACAAAAATAGTATATCACTCTTGTTAATGAGGTCTATGGTTAGGAATGTGAGATTTTAAAACAAACAAACATAATAAACAGTGGCTCTGTGAGCACGGACCTGACAAAAAGGTCTTTCTCTCTCTCTCTCTTTTTCAGGTCTGTGTCTGTGAGCTGTAGACCTCGCATTAACATATCTCCGCCATTTTGAAACTGAATCGTCAGTAAAATTACATAATTATCGAACCTTATACTTGGAAAAGCCTATTCACGTATAAATAAATAACTATAAAAGAATTAGCAAAACGGTCTGTGCAAACAGCTGAAATATCAACAACATAAGGGATTAATTAAAAAATAATGTTTTACATGTATATACCTATTGTATAAAACTAAATGTTAAGTACATAGTAAGTATAAAGAAATGACATATTTTTTTATATGTACATGCCAAAACTACATACACAATGTCAAAATATTAAAATTAAGTACGGTTGGTTCATTTCATAGAACTTACTCTAGTCATAGAAAAAAAATCAACAGTCGATAATTATAATAAGTATTACTTTGCATTACTCTATAACAGGTAACAGTTTAATTTTGGATTCTGTATAATTTCGGAGTGAAATACTGAAATAGAACACTTATGGCCGAATACTCAAACGATACTCAACTTTGAGGGGCGCTCAAACATCATGCTGTCTTTGTCGTATCTTTGACATTTGATGCGACAGGACGATGTTTGAGAGCCTCTCAAAGTTGAGTGACGTTTGAGTATCCGGCCATTAGTCATAGGTATACTTACTAACAGTATATAAACGTTTTTTATAATGAAGTTTATATAATCACAATTTCATACTTATTTGATAAGATTTTACTATGAAATAGCGGATGTAATTTCGAGATAAGATCGTTTTCGTCTTTATTTTGAGTACTTCGACACGAGACGAGACGCTTAACGACTTTCAAATGCTTCATTGTATTTGTAGTTTGATTGATTATTGATTATGATTGATTGATTATGACTTTATTGAATGTATAGTATAAAATCTTATAAATCTCCGGTGCTGGCGGGGGCGGCAGCGTCAAGGCATTAGATGCAGATACTCTGAGACAAACACTCGCATGATCTTGTTCAAGTTCTCAATAGTGTTGAAGTCTAGGGCCGTGATGTCGTCTGCCGCGGTGTGCCAAACTCGCGGGAACGGCGACGGGATGATGTGGAGAATGTTCACGTCTATGACAAAAATAATAATTACGCTTCGTGTAGATGAGCATGAGCACTGGAACATGACCGGAGTCCGACCTAAGCCGGACTGACGCCTTGTTATGGGCATTTGGCGGTCCTGTTTCAATTCTACAGGACTGGAGAATTTATCTCCAGTCCGGCTTCTGGTCGGCTTCGGTTACGCTCCGGTCGATCTCCGAGATCCAATGCAATATACAGATATGGTAACATAGGCGATAATGCCAGAGAAAAATACGATAACTAAATACAGGAAGAAACTTCTGCATTTTTTTGTTGTCCTAAAAATACACGTAAAAGAACAATTCGTATAATATCCCATTCTAGAATGACTAAGTATTTATAAACATCTTACCCACCGTATAAACTATACATTTTGCGGCTAATTACTTACATAACATCTATATAAAGAATCCCCGAAATGTAAGTACGCGCATAACTTCAGAACGACTGCACCAAATTAGATAATTATTTTTTTGTTGTGTTTGTTATTATTGTAAGGACAATGTGTGTATAAAAGATAATTTCCACAAAATTGTACGGGAAGACGTAAAAAAAATATTTTATCTTTTCCGTCATTTTAAATCGCAATATAACTAATAGAAAAATTAATAGATGACGTCATCACTATTATTAACAAAAGAAGCTATGATCAACAAATATCTCATTTTTCTCATTAGGCGGGGTTATTACACCACTCGTACGAGGCCAAGGCGGGCAGCTAGTTTGATATAAATATGTAATAATCACATAGAAAGAGTTATGCTATCACGTCTATTCCATGTATTGTTGAATTACTCTGAAGTTGTTGAAAAATTATACTTAACAACAATAAATTCCTATTTTGTGTCGAGTTTGCGGGCTGTTGAAGGTTTGATCTAGGTCCTACATTCTAGGATAATCTGCAGTAACTATTGCGAAGTTCGATAGCGCATTCAACTTGTGGCAGTTAAACAACTTTCGAAATGGCCGATCATAGGATGGGTGACCAAAAATGTATTATCTCAAGCTCCCCCGTGCTTTGGAAGGCATGTAAATCCGTTGGTCCCGACTTTTTATTGTACAGTCAGCGGCACGTCATCTTTATGCCGTACGTTATAAAAGCTGTTTTCGTAGTTCAACTGTTTAACTTACCGTGCTGTTGTGCGTACTCGTGAGGTGGGTTAGTTTCATCTTCTTTATCCATAAAGAAGGCCTGTGCTCGAGCGGGGCCAAGGCCAATCCAAAGTGGGGCCATTATTAAGAATGATGAAACAACAACTCACTTTTCCTCAAGAAGGGTATGTGGTCATCTTCGATGATTGCCCCCGAACTCCTCAGTCGGAAGTACGTCTGTTCCACCTTGCCCTTGGAGTAGCCCTCGAACTGGTCGAGCTCTGCCAGTCGCTGTTCGGCGCTGGCTAGTCGCACGTACCACTTCTCTGTGGCCTGGAAGTAGCTGTAGAAAATCGGGTCTGGCGCTCCTAGCAGGTCCAACAGTACTAGTACGTCCTGTGGAAAAAAACGCGAGTTAAAACCTGAACAATAAAAAAACTCACCACATTGCGCAAAACTTTTTTTAAAACTGAAATCGACGTAAATCTGACATTGAATAATAAAACAGAAATGTGACTCTTCCAGTTTTTTTTATCAAGCTATAATAATTAAGTATTTGCAGATAGTGATCAAAATTTTATTATCTCGAGCTCCTCCATACTTCGGAAGGCACGTTAAGCCGTTGGTCCCGGCTGCATTTGCAGTCGTTAACACCCACCAATACGCATTGGGCCCGCGTGGTGGATTATGCCCATCCTCTTTATCTACCCATTAGGAAGGCCTGTGCTCAAGCGGACACATTAAAAATGGCTGAGGGTCATGGTCAATTTGAAGATAGAAGAAGAGTAAAAAGAAGTGTCGTCGTATAGTCAAACTTCAAATTATTTTATAAGTATGCTGCATGCAAGATTATAAATGGCGTACATAATAAAGGTTACCACTCCACAACCTGTCCGGAGAAAAGAAAGACAGTTTTGTGAATGTCTGATTTCAAGTTCTATCTGTTAATTATTATGAAGTGAAACTATTTTTTTAAGGTAAGCTTTTTAATTAGGTCCCAACCCAGCAATTTGTTTGTATTTTGCCCAAAGACTAATATTATGAATGATGTTGAATGCCAGTGCTAAGTAATTGTTTGAAGACATTGCGTGGGCTGAGTGGAATACGTTATCTACGGCCGTCATCGCTTACGTAAAGGGTTGAGTGAGGTGGCCCGCCTACGCCAAGACAAATGTCAAGTCAGTTTATTACATAAAACTTGGTAAAGAAGTATCCAGAAACTCTACTAATAAGCACCTTCACGAAATAATAATATTAAGGCTCCTATACAACATGTTACAAAAATACCCCTAATGCCGAATATGGTATATAGGGACCATCAAACTGAGCAACTTCTACTATGGGGCCAAGTCTGAAATCGCGAAAAAAAATCAGCTGTTCCATACATTTTGATATTTTCGATTTTAATTTTTGTATGAAACAGCTGATTTTTTTTTCTCGATTTCAGCGTTGGTCCTATAGTAAAAGTTGATCAGTTTGATACCATATTCGGCAATAGAGGTATTTTTGTAACACCTTGTATAGCTCAAGTGGCGCTCTCACTCAAAATTTTACTGAGGTTATTGGTTGTAAATAAACTACAGAACCTTAGCTTCAATCTGTTATATGTGAACTTTCGATACATTATGTATTTAGCGAGC
The DNA here is from genome assembly GCA_963556745.1 of Catoptria pinella. Taxonomy (NCBI): domain Eukaryota; kingdom Metazoa; phylum Arthropoda; class Insecta; order Lepidoptera; family Crambidae; genus Catoptria; species Catoptria pinella. The sequence continues at coordinate 11,788,623 of OY750767.1, forward strand.
AATAAATTTAATTAAAATGAGGGCGCCACTTGAGGTATATAGGGGCCTTAAGCAACTTTCGACTCAAAAGTATAATAATTGTGGATCACATATTTAAAAAAAAAACTGAGATCAAAAAGGTTAACTGGGACAATAACAATTTTATTTTAGCAACAAGAAACATCAATTATTATAAACTGTTATTGGCTACCGAGTCCGAAATTTATGCTGTAAAGCGCGCAGAAATGTAAGCAAATAAGTCATTTTCCCCATGTACCTACAGTAAATCGGTAAATTGATTTATATGCTTATTTAGAGCATTTTAAACGCTCAATTTATGTCCCGCATAGTTAAATATTTAAAACTAGGCATCCCCGCCAGTGATTGTTGATATATGTAGGCACTCTTCTCGACTAGTAGTAAAATACGAATTAGGTAGTTAGTGCTTTTTCAATAGAGATTTTTTATATCCATTTGGTAGATACGGTATACTAACTCTTTAATAACACAATACTGTAGATAAATAATAACTATAAATTACTTAAGACTTACAAATCCAAACCAATATAAAATCTAAAACTATTTATATCCATAAAATCGATAGATTGCGCGCACAAACACGACGAAATATGGGGTCGTGGTGGGTCGTGAACTTAAAAATAATGATAAATTCTGCGAACGATTTCACAATTTATTATGGTTCATAAGAAATGTAGCGGTATATTTTATTTCTCACAACTTTGGCTTTCGATTGACAATCAAATGTTTTGTATCACAATAAAGTTTCATATTTTCAAGTACGTAGTTTGCATCAAATCGACGTAGATTCGTGTTTAGGACATGGCCGATCGACTACATCGTAAGCATTTGAATTTAGGAATTCCATTAGGTATTTTCCAAGATTTTTCATGAGGCAGTTACTAAAATTAAGTTGGCAACTTTATCATCAAGTTTTTTTAACATAAAACGCAGATTCACATTAATATTTAAAATACGAAAGTAATTCAGTTTGTCTGTTTGATTTATCGCCGCTGCTTCACCAATTTTTTATTAATTTTGGTATTTTATAATGACGCCTTTACTTTGGAGAAGGACATAGGTTATTCCCTTAGTTCCCATGGGTAACGAAATGCTTCAAGAACAAAGACAGCGCGACCGGACAAATAGATAATTACAAATCGTCGCCAAAAGATAATTCTTTTATTTATTAGATTTATGTGAACTAAAGCTCAATCTATCTCATTAATAATCGATAGATTGAGAAAATATATTGGAAGATCCTATCCGCTATGATCTACCATGTAGATCGACGTTTCTTCTCCGTTGTGAAACATCGTCATCGGCTTTCCCACTAATTTGTTTTCAATAGATATACATATTTTTAGGGTTCCGTACTTCAAAAGGAAAAAACGGAACCCTTTATAAAATCACTTTGTTGTCTATCTGTCTGTCTAGAGTTCTAGACCCATTATCTCGGGAACGCGTGGAGGTATCGAGTTGAAATTAAAACCACACCTACTTACTTAGGTCTACTCCCTTATGTACCTTGAAAAAAATCAAACTTCAAGTTAACGTAAAAAAAGATACGGCCGTTTATGCCGCAAAGAACGCATATTTCGTCACTCTTAAGGGAATCAAAATGTATTAAGTATAGGTACCTACTTACCGTTGACCTAGAACTATGATATTTGGCAAGTAATATCGTCTTATACTACAAGTACTTACAGGAAAAAGTTTGAAAACTATACATTTGTAATTAAATTAATCGTAGAAAATATAGTCTTTATTTAAGTACCTACAAATTTGTACGGATCCCTCGGTGGGCGAGTCCGATTCGCACTTATCTAGTTTTCTTAAGACAGATATTTGTTTTTGCTATATGTAAATTCTAATAAAACCCATCGATAAGAGATATGAAGCCCCTATGGAGAAATGGAAATCCCAATCGTTTTCCTGTACGTACTCAATACCGAGTTTAGTACCGCGTACATTCTCAGAAACCAATATAGCCGATATTGATCATTTGATATGTAAGCGATATTGGATCCCAGCTCTTTTACCTTTGGGAAATCCAGAAGAATGCGACCTCAATGAGTCTTTGACTTTTATATGCTATGAACGGCCACTACAACTTTCGATTCGATCCGATTATTTGTCCGTAGAGTTCAGTATTGTATTTATTTTAGAAAATCGGATGGTGTGTGTAGATTGGGTTGTAAACGGCCTCCGCAACTTGGCCCGCGTGGACATTGTTCCACGGTCCCCATCCTTATTTCTCGCAGCAAAAGGTAGCCTATGTCCTTCACCATGGTCCTTTAATATATAATGTAGCCTATGTGAAGGACATAAAGTCCAATATCTATCGCTATCCTAAAGGGTTTAGCTTGAGAAAAGCTTTTAGGATAGCAATAGATATTGGACTTTATGTCCTTCACATAGGCTACACTATAGATTAAAGATGTATAAGATCGCAATTATTCACACTAAAATCTAACCGTGCTTATTAAGAGAATAATAGTTGTCTTCGTAAAATAGAATCCGGTTTTAATAAATTGAGGATGTTTTTAAGGCTAATTATTTTAAGACAACCGCGGTTTTTTGCTAAAGTGTGTAAGTATATTTGAAGTCAAATACACCGGACGATCTTTTTTGCGTAATTTTTTGACTGTGAAGTTTACTATTCGATTCTATATCCGCTACTTCTATAACATCTTCGTTAAAATGAGAAATTGCAATTCAATAGCTATGCCGTCAATCAAACATCAATTATTTTTTGATGGATGGAAGATCAATAAACTTTATTAATCATTGAAAACATTGATGCCCAGACTTTCATCTTTCTTATAAGTATAGTTATGTTTCATTCATATTTTGAAGCTATTTACCTTTACTTTTTGTCTTATCCATAGTTCGCCATCAAGTACCCATGCCGTAGCTACGTACAGACGTGTTGACTAAATGCCACGAGCGAGAGTGGACAGTCGGTGCCACTATTATCATTACCGTACGAAGTGTTGCTTTCGTTTTAGTATTCAACTGTATTAATTAAATAGATGGCGCTGGTTTTCAATTTTTAAATTTCTCAAGGTACAATTGCTAACCATATAAATTGTAGGTGATACGAAGTTCACGGGGTCCACTAGTTCCAAATAAATGTCTTGGGCCTGATGGTGCTAATAAGAGTTCCTTCCAAAATATTTTTAAGTTATGAAACTTTATCACAAGCTAGCCACTGGCATTCTACCTAATTTCGTAACAGTACAAAACGTGACGATACGTGGAATTGTGTACTAACATAATTGTGATATTGTTGTTATTTTAAAAGAGAGTTGTTATTTCTAGTTGTTAAAATGTCCAATCGCCTTTCGCTTATTCTAAAAATCGAGATTCCACTTAGGTACACAAGTGCTTTAGCTACTTACTTTGGAATCGGAGCAATGTATGTGATGTTGATTTTTTTTTTAATATAGTACCTACTTACAGTGAATAAACAAATTAACTCACCATCCTTTGTAGATGATTGGCGCCTTCCTTGTAAGGAGTTCGCTCCCATTTCCGCGCTAAATGCCTCGCCCCGTAGATGGAGTCGGTGGGCCCCCACTGCCGGAAGGCCTCCTCTCCGTCGAAGAATATGAACATCACACTGAGCTTCGATGCCTTCACTTTGTTCAGCTGACTGGACATCACCTTGGCTAAGTTGATCATCATCGCGCACGGCACAGCCGAATCAGTTGCACCTGAAAATAGGATGCTCATTTAGAAAGAAGCTTAAGGGGCTGTCATGAGCCAACTAGCGCCATCAGTCGATTTTATTTTATTTATTCTAATATTAAATCTAAATAAGCCCAATTTCTTAAAAAAGGAATCAGTCAAGGTTTTGTTAAGGGGCTGACATGAGCCAACTAGCGCCGCCAGTCGATTTTATTTTATTTGTTCTAAATAAGCCCAATTTCTTAAAAAAGGAATCAGTCAAGGTATTTTGAATGATGTCTAATGTTTATTTAACAACGTTACAACATTACAAAATGCGTGCAATAGTTTAAAAACGGGTTAGAACCAAAAATGGCCACTTTTAACAAAATCGCGTTTTAAACTGTTTGAATGCCTTTTCAAGATATTAGACGTTATTAACAAAACCATGACTGATTCCTTTTTTAAGAAATTGGGCTTATTTAGAATAAATAAAATAAAAACGACTTGCGGCGCTAGTTGGCTCATGTCAGCCCCTTAAAGTGGAGGTCACACAACTGGGCCACATCCTTGATTTATTCTAGTTATAAAACTATAAAAAAATGTAATATAATTTTATTTAAATAAAAAAAATTTATAAGAGCAAAGGATAATACTATCCGATTTTTAAGCTATTGAATAGAGGTGGACTCAAATTGCTTTACTAATCAATTAAGAACAAATGTATACTTAGTTAAACCAAAAATATTGCTGAGCAATATTACTGCTCACATTTGATGTCTTATCTTTAAGAAGACTCTTGTCTTCCTAACTAAACAATATTTTTGGTTATTCTAGATACAGTAGGGATATCAAATCAGTAATCAGACAAGTTTTTTTATTATCGTTGGTTGTTCCTGTTCCTATTAAATACAAGTACTGGAGTGACTAGATTGGATGGTAAGATTATAATAAATAGCCTTGGTTACTAACAAATTGGTATTGAATATTGATTTACTCAAAGCAAAAGTAACTCTGTGCTTTGAATTTAAATGAGCATGCCTCACAAAGAGTTGTATGAGGTATATCAATTTTACTTTGTCCCGTAGACATATACATTTTAAAAATATGTTTTTAATGTTTTGTTACCATAATAATAATTTTTAACTTCAACAACAAAACAAACATAATTTAAGTCTCGGATGGACATCATTTGTTCATTTTTAAATTGAAGGTAACTACTACTTTGGAACCTATAATTATGATATGGCTGAAGAGCTGGTTGCAGATTGAAATGAATAAAAAATACCAGCCAAGTGAGTGTTGGGCCGTGCATAGAGAATAGGGTTTCGTAGTCTCTCGTCCAGCTCAGGATGTTTCAGTGAATATTTTCCAAATGATATAAACTGTAGTAGCATTCAATATGGAAGTGCTTTTCTACATTTACTTAGATCTGAAGTTGTATTTTTTTTATTTAGGAAATTCATTTGCGCCCATTATAATTTTCATTGAGATGAGAGTTTACTAAGAGCAGCATTTTTTATTTTTATCCGTTTCATTTAATAAATTATAGGGGACACTTTGAAGCTTCATATCTCAGAAACAAAACTTAGTATCAAGAAATTTTCAATGAAATCTCAACATCAATCCAAAAAAGTTTTTGAATAATACCTCACTAAACAGAGTGGGGCTAAAGTCTACACTACTCTTACACTAAGGAAAAGTATGTGAAAAAAATAAAATATGTATGTTTGTTATGTTAAAATTGAGATCTCTAACAGAAGTAAGCATTTTTAGGAAGCGAACCGTTTGTGCTATGATGCTGTGACAGACTGGGCTGGATAGACTGGTCTTAAGAGCATGTAGTCTGCATACTAGCGCGTGGACTAGTGTGCAGACTACGCGCTCTTAAATGCAACTGGTCTAAGAATACCTAGCGTACAGCTGTGTGTACAGTAAGGTACCATGCTAAACTTGAAAAGATAATTACCTCTACTGATTTGTTTTATGAAGTTGCATAAAACTTCTACAAAATAATAATAATAAGGTAACTACTTACTTACCTACAAAAACATGTTCTCTTGTATATTTGCTATCATAGTGACAAGCAAGAACCAAATATCTGTCTGCAGCTGGATTCAACTTAGCAATAATATTCTTGAAGTTAAGGATCCCAAAAACTGGTGTCTGATCTGGGAAAACATTTTCTGTGACATCCCATCCAAGATCCCTCATCTGCTTGGTAATATAGTTGCCTACTTTCTCATGATTTGGAGTCCCTACCACTCTCGGTATAAGAATTTCATTTAGTACTGCTCTGAAGTGGTCCATGTCAGATAATTTAGCTATATCTTTTACATTATTATCTGTCAGATCTTGTGCTTCATGGAATTGCTATAAAAGAACACAAAAAATTAGTTTATGCAATTAATGATATAGATATTGTTTCCAAAGTCAAGATTATTTTAAAACACTGATTAAGTTTGTGAAGAAACTTAAGACATGGCCAGCAGCAAGCAGCAGTGGGTGTTATATGGCTGATAAAAAACACAACTAAAGTGTTCTTTCTCTGTTTAGTGTTCTGTCAGTATGCAATAAACGACATTTAACAAAAATATCATGCTGTTGAATAAAACATATCCATCTATTCAAATTATTTTTAGATTAAATTAGTAAGTAGGTATTTCACTTATTAACTTCCAGTTCAGGGACATTAAGGTACTCCTTTTTCTTTAAAATTAAATAAGTATTAAATATAAATATAACATTTTTTGGTTGATTTAATAACATTAACCTGCATGCACAGTGTTCACTTTTCAAGGATGAAACTCTAGTTGCTTGAACATTGGTTACTGTTAGCACTTTCTAATAATGTTTACGGCTTTCGCCAATGCTGCTGTAACAGGAGCTAACTTAAGAATTCTTAAAACTTAATTAAACTTACCTTTTCCTGATAAAATTTTAATACACCATCACTGTCTACGAAGGCAAAGCTTAGAGCAATTATTACGAGATACGTGATCATTTTGTTCATCATTCTCACTGGATTCTGTGCCGGACGTGACCGAGAGCAGCACGGCGTATTTATTTCATATAAAAGAGTTCGCGAAGTGCGTCTGGGAAACACGTCCCTTCGTCAGATACGTGTTACCACGTATTTTGCTAGTCCTCAAATAACGAAAACAAACAAATGGGACTTCAGACTTTTTGAAGTTTTCTAGTTGTCTGCCAGCTGCCTGCACCGCACCACATCTCCCCGCAACACCCCCGTTATTTGACACTACTTTGACACAGTTTGCATGACATTGACATTTTCATTTATGGGATACCTCCACTTAAAAACAATACCCATTAATGGGTGAGCATGCGAACGTCCGTGCCACTCGCATAATTCCTTCCTAAAACCACCTAGAAGTAATGTACGTACCGATGGTATACGTTCTTATTTTAGGTTTCGTTACGATTGTGACGGCTTCCCGGCTGAATTATTTACAAAAGCAAGTGGGCCGAACGTTCGTCACTTTTTGAAGTTATGTTTTGGTTAAATCGTCGAATTCCAAATCAATCCGAGCCTTTACCGGTTGGTCGTAGCCGTCACATATTCATTGTGACAGCTACGAATACATTCGTTGCTCATGTAACGCAACCGGGACAAAGATATCGCGATCTAAATTTTAAAAGCATGCGAACCTCCGGTTCATACGATTTTCGTAATGTAAAGTCTAAAATATTGGTGAAAATTGTATTTAGATTAAAAATAAACAGATTTTCTTAACCGTTTGATCACGACAAACGTCCCGAAAACATATTTCCACGATATCTTTATTCGTTTTAGAGATTGCAAATTTGCTTACTATGAATAATCAAAGTGTAGGGTGACCATATCGTCAGTCAGTCGGTCGGGGCGGAATCATTAGGATGTTTCTAGAACTTAGAGCATTAAGAACGGGAGATGCCAACAGCACTCTTCTACACTAGATTTTGTTCACCGATTTTGGAGGGGGACGAGGTAAACACGCACAGCACACAACTTCATATTCACGCACACTCTTGTAGAAAAAAGTCTTGTTGTTACACACGCACACAAAAACAAAACCCCACACAGTTATAATTGTGGGTGGTCAAATTTGGAACTAACAATCTCAGTACAAATTCTGACAGATCACGCTACGGCAGCGCCAAACTGACAACAAACAGCTAGTTATGTGCCGTCAAAAGACCGATGAAATTGAATGATTGGAAGATGAGTGATTGATTACGAACAAGATTATGTTAAATGGTTTTCATTTGATTTTGTGATATACACCAACAATCACTAAATGCGCTTATAATTAAATGTTCAACATACATTTTTTTTTATTTATTTATTAAACAAAGTAAAACATACAATTTATAGAAAAACCCAGCGACTAAAACGTAAAACCCGATTAGGTTTGTCCAGTCACTACGTATTCGTCAAAATAGATAGTCGGTATACAACTAAGCAGTATTGAAAAGAAAAAACAAATTGCTTCATTCTTATGAATAAAAAAAATAAAAATGTATACACCATGTTACAAAATACCCCTAATGCCGAATATGGTATATAGGGACCATCAAACTAAACTCTCAAATCGCGAAATAACAAAACAGCTGTTTCATACATTTTGATCTGATTTGATTTCGCGATTTCAGTTTGATAGTCCCTATCTACCATATTCGGCATTAGAGGTACTTTTGTAACACGTTGTATACATATATATATTATTTTAAGGTCTTAAAAAATACTTAATAAACATAATATTTGATCGTAAATGCGTGTGCACAGGATGATGTTAAGAAAAAGCTGACTATTGTTTAAATACGAGAAATTCTAAAGCAAATTTTTGGTAGAAAAATAAATTTTGAGTTTTTGCTTCACACTTTTGTGTTTGAGGTCATCCAGAATAACCTATAATTCTTTAGGTAGATTGTTAATTATGACAGGAAGAAGACAAGTAAATTTTCTCTTTCCGTAAAAGTTATTTGAGCGGCCCTTGAGAAGTTTCTTCTGCGTAATCTGTCTTGTTTGTATTCTATGATTAATCCTCAGCAAAGAAGCAACGTTATCGAGTTGTTCAGTTATAATTGCGTAACTCACTTTGTCATGAACCGATATGACCTTGCATTACCTAAAGAGTTCGTCACACTTATCTTTATAGATACGATTTACTTTAATACTAACTATAAGCTTTAATATTCGTAATTGTAGATTATACATTTTCTCTAAGTAGGTTGAAATGTGCGTCCATAGCTTGAAATTCCATATGAAATTATAGGATCTACCAAGGATTTGTACAGGATTAATAGAACTTGGAACGGTATTTTATTTTTGATTATGACAAATTTAGCTAACAGAGCACGAAGTTATGGCACACAGTTTCGATATGAGGACCCCATTTGTGGCGATTGTCAATTGATAGGCCTAAATACTTTTGCTGTTGCACCGTTTCTATTGGTTTGCATTGGCAAGATGATACTTTATTGTGCATACAATCGTGATTGTGTATTACTATTGAAACGTCGTGGTCTCTACAATACGAGTTGTTAATAAAACATAATAGTACAAAAAAGTGAAATAAAATAATAAATGCTTGGAAAACAAGTGATTTGTGTTTCATTTTTATTAGGTATTATTAAATTTTTGTATAAATGTTCTGCCAAAACATGATTAGTTCGTTCCGATGCCAAGGTAGGCTTTATCCAGAAGCCTTGTGTAGATGTGCTGGAAGGCTCACAGCTCCGCTTTTCAAGCCAAAATATAAGCAGTAGTGAATGCTTGCAGCCACCTTAAAATGAAAAAGTTGGTATGATAATATGTTAATACCTATAATCTACAAATAAATATGTATTGGTTGAATTGAAAACTTCCTTTTTGGTAGTTAGTAATTTTTTTGCAAGGAAAGTTTAAGTAAACAAAAGTTTGTAAATTTCTTACCTGCAGAAGCTGCACAATCGGAACAATTTGACTTGAGGATCTCGGCATCAGTTTCCTTTATTTTGGTTAATGATTTTGGTGTCCTATGCTCGGGCTTTGACAGGACTGATTTATAAGATTCTCTCCACTTCTACATAACCGACAGACAGCCGAGGACTAGTAACTATCCCGGGATGACCTAAAAGAAAGAGAAGATTTAAAAAACTTTTAAAAATTAAAAAGAAAAACCTCCTTCAAAAAACCTTAAAAAAATTGCTATAAAAAAACAGCTTCAAAAACAGCAGCTCTAAAAAGCAAGAAATAATATTCAAATCTGCATAATTACTATTCAAGTACCTACGCATATCTGATATTAAAAAAACGTCTTTTGAAGTCGGGTGGGGCTAAAGATAATTTCCTTTTTTAATCATAATAACATTTATCGTGGTTTCTCTTTCTCAATTTGATTTTTTAATTCTTAAAGCCCCACCCGACTTCATAAGACGTTTTTTTAATATCAGATATGCGTAGGTACTTGAATAGTAATTATGCAGATTTGAATATTATTTCTTGCTTTTTAGAGCTGCTGTTTTTGAAGCTGTTTTTTTTATAGCAATTTTTTTAAGGTTTTTTGAAGGAGGTTTTTCTTTTTAATTTTTAAAAGTTTTTTTATTTTTATCTTTTTTGTGGTAGGTATGTATAAGTAAATGTAAGCGATGATATAAATATATTTTATTCATATTTCACACATTTTAATGGTATAATACGCCTAGTAACTCAATATCCACTTTTCGCACTGTTAATTTTAGCAAGGGTCAGACATGGGGTAGGTGACCAAAGTGTATTATCTCCTCCGTGCTTCAGAAGACACGTTAAGCCGTTAGTTCCAGCTACATTTGCACATTAACACCCACCAATCCGCATTGGGCCCGCGCGGTAGGTTATGGCCCATCCTATTCATCAGCCCATAAGTAAGGCTTGTATCCCAGCCCCAGTAGTGACAATAAAAATGGCTGATGCAAAACCTTTCAATACCGTAGAGTAATCACTAATACACTATCATATTTGATTTTGAAGAGTTCTCTTGTGTATCTTCGAAGTCCAAGGTCCAATGTGAAGGAAATTTGAATGAAAACATCCTTAAAGTATCCCCTTTCTAACGAAACAAGAATCATCTAAATCGGTTTATAAACAAAGAAGTTATGTCTGAAGATCCGTTAAAACTCGTGCAAAAGTTACCTAAAAAATTACAGTATTTTCAGGATTACTCAAAAACTACTGAACCGATTCAAAATTTTCAAAAAATGGGACCACCTGGAGAGCAAACCTGATAAAGTGGCGTTTGAATCATGTCAATCGGTTCAGCCGTTTTCGAGTTATCGGTGGACATACATAAAAAAAAAAAAAAAAAACAAATAAACAGTCGAACATAGAACCTCCTCCTTTTTTTGAAGTCGGTTAAAAAAGGAGAACATCACACCCGTAAAACAGTGTCTCCAATTAATACTATGTAAAGATTTTGCAAAAAAAAGTCAATACCTACCTATTACGTATTAATTATAAAAAATAATCTTTGACAATTTATGAGCTGGTCTGATCACATCAAAATAATAGTTAAAACTCATTCACTTGATCATTCATTCGTTCTTAGAGCATAAGCATTCGTTCTCTTTGTCGCAGCACTACGACTTTTATTATGGTATTCGATATGTGTTTGGTATCGTTTTGCTATCGCAATGTCGTCATTATCTTACACAAACAAAGTGCGTTTTCTTCGTAATTATATTATAGTTTGGTAATAAAATTATACTTACGTGTGATAGAAAATCCCGTTCTTAGTAAAATTTGAATTTTCAGATCGTCTTTTGCACGAAAACACTGCACAATTCACCATTTTTGCGGAGCTGCGATCGGTGACATGTGTTCTTACAAAATGACGGGTGTTCGAGACCAACTAGTTTTTATAAACTGTCACGATCAAATTGGTCATGTACTTTGGTGAAAGGGGAACGTGTATTTGCCATCTCCCGTTCTTAATGCTCTAAGTTCTAGAAAATGCAAATTGAAGTTTTTAAATATTTTGAAAGGCTAATTTTGTTGACATTTGTTGAGGTTTGATTTGCTTTGAATTATTCATCTGTTGATTTAATCATTACGTTTGTTATTTATGTTGTTATTTTGATCAAAAGAGTAAAGTTCCTAAATAATGGCGAACCTAACGCGAACCTAACGCAACAATGAAGCCTCTTGGAAGCGCTATAACTCGAAGCTATAACCACTGAAAGCAGGCAGACCGACATCATTCACATTAGGGGCCCACTCTACAATCCATAAAAATGTATCTAACCGTTTCCTTGATCGTTCTAAAAAATCCCGTGACCTCCCATCGGCATTTCAATCACATTTTGATCGTCTAGTCTAAGAGCGATGTTTGACAAGCACGGTAACCAGGTGATACCTATTACGTGATTACTTAGAGCATTAAGAACGTGATTAACGTGGCCTATCAAAGGTAGGCCACGCCCCCAAAAGGTAGTGGTGGTGGTAATGCAATGTAAATGATTGACAAATCATGCTAGATTGTCTAGCTAGAGCCTTTACGATCGGTGTAGCTCAGCGTTGCCAGAATGTAACAAAAGTAACATTTTACGTTACTTTTGACCCTCTCATGTTACCTCCATGTTACACGACTCAATATGTTACTTTGTGTTACTTTTTAGATTTTCCAGCAAACAAAAAATATCGTGAAACGGACGGAACGCATCCAAGAATTTTTTTGTTCGTCATCTTGGCGCACTTGGTTTTGTGAACTACTGAATGCGGCATATTCACTCACTCGCCTGTATTTCTCAATTTTCCACCCCGCTTACTTAAGCATCGCAAGTGAGCCGAGTGGTAGCAGGGAATGATTATGTACAATCGATTTTAAAATTTTAAATGCATAAACAAAATCATTAGGTACAGGTTGATTGTAATGATGTTTTTACCAAATCGCCATCACCGCAAGGCCCAGAGCGCTAGGCTTTTACACGAATGGGTAGAAAAATATAGCAATTTTTCAAACACAACCCACCTATGTAGAATTTTAATCTATAAAACTAACTAAAAGATTTTTTTTAAACTGATACTAATTGGTTTACTAGTGGATAGGGGCCCACATCAGGCATTTTTTAGCATCGACAATTATTACGATGTTTTCGATGTTTAAAAAATGGGACAGGAAACTTATTTTAGTTTTTTGGTAGGTAATGTTACTTTTCTCGTGAATATGTTACTTTTTGAGCTATCTCATGTTATATTTGACTATCTGCCACTGGCAACACTGGTGTAGCTACTTTGCGTCTTCTGCCGTGGGTCGTGGCGGCCGTAAGATGGTACTATTATAAGAAGTTTGTTAGACTAACGTCCGAAAACTGAAGTTTCTATGACTAGTATAAATACTTCGCGACCAAATACTTTTAAATGCCATTTTTTCATCAGACTATAAAAATAATAATAACTAAAATAGTTGATTTTTTTTTATTTCACTCAAATAAATTAGTAAGTACTTAAAGACTTTAGTTAAGTTTTCCATTTCTCTTGCCAAGAACACGGGAACTTAAACATAATTCATAAATTACCTATTATTTATTGGGCATACCCTGATGACAACACTAATAAACGATTAACTTTAAGACTAGATCTTATAAGGATGGAGATGTGAGAGCACAGCGAAAATCATAAAAATCGCAGTTTAAGTATTTAGTCCACCCACAGTTTGCGAACTCACAATCACAGCCGAGTCGCGCCGATCAAACTTTAATTAAAATAAGTAACTAGTTATACTTAATAATTATAAGGTTTTTCTTTTCTGGCAAAGCTGCGTTTCAAATATTGGCGCAACTTTTCATCGTAGTCTACACTCCTCCTTAGCTTGTATTGCGTAATGTGTAGTTGCATCTCACCGCCTATTCGGACCCGAATCCCTTTTTTAGGGTAAATCCTGCTGGAGAATACCACTTCGCCGTTACCGCAAAACACTTCTATAGAGCTTGCATCCAAAAAGATTCGCCACTTAAGTTGTCCCTCAGGTAACCAATAAGCTCGCCTGACGCCATCCACACCGCCTCGATCCACGCTCACACGTCCTTTATCAGATGAGTATATAATGGAGTATTGTCGCTCTCCACTCCACTCGAAAATGATAGCTGCGTCATAATAACTACAACTCGCGTTCACTATTAGTTCGAATGCTTTTGCCCCGGCATGGAATGCCTCGCCTGGACTGTACCACGCGTTTTCGAGCACTTCCGAGCGCAACTCTTCCATTTCTCTTACAGGTATCATCATTAGGCGACCATGAGAAGAGAGTTTCAGTTCTCTTACTATTGTCAACAAACTCGCCCACCCCTCTTTCGATTCCATAAAGTCACTTTCCCACATGCCGAGCCACCCTATCAGTAAGCGCCTCCCATCCATTGAGGACATAGTTTGTGCAGCGTAAAAGTCATGTCCGAAATCGAGCTCCGTGAACGTGGCCAAGGAAACTTCCAAGTTCTCAAAACACAAATTATGATAATTGAAATTCCCAACAACATACCCGGTTTGATACATATTCTTAAATCTATAAGTGTCACCTTCGATTCCTTGCACGGAGAGGATCAAAATATGTTGGCCATCCAGCTCAAATAAATCAGGATTCTCCCACAAATATCCCATATCCCCGTAGGACTGCGCGACGGTGCTGTTGTATTTCCAGTGGAACATGTCAGTCGAGGTATACAGTGCGAGCTGACCGCGACCGTTGTAAGAAGATGTGCCAACCAGCATGAACCAATTTGAGCGGAATCGCCAGATTTTCGGGTTTTTAAAGTCTGCTGCTCCGGGTGGGGGTTGTTTCACAATAGGATTGTACAAATACTTTTGAAATATAACTCCATCACTGCTTATCGCTATATTTTGAGTATGCGTCGTTTTGTTGTTGAGCACAACATGACCAGTGTAGATCAAAGTTAGATAGTTGTTGTGTATGATTGCGGATCCTGCCAGGCAGCCGTGATGGTCGTAGTGATCTTTGGGGATTAGTGCAGGTGGGTAGTGCACCCAGTCAACGAGGTTCTCGCTGATGGCCTGGCCCCACCGCATTACGTCCCAGGCGCCGTTGTAGGGCTGGTACTGGTAAAACACATGGTAGCGATGCTTGAAGTAAGTGAACCCACTGGGGCTGCTCAGCCAGCCCACCGGCGACGATATGTGATACAACGGCCGATATTTTTTCTTCAGCGCATATTTCTTTTCTTTAATAAAATCCTGAACAGAGGAAAAATCTTCCAGCGCGAGTATCGCAACTGCCGCGTAAAAAAAAATCAACAAAACTAACACCTCCATCTGCTGTTGATGCTGAGGAGCGACTGTCGTCCATCTATTGTGTCGGTCGATTAGAATTAGAATTGTTTTGAAATGATAGTTTCTTGATGAACAATCCCACTGTAAGAATGATTTAATATATTTTGTCACCGCTATTGTAATCTCCTCGCTCGTAGTAAATAATAATTAACTAATGTGCATCAATAGTGACTACGAATCTAAATAATAATTACGTAAAGTTCTAGTGGCTCTAACCGTACCAACGGACAGTATATTTCCTTCGTTGCCAGAATATTGCGATCGGTTTGCATTATTTGTCAGTCTGGAAGCGGACTCAGAAAATCAGAAAACGTTGCTTTTTATCTTGATAAGCTTTTTATCAATGTGGCCAGTAAAACAATAACTTTATTGTTGCCTAACTGATTTCAACAATTCATAAAGTTATGACAGCTATCTAAAATATTATTTGATAAGAGGGTACCTCGTTAATGTATCATAACATAACATAGCCTGTTGCAGAAGTTAATTAAAATATCCATAGACCCACGGGTCGGTTTTTGTAACCGTTTTATACACTGTGATACGTACCTACAGTGTATGTTAAACTGAAAGCAATTGCGATAAATTAGTTAAGTAGGTACTACAGATTTGCCGATCGTGCATAACTTGATTGACGTGTTATAATGACAAAGGCAAATAAAACTCGATGCTCATTCCATAAATGAATCTGTATTGTATAATAATTATAGATTTTAATTTATAAATAAATTACGATATAACGTCAAATACAGGACGTTTAAAAAATTCATTCTCATCCACTCATTCATTTACAAATCTGGAGTAAAAGCTACCTCTCGTTCTTGTGTTAGCTTTTTTCCATTTGAGAACAGCCTGTATAAAAATACGAGAAGTATAAAAATATGTAAATATTGCCATTATATTGCAGGTCATTTAAAATAATTATGTCACAAAATGCTTTACGGCTTCTTATTTAGTTAGATTTCCAACTCCCATTCAACCAACCAACCAACCAAAGAATTCAATTCCTTCTCTTATTACTAATGTGATTTGCTTCCTGTTACATTTTATACCTAATAATAATAACTCCTAACCAAAGATTGAAAACCAATCCTTATTCAATAATTATTAACTAAATATAGCTTTATATTTGAGTTTAGAAAAATTTCCATAAGTTATTCATTATAAATATTAACAAAAATACACTTGTTTTTATCTTAATTGTAATCATTATGTTAAATAACAATTCTTTCATCAAAAAGGTACCTCTAGTCTATTTTACTGCAATTACTTGATTCACAGTAAAAAAAGTACTTATTATAAGTATCACAGTAACGTTATTTGGGTATTTGTTGGGTTCAAATCTGGCAACACTGCCGTTTTATGCAAAAACAAATGGCCATTCTAGGTATAAAATTCGCTACAGTGACTTTCATCAAATAGTTCCTTTGCCGTAATGTTGGCATTACACTCATTGTAATCTTATTGCGTTCTAATAAGGTGCAAATTAAGCAGTTTTTCGGAAAAACAACATAACGGCAAAGGAACTATTTTGATGAAACGCACTCTAGTAGGATAGAATGACAAGACAATGTACTTATAGGCAATGGGATTGATAGGAGCTAAGCGTTAGCTTTTATGTCATTCCCATACAATGTTATTATATTCTACTAGCGTTAACTTTAGTAGAATGGCCATTTGAGAAGGGGACAGATTTCATAACTTGATTGTCACGTCACTGAGGCCGACGATAAGCAGCAAAACTTTTTTTAAATTCTAATTTTGTAATGTTTTATCCAAAAAAACTTTTAAAAATTAAAAAGAAAAACCTCCTTCAAAAAACCTTAAAAAAATTGCTATAAAAAACAGCTTCAAAAAACAGCAGCTCTAAAAAGCAAGAAATAATATTCAAATCTGCATAATTACTATTCAAGTACCTACGCATATCTGATATTAAAAAAACGTCTTTTGAAGTCGGGTGGGGCTAAAGATAATTTCCTTTTTTAATCATAATAACATTTATCGTGGTTTCTCTTTCTCAATTTGATTTTTTAATTCTTAAAGCCCCACCCGACTTCATAAGACGTTTTTTTAATATCAGATATGCGTAGGTACTTGAATAGTAATTATGCAGATTTGAATATTATTTCTTGCTTTTTAGAGCTGCTGTTTTTTGAAGCTGTTTTTTATAGCAATTTTTTTAAGGTTTTTTGAAGGAGGTTTTTCTTTTTAATTTTTAAAAGTTTTTTTATTTTTAACTTTTTTGTGGTAGGTATGTATAAGTAAATGTAAGCGATGATATAAATATATTTTATTCATATTTCACACATTTCAATGGTATAATACGCCTAGTAACTCAATATCCACTTTTCGCACTGTTAATTTTAGCAAGGGTCAGACATGGGGTAGGTGACCAAAGTGTATTATCTCCTCCGTGCTTCAGAAGACACGTTAGGCCGTTAGTTCCAGCTACATTTGCACATTAACACCCACCAATCCGCATTGGGCCCGCGCGGTAGGTTATGGCCCATCCTATTCATCAGCCCATAAGTAAGGCTTGTATCCCAGCCCCAGTAGTGACAATAAAAATGGCTGATGCAAAACCTTTCAATACCGTAGAGTAATCACTAATACACTATCATATTTGATTTTGAAGAGTTCTCTTGTGTATCTTCGAAGTCCAAGGTCCAATGTGAAGGAAATTTGAATGAATACATCCTTAAAGTATCTCCTTTCTAACGAAACAAGAATCATCTAAATCGGTTTATAAACAAAGAAGTTATGTCCGAAGATCCGTTAAAACTCGTGCAAAAGTTACCTAAAAAATTACAGTATTTTCAGGATTACTCAAAAACTACTGAACCGATTCAAAATTTTCAAAAAATGGGACCACCTGGGGAGCAAACCTGATAAAGTGGCGTTTGAATCATGTCAATCGGTTCAGCCGTTTTCGAGTTATCGGTGGACATACATAAAAAAAAAAAAAAAAAAAAAAAAAAAAAAACAAATAAACAGTCGAACATAGAACCTCCTCCTTTTTTTGAAGTCGGTTAAAAATAGATCTTACCTACCACGTCAAGGCACTTATGCCGCCCTTAAATATAAGGGTGTGTTGTGTATGAAATGAACTTAACTATATCCATTTTATACAATACTAAATAATATACAGACATTCTCGGACGGGAATCTTCCATTTTTTTATTACCTACAAGCATTTCTTACAGGGTGGAAAATAAAGACGGTAGTTGGAGGGAATGTAAGTATACACGACGGCACCTCAGACTATACATACATGATGATCTTTAAGACCGCGCCTTTATGCTCTAAGTAATAAAAGCTGTTTTTGCAGTTTAACTCTATAACCTGACGTACGGTCGTGTGTACCCTCAATATTGATGAAGACAAATTTTAACATTCCTTTATTTTTTTAAATAAGTAAATTTGTATTCATATTATTTTTGGTGAATCAGTTGTCTCAGCCGGGATTCGAAAGGACTAACTGCTATATTTTATTTTTCTTGAGTCTGCCTTTAATTTAAGATAAGTATATACCTACTTTGTCATTCAGAAGTACTTGACTGACCCTATCGATTAGTATCATAAAAGTACAGAATGTTATAAAACAAAATCACTCGTTTGAATCCCGGCTGAGACAAGGGATTTATCAAAAACCTTTGAATGCAGTTTCACTTATTTGTAAAAATAAAGGAATGTTTCCTTTCATAAAATGTTCCATCATCAATATTCAGGGTACTTTCCCTCCAACTAGGTACCGTCTTTTTTTACCCACCCTGTGGGGTATAACATAAACTATTACTATATTCTGTGCTATTATAAGATATAGGTACTACGTGTGGTTATGAGGATAAAGTCATTTTCGGCTCTGAAAAGTTGAAGTTCGTGATCCATTATCCGCATTAATTTTAGACCTTACATCTTGCGCTTTCTTTACTATCCTAGAAATTAAAGATACGATGAGAAATTTCACATTTATGGGCGCCAGAGGGAGACGTGATAGCGTATAAAATTCGCAAATTTGGAACCCCCGATATAAAATTTACACAATGCGAATTGAACGCATACAGGAAAAGTTTGTAAAACACCTATGCTATCGTGCAGGGCTGTCTTATGACTCATCTAAATACGAAGACTTATGTAAAAAATTTCACCTGCTTCCCTTACACATGCGCCGTGATATTGCAGATATGGTCTACCTTATGAAGATCTCATCTGGTATGATTGATTGTCCTGAGCTTCTTTATAAACTATCTTTTAACGTACCCCGTAGTTCGCGGCGAGCTGCACCATTTAACTTGCCTTTTTGTAGCACTAATTATAGAAAGAATAATTTTATCTACCGTTCAATGAAACAATATAATATTTTATCAAGTAATTTTGATTTGGATGTATTTAACACCAGTTTTCATGCGGCGAAGACACTCATTAGTAGGCATTTCTTCAATGGAGAATAATTCCGTTATTTCTTGTCAATTGTTATACTATTGTTTTTGATTTAAGCTCACATTAGATTTAGCTATACTTACTCTAACCGTGTGAATCTATTATTAGCTTTTTAAGTTTATACTTTGTTATTTAAAGATATTGTTGTGTAAGCTGATGATTCACCGAATAATAATAAATAAATAAATAAAAAACTTGCCCTCAGGTGTAAAAAATAATAGTATAAACGAATTAAAAACTTTTAAAAATGTAATAGAGGATACTGTGACAAGCAATAAATATATGTATAAGTTTACATAATATATTGTTTTATTTATGAGTTGTGCAAAACTGCCCTTACAAAAAAAGGATAACACAACTTACAAACTCACTTCTCATGCTCGTAAAGTTCGTATTTTAATTTTTATAAGTTATTTTAATTCCTTCTGTAATATTTATTATTATTATAATTGTTTTTTTTCGTTTTGATACCATTTTAAAACGAATACAAAGAAATAATAAAATAGTGTCAATAATTATTGAAAAGCTGAGGGTCTATTGACTAAACCAATACTCAAACGATTTTAAATTCAACAATGTTGTCAGATTTGACAGAAACTCTGTGAACTGGCTATTTTTTTCTATGTATTTTTTCCTCACAGGGGGGTGCAAGTGCACCCCCATGCACCCTGCTGCCGGCGCCCATGGTGGTTTGTATTACTTATCTAAAAAAACAAACTCTTATCATCTATTTTGGAAGACATTAATTGCCTACCTAAAATGGTTATACCCTTAGAGCATTAAGAACGTTATACCAGCCCGAAGATCTCAATTCTCAATATATTTTGAGTATAAGGCTCGCTACACTGACCTCCTACAAAGTACGTTGGACTGATTAACGACGATTTCAAACAATTATTTAGCTTAGATGGGGAAATGGCCAAATCCGGCCCGCGATTATATCCCTTTATTTATATTAACGTCATAAAAAAATTTAGGTAAGTAGGTACCTACAGAAATGTGTGTTCTAAAATACAGCAGTGTCAGAGGAGCTACTCGCAGAAAAAATAGAACGCGCTCTAAACGCTGTACTTCGCTAAGCACTTAACACTAATCAGAGACTGTCCGAACGTGTTTTTTGCTAAACACTAAATACTAAACGAGCCACTCGCACTAATCACTAATCAAAGTGTATACATGACAGGCAACGCGCTGTGCTGCAACGCACACGCATTTGGTGTGACCCAGCCTTTACTTGGTGGTAGGTTTGGCACGAGGATGCCTCAGGGCAGTGTGCAAGTCCGCCCATAGAGCTGCGACGCGCGCGTGCGAGGTGCCCTGCGTGCGGAACAACTCTGGCAGCGACTCCAGAGCCGCGAGTGCGTACGCGCGGCTCACACGCCCCTCCTAAGGGTTAGGTGTTGTGATTAGTGGGGAGGAATATTTTTTTTTGTGTTCTGAAGCACATCTGATAAAGTATGAGATGTGCCAAACCTGCTTAAGATGCAGAATATTATTTTACAATTTTTTGTGGAAAAACAACACAACTCCCTGTAGTATGTGTGTGTGTGTGTGTGTGTGTGTGCGTGATTACCTCTAGCGAGCACCGCAGCGCGTACCGGTGTCGCTCCCGCAGCAGCTGCGAGGCGGCCGAGTGCGGGGCGGCGGCGGCGGCTGCGGCGCGCTCCGCGTGCAAGCCCCGCGTCAGCCGACCGCACAACTCCCTGTAGTATGTGTGTGTGTGTGTGTGTGTGTGTGTGTGCGTGATTACCTCTAGCGAGCACCGCAGCGCGTACCGGTGTCGCTCCCGCAGCAGCTGCGAGGCGGCCGAGTGCGGGGCGGCGGCGGCGGCTGCGGCGCGCTCCGCGTGCAAGCCCCGCGTCAGCCGACCGCACAACTCCCTGTAGTATGTGTGTGTGTGTGTGTGTGTGTGTGTGCGTGATTACCTCTAGCGAGCACCGCAGCGCGTACCGGTGTCGCTCCCGCAGCAGCTGCGAGGCGGCCGAGTGCGGGGCGGCGGCGGCGGCTGCGGCGCGCTCCGCGTGCAAGCCCCGCGTCAGCCGACCGCACAACTCCCTGTTTTCATAGAGTAACCGGTTCACTTTACCCGATAAAAGATCTCAAATTAGTTCTCTCAAAAATTAAGTAACCTCTGCTCTTTCCAAATTAAAACAATGTGTATTCTAGATAATCAAGAAATAAGTTTATACCTGTAACCCCCAAGAGCATCGAGTGCAAGTAAAACCTTTCCACCTGAGCCATCTTCCGTGAAATCTAATTCATCCTGTGGAGATTCACTCATTTCTGTTACCAAGCTAGAAAAAAAAAGTTTATTTGTTTCAACTAAAATACTATGGGGTAATAAAGAGGACTATTCTGCCGGTTTAGCAAGCACACCACGGCAATTTTTTACACTTATGTCATGTTAGCGCGATGTCACTCCCGCTCGCACCGCACTGATGTGAGCGGGACAGACATCGCGAGACGAGTGTCGACAAATAGTCGTATGTTATGCTAGATCGGCAGGTGACGCGTTAATGCTCACTCTGCAGCAGCTTTCATCGCCTCTTTAGCATTCGACCACCTGGGACCATCAGCAACAGACGGTGTCGACAGAGCGTTTAAGCCGGCTCCCATTTCCCGAATATCCGCCCGTTCCGCTTCGCATCTTCCTTCCACTAGAAAGTAGTAGTTCGATAAGTAGATTTATAAAAATAAATTTTGTAAGTCTCACAAAACTATCCGGCTTAAAGGACCAACCTCTTTCAAATATCTGATATATCCTGGCTATACCTAGCTGCGCCAAACGTAGTTGCTCCTGATCAGTAGAAAAAGTAGATTGCATTTCATCTGTAGACATATCTCTCTGAAACAATCAGTTTGCGTTAAAATGGACGTAGGCAAGAATATTTTTAAGGGAGACTATCCAACTTACCGAGCTATCTTCCTGTGTGCCCGCTAGAACAAACTCATCATGCTTCGGCTTTTCAAGTCTGACTGTTACTTCGCACAAGAAGCTTCTCAGATCAGCGTCATGAGCCAACACTTGGTGACGGGCGACCAGTGTCAGCCAGCGCTGTAGAGCCGCTCGCCGTCGCTGGAGGAAGCGGGGACTGCCCCCATTCACCACCACACGCTTCGGGGGCAAGCGGCAGACGGATCTAGAAATCAATCAACTCAGCCATTTTTAATGTCCCCACATAGGCCTTCCTTATAGATATAAGGAGGATGGGCCATAAGTCCATAGCCCACCACACGGGCCCAATGCGGATTGGTGGGTGTTAACGACTGAAAATTCATAATCGCTCAATAGCGACAAACACTCTATAAACCCTTGATAAAGTTATGGAATGGTGCTGCCTATTTTATTCCTATTTTAATGAATAACATGGCCGACGACAAAAGAGCTGAGTGACAGCTTTCCCGATAGTTTACAACATATTGTGATTTTTAATGACAGATAAACTTTGATTAAGGAAACTAATTATTTTGTAAGGAAACAATTTGCCTGTAACATAACGTTAAAGTAACCTCTGAATAAGGAATCCTTATTCACCTTGCCTTTTTTACGCATTATAGCAACACAAATAACAAACGTAAATAATAAATCATCAAGAACAAAAAATATAGCTTTGCGTTGCTAACCGTACTAAAAGAGCGACGCAGGGGGTGCGGTATGACGAAGCGGGTCGGGAGGTAGCGGCAATCACAAAGTAACGCGTGTATGTTCATGACAGTTATTATGACATTTAATAAGTGAGATTCAATAGTTTGAATTTTCTTAATTTTTCAACTCATATTAAATTATAAATATAAAATATTATCTGATTGAAGATTGGTGTAGCTATAACTTTAAGACTAGGTAAGTAGGTACATGCTCTGTTTATTTATTTACGATTTCACAGATAGCCATATTTTTTTACTACTTTTATGCTTAACTACTAGTAAACGAAATGTATGAGTATAACCAAAGACTTCTATGTTGTAATTGAAGTCGAGTGTGAAATTGAGTTGACAGATTATTTGAGTTTTATATGAGTGAAATTGAGTATGACAGATTATTTTTCCACTTACCTGTATGGATACTTAGCGAACAGAACATCTTGTAGCTGAGCAAAGTCATTGTACCGCCTAGTGACGGTAGTACCATGTCTTCGGGAGCTAACAAAATATTCACAATGCTTCAAGATGAGCCCTTTTCGCTCTGGCACCAATTCCACACTTATTACATCTGTTGCTTCAAGATCTTCGAATGTCACTGTATCTGTGTTTGTATTGGACATTTTACACTGCAAAATTGTAAATGTTAGTAAGTACTTACATGAATAAATATAAAATTAGGCCTGCCATTACCTAAATTACAGAACCCAGAAAACAAAATTCAAAAACCTCGGACATTAGAGTGAACCCCAACGTACTTGAAAAAAGAAAAATTACAATAAAATAAACACTTCACACCCTTTTCCCTTACGCTCCCCGGACGCCCTACAAAATCCAGGGAAACCCAGCCGGATGGCAGCCCTACATAAAACTAAGGTTAAATCATCGGGTTTTGCATAAGTTAATTCTGAATCAACATACTGGACACCTACCATGGTCTATTACTTACATAGCACCATTTGACTTATATATTAATGACAACTTTTCAAGCTGAGTAAACAACTAGTGTAAGTTACTATTTATGAATAATTAGCATCACAGAACGAACCGCTTAAAAAAGTTTTAAAATACCTACATAATATTACAAACTAGGCACGCAATAGTTAAATAAAAAGCTTTCTTTCCAGTTCCGCCAATAATTACCTAAGTTATAGTTAAGTAGGACGTTCGCAACCAAAAGATCGTGGTAGGAATCCACTTCGAAGCCTTCAGGTGTCGATACTTCTTCCACAGTACAACTGAAATTATTATATTTTCCGCAGTTAGTTAGAATGTTTTACCTTAATATTTTCCGTACAAGACAGACACGTAAACAACTTTTTTTAAATATTCCGCATGCGCTTGCGCAACCCAGGAAACAACCCGCCTCTTCCAACTGTCACTGTCATACTGACATGACATGACAATGACATGCAATGCAATTTAAGCAAGTTCTTCGTCTTGTAAGTACTCTTGTTTGTCACTTGTCATTTCTGCTGTCAGGCTCTATTTTCAAAAGCCAATGGGTAGGTAGATAGTTAAAAGAAAATAGGGTCTACTTAAGGTTTTCCATAGGTACAAAAGAGCCATAAACAAAAGAGCTAACTTCGGAAAGGCTTTTTAAAATTAATTCAATCTGATTTTATTTGAATTTAATATTGTTCGAAAGCAGTAATAGACAACTTGCGTACTTTACTGTCGCCGTGTATCAGTTAGAATAGAAACTAAATTGGAGTTTCATGCAAAAATACGCGAAATCTTACATTTTTCAATCTAACTGGAGCAATATACCTTGAAATACACAGTAAAGTCCGCAAGTACCATATAAGTAGAGGCCCTTATTTTCTTTTAAGCAGTAGGTACCTATATTGAATATTGAAAAGAGGACTGAGACATATCAATAACAACTAAAATGGATTTAAAGTAGTTCCATCCTCAATTATTATATAAAATAAGCAAAAAACTAATGCATGGAAACTCACTTGCTATTTTGAAAGTAACCGGCTTCAACCAGATGTCTTCGTGTAATATAAAATGCTCCAGTTTCTTCCAATTCACCATTCCAGTCTTGTCTTCTTGGCCTTGCAGACAGCTCAAAGTTGATTGGGAATAGAGTTTGCTTGCCTTCGCACCAACGAAGTTTAAAAGTTCTGCAAATGTGCCGTTTAAGAATTTCCTAAATACCTAATATGACAGGAGTTTCGGTCCTTAACAAGATATCATTATAGGTACCTAGTTGTAGTACCTACAAGGGCAGATCCAGGCTTCGAGCCTGGGGTGGTCACAGACTCCGAAAACAGTACCTAGGCCATTCACATTAGGCAGTTAAGTAGATAGGTCCGCGCTTGCTGGATCCGCGCTTGTAACATCATACTCACCCTTCGACCAAGAATTTGATCGAAGCACTCACCTTACTGTTGAAAATACGCAGTCATAAGGTCTAGGATAATATATCTTTTGAACCGCTTTACGCAGTCTTGTGGCTGTTGTAAAAGGCGAAGTTACTTGCATAAGTATTAATACTGTTATATCGGGTCTTTTCGCCATAAACTCTGATGCGCCCCAAATAGATGGCGCCCAATCAGTTGCTGTTACTGTACTCCGATGAAATACACGAACTCCACCTTAATAATAGGTAAAATTTATATTCAGGGTATTAATGAATCAACCAACAATGATCGAAGAAACGGTTTTTCCATTTTTAGTTCATTCATTAAAACGTTGTACCTATATATTTAAATAAGTGGATAAAACATAAAAATCTGCTCCCGTGTAGGTAGCATGCATGACTACCGAAACACGTTGAATATAGCGTGATAAAGCGATTTATCGACATTTCTTAACTATTGCACTCAAACTGCCCAAAGTCCATTGTCTTTTGACAGTTAAACGCGATAAATCACTAAGTATTATCTTATCCCGTTTCGGTGGTCATTTGAGGGGGGCTGCGGTACTTCGTAAGTACGGCAAGTGTGTTTAGGCATCTAATAGCAAATCCTAACCTCTCACGATCGTTTTCAGGTTTCCATAGTCAAGTCAACAAGGAAACCTTATAGTTTTGCCACGTCGTCTGTCTGTCGGTCCGTCCGCAGCTTAGCTCAGAGGCCCTAAGTACTAGACAGCTGTGATTTAGCATGAATGTGTATATTAATTACGCCATAAAGGTGGTAGAATATAATCTCGAAAAATATTTTGTTTTAGTACCTACACTTATATCTGCCCTACATGTAAAGGTTAGAGTCAAGTGACGTCGTCGTAAAAGATTGCTTTTAAAAACGTGAAAAAATCAGGACAGAAGTACTTACCTTACACTTAAAAGGAAAATAATCACTAGGTAGCCTTTACAAGTTAATTATTTATAAATAAAAGCGATTTGTGTAGTAGTGGCATACCTTATTCAAAGATCAAGACAGAATTCAACTGTGTTTTACATTTAAAATTAAGCTACCTAGTCTTAACTACCTATACTTAACTTTTCAAAGTTTCCAATGCAATCAGAGGATGGTCAGTTGATACGGTAATATCATGTAGACCAGCATCTTTAGCTGTATTTATCGCACGAGACAAAAGTGTCACATCGCCCACCGTCTGCAGGTTTTTTAGTGGTATGCCTTTGGATCCTCCCCTTGCCAATATGAGGACAGCAGTCTTACATTCTACATGTGTGGTATTACTAGATAAAAAAAACTGGATAAGTAGGTACATTTACTTAGTTACAATAATAACATAAGTTTTTAGTAAATATAATGAGGACAAAAATGGAACGATATTATGAGCAAATTATTTTGATTTCAGCTAAAATGGAAGTTGAACCTTAGACTGTCGCGCGTTTAATTATATCATCTAATAGATTTTTCTACAAGACTTACCCAAATATAAACCATAACAATGTAACTCCTTTTAACCACATGACGAAGTCTCATGTAAAAGAAGGTCAGACGTCGCTCCGCTCTGGTGCTACGCTACGATACGATTATTCTGATCGATCACTTCCTCTCAAAGATAATGTAATCATCGTGGTAATCATGCTTCCTCTCTTTATTTACTTATTGAAATTAAAGAATTGGATACCCAAAGGACTAGTGAGACGCGCTACAGCAATGAATAATAGGTTGGGTGGGTACTTCTTATTATTTATTTGAATTTGTAAAAAGGGGATGAGATAATTTTAAATCAGCTTCAATTTAGTTAGATAGGTATCTGTGCATTGCATTGCAATGTAATCAGCAATTACTCAAATGACATTTGACAGCGTTACTCCAACATAATTATTTGTTTAATAACTTTATTGTAATTTTTTTAATACTACATTTATGTAATTTTAATAATTTTGGCTGTTTTATTACATTAGGTACACTTTGTTTAAATAAATTTAGCCTGATTTATGTACAGTCAATTTTAAGCCTTAATGTTTGAATATTAAAGTTCTAAATAAATGTTCTCTAAAAATACCCGATTTTCGCTGCTGGTTGGCGGGCAAAAGAGGGTATTTTGTGGTTTTGTGGTGAGCATTGTGGTCATTTGTGTCGGGTAATCCCTGAGGGGTAATCCAACGACACGACTAATGAATGGCAGCACCGCTCTGTTTTGACAGATAGATGCTACTTTTCTTTGGTAAGTTTTTATTTGTGCCAAAACGATGTAGCTATGTATCACATACATCAGTCGAAACACAGTTTACATTAACTTAACTTCATCGTTTTTAACCGATAGACCCGCTGCTGATCCTCCGCTGGCTCTATCGGCTAAATACATTGAAGTTAATGTTAACTGTGTTTTGACAGATGTATATGATACATTGCTACTTCGTCTTGGCACAAATAAAAACTTACCAAAGAAAAATAGCAATGTATCACATATATCTGTCAAAACACAGTTAACATGAATTACAATGTTTTTAGCCGATACCGTCGCAGATAGTTGTTGCGAGTTGTATTGTATGAACAATAAAGCGTACTTACATTGCTATTTAAATTAAACTTATTTAAAAATATCGTACTATAATTTTCGTCAAAAACTCTTAATGCTCTAAGTCAAAAACTATCTTTTTAATTTCCATAGACTATAATTTTTTGACATCTCGAACGATTGACAGCGGCGGTATCGGCTAAAAACATTGAAGTTCATGTTAACTGTGTTTTGACAGATGTATGTGATACATTGCTACTTTTCTTTGGTAAGTTTTTATTTGTGCCAAAACGAAGTAGCAATGTATCACATACATCTGTCAAAACACAGTTAACATGAACTTCAATGTTTTTAGCTGATAGAGCCCCAGCGGCGGTATCAGCTAAAAACATTGAAGTTCATGTTAACTGTGTTTTGACAGATGTATGTAATACATTGCTATTTTTATTTGGCAAGTTTTTATTTGTGCCAAGACGAAGTAGCAATGTATTACATGCATCTGTCAAAACACAGTTAACATGAACTTCAATGTTTTTAGCTGATAGAGCCCCTCGTTATTATTATTATATACAATATGTACAGCTGAAAAAATAAATATCTTTTCTCTCAACAAATTTATTAAATACGTGTAGTGTGTAAGTGTAGTAAAATGTATTCCCCATAAAGCGAATTGAACCCGACTCTCCGTTCTCCTACCGAACTAACTATAAACGCTAGCTATTTACATTTTTTTAATTCCCTAAAATGCCGCTAACTATCGAAGATTTGGAAAAAGAATTAAAAGTCGTCGATAAAGAATTGGTAAAAGTAGATTTTGAAATAAAAAAGCTAAGAAAGTTACAGGCACAGTTGCAAGAAAAGAAAGCGACGCTAAAGAATTCCATTAATCAATTAAAATCAGACACTTTATCTAGTGTAGATTGGGCCGGTACTGAATATGAGTGGACCGAAGATGCTATACAGACTTTACGAGATATTTTCAAATTGGATTGTTTTAGACCACAGCAGTTAAGTGCAATTAATTCAACTCTTGCTGGCCAACACGCAATCGTCGTTATGCCGACGGGTGCTGGCAAAAGTCTTTGTTATCAATTGCCTGCTTTAGTAAAATCTGGTATAACTATTGTCATATCACCTCTTGTATCATTAATGGAGGATCAAGTGAGGTCCCTAAAAAGTAAAAGTATACCAGCTATGTTAATGACCAGTACTAGCCCTAAAGAAGAAACCCAGACTGCACTAAATCTTCTAAAAGACAAGGAAGCTAATATAAAGCTGCTCTATGTTACGCCAGAGCGATTGGCTAAGAGTAAAAGATTTATGTCAAATTTACAAAAATGCCATGCTGATGGTAGATTGCAAAGGATTGCAATAGACGAAGTTCATTGCTGTTCACAGTGGGGCCATGACTTTAGACCAGATTACAAATTTTTAGGAATCCTTTCAAACATGTTTCCTAATGTTCCTATTCTGGGGTTGACAGCGACAGCTACTCGTCATGTACTTAACGATGTACAAAAAATACTCAACATTCCAGGGTGCTTGATTGTTAAATCCACATTTAACAGGCCCAATTTGTTCTACAAAATATTAGAAAAGCCTACATCACAGGAAGATTGTTTAACTATCCTAGAAAAATTGCTTAAGTATAGATACAAAGGAGAGACTGGTATTATATACACAAACAGCATAAAAGATTCTGAAGAATTGGCAAGTGGGTTACGAAAAAAAGGTTTAAAAGTTGGTTGCTATCATGCAAATATGGAGGCTGAAGATAGATCTAAGGTACATTTAAAATGGCATGAAAAACAGTACCAAGCAATAGTAGCAACAGTTGCATTTGGAATGGGCATTGATAAACCTGATGTCAGATTTGTGATTCACCATACAATGAGCAAGTCTATGGAAAATTACTATCAAGAAAGTGGCAGAGCTGGCCGTGATGGCTTAAGAGCCGAATGTGTAACTTTATACAGGATGCAAGACATTTTTAAAATCAGTACAATGGTTTTTTCTTCTGTTGGAGTTCTTGGCCACTTGTATGGTATGGTTAAATACTGTATTACTGGAAATATATGCAGAAGGAAATTGATTGCAGAACATTTTGATGAAGACTGGGGTAGTGATGACTGCAATAAAATGTGTGATGTCTGCTGTAATTCCAATTTAACTACTAGGGAAATAGGATTAGAATCTTATTGTAGAACTCTCACTACAATAATGGAAAATGCAGATCAGCAAGATATAAAGTTGACAGCTCAGAAATTGCTTGATGCTTGGTTTCTTAAAGGACCAGCTAATCTGAGGCACAAGGGTAAAAGTCCAGATATTTCTCGAGTACTAGCTGAAGACATAGTAGCATTTCTGTTGGTTGAAAATTATCTTATAGAAGATTTCCACTTTACAGCATATAGTACTATTAGTTATTTAAAGAAAGGTCCTAATATGGATTTAACACTTGATTCTGACTTTACCTTAAAAATGCCAGTTAGAAAGTATACAGCATTTGAATTGGAATCACAAGCACCTAAAAGTTGTTTTCCTTCAAAAGAAGATGAAGAATGTAAGTCAAGGAATGATTCTCAAACTTCTAATAGTAATTATAGTAAAAAAAATAGAGAAAATGATTCAAAGAAAAGAAAAAAAACTGGATCTGAATCTAGTTCTAAGAAAACAAAACTTATTGTTATTGATGATGATGATTAGAATATTATAAGTTTGAAGAAGACAACTGGTGTAATGTCTGAAGGTTTGCTTGTCACTATCAGAATGTAGTTGTGTTGTGATTTTCAGTAAGATTTTTATTAAAATAAAATTTTTTTTTTCATAATATTGGTCTTTAATATGGGCAAATAATTTTTAAATTACCTTCGCAAAAAATATTAAACTCGCCGCCTTGGCGAATACTGCAAAGGAGACAATTGATTGTAAGCTACTACATTCTCTTCTTTCTTCTCTTTAGATGTCATTCTTCTTGAAACATTAGAAATAGATTTGGGCTTGTTTTCAGATTTTTTACTGTTGTTAGACCCAACTGAAAAAAATAATGCAGTTTAAATCAAGCTTGCGAAAACTTTTGGACATCGCAAAGCTGGTGTGCAGTGCTAGTGATATGCTGGTATTGATGTTCTCTTGTCTTGTTAAGTACCTACTGTGTAGATATTTAACAAGCAGTGTCACAATTTTCTCAACTACTACAATATTACTGTAAGGGAATGGCCTGTGCGTGTTCGTGCGCGCCGTTCCAACGGTATGGTTCGGTGCGGCGTGACTTGCGGCGTGCAGAGACGCGCACCGTTGGTTTCCATCTTAACAGTTCATTGTGGTAATACCACTTGGCCTGACTGTTTAATATTTGATCTAAAAGTTCAGGAAACTGCACCTATCACTTAATTTGATGTTATACCTGATTTCGAACTTTTCTCAGATCCTCTAATACTTTGAATCATTTCTCGGCTTCTCAGTGTGCTAAATCCAGAAGCCGAAGACCTGGCAGTAGAGCACTGACTATCGATGCCCAAGCTATCTAGAGCTCGCATCCTCTCGGCTATTTGATCCTTTATAATGTCGCGATGAGGCCCAGCCTCACCCAAGTACTCCATCTCATCAAGCCACTCAGCGCGTTCACGTATTTGGGTCACCACTGAAAACAATGTGAGAAACGATTTTAGGTATTTCCATGGCACGAAGCATCAGTTGATGAATAATTAATTATATTCTAAAAACTAACGGTCATGCCACATCTCTTTCTTTGTGGGTATCTTCGGGGCAGGTTTGTCTTTTCGGATAGGTTGGGGAGGCACCTGATCCGACGTATCACCGTACGCCATTAGATTGGCCAATTGCTGTATCAACTTCTCCCTGTCTTCTCCACGTTTCCGAGGCATAAAACTAAGAAACAATTTCATGAATGGTGTTTTGTAAAAGGCATAGACCAAATGAGAGTTTGAATAAATTCTACAAGTTTATAGCTTACGGATCCATATTAAAAACTCCAGATTGTCTGATTTCAGAGAGAGACCGCCGGCGAGACGTTCGTGGTCGCACCAATGGTGTCTGCACTTGCGATCGACGTTCCGGCTTCTTTTCATATTCTCGTAAAGCGAAAGCTGACTTTTTACGCTGCGCTATTGTTAGTTTCGATTCCTCCAAAAGCACTGATAAGATAAAAGCAAACAAATAAAAAAAGTCATATAATAAATAATAAATAAATATTTGACAACTTTGACAACATCACATACATTGCTCCGATTCCAAAGTAAGTAGCTAAAGCACTTGTGTTATGGAAATCAGACACAACGGTGGTATCCCAAACACCCAGACCTGAGCCAATAGAGAAAAAAAGTTCGTTTTTCTAAATTGACCCAACCGGGGAACGAACCCGGGACCTCAGAGATGGCTACACCTTGAAAACCGGAATATAAAAAAAGATGAATGAAATCGGTTAAGCTTAGTGTTTTCCTACTTGCTCAGTGGTTCTCATGATAGGGATTCATTTTTACATATATACTTAGATAAGATAATTACATTTATGGAAGCATTAAATGGAATAGTAAAACTTAAACAAATAAAAATAGGGTTGGAGTGTAGCCTTCGGGGCGCTATGGGAAAAAAGACTTAGATTATTTTTTTAAAATTTTTGGAAAAAAAATGTATTGCTGATGACCCCCCCTTTTTTTGCTCTTATTCGATTTAGAGCACATTAAGGAACAGTTTTAGGCTTATGAACTTTTTTCTTTAAATGCATATTTACCGAGATATATCGATTTCAAAATTTTTCACACTTCAAAAATTTTCGTCAATTTTTTTTGCGATGACTGGTGACCCCCACTTTTTTTCGATTCCACGTATTGATATCATCGTCCCCATCAATTTATGTCATGGGCATAATGTACCCCCCACTCACAGTTTTCGAGATATTTAATTATAAAAAAAAATTAAATAAACTTTAAAGTTTGATTACTCGGAAAATATAACTCGCAGGAAAAAATGGTATTAATTAAAGTTGTTCGGAATGATAGTCCCATTAAGATAGGCATGAAAAAAGTAGGTGTAATGGGGGCATCGTAAGTGTCGAAAATTTTTCTAAGTGTTTGCCCCGAGGGCTACAATAGCACCGTAAAACCAGTCGGGACTCTGACAAATTCTTGGTCGGAAAAATTTGTTCCCGCTGATCCCCCCTTTTTTTGCTCTTATTCGATTAAGGATATCCGTAGAAACAATTTAGGCATTTTACACTTTTTTCGTAAAATGTGTATTTACCGAGTTAAATTGAATCAAAGTTTTTTTAGACTTCAAAAATTTTCGGCAATTTTTTTTTCGGTGACCGGTGACCCCCCCTTTTTTTCGATTCCACGTATTGATATCATCGTCCCCATCAATTTATGTCATGGGCATGGTGTACCCCCGACTCACAGTTATCAAGATATTTAATTATGAAAAAAAATTAAAAAACTTTAAAGTTTGATTACTCGGAAAATATAACTCGCAGTAAAAAATGGTATTAATTAAAGTTGTTCGGAATGATAGTCCCATTAAGATAGGCATGAAAAAAGTAGGTGTAATGGGGGCATCGTAAGTGTCGAAAATTTTTCTAAGTGTTTGCCCCGAGGGCTACAATAGCACCGTAAAACCAGTCGGGACTCTGACAAATTCTTGGTCGGAAAAATTTGTTCCCGACGACCCCCCCTTTTTTTGCTCTTATTCGATTTAGGGCACATAAAGGAACAGTTTTAAGCCTATAAACTTTTGTCGTTAAATGTATATTTACCGAGATATATCGATTTTTGAAGTGAAAAAAATCTTTAAATCGATATATCTCGGTAAATATGCATTTAAAGAAAAAAGTTTATAGGCCTAAAACTGTTCCTTTATGTGCCCTAAATCGAAT
Source organism: Catoptria pinella (assembly GCA_963556745.1). NCBI lineage: Eukaryota > Metazoa > Arthropoda > Insecta > Lepidoptera > Crambidae > Catoptria > Catoptria pinella. Next base: position 11,822,447 of record OY750767.1, read on the forward strand.
AAGAGCAAAAAAAGGGGGGATCAGCGGGAACAAATTTTTCCGACCAAGAATTTGTCAGAGTCCCGACTGGTTTTACGGTGCTATTGTAGCCCTCGGGGCAAACACTTAGAAAAATTTTCGACACTTACGATGCCCCCATTACACCTACTTTTTTCATGCCTATCTTAATGGGACTATCATTCCGAACAACTTTAATTAATACCATTTTTTACTGCGAGTTATATTTTCCGAGTAATCAAACTTTAAAGTTTTTTAATTTTTTTTCATAATTAAATATCTTGAAAACTGTGAGTCGGGGGTACACCATGCCCATGACATAAATTGATGGGGACGATGATATCAATACGTGGAATCGAAAAAAAGGGGGGGTCACCGGTCACCGAAAAAAAAATTGCCGAAAATTTTTGAAGTCTAAAAAAACTTTGATTCAATTTAACTCGGTAAATACACATTTTACGAAAAAAGTGTAAAATGCCTAAATTGTTTCTACGGATATCCTTAATCGAATAAGAGCAAAAAAAGGGGGGGTCATCAGTCATCAAAAAAATATTTACCGAAAATTTTACAAGTCTAAAATATTTTTTTTTTTATTTTTATTTAATTTTTTTTTATTTTTATTATTTTTTTTTTGGGTTCTATTAACTGCTCATAGAGTCCCGAAGGCTATACTCCAACAGGTCCAAACCGCCCCGAACCTGACTCTCCGACCAAAAATAGAAACTAAAATTATTATGTAAATTAAGTAAGGCAAATATTTGTTAAATTATGTATGTACAAGGTTTGTTACCTTTCAGGAATTGTTGTTGATCAACAGAAGGCTGCGCTATACGTGAATGAAATATCCCTCCGTGTGGAATGCTTTTACTCGGCCAATTTATGTTAACAAAGCCATTCGCGTCAGGTTTTTCCATTTCGCTAAGATATACTAGAATAAATACCTAGAAAAGATGGTATAATTAAATATTTTCTGAAATGCAAAAGCTAAATATTTCATTTCCCGGGCAACGGGCAACGCATGATGGTGAATTGGATTGGATGACGCAAAAGACCATAGAGTATTTTTTGGCTCGTACGATTTGTACATTTGCTAATTAAAAATATTGTTGTGTAAGCTGATGATTCACCGAATAATAAATAAATAAATGTCGAGTAAAAATTAGGGAAACAGAATGAAATGGGATTAGGTTAACGGAATTTATATATGGGATCGAAAACTGAGAAGATGGCCGGAAAAAACAATGACCACTTCCCATACATACAACCCGCGCAGATAAATTTGGATTAGAAATGGCATCGTTTATATTCACTTCTCACTCGCATACTCAACGCCGTGAGCCTTAGAGCATCTCTAAGCCGTGAGCCATACCAAACGTATTGATTACATTATCTTTGGCCATACATAGCGCTCTCTCACCCACACTTGTTGTGGTAAGCGCGGTGAGCCGCCAATTTCAATCCCATTCTTAATCTGCGTGGGATGGAAGTGGTCATTATTCTTTTGCGGCCATCTTTTCACGTATCGAATTCGAATCGGAACCGAGTGAGTTCGTAAACGCCCCTTATTAGGGTGTCGGATGTTTCAGTGCTCTACTGACCACTGACATGAAAAAATTTATTGTGTGAAATATATGGAGGTCAGTGTCTCCTGACAGTTTGGTATTTATCTTTCTCTATGCCTGACGGTCCTGCGGCGGTATCGGCTAAAAACATTGAAGTTCATGTTAACAACTGTGTTTTGACAGATGTTTTTGATACATTGCTACTTTTCTTTGGTAAGTTTTTATTTGTGCTAAAACGAAGTAGCAATGTATCACATACATCTGTCAAAGCACAGTTAACATGAACTTCAATGTTTTTAGCCGACAGAGCCCTTGCGGCCATATCTGCCTTAGAGCATTAATCCGCTAATGAAGTTAAATGTAACCGTGTTTTGACAGATGTATGGTGATACAGCTTGACCACGACGGATTGACATCCGTCGTGGTGGTCTTCAATGTTTTTAGCCGATACCGCCGCTGGAGTGACCTCCAGCGGCGGTATCGGCTAAAAACATTGAAGTTCATGTTAACTGTGTTTTGACAGATGTATGTGATACATTGCTACTTCGTCTTGGCACAAATAAAAACTTACCAAAGAAAAATAGCAATGTATCACATACATCTGTCAAAACACAGTTAACATGAACTTCAATGTTTTTAGCCGATACCGCCGCTGACCGTCAGGAGAGCACTGAATACGGCCTAAAATGGTTGGATGGATCCCTTTGCCTTCCTAATAATGGGATAATTTTAAACAGCCCCGCAGGAAATAGAATGGCGGGAATTTTGAACTTTTCGATGTAAAACCATAAAAAAGTTCACGTTTGATCTGAAATACTTAGGGAGATTTCATTTTGTACCATTCTGAATTAAATATTAGATTTAATTTGTTTATTTTAATTACATTAAGCACCGAGCAAATAATGAATAACTCGGTGGGGTCCACTATAGAGAAAATAAAACTTTTAGAACAAGACAACGAAAATAAGTTAAAAGAAAAACGAGAATGTGAGTTAGTTGGGTTTTGTTTATAGGTTTAAGGGTTAAGGTTTTATTAGAATTAGATAGAATAATTATTTTTTTAGATGAAGCCATGGTATCGGCACTGAATCGAGCCATTAAAGAAACTCAACAGCAAACTGAAAAGCTACGATCCGAACAAACTTTGTTGATAAAAAAAATTGATTGCATAAGGGCTAAATTAACTGTAGAGAGAACACGGAGAGATGCTCTGGTAGTACAGACGGAAGTGTGTAAGAAAGAACTCGAGGATCTGAAAAATAAGTCGGTAAGACTAAAGTGTTGTACATATTATACCTTTAATTATAATGGCCAGTAACGATATCAATAATTAAGACTGTAAATGCCATTGTTAGAGCAATTGACAAATTCGTGTCAATAAGCGTCAATTACGTAAAAATGGACAATCACAAATGATCGTTACCGAAGCGCCTAAGGGCATATTTATTTTGTACTACAGCTATAGATAGCACGGTTTATAGCTCCTCTGTTTTTTAAGAGGTCATATAATACTTAAATAATAAATAAATATTTGATAACTTTGACAACATCACAATACATTGCTCCGATTCCAAAGTAAGTAGCTAAAGCACTTGTGTTATGGAAATCAAAAACAACGGTGGTACTTATCACAAACACCCAGTATAGAAAAAATCGTTTTCTAAATTGACCCAACCAAGGATCGAACCCGGGACGTCAGAGATGGCGACACCTTGAAAACCGGTGTAAGAAGCCACTCGACCACGGAGGTGGTCAATAGCACAGCACTCTTTTTATTTTTGTGTTTTTGCTCAAGTTCTTGATTGTCTAACTAAAGTGATATAATCCGTGTGCGATGAAAATGGGATGGTACCTTTTGGAAGAGACGCGCACGGTCCGTGGACGCCGGTCGTCGACGCTTGGGCTAGCTGTAGCGTCGGCAAACTCGCGTTGATGTTCGCATATGCTAGTTATGTAGACCTGTGAGCGTGGATTTCTGCTCGAGTTTTATTTTAAATGCGAGATTTATTTATTGTTGTGTGATTATTTTAGTGATTAATCAATAATGAGTGGAAAAAGGATAAAACTTTTTTCGTTTTTGAAATTATTTTTTATTTAAATAGATTCCGAACTTTTTTGCTAGCGGTACTTGACTGCTTTACTGACATTTTTCCCAATCTAATCACGCGCTGATTATACCTATTTACAGTCTGTTTTTTATTTAAATAAATATACTGGGCAGTGCACAGCCTATCATTTAGTCCTAAACAAACTAAGTAAAGCTTGCTGAGCATACTTAACGAGGAATGAACATAAACAAAATGATTCGGGACTACTCGGGAGCGCATGCTTATGGCTCATTACACAAACATAATTATGCACATAAGACGATTCGAACTTAGTATACGTATTTAATTTTTTTTTTTTCATTAGAACCTTGGCACCTTGGTGGTTTTGGTCTTCAAGAGGCAGGATCAATATCTGTCGTTTAATAACACGGATTGTTTCTAAAAACTGCAGCAACCAACCACACAGCGAACCGCAGGCCTACCGCCTAACTCAAAATGCTTTCAAATTGCTAAAGATTATGACGTCAATGCACTGTCCGTCCTTATCATCGTGTTATGTTATGACTTAGAGCATTAAGTGTTATGACAAGGACGGACAGTTCAGTGCTATTGCTATCGCTATAGCTTTGATTTAGGCAGTAGGGCCCCCGATAAATTGGTAAGTCGTTAAATAATCTAACATTAATACATTTTAGGATCATGATATCGCAAAAGTTTGGGATCTTCGTTCAGGCTTGTGTTCAGCCGTTCAAGCAGTAGCCGACAAATGCGATGTTCGAGCCCTTCTTATAAAACCATTGAAACCCGAATTTAACCCAACTCCTGTAAATAAATGTGCTCATGAAATTCCTAACGATATGATAAAAAATGAGGAGCGATTAAAATTTGCTGTTGAAAGGCGTATAAAAGCAATTGCTGAACGCGCTCGACTTCAAGCTGAACCTGATGTGGGTGAAGAATATGTTAGGTGGGTATTATTGCATTGCGTGGTTTTGGCCATTATGGCATAGAGTAGGTTTTCCAGTTATTACCACACGTTTGTGTAACTGTAACAGAGCAGTGTTTCTCAATTAGTGATACGCGTAGCTTTACCCCTGATCCCCCTAGCATGACCAACCACCGAATCGCGATATGATATAGCGATTTATGACGTTGAACTATCAAAAGACTATAGATTTTTACAGTTGAGTGTCGATAAAACTCTTTATAACGCGATATATCACATCGTGTTATCATTGCTACCCGGCCTGGGGTACAGCTTACGTACCTGAGATTGATTAGGCACTTATCTTTTTTTTTAAATATTCACTTTGTAATAATAATTATCATATTGTCTGCATGTATCAACTGTCATATATTACAAAAGTACTCGTCGAATCGAGCGACGGTTCGGTCGTCAGATGGACGGTAATGGCCCTCAATAATGATACAGATAACTCGCTAACCTAATGCTGGGCGGGGTGCAGTACCACTGACCTCCATTCCTCCAGATTCCTCCATATACCGCCGATTTACCGCCATCGGAGCGATCGTGCACCAACACGATCCAACACGTTCAAACGCGTACGAACAGTATCTCTACACGTGGACGGTTGGAAGAACAGTTGGACTGTTGGTGTTGGACGACTGTTTGGAGTAGGCATAAAAAAGCGCTCGTGTGAACAGCGACGGTATCGGCTAAAAAAATTGAAGTGTTTTGATAGATTATGTGATACATTGCTACTTTTCTTTGGTAAGTTTGTATTTGTGCCAAAACGAAGTAGCAATGTATCATATACATCTGTCAAAACACAGTTAAGATTAACTTCAGTGTTTTAAGCCGATAGAGCGCCAGGGCCTAACCGTGCCCTCACGAACTAAGGGCCTATTACGAGTTGGTGTTTTCACTTTTCGAATAGCCGATTTCTTTCTTTCACTCGCATTGACTATGAGCAGTAGCTTTATCATACATACCTCAGTTACACTCTCGCACGAGCAACGACACAAGCCGCGAGATGAGCCGTGAGACACCCAAGAAATTTTTTCTAAGTCTAGTCGTGTCTCTCCGGGCTCGCGACGGGAGCGTTTTCTTTGAGCGCGAGTCAAAGGGGTTCGCGGTGGATGCGAGCGCGGTGTTCATGTTTACACTCGCGTTCGCGACTTCGCGTTTCATAAATTAGAAACGTTTGACCGTGCCGGTTGTGTTGTGATTGAAGAAAGTGATGTAATGACTTGCGTAGTAGTAAAAGCTCACTAAACAGAGTCGATGCCGTAAATATTTCGACATACACCATCGTTGAAACATCCGCTATCGTTGAAAGGTCAATAACAAATGAGCACGCCGCGAGCGTGTAAATGTAAACAGAAGCTCCTCTCGTAGCCGGCTCGCGCTAACCTGGAGTCGGGCCACGAGACGAGCCGCGAGCCGCAAATGTAAAAAAGGTATCAGATTGCTAGCTATGCGAGAAGTAAAAACACCAACTTGTACTAGGCCCACTGTACCTAGGTTGCCCGAAACCTTAGAGCATTAATGCTCTAAGCTCGAAACGGAGTGCTGTCACCCGACCGTGCAGGGAGTAGGCAGGCACCCTCACTTCATAATCGTAGTAAATTCTTATGTTATTTTCAGAATTAAAAATGCGCTTCAGTATTCTCTGGAAATGGTGTCTAAAATAAGTAAGTGATAATAATAAAATTATTGGCCGAGCAAGCGCGAACCCAAAACGACGGAACGCACACTAGGGTTGGATGAACAGTTGGTCTTTTAACTAGGGGTGCGTTCCGTAGCTTCGCTCGAGTGCACTCGAGCGCGCTCGGGTGCGCACTCTGACCTTTTAGTGGCTCGGTGAAATTTTACTCTGACAGCTGTCAGAGCGTAGTTTCACCCGTTCCGTGGCTCAGAGTGCAGCAACCAAACAACCACCTAAATCGGTCGTTGAAAAACGCTCTGACGTTTATCTTTTGTCATAATGTCAATTTCATTTGACATTATTTTGTATTCAGATGTTTTTGTGTCTAAAAGTTCATCGTTGCTCCTCAAAAAAACAGATTTTATTTGATTTTGTTTAAAGGAATGTTTAAATTATCCGTATTCCAAAATAGAAAACGAAAACTTTGTACTTAATGACATCTAAAGTTCTTTTAGGTTATAAAAACAACTCCATCGTTCTGTGGCTTGGTTGCAACTCAAACGAGTAAAACTTTACCCAAACAACTACACCCAAAACGACGGAACGCACACTAGTATATTCACCTGTGGTTGGACTGCGGTTTGGACGACTGGTGTGCGTTCCGACGTTTTGGATGTAGCTGTTTGGTTAAAGTTTAACTCGTTTGAGTTAGTTGCAACCAAGCCACGGAACGATCGAGTTGTTTTTATAACCTAAAAGAACTTTAGATGTCATTAAGTACTAAGTTTTCGTTTTCTATTTTGGAATACGGATAATTTAAACATTCCTATAAACAAAATCAAATAAAATCTGTTTTTTTGAGGAGCAACCATTAACTTTTGTACACCAAAACAAAATAATGTCAACATATAAACGTCAGAGCGTTTTTCAACGACCGATTTAGGTGGTTGTTTGGTTGCTGCACTCTGAGCCACGGAACGGGTAAAACTACGCTCTGAGTAAAATTTCACCAAGCCACAGAACAGTTAGAATGCGCACCCGAGCACGATCGAGTGCACACGAACGAAACGACGGAACGCACTACTGTTTGGAGTCGGCATAAAAAAAATCAAAACGTCACGTCAATCAATCTCACGAACCAAATAAAAAAAAAAAAACTCTGAGTACTGAAACGTCAATATCAATTTGACGTGACGAAAGTAAAAAACGTCAAAATTTCGAAAATTTGCATTTTTGCAAATATTTCTATAAAATGAGAAGAAATCTGCTTATTATTAGGTAAATATCTTGAATTATGCTAAAATTTAACTATTTCAGATCAGATTCTACTGCATACATTTATTGAAGTAGGTAAAACATGGATGAAATAATAAACTCTAGTTGAGCAAGCACCTACTACTACACAAAACTGTTACAAAAGCATCCAAAACTATTTAACTCTCAGCTACTTACATACATCGCTATCCAATCCAACTAAATGGCCCTGCGTGGATTTCCCCTTTCATAACTCTTATGTATGATTTGAATTTTCAAAAATCAAATAAACCTTGTGCAAAATTGCAACTCCTGCCTGTGCGCTGATAATATTAACATCAATCAGTACCTAACTTTTGTTTTCCAAATATTTATTATTGAATAAACATTTCATTGTTGTAATCAAGGATTGTATCCCTGATTACAACAGAGTGATTTCAACTACTTCACATTATGGGTAATTTAATTTCAACAATTAGGGATTTTATTTAATATTACGCAACAACATTATATGGAGCGTATTTAACTATTCTCAGTAACTGCAGATTTGTCATGACATGTCATGAGTCATTTACTGAAATAATAATGTAGGTGTTATGAAAGGCTTTTTTCTATGTGCACCAGCATTTGATTTATTGGTTTAGAATATGACAAAAGTATGTTATTATTCCAGAAAATGTTATAGAATAAATAGATGGTTCAGCAGCAAAATAAAGGAAGAACTTCTTGAAAATGAACCTATCAAGTTTTCAACCAGCCCGGCAGCCCGTAAAACTGCAATGCAAGTCATTAGACCACCTACTAAAGTAGAAATGCCATGGTACCAACCATACTCTGTTCTAGCCAGTGTCACAATATTCCTAATATATTTCTGTGTATTGAGAGAAGAAAACAATGTGGACCGTGAATTTGACAAAACTTTGTATGACAGAATCAAAGGCTTAGAGAAAGAACAATTAATACAGTCATATAAATTTAGTAAAGAACATGGGAAAAGTGTTGAAGCCATTGAACAGAGACTCAAAGAGTTGGAGTTGGAAGAGAATAAATTAGTAGCTTAGAATAAGATTTATTATGTATGTATTTTTAATTAGAATAAAATAGTAAAGAATGTGCATTTAACTTTTTTTTTCAAACGAACACCATTTAAGTACAGAACTAAATTCCAGGTTTTTAAACACAATGCCCTCAGTTTGTTGCCTAGATATTCCTGTTAAATGACAGGAAATAATAACAAGCTGTCTATTAGGCCTCTCTTAGATTATTGAAATTGGTTGTTAAATGGCAGCAATAAACAAACTAGCGGCGACAACTGGCATTTTTTTTCTCATTTGTCACCACTGGCTACAGATGGGTCATCTTTCCATTTGTTACCAGTGGTCAGTTTATAATGATGTACTACAGAAAACAAAAGTAATAATACAGGGCCTTGTTGTGGGTACACTTTGTTGTTATTACGTAATGAAAACCTATATCAACAATAAAAATAATCTTTATTTATATTTTATATGCATATTATAGTAGCAAACTGACGTTTAGTACTTCTAGTATACTATTATTTGATTATAGTAGAAGGGATAAAGGATTTGTTGTTAAAAACCAAAGTAGCTTGATCTATTTAATAAACACCAAATTTTTCATTACACATTTGACATTACCATTAAGTGCATCAAATTATTCCTAGCATAGAATGCTCACACGACATGTTGTAGACAACAAATTGCCTAATATATACTACCTACTACTAGACAGAACATACCACGAGTTACTAAAATAAAGGCCATGTTCTTACACGGGACACTCCAGTTAATATAAACTACATCTGGCAGTATAACATGGATAAAACAAGTCAATACCAACATAAGTATCCTATGCAATTGCACAGCGAACTTATGTTTATAACATAATATTATTTGTAAAAAAATTCAGTTCTGCTGCCTCCTTACAATAATGATTACAATGTTATGATGAAGAAAATGAGACATTATAAAAAAAATATGAATTAATTTATATTCTAATGCTATGCTAAATTAAGCACGCTCGCCACGGATTCGCCGGGCAAGCTGAATGTCTTTAGGCATGATTGTCACGCGTTTGGCATGGATGGCGCACAAGTTAGTGTCTTCAAACAGCCCAACCAAGTAAGCTTCACTCGCCTCCTAAAAGTAATAATAAAATTTTGTACAATCAGTTTTCAAAAAATCGGAGGGTCGTCTTCGGACGACATGACAAGACAATAATCGTTTAGAGAAACGTTCGGATACCATAGTATACCTGCAAAGCACCAATAGCAGCAGACTGGAAACGAAGATCAGTCTTGAAGTCCTGAGCAATTTCTCTCACCAGACGCTGGAAAGGCAGCTTGCGGATAAGCAACTCGGTAGACTTTTGGTAACGACGGATTTCTCGGAGCGCCACTGTACCAGGACGATAACGATGGGGCTTCTTGACTCCACCTGTACTTGGCGCCGATTTACGGGCAGCTTTGGTGGCCAATTGTTTGCGAGGAGCTTTACCTCCTGTAGATTTACGAGCTGTTTGTTTCGTACGTGCCATTTTTAACTGAAAACGAAAATATACATTATGATCAAAACCTTAATGCAATTAATTATTGCGACATCCAACAAACAAACCACTTCGAATTTATAACTTTTTAAGGTCTTAGCGTGGTAATTCAAAGTAAAAACTTATAACATGACATTGGTTAAGGTATAATAAAGGATTTAATTTACCTTTTAGACGAGTTTTCAGAATTTCCACAAATTTATATCAAAATAAACCTCACAGCAGCTTCACAACAACGATCATATGCTCAAGATGGCGTCGAAGAGGAAGAGAATGGCGGGCGATCACTGACGCCAGAATGCAGAATGCTGATTGGTGCAGTTTTCTAAAATACTGCGTCTTTCATTGGCTGATAAAGCAGGCCTTCCTATTGGATAAGGAAAAGTTGTACTATTGTAAAGAAGCGATACCATTGGTGACTTTATGAAAGTAGTGTTGCCATGCTTGAAAAAATTAAAGATGTGTAAAAAAAATATTTTCCTATGATTTTTCTAAATCATCAAAATTAAGTCACTTCACTTATTACTTAATGCTCTAAGACTTATTATAATAGTCTTGTAAACTTGTAGATTATTATTAGTTCTATTTTACAAAACAACTTATTTTACTTTTATATCACTTCGGTAAAAAAAAACTATAGATATCAAGTAAAGTATTTCATGATTTTTCAAATCAACATTCATTTAATTTTTTGTAATTATTTAGAATGTAGACTGGGATGAGAAAAACAAAAAAAATAATGTCCTATTTTTTATCTCTCTTCTTCATTCTCGATTCAGAGTAGCAATGAAAGAGAACGATAGAAAACAACTACGTGACATAGCTGTCAAGTTAAGTCAATGGGGATGGTCGCAAATAATAATAATTTCCTATTCGTGTCATCGACGAAGTAGAGAGAGAAATGATTAATTTATTTTAAGTTCAAGGTCATTTTTATCTAAAATGTGCTGTGTATTTACGGGAGTATTTTTATTATTCGGATGTTATTTACATTTTTTACCTTTCTAAAATATTTTGTATCACGTGATCATATATTGAATTTTAATTGGTCGACGGTGAGCGTGCCCTGCGCGACGCAAGAAGCGCAATAAATAGTTTTCCAAAATGCCGTCGGAATCTAAGCCTTTGTTGGCAGCTCAAACAGAAAAACCAAATCATTACAAGTAATAATCCCTGTTGAAAGCTGTTTTTCTTAAAGTGAACATGGGTTAGGTGTGTTTTACCAAGTAGTGGATTCTTGTGTTGCAGATATCTAAAGGAATTTCGAGTAGAGCAGTGTCCATCGTTCCTGCAGCATAAGTGTACACAACATAGGCCTTTCACATGTTTTCACTGGCATTTTAATAATCAAAGAAGACGAAGACCAGTAAGAAAAAGAGATGGGACGTTCAATTATAGCGCAGATAATTATTGTACCAAATATAATGAGACTTCAGGGATTTGCGAGGATGGAGATGAGTGAGTTGCTACCTGTCATTGCTTTGTTTTCGTTGCGTTGTCGCGGCATCATGAGTGTATAGTTAGTTAGGTACGTTGTTTTTGTCCAATTGGATCACGATAATGTAGTTCCTGTAATGTGCAAGTTATCCTTAGAAGTCCTAAAATTTAATTGGGTATTTTAATGTTGTGTTGTTTGCTTAACTATTTCGTTTGACTTTAACCCAACCAAATAGAGAATGCTTGTAAACATGATGTTAGGATTGTTTGGAATCATACTTTTTAAACTGGCATCTTAGCACTGTTCATTGTTGCATCCAGTATTGAACATAAAAATTAGGTTAATTTTCAAAGCAAATAATTGACAATTTCATTGAGTACTGTCTTAAATTTAATAACATTGATGTTTAATCAGTTGTGTAAATAACATAAGTAGCTCTTAGCTGCTTCACTTTAACTCACAATAAAATTATATATTAGTTATTATTTCTGCTTAGTTCTACACTGTTTTTATCTAACTTATTTACATAGATATCCTTGTTTGATTCCTTGTATGACTGAATTGTATACCAGCAAATACCTACTTTATTCACATGAATTTATTAAAAATTAATATTCAAGTCAGTTAGTATAAGTATGACATCTATTCTAAATTTCCCAAGGCACAGACAGAAAGAGTTCAGCCATTCTGAGTTCTGCGTTTAGAGTTCTATGTAATGTTTGTAACTTTATAGTGCCACCTATATGACAGGCAGTCAGAACATGCCATCACTACACACATACTGTGTACAGGCCTCTGCATGGATCTTAAGCAGTGAGAGAGATTAGAGGGGATTACAGCGCATGTGTACAGTCCCGAACGCTACCTTAAAGTTGACAAACTTACATTTGCGGTCGTAGGCACTTATTTTGTATGAAATGAACTGCAAACATAAGTTTGTTACTGTTTTTTGTAAAGGGATGCTTGATATGTAGAGATTAAAAAAAAAACATCCATATTTGCTTTCAATATTTTGAATAAATCCCATATAATTGAAACATCAGATATCAATAATTATACTATTCGATACATTTAAAATCATTTACTAGTAAAAATGAAACACATTTGTTAATCATATTATAAATATTATAATCTATGGTTTGCTTAGCAAGTGGTGGCTGTTTGACCAATTACTCCAACTCACTGTGATATATCGAAAATATCAATATTTTTTATGAATATATGTATAGGTAATAAAAATGACCAATTTTGTTCCTATAAGTACAGCATATTACAATATAAAGATGTTATATATTAACTTATTATTATTTATAAAGTTATTTGTTGTATGTTGTAATGGTTAGGTAACTTCCAAATTTACTAGAATTGGTAATAATTAGTATACAGGGTGTTAGTAACATTTGCTAGAAACGTGGTTACAAAGTTGTCATTATCATAATATTGCCCAACATGTTTCGCTGAACATACAGCATGCAAAATTATAATAAAATGAAGTAATTAATTGATAATGGCAAAAAATATAACAAAAATAGCTAATCAATAAGGTAGTATGTCATTCATTAGTATTAAAAATATCAGGATCACTATAAATTACAAAAGATTTAAATTGTATGTCATAAAATAAAATCATAAAGTAAGGGCATAGTCGACTCATGATTATGAGTCTATCTGAAGTGTAATTTTCCATCACAAATTCATGAGAAGTGTTTTTTTTTCTATTACACAGAGTGGTATTAGTAGCATACAACATAAATTTACTGTAAAGTAATTAAAATATCAAAATTTTATAAACCCGCAATGAATGTACAACAACAGCTATTTGCTCGCGGTTGAAGGTCGTGGCTTTGTTGTAAGCGCGCCCGCGCTCCCGCGATGTTATCGAGTTTTACGCGTACATTGCTGCTCAACGAAAAATTACAATTTTGTTTAGCGCGACTGTACCAAGGGAGCGCGTGCGAGAAGAAGTCACTTGCGATTTGTACGTTCAGACGGTTCCAATCGCAAGCGACTTTGCAGTTGATCAACTAAAATCGCCTCGTGTAAACCCGCTTTTACTTCACTCAGAACCGCCAATCAGAGCTACACGTCTCCACCCACGTACACCACAAACGAGGCCTAAAAATGTCTTCTGAGCATAAAATTACAATGCTCAAGATCCATGCTGAGGCCTGTACCACATACCTACTTGCCACATACTTAAAAGATTTGAATCTTTTAAACCACTATGTGGAATTATCAAGACAGTGGAAGTTTGTTTATTTATATTCTATTTTTTTCTCTTGTTCCCACATGACATTTAAGACCTTACTGATTATAAAATATCTTTCAATGCTATATTTTACTGTCTTTTTTAAAAGATTTTTCTGCAAATAATTATACTTATTTATATTTTTTAGATATCCCACTGGAATAGTGGATTGTAAAGCATAAGAAAGAGCCCACCTTTGAATCTGCAAATTATTTTTTTTTACAGAAATAATATATTTTTTTTCATTTTCATTTAAAATGGTTCGAGTGAATAAGATAAAGTTAGACTAATAGTAGAATCTATTGTTTTAGTCACATCTTGTGATGTACCAAATTTCCACATAATTCACAGAAGTGTACTTGTGCTATGTTTTAGATGTCCATACCTACATCGCACGGCTGGTGATACGGAACGTCGATATCACCTCCGCTATTACAAGACTTGTATGTGCGTCCATGATACAGACGCTAGGGGTCTCTGTACCAAGAATGGGGCACATTGCGCCTTCGCCCACGGCGCGCCGGACTTGCGGCCGCCGGTACTTGACATGAGGGAGCTCCAAGCGTTGGAAAACCCTGATGCGGCAGACGGAGACTCCGCGGCGCCCAATGCTTTAGATAGGGAAAGAAATTTAATGAATGAAGACCCTAAGTGGCAAGGTATGTTAGCAAGACATCAGACAATAAAAAAAACTTCTAAAATGTGATATTAAAAAAAATTACTTTTATTTCAGATACAAATTATGTGCTATCATCATATAAAACTGAACCATGTAAAAGACCACCTAGGTTATGTAGACAAGGGTATGCTTGCCCGCAATATCACAACAGTAAAGTAAGTGTCATTTAAGAAAAAAAATGGCATATTGGGTTTTAAAGAAAAACATTTATATTATTAACAACTTTTCCTGTTACAGGATAAGCGTAGGTCTCCAAGGAAATATAAATATCGTAGTACACCATGTCCTAATGTAAAACATGGTGAAGAATGGGGGGAGCCTAGTAATTGCGAAGCCGGCGACGCGTGCGGTTACTGTCATACTCGTACTGAACAACAATTTCACCCTGAAATCTACAAGTCTACCAAATGTAACGACGTTCAACAGGCAGGATATTGTCCGAGAGGACTGTTCTGCGCCTTCGCACACGTAGAACGTAAGTATCTGTTTAATGAACAAAACCGTTTGTGGAATGAAAACTCCCCCTCTCTAGCGTATTATGTTTTATTTTTTGCCACAGCTGAAGACTTAACGGCCGCTCGGGAGCTCGCGGCGCCTCTAGAATGCGGAACTAATCTGGCGGATCTGCTGTCGTCCGCGCTGCCGCCCGACAAGAAGTCGAACGACAACAGCGTAGGCTTGTTGGGCGGCGGCGGCGGGGGCGGGGGCGGGGGCGGGGGCGGGGGCATGGAGCGCGGGCGCGCGCTGTCGCCGGCCGGCATGGCGCACACCAACGGCAGCGGCGAGGGCTCCGAGTGCGCGTCCACGTCCAGCGGCAGCGGCGGGTCCAGCGGCGGGCGCGCGCCCGGCACGCAGCCGCGCGCGCTCGTGCCGCTGCCGCTCGCGCCCTACGCCGACTGCTCCGACGACCGCAAGCCGCCGCCCCACCACTCCGTCTGGGGCCAGCGCTCCACCTTCGACGCGACCGTGCTGCAGGAGGTGGTCGGCAACGCGCTCGACGACATGCACCTCGAGGACCCGCTCAACTTGGTCGCGGCGCTCGACCGCGACCTGGCCGACGGCGAGGGGCTACTCGGAGGCTCCGCGCCCGTCAACATCCCGCAGGCTCGCCCGGCGCTGCGCGGTTTCAGCCCGCCGGCGGGCGGCTCGCCGCTGCCGCCGTTCCTGCGCTACGCCCAGAACGACACCGAGCGGCTGTTCAACTCGCACGCGATGAAGGCGGGCAGCTTCGGTGCGGCGGGCGCGGGCGGGTTCGAGTTCGCGGCGACGTCGCCGTCGGCGCCGGCCGAGCTGTCGCGCCTGCGCGAGGAGGTAGTGGCGTCGCGCGCGGCGGCGGCGCGCTGGGACGAGCGCATCGCGCAGGCGCGCTCGGCTTGCGAGGCGTGGCAGCGCGAGTCGGACGAGGCGCAGCGCAAGGCGGCGCTCGCCGAGCGGCAGCGCGACGAGGCGCTGGCGCACGCGATGACGTTGCGGCGCGAGCTGGAGTCGTCGCGCGCGGTGGGCGCGGCGTCGCGGCGCGACCTGCGCGGGCTGCCGCTCAACACGCTCAAGGCGATGCAGGCGCAAGCGCGCGCCGACCTCGAGGAGATCGAGAAGGTGCTGTACCTGGAGACGGCCACCAAGTGCATGGTGTGCGAGGAGCAGCCGCGCGCCGTCACGCTGGCGCCCTGCAACCACTACGTGCTGTGCGACGGCTGCGCCGACACCACCAAGGAGTGTCCCTACTGCCAGATGCCGGTGCAGCATCATGCCTAGTCGCGGCCGGGCCAGGGGCGGGGGCGGGAGCGGGTGCGGGAGCGGGAGCGGGGTGAGGAGGAGGGGAGTGTGTCGTGCTTCGTCGTGTTGTGGGTAGTTTCGTGCTTGTTGCGTGCGCGTATAGGTAGTCGCTCTCTACTCGGTAGTTGTCTAATAAAGCGATCGGTCGCTTCGACGTTTCGGGCTATTCGGAATGAAATTATATATAACCTTTCTTGATATTTTTGTAATTGGGCGAATCGGGAACGTGAAGTCGACGACTCGATAATAATAGGATACATAATTTTAAAGGAAAGAGCGAGACTTATTCTGGTAAACTTATTGAATGAAATGAAGGAATGAATTAAGATTTTCAAATTGACTGCCACTGTCACTGGTTAACGTACTGTAACGTCTAGGTTATTTGAAAATTTTCCTTCTATTATATATCTCGTTTTATTTAAATATTAACGGATGGCGCATACTCAAATTCATTTTACACATTATTTAATGTTGCTATGTATATCCTATACATAACAAATATCGTTTTTATATACATTCACAAATTGTGAAATAGCATTTAAAGGCTTATACAAATTAGGGGATGTAATTTGCCTATAAAATGATTATTAGATACTACCTATAACACCAAAGCCGCAATAAAATTATAATCATTTAGTACTGATGTTACGAATGACTACAGAAATATATCTAAAAACTATTTTTCTTATAACAAATATTAATATTTAGTGCATGGTTTACACACTACAAGATTTATTAAAAAGAGATTAATATGCTTTCGATGTTAAACTCTTGGGTTTTTTTTAGATTCATGTAGTAGTGGTCATGTTGCTTAAAATGAGCATAAAAATAGATATTTATGAGGTTCATGGGCCGCGGCCGTCGCGCGTCGTGGACTCACTATGGTCGTGCTTTCACTGACGATCCGGATGTGTTGAGATTTGTAATAGTTGGATATTTTCGGTGTAAAGATAAGAGTAATTATTTATTTATAACTCTGATGTTGATGGAAGCACGGCCAACTCGATTATATCATTAGCTCTATGATTGAAGTAGTTTTAGTTTTAAATGGATGTTCATATTCATACAGATTTTGCATGTTCAGGTTAGAATTTCTAATTATAATAATCAAACAAACTTGAATCAGAAGTTGTTATTGTTACGTTTTTTACATTTTTTAATAACAAATATATTCTTAGTACTTGTAAGTGTGACTCGTAAGCTTCCTTCTGTTGTTTTAGAAAGCACAACTGATTTTCGCCACCCGACTACACTACACTATAAGGACCAATATTGATATATCGAATATTGTAAGCAATAATAAGCAGGTAGATACTGTATTGTTCCCATAAAGAAGTCTGAAGCTGTGCGTTGTACCGTACATCTTTCTATTTTCGTAACAGCAGGGCACAGAAACGGAGCATTATTAATGTTTTAATTGATACAAACGAAGTTACTGGTTGAGTTGTTTTATTTCTAGATGTTAGAACAATTATTAAGTTTACATTCCCAAATAATCATTAGACTTAGTTTATGGTGAGGGTAGAATATTTTCATTAAATCGCATTTTTGTGTATTTTTTTCTTGAGACGATATCTGATCATTTGTCTAGCATCCAATAAAATCAAACAGTTTGCTATGTTCTTGGATGCACATTTAATAATAAATAGTGTCTACAATTGTAGAATAGAACACTCGGTGAAACATCACAATGTTGTTTGGCCCAGTAGGTGTCGTCGCACGTATTTGAGTTTTTTTGTCGGATTTCTTTAAGAGTACCATCTTTTGGGTCAATATTGCAGTTTGCTACAATGTGAATCGTATGAGACTATATCGTAAGGCGGAACATTTTCTATATAGAACGATCGCATTTTATATAAAGATTTATTTCGATTTTACTACTATAAAATTATAAAAACATAATATTTATATATTTTGAAAATCTTGGGAAGTTTTTGTATCTGTATAATGATAATAGTAATAACAAATTTAACTTAGTTAAGTAACATAGATTTAAGTAGTGTTTTCAAATTGTAATGGACATTATTTTAAGCGTGTAGTTGCAAAGTGTATCGTAACCAATAGCAATATCCAATCCACCAGCGCCACGGTATTAGCGAGTAGTCCTAGCGACCCTTCGGTCTTCGGATGGACCTCGGGTCTTTAACTCGTCGGTTCAGTCTCATAGTGCCTATTAATAATATTCAGAGAATATGAAAGCAAGCAAGTATTAACAGGTAGATTATAGCCATCAAAGTTGTCCGCACACAGCTTGCGAATCGGGACGATGACAATGCGCTAATAGTTTTGTGTCAAAATCTTTTGGATATGAATATTTACAGAAAGAGTTTGAGTAATAAAGAAAGCTGTGTATTTAAAATTTTACTTTTTATCGAATCTCCTTTAACTTGATTGATTGAGCGCTCCTGTAGTCGTCCCGGCTCGCCTGCTTTGTGGTGCCATGCGAAGGTCAGGACATTTCGGTCGGTTTTATTACCATGTCCACACGGCACATTTTGTGTTATAATTGAAAGGTTTATTAGGAAACAAATGAATTAAGAATTTTAAGAGTGATCAAATGAGATATTATAAAATGATGGGTATCGTGGCATTAAGAAAGTAAGCGGGTCGTGGGGCGAACAATGCAGATCCATAATGGAATAATTGAAAAATATTGGAACCAGTTCGCTTTTCGAAGGTCACAAATTGGAATGTAGTCTCAAAACACGATTGCATACAAAATGTACTGTGTAGTCATTGCATATTCATAATGATAGTATAGCTTGCTAGTATTTCTAACGTTTTAAATTTAGATGTAACTAGAGACATATTTATTTTTGTATAGAGTCTTTATCACATGGAGAGTGTAGTTTTGTTGGTAAATTTATTGAGATATTCACATGTATTGGACAGTAACCATAGATGCCGATGTACAGTAAGCAGCACGTCAGGTTATACAAAACTGTCAAAAATCTGCAATTTAATTTGAACCTTAAAATCACCGCATTTAAGTTTAAATTGATTGAATATGATTACCCTGTCGTGAAAACTCAGCGTGCCGTTCACTGTACATTTGATTGTAATCAGTAGACAAATTTAATTTAGCCGGTGGCACGGGTACAGTCGGCAGCACGTCAGGTCGTATAATACTCAAAAATCTGTAAGTTATTTTGAACCTTAATATCTTTGCATTTAAGTTTAAAATTGATTTGGAAGCCCAGCGTACCATTGACTGTACTTAGTTATCAAACTTGTAACCCTGTTTCACCTTTTCCTTTCTATCCATGCCTAAAATTGTAGGATTTTTCTAAGGAAGGCTACAAAATTAATAATCAGACGCCCCTTTCTTGTGATCAATTATTTGATGTTTTTAACTCTTGTCTAAACGCATTTATTTGTTGGCCCGCCAGGAACAGTATATTCTGAAGCTATGTCTCTTCGTCACTAGAATGAGAAAACCAATCGCCGCTTCCGCTTATCGGAATCGCCCAGCCGGTCATCGCCAAGCGGTATTCTTGTACAATAGACAAAGCTATGGAAAAGTTCAGATCATTTAAGATAATTTGTCCCAGAATCTTGTCTCATTGTTACTGAGAATAGAAATTAATAAGGAAATGAGTGAAGGTAAATGGTGAAACAAATGTGAAGTAATAACTAAGCTAAATAAGTTATCTAAGACCCAAGTGAATGTGGTTCTCCGTTAAATACCTGCACGTACAATGCGATTAAATTGACAATAGACAGTGATCCGCTGCAACTTCACTCGAGAATGTATGGTAAAGAGTAATTTACAGATTAAATACGTCGTTTTGTACTGCAAGCGCTCTGAAGTAAGCCACACTTCGGTTGTACATTGTCAATTTAATGGCATGGTATGGCTGTGTGTACCGGTGTCACCGGAGACGGCGCGGAGTGGAGGTGGCGACTGGCGTGGTGTGGCTCTTGTTGTTGATTTACTTCATTTCGTGTTAAGCGATCCTTTTAATCAACATTTATAACCCATTTTACAGTTGCATTTTATGTTAGTTAATTTACTTAGGACCAATTCTGTTTTAAAGCTTGCACGTTTTTGCATATGCATAATAACTACCCCTTTTTAAATATTTTAATTATTATAATTTTTCAATTATTTAATCTTTAGGTAGGTAGGTCCAACAAATTTTTTCTAATTATTATTGTTAAAGTAGAAATAGTTAATTGTAGTAGAAAACCAATTTGTGTGCGCCTACAGTCGCTCGAGAAGATCAAATGAATTATGTTTTCAATTTTTATATTTATTACTACGAAATATGCATTCAAGCTTTTAATATCATAGTAGGTATTTTATATAACAAAATAATTTTCAAATCCATGTGATACAAACATGTAACAGATGTGAAGATTATAATTATTATTACTAGATAGGTAGGTTTAATAAATTTTAAATTCCATTCAATAATTAAAGGCGTTTTATTTTACATAACTTCCTTGTAAACATTAATATTTTAGGGAGACTGCCCAAAGTTTGGAACTGTTCCCCGAATCCCCGAATAAAAATTCTACACATACAAGTGGGCTCGTATGTTTGCACCATCTTATGCAAGTCTAGTTCACGGTCTGGGTCGTGCGGCGGTGATGGTTTTGGAAATCAATGATGGTGTGGCATTGGTAAGCGCAATGGAAAAATCCGGTTTCGAATGAAGACCGCCGACATGCGGCGCTCGCGAGAAGCGATTTTTGTGTGACTACGGGTCGGTTGGAGATTTGCCGAGCCCTGAACTAGCGCAACCAACTCAATTTCCTTATGTTCGCTCTGTGCCCTTTTTAGGTATCCCTACCTAAGGGTAAAACGGGACCCTATTACTAAGACTCCGCTGTCCGTCCGTCGCCAGGCTGTATCTCATGAACCGGAGTTGAAATTTTCACAGATGTACCTATTTCTGATGTCGCACTAAATAAATCCCACTTTCCTCGTGGCCATACTATATTTAAGGGGCCTCCCACACAAAAACGTGATTTTTTTGCTCGATATTGATAACGGCAACAGGCTTGAAATATTCATAATATTTAGTATATTCACTTTTTGAGTTTGAATGGAATTAATAAATAGATAGTTTTAAAAATATATGGCGTATGGAGCGTGGAGCAGGCGCCCCACTTTGCCCCACCGTGGGTACGCCCATGCTAATATCACCTTTCACAATCTACACACAATCACTACAGTTTTACAGGTTGTATATTTTTAAACAACCACGTTTCCACGGGAAGTAGAGGAGAAAAGCGGACGGAACCGCAAGTAGTCAATAATAAACTATATTGATTAAAATTTTTAATAAATAAGACTCACAATATTGCATTTTATTTTGAGTATGCTATGTACACATTTTATACGGTGGATTTAAAAGAATCCACAACTTGCATTCAAATTCATTGTTAAGTGTACATCGAAGTCGTTCAATTTAGACACACGTTAAGTAATGGAGAGGACGGATGAACGAAAAGAGCTGCCAAAAGTATAGTAATTTAACAATAATTAAAGCCTGTTTCGTATGATCCCGATAAGTTACAAACAATTAACTAACTTTAAATTTCTTCCATTTTTAAATTCAGCCAAATAAAACATAGTGCGTACTGAAACCTGTGAAACAGGACTTTTATAATAATTATTTATATTAAATAATTATTCACAATATAAATGCTGAATTTTTAATTATGGCGGGGAAATTTCATGTTTTTCAACCAATATCTGATAAGTTGCAAAATGGTGTTCATAAAATAAATGCTATTACTTTATTATGGCGGGTAAACTTAATGCTATTCAACACTGATATGGTACAAAATGGTTTTATAAGAGTCAGCTCAAGCACTTTGTAAACAATATTTAAATATCGACTTTATTTTGGTTACAATAAAACTGAAATTAGTATTCAGCAGTATACATAAATTCAGCGTATGTATAGTTTAGCATTCTAATTGCAGCTCTATTTAGGTTGGAAAGGTTATTATTTAAATACCTTAATTTATAAATTCTTAAGCGTTTTGCTGCTTTGTCTGAACAGACAGACCCTAACGAGAACATGTTTGAGATTCATAACGTAAAGGTAAGGTGGAGGGAGGAATTTCTTTCCAGTCGATGGGTACTTACTATGTTGTAAAAAACGAACTACTTCATAAATAAAGCAAAGCTATACCCTCGAAAAATAATGAATGCCATTTACTTCATGACGAGGAAATATCGCGTTGGGCGGCGCGGTCCGCAATAAATTCGAACAAGGATGCATTCCGATTCTGACTAAAATCAATTTCAGCGATAACAGGCGTATTCAGATATCGCGCTTATGACAGTTTGGACTTGTCAACGATTCCGCGCTCATAACGCACACTGATCTCTTGGCCCACATAACCTCAAATTCCAACCTTTTTATTTTATATTGGGTTTCTTATAATGGATAATATCTTCGGCTATAGCTTCCATGGTATGCGGCACGAATTATCAATTAATTTAAAATTTTCATATAAATGCATCTGAGGTAAACAAAACAAACTTGTGTCAGTTTTGACAGGACGCTCACAGTTATATCGTTCGGAGCATGGGCGGCGTAAGCGTAAGATGGCGGATGTTATGACGCAATCAGTGACGTTACACGGGCTGTCGTTATAGCGCTTACCGTGATTCGGTACGCGAATCAGCGCGATGACAGGGCTGACAGCGCGAATCGGAATGCACCCTAAATGGCGTTGTGTGAAAGCGATGTTACACACATTTGCTTCATTGCTTGAAACGCGGCTCGCGGATGGCATCGCCGCGACGGACGCACGTCTCCGTTAACGAGCACTCATTCATCAAACGTCATCATGAACTTTAAAATTAAATAAATAATGTTAATGATGAGGATTTTTATACCTTTGGTAAAATAAAATTGATCTTAATGCACTAACAGGTCAGTTGAATAACAGTAATAATATAGTTAGTAAGTAATAAAATTATATAACGTTATTTTGTGACATTCTTAGGACTAGGTAGGCTTTACACAAAAATATAACTAAAGATGAGCAAGTGTGATGATTCTTATATCTAAAGATAAATCGGGCTTCCTCATTCTCGGCTATAATTTTTAAGGTATTCGTTTAAAAAGAAAGAACACTAGTGAAAGGTTTTGATAATAAATACCATATCAATAAACTATTTAGGCCCGTACTGTATGAAAATGTTTCAAAATATTTAAGATCCATGAATGCATCCATGCATTCAAAAAATGCATTACTATACTTAACACTTCTGCAGATGTATACAGCTGCGATTTAGGACGCCCAAAACAAAGAAACAGTAGTCTCTACGGTCATACTGCTTCTTAATTTTAATCCTTAGGCCTATAACATAAGGCGGAACCAAATTATGTAACAATACTGAAACAGGTGATACTGTTGTTTAAACTGAACAACTTTCTCCAATGAACATGGGTCGAAATACGAAAAAAAATTTCATCCTCCCATACAAAATTTATTGATCAGCTGATCGACTTAGTATGGAAGGCGAAAAAAAAAATTGTTTTTCGACCTACGTTCCTTGGAGAAAGTTGTTCAGTTTAAGCAACACTATCACCTGTTTTAGTATTGTTACTTAATTAGGTTCCACCATATATACTTACAACATTTACTTGTAAATATACATGAAACGTTAACTTAAATATTATGATAATTTAGAACTTTAAATACAAATTAAATAATAGTGGTTAGGCATTACATTATATGAAATTATATTTGTTTGAATACCTAGTCATATTATATAAATCAAATCATTTATAATTATGACGACACTGGCCAGTGAAGTAATTGATAGCTGTACATAATGCGTTATTTAAACACTTATTTTATAAAAATTATAGTAATTTAATCCTCGTTTTAAAACATAGGTATCACGACGTCACTATACAAGGTTTTACAAAAATACCCCTAATGCCGAATATGGTATATAGGGACCATCAAACTGATCAACTTTTACTATAGGACCAACTCTGAAATCGCGAAAAAAAATCAGCTGTTTCATTCATTTTGATATTTTCGATTTTCATTTTTGGTATGAAACAGCTGATTTTTTTTCGCGATTTCAGAGTTGTTCCCATAGTAAAAGTTGTTCATTTTGATGGTCCCTATATATCATATTCGGCATTAGGGGTATTTTTGTAACATGTTGTATACATTCGGCCTCAGAAGAAGCTAAACAGTTTAGGATCATGATTTATGTCACACTAATTATTGTGTAATAGCGGCCGCGACTCCATTAGCGAGTACAGTTGTTTTTATCTATCCCTCGGGAACAGTTATTTTTTCTGGATACAAGGTACGATATGTCCTTTTCTTTACCCCTGTCAACGTGTATGCAAAATTTCATGATGTTCGTTTGAGTAGTTTATCCGCGAAGGCATAACAAACAAACAAACTTACTTTCTCATTTATAATAAGTAAGGATTGTGACATACTAAACAGGCGTAATCATAAGTGTGATAAATGCTACTTCAATGTTCAGCCAATTCTGTTGCCGACCATACACGTCAACATTGCATTAGAAGTGCAGCAGACTCTAATATATACTCTATCCTAACCTAGTCTATCTAAAGCTTACTGTCATGGTCTCTTACATATTGCAACAACATTAATCTCTAATCTAGGAAATCCAATAAATCGAAGATTTATTATTATAATAATAAAGATATTCGCTTCCCGGTCACACCGGGACATAGTGATTCAAATATAGCTATACACTCCGTCATATTGCAAAACGCGGATTATAACGTGTCTTTGTTAAGCGCGAAAATCGCTAGTTCGTCTTACGTAGGCGGGTGAATCTTCGTTGTTTTATGTTTCTTACTTCCTGCGTCATTGTCGTTTACTCGAAAATCTTTAAAAATCCAATGCATCACAACCGAATCTGCCAACATTTACGTTAGAGTACGATAATAAATTATATTAATTTGCATATTTTTAACTTATTTATTGCGATTGCATTGGATTTTTTAAGATTTACGAGTAAACGACAATGACGCAGGAAGTAAGAAACAACGTAGATTCGCTCAGGCGCAATAACGTCATTATGCATTCGATTACGGGTCCTGATTGAATGCGATCGCTATTTTGCAAACCAGCGATCGCATTCAATCACGACGAGACTTGCTACCGGCTAAAAACATTGAAGTTAATATCAACTGTGTTCTGACAAGTGTTGCTACTTCGTTTTGGCACAAATAAAAACTTACCAAAGAAAAGTAGCAATGTACCACATACATATGTCAAAACACAGTTAACATTAACTTCAATGTTTTTAGCCGACACCGCCGCTGGGCCTACCGGCTTATTTACATGGCTATTGTAATCGCTTTCGTTTGACAAATGGATGTGACACATTGCTACTTTTTTGTCACAAATAAGCCTTACCAAAGAAAAGTAGGTATCACATCCATCTATCAAATGAAATCGATTACGATAGCCATGTAAGTTAGTTGGTAGGGCCCCTGTCCCTGCCATTTTCACAATACAATAATATTATGGGTGAAGCCAATCAGGCGCCTTTGTAATAAAGGAAACGGTTAACCACTAACGCAAACCTTGAATCGTTAGCAGTGCCTCGCCACTTCCAGGTTTTCAATCATAATATAAGCCGTGTTTTATAATATGGCGGAATGAGATCTATCTAAGAACTTACTAGTAGACGCTTATAACTTTTTGCCATGCTGTTGATCCCATGCCAATTCGTTATTTATAACAAATCACGAAATAAACTGATTTTAACGAAACAAAATAATATGGCAAGTATAATTTATAGTGCAAGCAAGCTAGTGCGCACTAAATACAATGGACACGATATCAGGAGATAGCGCGAGTGTAATTTATACATTTCATAAAAATTAATAAAGCAATGTTTGGAGCTGTATTTTTAAGTCATTATGTTGACAAAATAATGAAATAATTGAAATGGATCCTTTTTTTGAGCTGCGCAGACTCAAAGATTTAACTTGTATATTAATATTAATAAGTTGTTTTCTTTGAGGCACAATAAAAATACATTTTCCTTTAAACTTATCTTAGAAACCAGAGTTATATCTATATAATATTTTGTATAATAGTCACTCACATTTATCTGTTAGGGGCAGTTATCGTTTCAATTATTTGCTTTACGTTACATTATTTTTAATCTGTATTCAGTTAACCTTATTCTCACAGCATTTTTTAAATAAAAACAAAACAAGCAAAGGAAATTATTTTACGCGGCTTGAGAACACCAAATATGATACAGAACACTGTTCTATGGTAACAGGCACTATTATATTATGTCTAATACTTAGGCCGAAGTTCACCAACACTAAAGTAAGCTGATTAAGTTTTAACCGAATGACATGACTGACGTAATATACGGGTTAAAAGAAAATAGGGGCCCCTATGTGGTTTTCCATACAAACCAGCTAACTTTGGAAAGGTTTTTTTAATATAAATACAAACTAATTTTATTGGAATTTGATATTCTTCGAAAGCTGTAATAGTCAACTTTACTGTATAGTTTCTAGTGTGTCAGTAAGAATTGAAAAATGATAAATTTCGCGTGTTTCTGTATGAAACTCCATTCTAACTGACACACGGCGAATAGGAGAAATTATACAGTAAAATCCGCAAGTTGACTATTAGTTTTCGAACAACATCAAATTCAAATAAAATCATTTGTATTTATATTAAAAAAAACCTTCCAAAGTTACCTCGTTTGTATTGAAAACCATAAAGCGCCCCTAATTTCTTTTGAGTAGTATGCAATATGAATATACATTCGTATTATACCTTAGTGACGATTAGAAAAAAATATTTACTTTCTTTATGGTGCTGCCATTCGCGATCTTTTTAATTTTAAAAACACAAAGTTACAAAAAATTGTCACAAATGCCCCAAAACTTGCACACAAATAGATTTAATAATAACACAATATATATTACGCACTTAATGTAACGAACTTAAAATTAACACCGAAATAAAAATATAATTTTATGCAGGTAACGGGATTTCTTTTCTAATCCCATTCAATTATAAGATATAATAAAAACAATATTTTCAGATCTAAAATTGCATTATCAAACATAAAAAAGAGATTATTTAATACATTGTCTTGAAATAATTTAAAGTAAATTAGAAAATAAGTCATCAACTACACAAAAATAGGCCTGATAAGTAAGATAATTTTACCTATTTAAAATGTTTGACTATTTATTTTTGGAAAGCTAATACAGTACCAGAAAGATGGCCCTAGATTTAGCCCAAAGTTCATTATAAAAAAAATAAATGCATTTTTCGATAAATAATTTATATCCCTAACATTACTTTTGTGTACCGTGCCACACTCAAAAATCATTTGTGCTACGATGATAACAATTGTACTGCAAAAAAGAAGACAAAATTTCATCAAGAGATCTTTTTTAAATGCTAAAAAATCAATGCTATAAATAATACATACCCAAAGGCTAAGCTTAACCTAGATCAAACAACTTTCAACCTTATCGCTTTTCCATACGCACTATCGTTGTTTGGTTAAAGTGCACTTGAACCGAGGTATGCATCCAAGTCTTTTCAATTCCATCAAATTCTTACATTAACAATTGAACACGTGATGCAAACAAGGCTGTTTCACATTGCGACACACTTTATAAATAACGCATCCCTCATTATAAACAATGACTAACCCCCTTACTAATAAGGTTGTATAGCAGATGTAACTAGATGTAACTATTTAAGTTTGACATTAAAAAGAAAGGGACAAAACACTGTGTAGCTAAACATATGCTATACAATCTTTATTGGTAAGGGCGTATGGATGTTCATTCTGTATAAATAAAATATTGAAGCAAATGTCTTTGTAATAAAGTCAAGCTAAGTATATATTTTGAAATCAAAATAACGGCAAGTTCTTTTATACTACATGAAAGAAAAATAGATTTCTCCCTGTTTGGAGATTCGGTCATAAAACTTTGTATTCCACATTTAAGAGTCAGTGAGCTTCCTGTGAGCACGTCCTGTGATGTTATTCGGATTAAGAGAGTATTTGTCTATGGTTCTATCAAATAAAAAAATCCAAAATAATCAAAAAAACAAATAATCCTAATTCAAAATAAATGACAATTACATTTTTTCATACAAAACTAAATCGCATTAATTTTCATTGGGTTTGTTATTTTCGATTTAATAGAACCCTAGACGAAAAAACTGTTTTAACCCGAATAATCACAAGAAGAGTTAATTATGCTCAAATTGCTAATCATTTTGGTATTGCTTGTATGGGAAGCTCACTGTTCGTCGGACTCTTAAGTCGTCAATGTAAAACGACGCTTGTGCCATAACATTTCACTCTAAATCTACCAAATCTCAATTAACTTTTTCATTATCCCCATCATACCCTTAGAATTAACGTTTCTTAAATGATATCTGCATTATTTTTGGAACTTTAATACTATTTTCAAGTTCACGTTTGTATGTTTACTCATTGACATCTTTATGACACAAATGTGTTATCTGGGTCCTATTTAATAACGTGACAATATGTCAATTGTCATGAGTCATGACAATTTTGTTTACTTTGCGGTGTAGCTATGAGTAGTTTGTTCTATTTTCAAATTGGTTGACACAATAAAAATAAAATTGTCATGTCTGGTGACAAACTGTCACGTTTATTAAATAGGACCCTGGCCTTTTTATTATTATTATATAACTTGTTTATAATATCTTAATACCTATAACACGCTTGCGCTTCTAGAAATAATAGAAAGGAAACTTATTCTATAAGTTCGAAAATAGCTGCTATATCATTTGTATTAAGGCTTACAATAGTAAACTACGAAGCGACGATTCATCGTGTCCCTAAACAACATTTGAAATGCCTATCGAGGAAAAATATTTTTATATTGTACACTTTATAGCGAATAATTGTTTCAATGGACGCTATCATACTTATATGAATTTACCCGAGCTGAGTCAAGACAGATCTGGGGGGTTACTCCCCCCGACGCGATCGAGCATATCGAGATCGAGTTGGAATCGAATAAACTTCAAAACGGTACTATGGAAACCATGGAAACCGTTTTCAATGTACACACGATGGCGCCTCAGACTATACATGTTGACCTTGAGACCGCCTTTATGCCCTACGTAATAAAAGCTGTTTTCTCAGTTTAACTGTATAACCTGACGTGCTGTCGTGTGTACCAAAATAACAGATTTTTGACGTTTATTCGATCCTGATGTGAACTCGATCCCGTCAATTCGAGAGTAGGGGGCTGATCCCAATTACCATCATTACCGCTACACGCTGTGCTGTTGCCCATCAGACATTATAAAATGTACTTTTTAACAAGTAAGCTTGTTTACTTGCAGTGGTAACCTTTATTGCACTTAAAATGTTATTGTTGAAATTACAAGCACGCTAGCAGAGGTTAACCATAGTGCTAAAAAGCGTGTGTTCGGTTAAATAGCAACAATATTTGGGCAATTGTGATTTGGATTGAATATTAATCAAGTAGACTTTGCAACAACACACAGCACTGTATTACTAATATTTTATGCTAGTAATCTTACTCGATCTAGCTAAATTAGATAACAAATTAGCTGCAATATATATCGTAGACGCTGAAGTAATGTACATATTTTAATCGTTTCAAGGTTAACAGAGAAGTTGATTCATTAGACATCAATCAACTTCTCTGTTAAGTAAGCCACACGTACAAAAAATTTAGTGCAATCATTTTAACTCATTGTACGATTGGGTATTTAGTATAACATTTCAAGACGTATACGAGAAGTGGGTGGGATAATAGATAAATCAGGACGATGTCTGTACGGAAACTGCGCAATATTGGGTCTTATGTATAGGTGGTAAGGTTCACACGGAGGTGCCCACGTGGCGGTCGGCGTTCAGTGACGTCCTAAGGGCTGGCGAGGTCGGCCCGCAGTCGCACACCTGAAGGAGACTCACGATATTGGAGCTTGTGTATAAATGGTAGGGTCGGCGCGATATTGGGCCTTATGTGCAGGCAGTAAGGTGCACACGGAGGTGCCCACGTGGCGGTCGGCGTTCAGTGACGTCCTAAGGGCTGGCGAGGTCGGCCCGCAGTCGCACACCTGAAGGAGACTCACGAGATTGGAGCTTGTGTATAAATGGTAGGGTCGGCGCGATATTGGGCCTTATGTGCAGGCAGTAAGGTGCACACGGAGGTGCCCACGTGGCGGTCGGCGTTCAGTGACGTCCTAAGGGCTGGCGAGGTCGGCCCGCAGTCGCACACCTGAAGGAGACTCACGATATTGGAGCTTGTGTATAAATGGTAGGGTCGGCGCGATATTGGGCCTTATGTGCAGGCAGTAAGGTGCACACGGAGGTGCCCACGTGGCGGTCGGCGTTCAGTGACGTCCTAAGGGCTGGCGAGGTCGGCCCGCAGTCGCACACCTGAAGGAGACTCACGATATTGGAGCTTGTGTATAAATGGTAGGGTCGGCGCGATATTGGGCCTTATGTGCAAGCAGTAAGGTTCACACGGAGGTGCCCACGTGGCGGTCGGCGTCCAGAGTGACGTCCTCAGGGCTGGCGAGGTCGGCCCGCAGTCGTACGCCGCGCCCCGTCAATGTCCAACGACACGCCGCGCGCTCCGTGCGAGGGGACACTCTGTAATAAGGACTTTATGCAAACACGAACGATAAATGAGCGTTTTCAAAATAAAGTGTACCCCCTACTTTTGGGCTGTCCCACGTATTTTAAGTCTAATTACATGACATTGATATCTGGCTAATTACTTTAAAGATTGAAAAGCATTAAACACTGAAACTAAGTTAATTCAAACAATTTTTGTTGTAATACTTTGCGTCATATTTAAATAATAACCATTTTTAAATGAACTGAAAAAAAATGAAATGTAACTTTTATAATTTAGTCTTCTATTTTTATTAACATGCTTTATATTTAGTTGCAAGGGCACTAAGCGAAGCGCTCCAACGCAACTATTTTAGAATTACTTACTGGGGTTGTTTCATTATATGCTATTTTGTATGATTTATTTTAATAAAAACATTTATTTATTTATTTTTAAACACCAAAGTGTAAGTTTTTGTTGAGTCCCCCACCCAAGTTCCTCGATTTTAGAACAAATTTTTAAAGCTTTTTGCACTTGGATAGCAATTTATTAAAAGTGGTAAGACCGGACATGAGGGGTTTGTCACAGCTAAGATAACATTACCGTGGTTAAACCTTTTCAACTTTCTAAATATTGGATCAACGAATTCGCGACTTTTATTGTAAGTTTTATACAAATTCCTTCGTCATGTTAACGTAGTTGTTTTTCTTCTACGACAGCGTGGTCGAGCAATCGAAACGGAGACAATACTGTTACCCCCTTACGAATAAAGATTGTATAGAGAGAGTTACCACTGTGTAACTTATACATCTGCTATGAATGAAATGAAATGAAATATTCTTTATTCAAATAAACTTAAAAATTAAGTGCTTTTGAATGGTCTATATTTTCCTACCACCCATTCGAGACTTTTTTAGCTGACAAGAAGAATGGGCGCAAGAAACTTATCAGCTTTGTCAGAAATCAGAGTAACGATATTTACAAATAAATTATATCGTTACCAAATACCTTCATTTAAAACAACATAATAAAAAAAAACAATAAAGTTATTAAAAACTGAAAATTAGTATAGTTTATAATTATAATTATTTTACATCCATGCATTGCTGTCTTTTCAATAATCTTCTACTTTGTAATAACCTTTGCTCATGAGCGTCTTTTTAACATGTATTTTGAATTCATGCAAAGGCAGTTCAATTACATTTTGTGGAACTTTATTCAAAAGGGCAATTCCTTTCCCCATAAATGAGCCCCTAGTTTTTGCTAGTCTAAAACTAGGAACGGCAAGTTTGTCTTTATTTCTTGTATTAAAACGGTGTACATCACTATTTTTAGCAAGTGAGCAATAATGTTTCCTTACATTAACTAAATTATCATAGATGTATTGGCCTGCCACTGTTAAAATATTAATTTCTTTAAACAATTCTCTTAAAGAATCTCGCGGCCGAAGGTTGTATATGGCGCGAACAGCTCTTTTTTATACAATCTCTATACAATCTTTATTAGTAAAGGGGTACGTGTTTACCTGCACAGTTCCTCCTGCGGCGGTTGGTCGACGTCCGTGGGGGAGTCCTCGCTGGCGCGCGAGCTGCTGCTGGTGCCCTCGTCGCTGCCGCCGCCGCGGTATCGTTCTACGCACTCTGAGGTAGTTGTACGGACCATTAGTCATTATCGAATTACTTCTTGAAGTTTTGTTGTCTTTGTGTAGTAAATTGTTTAAAATAAGAAGAAAGCAGTTTAAGAAAAGATCGAATCGAAAGCAGCGGTTTTCCTAACGTTTTTAGGCTTCAAAAAATCTTTGCAGCTTTGCGGAACATTGCAGCAAAATAACATTAAATAGGAACATTAATCTCTTACACGATTTAATGACAAGTTGACGTTTTACCATTCAAGTGTCTACAACAGAGAAAACTTGGATTCCATAAAAACACTTGTAATTTGCTTTCTAAAACTTGATTTTTTATTAAAGTTTGCATAGTTACCTCTCCGATCGTCACAGTCCGGCGCGTCCTCTAACGTCTTCAGTATTTCCACGCACAGTTCTGAGTCTAGTGGCACTGGATTGTCCGACTCTCTGTTGATAGTGAAACATGAAATTAATCATAATTAATTATTATCAAATCGCAGTGGGCGGCGTCACTTGCGCGCGGGTTGGGGGCACCCCTGTAGTGTAGTTTGTAGTGTAGTACCTGTTGTGCAGCACTAGGGCGACGGCGGGCGGCGGCGGCACGGGCGGGTGGTGCGGGGCGCGCGGGTTGGGGGCGCCCCTGTAGTGTAGTGTGTAGTGTAGTACCTGTTGTGCAGCACTAGGGCGACGGCGGGCGGCGGCGGCACGGGCGGGTGGTGCGGGGCGCGCGGGTTGGGGGCGCCCCTGTAGTGTAGTGTGTAGTGTAGTACCTGTTGTGCAGCACTAGGGCGACGGCGGGCGGCGGCGGCACGGGCGGGTGGTGCGGGGCGCGCGGGTTGGGGGCGCCCCTGTAGTGTAGTGTGTAGTGTAGTACCTGTTGTGCAGCACTAGGGCGACGGCGGGCGGCGGCGGCACGGGCGGGTGGTGCGGGGCGCGCGGGTTGGGGGCGCCCCTGTAGTGTAGTGTGTAGTGTAGTACCTGTTGTGCAGCACTAGGGCGACGGCGGGCGGCGGCGGCACGGGCGGGTGGTGCGGGGCGCGCGGGTTGGGGGCGCCCCTGTAGTGTAGTGTGTAGTGTAGTACCTGTTGTGCAGCACTAGGGCGACGGCGGGCGGCGGCGGCACGGGCGGGTGGTGCGGGGCGCGCGGGTTGGGGGCGCCCCTGTAGTGTAGTTTGTAGTGTAGTACCTGTTGTGCAGCACTAGGGCGACGGCGGGCGGCGGCGGCACGGGCGGGTGGTGCGGGGCGCGCGGGTTGGGGGCGCCCCTGTAGTGTAGTGTGTAGTGTAGTACCTGTTGTGCAGCACTAGGGCGACGGCGGGCGGCGGCGGCACGGGCGGGTGGTGCGGGGCGCGCGGGTTGGGGGCGCCCCTGTAGTGTAGTGTGTAGTGTAGTACCTGTTGTGCAGCACTAGGGCGACGGCGGGCGGCGGCGGCACGGGCGGGTGGTGCGGGGCGCGCGGGTTGGGGGCGCCCCTGTAGTGTAGTGTGTAGTGTAGTACCTGTTGTGCAGCACTAGGGCGACGGCGGGCGGCGGCGGCACGGGCGGGTGGTGCGGGGCGCGCGGGTTGGGGGCGCCCCTGTAGTGTAGTGTGTAGTGTAGTACCTGTTGTGCAGCACTAGGGCGACGGCGGGCGGCGGCGGCACGGGCGGGTGGTGCGGGGCGCGCGGGTTGGGGGCGCCCCTGTAGTGTAGTTTGTAGTGTAGTACCTGTTGTGCAGCACTAGGGCGACGGCGGGCGGCGGCGGCACGGGCGGGTGGTGCGGGGCGCGCGGGTTGGGGGCGCCCCTGTAGTGTAGTGTGTAGTGTAGTACCTGTTGTGCAGCACTAGGGCGACGGCGGGCGGCGGCGGCACGGGCGGGTGGTGCGGGGCGCGCGGGTTGGGGGCGCCCCTGTAGTGTAGTGTGTAGTGTAGTACCTGTTGTGCAGCACTAGGGCGACGGCGGGCGGCGGCGGCACGGGCGGGTGGTGCGGGGCGCGCGGGTTGGGGGCGCCCCTGTAGTGTAGTGTGTAGTGTAGTACCTGTTGTGCAGCACTAGGGCGACGGCGGGCGGCGGCGGCACGGGCGGGTGGTGCGGGGCGCGCGGGTTGGGGGCGCCCCTGTAGTGTAGTGTGTAGTGTAGTACCTGTTGTGCAGCACTAGGGCGACGGCGGGCGGCGGCGGCACGGGCGGGTGGTGCGGGGCGCGCGGGTTGGGGGCGCCCCTGTAGTGTAGTTTGTAGTGTAGTACCTGTTGTGCAGCACTAGGGCGACGGCGGGCGGCGGCGGCACGGGCGGGTGGTGCGGGGCGCGCGGGTTGGGGGCGCCCCTGTAGTGTAGTGTGTAGTGTAGTACCTGTTGTGCAGCACTAGGGCGACGGCGGGCGGCGGCGGCACGGGCGGGTGGTGCGGGGCGCGCGGGTTGGGGGCGCCCCTGTAGTGTAGTTTGTAGTGTAGTACCTGTTGTGCAGCACTAGGGCGACGGCGGGCGGCGGCGGCACGGGCGGGTGGTGCGGGGCGCGCGGGTTGGGGGCGCCCCTGTAGTGTAGTTTGTAGTGTAGTACCTGTTGTGCAGCACTAGGGCGACGGCGGGCGGCGGCGGCACGGGCGGGTGGTGCGGGGCGCGCGGGTTGGGGGCGCCCCTGTAGTGTAGTGTGTAGTGTAGTACCTGTTGTGCAGCACTAGGGCGACGGCGGGCGGCGGCGGCACGGGCGGGTGGTGCGGGGCGCGCGGGTTGGGGGCGCCCCTGTAGTGTAGTTTGTAGTGTAGTACCTGTTGTGCAGCACTAGGGCGACGGCGGGCGGCGGCGGCACGGGCGGGTGGTGCGGGGCGCGCGGGTTGGGGGCGCCCCTGTAGTGTAGTGTGTAGTGTAGTACCTGTTGTGCAGCACTAGGGCGACGGCGGGCGGCGGCGGCACGGGCGGGTGGTGCGGGGCGCGCGGGTTGGGGGCGCCCCTGTAGTGTAGTGTGTAGTGTAGTACCTGTTGTGCAGCACTAGGGCGACGGCGGGCGGCGGCGGCACGGGCGGGTGGTGCGGGGCGCGCGGGTTGGGGGCGCCCCTGTAGTGTAGTTTGTAGTGTAGTACCTGTTGTGCAGCACTAGGGCGACGGCGGGCGGCGGCGGCACGGGCGGGTGGTGCGGGGCGCGCGGGTTGGGGGCGCCCCTGTAGTGTAGTGTGTAGTGTAGTACCTGTTGTGCAGCACTAGGGCGACGGCGGGCGGCGGCGGCACGGGCGGGTGGTGCGGGGCGCGCGGGTTGGGGGCGCCCCTGTAGTGTAGTGTGTAGTGTAGTACCTGTTGTGCAGCACTAGGGCGACGGCGGGCGGCGGCGGCACGGGCGGGTGGTGCGGGGCGCGCGGGTTGGGGGCGCCCCTGTAGTGTAGTTTGTAGTGTAGTACCTGTTGTGCAGCACTAGGGCGACGGCGGGCGGCGGCGGCACGGGCGGGTGGTGCGGGGCGCGCGGGTTGGGGGCGCCCCTGTAGTGTAGTGTGTAGTGTAGTACCTGTTGTGCAGCACTAGGGCGACGGCGGGCGGCGGCGGCACGGGCGGGTGGTGCGGGGCGCGCGGGTTGGGGGCGCCCCTGTAGTGTAGTTTGTAGTGTAGTACCTGTTGTGCAGCACTAGGGCGACGGCGGGCGGCGGCGGCACGGGCGGGTGGTGCGGGGCGCGCGGGTTGGGGGCGCCCCTGTAGTGTAGTTTGTAGTGTAGTACCTGTTGTGCAGCACTAGGGCGACGGCGGGCGGCGGCGGCACGGGCGGGTGGTGCGGGGCGCGCGGGTTGGGGGCGCCCCTGTAGTGTAGTGTGTAGTGTAGTACCTGTTGTGCAGCACTAGGGCGACGGCGGGCGGCGGCGGCACGGGCGGGTGGTGCGGGGCGCGCGGGTTGGGGGCGCCCCTGTAGTGTAGTTTGTAGTGTAGTACCTGTTGTGCAGCACTAGGGCGACGGCGGGCGGCGGCGGCACGGGCGGGTGGTGCGGGGCGCGCGGGTTGGGGGCGCCCCTGTAGTGTAGTGTGTAGTGTAGTACCTGTTGTGCAGCACTAGGGCGACGGCGGGCGGCGGCGGCACGGGCGGGTGGTGCGGGGCGCGCGGGTTGGGGGCGCCCCTGTAGTGTAGTGTGTAGTGTAGTACCTGTTGTGCAGCACTAGGGCGACGGCGGGCGGCGGCGGCACGGGCGGGTGGTGCGGGGCGCGCGGGTTGGGGGCGCCCCTGTAGTGTAG
Organism: Catoptria pinella; assembly: GCA_963556745.1. Taxonomy (NCBI): domain Eukaryota; kingdom Metazoa; phylum Arthropoda; class Insecta; order Lepidoptera; family Crambidae; genus Catoptria; species Catoptria pinella. Next base: position 11,859,043 of record OY750767.1, read on the forward strand.
TTTGTAGTGTAGTACCTGTTGTGCAGCACTAGGGCGACGGCGGGCGGCGGCGGCACGGGCGGGTGGTGCGGGGCGCGCGGGTTGGGGGCGCCCCTGTAGTGTAGTGTGTAGTGTAGTACCTGTTGTGCAGCACTAGGGCGACGGCGGGCGGCGGCGGCACGGGCGGGTGGTGCGGGGCGCGCGGGTTGGGGGCGCCCCTGTAGTGTAGTGTGTAGTGTAGTACCTGTTGTGCAGCACTAGGGCGACGGCGGGCGGCGGCGGCACGGGCGGGTGGTGCGGGGCGCGCGGGTTGAAGGCGCTTACTTCTAACGCCGGCGCTGCCACGCGCGGCATCGCCGTGCCACCCCACTCGCCCCACACGCCTGCAACGCAACGTGGTCAGTCACATAGATATCACAGAATAATATTTCAAGTGCAGAAAGTTCACCGATTCACTCCACACCGATTTTCACTCAGAATTTAGTGTAATGGCGTTGGGACGGAGACCCGAAATGAAACAATATCTTGCGTTGAATGAATAATCTTTATCCTCTAGTGTATCATCTTAAATACTAATTAACATCACATCTATACGTGACTAGAGGAAGGACGCCTTGTCAATCAGGAAGACCTTAATTATCACGTACTATTGAGTACGTGCTGATAGTGTAATTCACTATATCACACCTCCCCTGAAAAGGCTAGGCATCCCTTCCCTGAAAAGTAAACTCTTATTTTCTAAATATCTTAGTCCTATTCTTATGAACTATATATTCTTTATTATTCTTTAATATTTTTACATTAGTACCTAGCTCTTCTAAAACTTAAAATGGACCTAAATACAAGTCATTCAATTTATTATAATTTTAATTCTTATACAAGAGTAGATCACCTTTTTTTTTTTTTAGTGTACTTGTAGTGTACTTCCTTACAATCTAAATCATAATTAGTTTTTCTACTTTGTTTTGATATTAATAAATTGTTCCTGGCATCATTATGAGCTCTTTGCAATCTAAATTTTAACTCCGATGGATAAATAAATCACCTTCTCTCGCGACTTGCACTTGAAATTCCATGCCCATGTACGCGCTCCCTCGCCCGCTTCTAAAGGATCCGTGTGATGTATGTGTGTCTAGTGTACGTGTATATAGTTACCGGCGTCGGGGCGCCAGTCGTCGCGCTCGGCGAGCACGTCGGGCGGCGCGTGGTCGCGGCCGCAGCGCGCCGCCCATGTGCGCGCGCCCTCGCCCGCTTCTAAAGGCACTCGGGCTTCGCCCTCTTCCAACGCTACTAACACTTCTGCGTCGAACACCTGTGGGTAACAAAATATGTTCAGAAAAAGTAGCTTTTTTGATAATTTATAATTATCTGTGTACAAATGAAATAATTGCGTACTGTATGAAGAGATATCACACATCTCTTCATTCAGTACAGTGTACTGTATGTGGCGTAGTGAGTACACTACACACCCACCTCGACGAGCATGTTGGCGGCGAGCGCGTGCCAGTCGTGCGGCTCGAGGCCACGCGCCGCCCACCAGTCGTCGCCGCGCGCCGCCCCGCCGGCGCCGGGCCCCGCGCCGGGCCCCGCCCCGCCCAGCACTCGAGACAGCTCCGCCGCTGCCGCTTGTACTGCACGCTACGCATATGACAACATATCACTTAAACCAGCGTTGCCAATTCGTGAGGAATTCCCCAAACTGCGGGGATTTTCAGTTCTATTGGGTAATTGGTGGGGAATATCGAATTTATTCTCCCTAAAATTAGAGATATTCAGTTAAGTTTTTGGGTAATCCAGACCGTGTGTACAATTAAAGATGTACTCGGTGATACTTATTTGGATTATTGCATAAAAACATCAACTTGCGATAAAAATAATATATTGGTAATTCAAAACTTATAAACATGTATTACATTCTAGTGTCTAAATCGGTGTGCAAAGAGCGTCACTTAACAAAAGACGATCGTAATTATTGGAATAATAAAAGTTGTTTTCGCGGAGGTTGCATACCTTGCTGGTATACAACCTGTGTTGGTTTGATTCTAGACATACCGCCCGCCATGGACAGCATGTCCATCATAATGACAATGTAACTACAAACAAACAAAATAAAATTTGCAGATTCGCAGTCTTACATATACTAGGTTTACAGAAACAAAATAACATATTGAGCCACAACATAAAACTTAAAAAATCATCTTAACTTAAGAATTAACAATAATTATTAACTTATTGATCTATAACTTTAAATCAAACGAAACATAAATTATATATAACAATATAAAATTTTGAATGTGGACATATAACTTCACAAGCTGAACATTACAATGAAAACAAACTAGACGAAACCTAAATTATGCTTTTAATGCTTCTAATGCTAGAGACTAAATAATACAAAAAGATCTGAACCTAAACTAGGTTATTGTACCGCCCGCCCTAATGATTCGTAACTTAACTTCAGTGGACTGTATTTGGTGGTATTATCTTATATCTTAGGTAGGCTCATTTTCTACAATCAAATTGTTCAGACCTCCAGGTGACCACATTAGAAATATACTTTGTTATACAATAATAAACGAAAAATGTAAACCCTTACAGTGGGTGAAATCTCAATTTTTAATTCGACTCGAATTATATACAACTTTTCATGTAAATACAAAATATTTACATCAAATGCGACATTTTGAAAAGAACCGTAAGATATATTTTCTAAGTAGTGGAAATGATAACAATAAGAATCAAAAGAGCGATACGAAAGCCTAACTTTAGCAAGACTAGTGTTTTCTCTAGTCGTGGGTTTTTTAAATATTGTTAGATGCTCAACTTGAGTGATATATTTTTTGTCAACAACTACTAACGGTTTTGACTCTAAATTCCCAATGCTAGCATGCAAATAGACTGTGCTTTCGTGACGCGACTGGTAGCTGTCCAAAGGGTTTTGAAAAACCTGGCCAGATAGCATCCATCCAAGCCTAGTATTCTGAGTTACTAGAGCACCTGGAGTACACTTGATCATACCTTCCACTAGAATCTGGCTGAAACTATCAGCTTCTAGACGCAAGTCAATTTTATTGGGAATAAAAAACTCAAGGTCTGCTAATTGTGTCCCTATTAACTGCGGAAGCATTTCGCAAGTTAATTTTTGGGGTAATAAGATTGATGTTCCTTTGTCCAGTACATGAGCCCTGATGTCTACAACTAAGCTGACATCATGTATGGACTGTAGCTTGAAACCAACTGATGGTTTAGATACAGAGTTACTGTGATCGCCAAGGCTTGAAACAAGTGCTTTAGCTGGTAGTATTTGCGATTGCACAGCGGCATCTGGGATAAAAGAATGTGTTCGCTGATCGACCAAGGATTTGTGAGTGCAGTGATTACCCGACTGAGACTGCACCCCTACAAAAGCAATAGTGCGATTGGGATTTACTTCCTCTGGAACATTTGTATCGCTAGGCAATGAAGTTGTTTCTACGACAATGGCACTCGACTTGTCAACGAATGAATCTACGACATGGTTTTCCGTTGATGTTTCGACACTAAAATGTAATAGCGAGTGATGTTTTTTCATACACACGCGGCACCTGGAGGTTTGACGGCATGTAAACATTGAGTGATTGGAACCCATACAATTAAAGCACAGATTTTTTGAAATAACAAAATTACACCTTACCTCTACGCTATGCTGTACAAAATATTTACAATCACATAACTCATGCATTTCTGAGCAATAAACACATGAAATTGTTGTGGCGCAATGGACATGACTAAAATTTGACATTGAATTTACAGGCGGCAAATAATTATAAGAACTGCGATTTGCAATTTCGTGTAACACATTTTTTAAATCAGTCTTAAAATCATAATATAGTTCTATCGTGGTTTCATATATTTCATTTTTGTAATAACTGGAAGCCTTGTATTCTAATGTGTCTATTTTAATTATTATAGTCCGGTGCGTGTCTACCAAACATCTCCACAGCCCGTCTAAAGCTTTTAACTGAGTCTCTACATAGTCCAAAGAGAGACGATCGATAGGTAACTTTTTAAAATTAACATGTTCACTAATAATAACAGACTTAATATCATCTTGTACCTTATAATAAGCTTCCATGTTTGATTCTGAACACGAATATACTGAAAGATAACTTTAAAACTGTTTGAAAACTACACTTGCGTGGTAAATCAATCTTACAATAGAAAAAACACTTTAAGCTTAATATTTTACAAATTATTTTCTACACAAAACTATAAGTAAGTACTAAAAAGTTAATGTTCAAATCGTTTCTGCAGTTGCCACGCCACAAGATTTTCTTCTCAATAATGTGCAAAATTCACTCACTGTTTACTGGATCGTTGAGGTACCTCGGCTGGTAGGGTCTGTTGTATGCTGCTGTCAACTACTTTTGATTTTGACCGTAGTTTCACCCTTGGACGGTTGGACGGACGCAACGTAACTTTCCGTCTTGATTAACGGCGTTGTACTCGGGAATATTGTTGAATCGGGAATAAAGTTTTGAAAATAGCGTAAACCTCGTTTCAGCGTGATGAAAAGCCACGGCACCGTTAGTATGCAAAATTGTATCACCGTTGAATATTTTTTTTTCTTTAATTTTTGCTAGTATATCCGGCTATCGTAAGGACCAATGTACAATTAAAGATGTACTCGGTGATACTTATTTGGATTATTGCATAAAAACATCAACTTGCGATAAAAATAATATATTGGTAATTCAAAACTTATAAACATGTATTACATTCTAGTGTCTAAATCGGTGTGCAAAGAGCGTCACTTAACAAAAGACGATCGTAATTATTGGAATAATAAAAGTTGTTTTCGCGGAGGTTGCATACCTTGCTGGTATACAACCTGTGTTGGTTTGATTCTAGACACCGTGTAAGTCGGCACACCACACTACTACAAAATATGGAGAAGAAGAAGAACCGCTCAGAACGAATGGCTTAATGTAACTAACAACTGACAACTGAACGCCATTGTCTGTTGTAAATGTCCTTATCTGTAGACTGCCTGCAGTAAGTAAGCCGCACCATTCAGGAGAACGCGTAAACAAACAAAAAAACTGGACGCTTTAAAAGTATTTCTTAGTGAGTTTATCTAAATTTTTTTTTTCTGTCTAGAACACATATATCGAAGAGTCGCTATTTATTTAAATGATTTTGCGGAGTGTCCCTTCTGTACTTGTACTATTATGTATTCCGTGTCCTAAGTAAAATGAGGTTAAACGGCATTCAGTCGCTTATATTTAAAAAAAAATGACAACTTTAGCAGAATAATTAAAACTAATTTGCCACCTTATAAGTAATGCACTTACCCTAAGATCGTGCGTGGTCATCCGCACTCGCGCCCGCGCCGAGTCGCTGAGTCCCAGCGTCAGTTCCCGGCGACGGAGTGACACTTTCTCACGGAGCGACATCGTTAGATCGGAGCATTCCTTCTCTAGCTGTTTGTAGGAGCCCGTCTGTTCAAATAGGTGAAGCGTATGATAGGCTGGCCGAGAAGAATCGGGGGGATTAATAAATTATTGAAATCAATATAAGAGGTAGGAAATGGTCACAAGTGTGGCAGGCAACTCTTGATGGCGGCTGTACACTCTCGCCCTCGTACGAGAGTACGCACGAGTGCCCTGTGTGCGAGTGCGAGAGAGAGAGCATGGCCTGTCTCGTGGTATCACGGCGAGTGTACAGCCGGTATGAGTGTTACAAACGTCTGTAAACTAAACTAATAGTGAGTGACTATAAACAATCAATAGTTGTTTACCAAAAACACAGAGTAATATTAAACCCTGTTTGGGTGCCTGTTAATAATGTCTTGGTGTGTGTTTGCGTTTGTCATCTTAGCAATCTGCACAGAGACGAAGTGCGCCGTCAGTTTACGGGCCCACCAGACAGCTTTATGTATGTATGTATGTTTGTGTGTGAGTCACCTTAGCAATCTGCACAGAGAAAGGTCCGAAGCAGGCGTCGACGAAGTGCGCGTAGTCCCGCAGCGGCCGCTCTATAGCCGCCTCTATTTCGCTCGCCCACGTCGATAGCACTTCTAATTCAGCTCGTGCTACTACCGCCGCTACTGCTTGCGCGCATCTGCAAGTATAAATTAAAGTTAAATAGCCGAAAATTATATTCCCAAGCTTGTATTGCGACGCGTGGTCTTAACGCATCACTTAAGTGCCTGCTACACGGCTGCCGACCACGTCTTAACCAAGGTGACCTTGGTGGTTTACAGCCGTGTACATAGAGGTTTACAACCAAATTTCGAAATAATCTGTGTCGGTTGCCAACCAAGGTTACCTCGGTTGGGGCGTGGTTTGCAGCCGTGTAACTAGACACTTTAATGTCTATGTGTTTTGACCACATACTGAAACTTCATGCTGAAACAGATGACCTATGATCGCGTGTACACACTCACGTGATCTGGTAGTAGGTGCGGCAGTGCAGGCCGGGCCCGCGCACGCGCCGGCAGAACGCCGAGTCGTGCGCCGGCACGCGCGCCGCCGCGTGTACACACTCACGTGATCTGGTAGTAGGTGCGGCAGTGCAGGCCGGGCCCGCGCACGCGCCGGCAGAACGCCGAGTCGTGCGCCGGCACGCGCGCCGCCGCGTGTACACACTCACGTGATCTGGTAGTAGGTGCGGCAGTGCAGGCCGGGCCCGCGCACGCGCCGGCAGAACGCCGAGTCGTGCGCCGGCACGCGCGCCGCCGCGTGTACACACTCACGTGATCTGGTAGTAGGTGCGGCAGTGCAGGCCGGGCCCGCGCACGCGCCGGCAGAACGCCGAGTCGTGCGCCGGCACGCGCGCCGCCGCGTGTACACACTCACGTGATCTGGTAGTAGGTGCGGCAGTGCAGGCCGGGCCCGCGCACGCGCCGGCAGAACGCCGAGTCGTGCGCCGGCACGCGCGCCGCCGCGTGTACACACTCACGTGATCTGGTAGTAGGTGCGGCAGTGCAGGCCGGGCCCGCGCACGCGCCGGCAGAACGCCGAGTCGTGCGCCGGCACGCGCGCCGCCCGCGCTATCACCGCGCGCCACGCCGCCGCCTCCCACACGCCGCGCAAGCCCCACCAACCCACACCGCCTATCGACAAAATATCCATCAACAGGGCGGACTCAGTCTCGGCCGAGACTGACGTAGCAATGCAAAGAAAAGGGACACGTTGACGACATCCTCGCTCGCTCCGGCTTGTGTTATCTCTCATAATCAAACTTTTTTGAAGCTTTCGATGCGTACATACTCGTAGGAAAAAAATAATAAAATTTCGAAAAAATAAAAAAGGTGAACCACTTTCTAAAATAGAGTCGGAAGATGAAATCATCATGAGCGAATCAGATTTCAAACAAACACACAATAAACGATATTTGAAGTTATACTTACCAACGAGTAATATAAACGCGCCCAATGGGCATATGACGACTGCGACTATTAAAGCTACGACTGGCTGCAACAATCCCAGTATTGCTATCCGCCATAATATCACTTCAAACAACACGAGCCATCTGTGGACAAAAACTCTATTTAAAATCCGGCTCGAAGGACCAAAAACGTTTTTCGTATTAGCTGCCAGTAGACACGACTCACCTATTGTACGATGGCGGCGCAGGACAATCCAAGTCATACACCACCGCATTAGTCGCGTGCACGGCGACCGTCACTACAGGCATCCACAGCGGTACTACAACCGCCCCCACTAGCGACAAGAAACTCGCTACTAGCGCCACCAGCGGGAATATCAGTAACAGGCATATTGACCCCAACCCACCCACTACGCCGTAGTTCCACATCCTGTTCGCTTGTCTGCTTAACCCTTTTCCTAGTAAACCTGAAAATAACATTAGTCATAAGAGAGGTAGACAGCAAATCGCGGAACCTAAATTGACAATGAAGGATGTTTTTGACCTTTAAAAATTTTGATTTTACCAATTATCGTAAATAAAGATGTAATACAAGGTGTTACAAAAGTACCCCTAATGCCGAATATGGTAGATAGGGACCATCAAACTGAACAACTTTTACTATGGGACCAACTCTGAAATCGCGAAAAAAAAATCAGCTGTTTCATACAAACATTTATTACGAAAATATCAAAATGTATGAAACGGCTGATTTTTTTTTCGCGATTTCAGAGTTGGTCCCATAGTAAAAGTTGTTCAGTTTGATGGTCCCTATCTACCATCTTCGGCATTAGGAGTACTTTTGTAACACCTTGTATAGCTCATAAAATTGTTTATTTATAAATTGCTAACTAAAATAAAACAAGGGCAATGTGCTTACCGGTGTCAGGTTCAGTTTCAAAACGCGTCCGTTCTTTGGACACGTGTCGCCAAAGTTTGAGCAATCTCGACCACATCGTTTGAGTTTCACTGCTGCGCTTCGGGAACAGAGTGCCGTTCACCTGTCACACAAATAACATACACATTCAATTTATTATTTTACATATTTAAGTATACTTACCTATGTCAATTGAAAATTATTTTGTTCCTTTCATAACGAATGTTGTTTTTATGATTCTGGTTCAGATTAAATTAAAGTTAAATTACTAAAATTTTAACGAAATGCGCAATTTTGAATAATGCGAAACGTCTTCTAAGTCTCTGAAATTAAAATACCATTATCATTTAGGTATCTGTAGATGTGATTAGTATGGAAAGGATGTGGAGGTAGGTAGCTAAGGTAGCCACTGATAGGAAGGCCAAAGGGAAGATCTTCCTCCGGGCTGGGTGGTATTAGCCCGGGGACCGCGGTCCAACCGATGATGGTTGGAAGTTGTATATATGCAAAGTCGCTGAGTGAACTTCGTTAGCGAGATGTAGGATTTCCATATTGCGAGGTTGCTACTCCATACTTTAATGTTCATGTTTCTTGATACTAGCGCCATCTAGTAACACGGTGAGGAATCTTGTTGTCATGCCGTGTGTCGTGGTATGTGCGGCGTAGGTAAGGTAGGTGCCGCTACATATCCTTATAAAAATATACTAAGGTGAAGTCAAGAAGATATGTTTTATTTAACCTGCGAGAGCTCATAGTCGGGTACGAAGGGCCTCACGCGCAGTAACGTCCGTAGGGACAGCGGCGACCACCACGCCACCACCACGCCCAGCACGAACATCATGTTCCAGCTCCAGCACCACGTCCTGACCACAAACAAGTGTAATCAGGAGACATTTTAATGCTCACGGCTTCCTAACGAAAAAAGAAGTCAAGCCAAAATGATCTTTATAAAGATAGGCTTAAAGAGCATTTAAATCGTTAGTTTTTGTATTTGAAAGAATTAGTAAACTGACAAATAGTAAAAAAGGTATAGTAAGCCAATGATTACAAATTGCACAGGATTAATAGAATCAATACAAAGGTTTACTCATTATCATGACTAACGAAAGGAGAATCGGCACTCGCCATTAAAAAAATACTTAAAATAAAGCTAATAATATTTGCTACATTGATTAAGTTTGTCTTATTTTGTAGCGCATGTAGAAAAAAAGATATTAAACTATGAATATTTTTTAATATGGAAGAAACAACGAGTCTTTGAAAAAAGTTCTGTTATCCATATTAAATTTTCAAAGGGCAGAATAGTCACAATGAAATGTAAAAACGTGGCTGCATAAACCATGATTATTTTCCTGTTTTCTAAATTAGGAAAACGAAATGTCAATTTGACTTCCGATTCGGCATTGATCTGTCATTTAGTTGACAGATACTACAGACTAATAAGTGAAAAAGTACAGCAATTATGAATCATTTCAATATAGGTGAAAACAGCGATAACAAGGTGTGCAGTGTTCAAAGTGAAAGTGTGCCACGTTATATAGAAAGGGCCACAACCCCATTCGTTTTAAGAAAACAAACATTGAGTAATTGAAATGTAATTAAGTAAATCTAAGGACTCTATCAATTAAACTTTTTCTATAATGAATTTTAATTATGATACTTGTAGGTACTATTTTGTTGTCATTTGATATGTAATTTTTTAAGAACATTTTTATATTTTATTAAGTTACGTTATTGACTTGATTTATTAATTAATCTTTTGTTACATTTGACATGTACATTTTTAAGTTAGCATTTAGTCATCTTTGTCATTTCTTCCCTTGGCAGGATGTTCGGTGCATACGCACCAAACACAGTGACGTGCGATTGACGTCACACGCTGTCGTCGATGCGCTTGCATCGACTGACATAGTTTTAACTGTAGTATGTATATTTCAGCGGACTTTACGGGTCGCGTGTACTTACTCATAACATTATTATAACAGTTGTTACGTTGTGACAGAACATTATATTATTTTAACATAAACATTACTTTTATCATTTAACATTTTACCACGACCAACCCTCGCTCCCCAAACACGGATTAAAAAAGTACACAACTTCAGTCTCCTCCGGATATCTTTCTATTGTAAGTGATAAGAATATTTTCGTAAACTGTAAGTTATACATGTGTAGTTCAACAAAAATAAGAGATTAGCAACTCTTAAGAGCTAAGCAGGGACAGTACATGTCATGACATGTCACAAATGAGACTCACCTATGGGCCAGATTCACTAATCGCCACCCCGGCCACCTCGTACTAGTAGCCCTAATTATATCTTTCTCCGCCAAAAACACCGGTTGCGAAGGATCCGACCGGGGGGTCACTATAGAAGTGGCTCTCGAGCTCAGCACTGTGGGGATTCTCTCGGAGCGTCCACGGAAGTGACGCACGACTACCCAGTTCTGAGGGGACCAGATACGAGTGTTCCACGTGAACTCGCGCGTCGGAGTTTTGGCTGCACGGAGTTCCTGCAGGATTGAGGCTGGTTTTATTATTATTGACAAAAATTTACACATAAACCAATGCATTAATTATAATATATATTTTATGTATCATGTCTTAGTACAAGGCTGGCCAAACCCAGGCACGCGGACCAAAAAATGGCCCACTAAGGCGTTTGAATTTGCCCGCTAGCGGTCGGCGGGCTGGCCGGCCCGGCTTAAAAGTTGTTTTATTTTATTTTATTGTTATTGGATCTTGTTTGCTCGATTGCGTCTTTAGACTAGACTATAAATGTTAGCCATTATACTCTTTCAAATCACAAACATTTTCTTTTTACTGCACTCGAATTCGTACCAACCTTCATGAGCAGAGGTTCCCTATCCCTCAAGAAGGCCAAATCCCTCAGCAAGAAGTATCGATGTTGTGCCAAGCTGTGCGCCTGCATGGCGGCGGCGGCGTCCTCCCTGGCGGCCCAGCGCAGGTCCGCGCGTATGCGCGCCGCCGCCGCCGCCACGCGCTCGCGCCGCCACGCCGCCGCGCGCGCCAGCACCGGCTGCGACGCGCATATGCGCACTTCGGCCAACGCGACGCCCGCTTCCAGCTTGCGCCGGACGCCTTCTTCCGCTCTGGTCATATTACGATACATGTGAAAAATGCATAATTATGAACACGTTCGATAGACGACAGACATAATCTAAAACAAAGTTAATACTTCAGTTCGACGACGGCCATCTTTCGTCCTTAAACAATAAACATAGCTCGAAAAGTGTATTAATAACTTTCTCTTGCACTCATCCGTCGCTTATGAGCACCACTCACATAGTCTAATATATATTAATTTATGGTACACACGACGGCATCTCAGACTATACATGTTGACCTTGAGACCGCCGTTTTGCCCTACGTAATAAAAGCTGTTTTCGCAGTTTAACTGTATAACCTGACGTGCTGTCGTGTGTACTATAGGTCTGATCGTATACTCTCTTAAAATTGTTCGTATATGACTGTTTGTTGCCTAAATAAATAAATAAATACTTATATAAATGACACAAGGAAACATGCTCAATCCAGCTATAGAGATGTTCGAGTAGTATCCGGTCGTTGTCCGGGCATGGCTCACCGGTCCACGATGGCGGCGGCCCGCAGCTGCGCGGCGAGCAGCGCCGGCACGTCGCGCCCCAGCGCCGCCAGCTGCTCGCTGCCCAGCACCGCGCTGCACACGCGGGACACGTATTCCCGCATTGCCGCCGCCCGCACCTCCTAACATAAACTATCATTATACAACATGTCACAAAAGTACCCCTAATGCCGAATATGGTAGATAGGGACCGACGAACTGAACAACTTTTCTTATGGGACCAACTTTGAAATCGCGAAAAAAAATCAGCTGTTTGATACAAACATTAATTACGAAAATTTCAAAATGTATGAAACGGCTGATTTTTTTCGCGATTTCAGAGTTGGTCCCATAGTAAAAGTTGTTCAGTTTGAAAATCTCTATCTACCATTTTCGGCATTAGGGGTACTTTTGTAACACCTTGTATAGGGTGGAACCGAAATAAGTGCCAATACTTCAGGGGAACAGTTCACTTCAGTTTAGAACACTTTGGTGAAAAAAATCTATTGAATTTAATGTTTTTACTAGCTTCGAATCGAAACCGAGGGACTTTCATACGAACTTTTATCCCCTATTTCAACCCCTTCAAGCCTTTTTTCGCGATAAAAAGGTAGCTAATTATAAATGTATGCGTACATTGTACGCATATTATTATAATTTATTTAGCGTACATTTTAAGTGCTCACCAAAATAATTTTAGCTTGCCAAAATGGATTAGGTTTGTGTTTTGACCACTCGCCACTCCATAATGCTTTCATGCATGTTGCATGCTGCAAAAATTTTATTAAATCATCTGATTGTTAGTCCATGTAAATTTAGGTCATACAATACACACCCTTAAATAAAAAGGAAATTAGCTTCATTTCTATAATGCTTCATGAAACACAATTTGGTGAGCATTTATTCGTTTTGGCAGGTATTTTAAATTTATTGTAATGACAACTTATATTGTTTAAATAAACACAAGCCATTTATTTATTCGTTGTATTGGTGCAGTCTTATAATATTAATTATAATTTGGCTCCTAGCTTGGGAGATGAATCAAACAGCCAGTGTTGCTGTAGCGCTAAGAAGCTAAGAACTAAGTTTATTTATTTGTACATCTTATATACTAAATTATTACATATTATTATATGTGCGTCAGCTGGGTGTACCTAACACAGTGTGTGTGAGTTTGCTCTAGATACAAAGTCCGAGCTGACGCTACATCACTCCCCCCTAAAATGAAGGAATAGGGAAAAAGGATGTATATTTAAAAGTTAAAATAAAAATTACTAATATTAAAGTAAGCTACGATTACTAATGAACAGGTGTTGTAAAATGACACTCTGTTCACTGACCGAAGTGAATTGCTGTATAGGCAAAATACTCGCGGCGATAAAAATAGATTTGTTTTTATTCAATTAATCATTGCATTCAGTGCATAGGATTAATTGAATTTAAATCTGACGACTGGCTTCGATATTCTGCCGGAACGGGTTGTCTTCACGTTTGCCTTGGCTGGCTGTTGACCCTCAGGACTCGTCGATGGTCCAGGCTTCATCACGGGCGGCGGCTGCGGTTGTTCCTCGCTGAGTTCGCCACTCTGCTCATCGTGAAGTAGGAAGGCTGGCTTGAGACGGTCGATGGAGATAGTGGCTGTTCGGTTTGGCAACTCGACGGAGTAAAACTTCTCGTGACGTTCGAGCACTTTATACGGGCCGTTGTAGGGCGGTGTAAGTGCGCTCTTCATTGCGTCATTGCGTATGAATACATGTGAGCAAGTTCGTAGCTCGTCATGTACGAAGATGTTACGCTGAGTATGTTGTCTCCTCGGTGTCGATAGCAGTGACGTCATCGTTTGCTGTAGTTGCTGTAACATGCCATTCTCGTCTTGAGGTGTCGTCCTGGTGGTGAAGAAATCTCCAGGTAGTCGTAGTGTTGTGCCGTAGGTCAGTTCTGCTGCGCTCACTTTTGTGTCGTCCCGTATTGCGGTGCGAAGTCCGAGCAGGATCATGGGCAATTCTTTGACCCAGTTTACTCGGTTGCACTTCGTCATCAGCGCGGCCTTGAGTGTTCTGTGCCAGCGTTCTACTTGTCCATTAGCTTGCGGATGATAAGCGGTGGTGTGGATGTGGTTGATGCCCAGCTTGTTTGTCAGCTTCCGGAATAATTCGGACTCGAACTGTCGTCCTTGATCTGACGTAATCGTCGTCGGTGTTCCGAATCTGGCAATCCAACCTCTGAGTAGAATCTGGCAGATGGTTTCGGCGGTGATGTCCTTGACGGGATACGCTTCTGGCCATTTTGTGCAGCGATCGATCATCGTTACGCAATATTTGCATTCTTCGGACGTAGGTAACGGCCCGATTATATCAATGTGCAAGTGTGCGAATCGATCGGCCGGCGGAAAGTGCATGATCGGCGAAACAGTATGACGTTGCACTTTGGACTGTTGACATAATAGACATGTCTTTGCCCATTTTCCGATGTCTGTAGTCATCGATGGCCAGAAATAGCGTTGCGCTAGCATGCGTCGTGTTCCTCTGACGCCGGGATGGCTGATGTTGTGCACGATGTCGAATGCTTTTCGTCGGTACAGCGGCGGTAGGTATGGTCGCATATAGCGCGTCGATGTTTCGCACAATATGACCTTGTCGCTATTCGGTACGGGAAACATTTTAAACTGCAAGTGCGGGTTGTTTCGCAATTCTCTCAGCTCGCTGTCTTTTTCTTGCTCCGCCGACAGTTGCTCATAGTCGATGGGTGAAGGGAAGGTAATCTCCTCCACTCGAGAAAGGCAGTCAGCAACAACATTATCTTTGCCGGATATATGTTGTATGTCAGAGCAAAATTGTGAGATGAAGTCGAGCTGGCGCAGTCTTCTTTCCGTGTCACATGAGCTCGCTGGTTTGTGTAAAGCAAACGTCAGCGGTTTATGGTCTGTATAAACCGTAAATTCTCTTCCTTCAATCATGTGACGGAAATGTTTTATTGCCATGTATATAGCAAGTAGTTCCCTGTCGTACGTGCTGTACCGTTTCTGTGTTTCGCTCAGTGTTTTGGAGAAAAAGGATAGAGGTTCCCATTTTCCATTCACGTGCTGCTGTAGTACTGCTCCTGCACATGTGGCCGAACAATCTGTTATCAGGCCGAGACGAGCGGAAGTGGATGGGTGAGATAGTGCAACAGCGCTTTTTATGCTTTCTTTGCACTTCTCAAACGCTTCTTTTGACGTTTGTGTCCACTTTATTTCGCTTTTGTCCTTCCTCTTGGAGTTGTGCAGGTACTTATTGAGCTCAGCTTGTATGTTAGCAGCGTGAGGTATACACTGGCGGTAGAAATTCACCATGCCAAGAAAACGTCGCAGCTGTTGGACTGTTGTAGGCAAAGGAAAATTCGATATTGCCTCAGTCCTGTCATCCAGCGGACGTATGCCATCTTTGGATATGTGGTAGCCCAGAAAATCCAGTTCTTCTTTGCCGAATTCGCATTTTTCCACGTTTAGTGTGATGCCGTATTCGTCCATTCTCTCCAGGACTTTTCGAAGTAGGGTCTCGTTATCCTCTTTTGTCCTTGATGGGATAAGGATATCGTCGATAAAAACAAATACATCGAGCCCTTTAAAAACCATGTCGACGAAACGTTGGAACGTTTGGCTGGCATTACGTAATCCAAACGTCATTCTCGTGAATTCGAAAAGTCCGAACGGTGTTGTTATCACGGTTTTCGGTATGTCATCTTCGAAAATTGGGATGTGATGGAACGATTTTCGGATGTCCAGCTTGGAGAAAACGGTCTTGTCACGCAGCAAGTATGTAAAGTCTTGAAGCCTTGGTATAGGGTAGCGATCAGGAAGTGTGACGGCGTTTAATCGCCTGTAATCGCCGCATGGCCTTAATTCGCCATTTTTCTTTGTGACGATGTGAAGCGGCGTTGCCCAAGGACTGTTGGAGGGGCGGCAAATGCCTAACTCCATCATCCTTTGGAATTCCTGTTTCGCGGCTTTGTACTTAGCTGGGTTCAATGGACGAACTTTTGCATAGATCGGCGGTTCCGTCGTATGTAAATAATGCACGACATTATGCTTAGGTGCATTTTTCAGCGTCGACGGCCTTGTTACGTCAGGGAACTCACGTAATAACTCGGCGTAGGGTCCGGTTACATCTATCGTGCGGACCGATGAGTCATTCGAGTGCATTGTGCGCGCGGCAACCGATAATTTCGTTATTTTGTCGATCAATCTCTTTTCGCTTAGATCAATGTTTAGTTGATTTTTAGCAAGAAAATCTGCTCCGAGAATTGATCTGCGCACATCGGCTATGACGAATGTCCACGTGAATGGTCTTCGTAGTCCCAGATCTATGCAAACTGTCTTAAATCCGTAGGTCTTTATTTGCGTTCCGTTGGCGGCATAAATTGCGTAATCGGCATTTGTGGGCTTTTCCTTTGTGCGGGCGAGTACAGATATGTCTGCTCCGGTGTCTATTAAAAATTGTGTCCCACTTTTTCGGTCGGTGACACATAGACGGTAACTTTTTCCGTCAACACCAACTCCCGCCGCGGTTAGTGTCGGAGTTAGTTTTCCGACGGCGTATTTCGCTGCGCTTTGTATGTACAGCGAGCCTTATCTGTACACCGCGTCGATTGATCTCCAAACTTTCGGTGGTACCAGCACATCCAGTCCTTGAGTTTTCGGGAACGTTTCCTGGAGTGGGAGTGGGATTTCGATTTGCGTCTGTCTTGCTCTCTCGGTATATGATGATGTGATTGGCGCATCTCGCGTAATTGTCGCGCAAGAAATTCCACTCTTCTCGACAGGAGTTCTTCTAAGGATTCTGTGGATAGTTGTGGAGACGAGGACGCCATTTTTGTTCTGAGGATTCCTGTGCTATGAGCTAGCTTGATGTAACGCTTGACTATGTCTATGAGGCAACTGTGCTGTCTAGTTCGAATCTATGTGCGACTTCTCAATTTGACTGGTGAGACCCGCTTGTGGGAGGCCAGCCAAACCGATCCGCTAGAAAACGAACGACGAAAACAGTTACGTCAGACTGCGTGATTGCGCTTTCCTCAGCTTGTTCTTGCTTGATGGTTACTGGGTGGCTGCGATCTGTTTGTCTCCCTGGTCGACGAAGGACTTCCGTGATTATACGCCTTTTGAAATTTCAATCGGTGGGATCCGCTTGTGGAAGGCCGATTGAAATGTGCGATCACGGAGAAATCCAGCAGAATCACGTCGGGGTCACCAATTTGGCTCCTAGCTTGGGAGATGAATCAAACAGCCAGTGTTGCTGTAGCGCTAAGAAGCTAAGAACTAAGTTTATTTATTTGTACATCTTATATACTAAATTATTACATATTATTATATGTGCGTCAGCTGGATGTACCTAACACAGTGTGTGTGAGTTTGCTCTAGATACAAAGTCCGAGCTGACGCTACAATTGTATTGTAGAATTGTATTTTATATATTTGTGTATGTTTTATCGAACTACAGCGTCATCAAACCGGTCCCGACGGAAGACCAGCGCTGGTCCATTATGCTGAGTCGGGGCCGTTTTGAGACAAGTAGTGTTTTAGTTTGTACCTTAACTTTTATTACGTTTCATTGTACCTACTGTCTCAAATAAAATGTTCTCCTTTCTTTCTTTCTTACCTCCTCGATGTCCTTCATGGGCATCTTCTGGCTCGCGAGGTGCTGCGCTCTTCTTTCTCGGAAGTGCAAGAACCAGCCTCTGGACTCCCGCTCCAACAATGCTTGTAACGGCGCCGCCGCTCTCCGCAGCACTTCACGGCGGTATAGACGTAAATCAACCTGTGACATCCCGTAACAATTACGATCAATATGTTTGATCAATTATAAACAATTTCGATAGGACCAAATTTGACGTAGTCGCTTACTCTTGAAAACAAACCCGATCGATCGCCATTGGAAGTTTAACGTTTCGTACTCTTGATTGCCACCCACCAATCCGCATTTGGCCCGCGTGGCAGGTCATGGTCCATCATCCTTAGCCACCCATAAGGAAGGCTTATGTATGCGTCAGCAGTGACGACATTAAAAAGGACCGATGTCGACTCTGGATTGCGACATCAGCGCTTTATTGGGCCAATATTGTATAATTGAGTGAACTAATTGCGATTGGAATTGAATTCATGCATTCGGTTAAAAAGGCACTATCGATTAAAAAAAATGGATTGAGATTGACATCTCCACAGTATACAAAAAACCGTCTGGGGGAAGGGGTACAATCCGCCCTTGAATACCTCAGTCCTCTGCGGCGTGGTGTACAGACACGGAACACGTGGTACTGGCCGTGGTGTCTCTCTTGCGTCAGTTTTCTCCGAGGCTGCCCGCCGCATCGCGCGCGTCACCCACGCCGCTAGGGCTGCGATGTCTTCTTGGTGCTCGGGCTGATAAATAATCAAACTATTGCTATAAAATATCATCTCATACATCTAAACAATACCTATACGAAAAGTCAGTTCTTCTACCCAGAGAATATCGCTCGGTCTCGTCCGGCTAGACCCCGAAGAAAGCGGACACGGCCGATTAGTATTTAACCTATAGAGACATCAAGACCGTATAACACAGAACAAATCTTTCCGCCACTATTAGCAGGAGGGGAGGTAAACACGTACATCACACTACAAAAAAAGGTAGTAGTGTGCTGTGCAGGTAGGTCTGTACTGTGTGACAGCTGCCTTCCTAATACTGTATTTTCTATCGTTAACTTATCGTAATGGTTTTTATTTTATTTCCAAATAGCACTTAAATAGAAACATGTTTTAAGAAACACCATGTTCTCGTAGATTTGAAGTGTCGGATCGCTTTTTACAAGATAAAACAGCACGATTCGCCATTTTTCCGGGAGTGTTTTTTCGCTAGTGTGCTCTAGCGACTCGAAGCGATACAGAATGGTAATGGCCGGTCGCACTGAAGTAGTTTTATTAAATGACTATGGCCATATGGCCATCGGCTTTGACGGAGGGGGTCGCCCGTCTTTGCCGTCTCCATAGGCTAAATGCTCTAAGTGTTTACACAATCATGACATGAAAGACTACCAGGAATTTATACGATAATTTAAGAAAATAATTTTACCTTACAGATGAGTTCAGCCACTAAATAACGTGATCTTTCTTCGCGTATTTTCTTGTCAAGATCACGCGCCTCCAAGGACGGCATTCCGACCAAGAGATCCAGGAGCCTGTAATTAAGATTATATTTCAAATTTGACACCTAAATAAGTTTTAACTGCATTGTAAAGGTTGCATGAGCAAGAATGAAGATCTAATTGGATATACAAAAATTAAAAAGAAAGAGAGAAGTGAATATGTGAGTGTAACCAACATTTTGAAGTGAATACCTGTGCAGTCCCATCAGCAATGACTTGGTACCAGCAATAACTGACAACGGTTCATCTCTGAGCAGTCTATCCCTTGCCACCACGACTATCAGGGCGACAGCTCTCGCGACGTGGCAGTACAGATCCTCCCGCGCGCGCGCACGCCCCCGCTGCAGCCACCCCGCCACCCGCCACACGTGCGTTTGCCCCGGAAATGTGCGAGAAGGCACCTCGAATTCCCTGCCATTACCAACTTTATCTTTATCTTCTTAAAAGTCATGATTCAGTGAAGGGACAAGAATAACAACGAAGAGTAATCATGCTTTGATATTCTCTAACACCTATTCGATGAAAATGAATCAATGACGATGCGGGAAATACACATAAACATATAAAGTGTATAGAAAAACACAATGGAAGCGTTTTAATGAAAACATGCTATGTAATGGGGTTTGAACATTTGTGCCAAATTGCACAAAGGTTTACATGTAGGATATTAAATACACATAAATAAAGTAACAGATATAGGGCGACATACCCCCATTCGCGTATCGATTCCAACTGTTTAGCGTTTAGTTTCTTCATGTTAAATATTTTGTCCTTGTGCAGGCTTTACGAAAAAAAGATTATTTTATATATTCGGGTCCGACATTAAAACCTAGACAGTTATAAGGTTATGTAAACAACGATGATTTATAAGCGCTAGTCCATCTAGAAGCCGCAAGTTAGTAGATAAAATATATTATAAGTATGAAATGTGTGGTCATACATGTATGATAGGTACCTAAGTCTATTCTATAGGGTTTGAATTGTTTTAAATAGGGTAAGCTCAGCTAAAAACTAATAACTGGTGCACCAAGCAGTTGTCGAATTTATGCATTGTTTACAAATTGTGTTAATTTTTTATTTGGATATGAGAGCGATAAATTATTATGCCTTCAATATTGATGTTATGGTAACGATAGTATCCGGCGCATATTAAAGCCACAGTTGTAGTAATCAATATCCAATGTACTTGCAGTAATATAATACACGAAGAGAGATACTTCAATATTTTATTACGACTGGCGTTCGACTCATATGACACATGAGCGCCCCAGCCACCCCGGTTGTTAGATTGTCAGCTATTCAATAATAATATTTAGCATGATAAAAGTCTCGCAAAAACCCTTTACAAAGGGGATTGTGGTTATAAATACTGTCTTTAATATTTGAAAACTTATAACATTATTCATACAGTTATTGCAATAAAAACATCGAGTATCTCATATCTTGAGAGATAGACTCGATGTTTAGTACCGTAGTGTAACTAAATAAATAAACAGATTTCGGATTAAAAAAAGTAGTATTTACAATCCGTGTTCCGATAAACCGTATTGATTTATCATGTTATTATTAATATTCAGGTAAGCTTAATACTGGTGAGAGTGGTGAATCTGAATATTAATGCCCGTACTAATAAAGATTGTATAGTAGATGAATAGTTACACAGTGTTTTGTCCCTTTCTTTTTAATGTCAAACTTAAATAGTCGGATGGATAGTAACTATTGTGTAACTATACATCTGCTATACAATCTTTATTAGTAAGGGGGTAAATCAGTATTTTAAAAGAAGCATAACTTAGACGGGCGATCTCATGGTGTCATTGAGAAAAAAAGAACTTAACAAACACGTGGCGAAGGGAGAGAGAGCGCAACGAACTTAGTCTGAAAAGCGTATCATTTGTTGTGCACGACATTAATTGAACATAACAAGTTCAAAGGCCACGGGCTCCCTTCCTTTGTTATTCGAGGCGTTTTAATTTTGATAACTAATGCTTAATTGCTGCATTTCTCCTCATTCATGAATTTCACGATCAACAAAATGTGGAGAACATGCTTGAGCTATTTATTTATTTGTTGACTTTTGTCCTCTGTATCAAAATATAACCTTGCACTTTAACCATCAAGGCCCGGAAATTGAGACACAATAGATATTCCATTGTTGACCGGCCGCATTCGGCCGCTCATGAATTAAAATACAGCTATCGTGATTGTTGATCACGATTTTATCTCGTAAATAACAGTAAGACATGTGGCATTGTGCGTATGGCGTTTGCGTCACTATAATTTCAAAATCTTATCGAACTTAGTATTTTCAAGTTCGTCATCCTTTTTTATGGAAAATGAAACACTAGTCATTTGATCGGGGGCTTCCTTTACCCCATAGATGTGGGCATATATGTTTTAAATAGATCAGATCCTTAGCATCTCATATAAGTGCGAAACAAAGGCTCCCCTTTGAGTAATATTCCTTATAGTTCAGAAAATAGGGTTAGCAGCCATAGAAAAAAAAATATAATTTAGAATAATATTATTTCATAATAATAGCTTCATTTGGAAATGAATAACTGTACCGATGATTTTAATAATGTTCATGAGCCTGATATAAGAAATCGAAAACGCATACATTAGTGCTACATAGTCAAGTCACAAGACTGATACATGTTAGCTTCAATACCAGCAGTAGTTTAACGATGACCATTTCAACTTCTGGGATAACTCAATTTCAGTATATATATGCCTTTTCTATATTATAAGTATTAGGGTAGAGACTAGTTTGGACATTTTAAAGTTTTGTTCATAATTCTAGATTAGATAAGTGTTTATGATATTGATTATCTTGATTCTTGACTGCTATCAAAAATTAAATCTTAAATGATCTGCTTAATTATAATAAAAGGTATTTTTTTTGTATTCAACATACCCCTTCTCTCTGATGGCATGGAGTTGCTTAGGAGATAGGGGGTGGGGCTCTACCCCAGCGTCTAGGGCGGCTGCGTCCAGTTCGTCGCATGGTGGCGCTATGATGATGTCTGAGGGTCGGTTGCCGGGACCATTGAATCGGGACTGGGGGAGAACTGTGAAAAGAAGTGTGGGTTATGTTGTGGTCTTGAAGATGGCAGATTCATGTAGATTGTGCTGGAGACAGACCAAAGCCGCACCGTCAGTAAACCATACAACCTGAGCGGTCATTTTGTGCCAAATCGTGGTGTAACATGTAGGTAAGCATTTCATGTACAGAAGCCAATTTTGTTCTGGCTTTTTGGCTTTGGTCTAGATCTGGTCTGTCTCCAGCTCCATCTACATGAACATAATGATGGCCTTGTGTTGTCGTCTCTCTCCGGTGACGGTCCGGCTCTGGCCTACTGGTGCCATGAACAAGAAGCCTTCCAGGGTTAATATAACACAAGCTTTTTAATCAAATTTGTTTAAACATAATCTAATTTTTATACTCTTATATACCAGAAAATGTTAAATGTGAATTAGCAACTAGATTGGTTTAGATGTAGTGGTAGCAAATAATAGCTAATCAACAAAAGTGAAACTACATTCACAGTAATTATAAAATTCTCATCTCGTATCTCGTTACTTGCATGATAGCTGATGTTTCAAATGATAATTGTTTAACAACAATAGATTTTCAGTTTTGCATTATATCTGATTTCTCTGAATTTTAAGTGAGATAAGACTACATTCTAATTTTCTAACTATTTGTAGGTGGTGTTGTGTGTCCTTTTCAATCTGAAATCTATTGATAATTAATATTAATTTTAAAATCTGTTAGTTGATACAGTAGATGCAATATATATTAACCTATATTTTAGTACCATGTGACTTGTGCAGAAGCAATTTTAGGTACAACAATATTTAGTGTACAAGCCTCATTGACTATGGTTGGGTTCAAGTTATATGCCATGAACTATCCAGACCCTCAAATAACATATTAATAAAAAATATAAATTATCAATAATTTTAAGCATAAAAAGCACATACTACTCACAAATACTTAGAAAATTATGATTATTTAATAAGCTGCTCCTTCATAGTTAATTTGCCATGCAAAAATTGTTTCCATAGAGTATTTTCATTGCCTTTATTTTCGGACCAGCAGCATCATTGTACATGAAACGAAAGTAAATCTCACCAATAGGGAATGTTTTCCAGTGGTACAGAAAGTCTTCAGCTACTTGCTTTATATTGTTCACAAGCTGCTCGACTTCCGGTGGCGCACCCACCAGCTGCACGTCGAAGCGCAGCGGTTCGCGCTCCGGAGGCGGAATCTCCAGCAGCAACGAGTTGGGCCGCGAAGCCCGCTCGCCTTCGCCAGCCATAATGATCATACACGATAGAGCTGCATCAGACCCCTCATGCTTCAGACGGCGTGCCGTGCATTCTGCCTCGCTAATAGCATAATCGTCTCCGGCTCTGCAGTGGGCGGAGAAATCACTTGACACCGACCTCTTGTTTTATTATATTCATTTGATCCACTGAGCTTTATGTTGAGCCCGCTGCATTGAATTGTTATTTTTGTCTAGGAATACATTATGACGGTTCTGGTACGAACGAATTTTTAACCATTTTAAAAATAGGATTCCGCAGGGCGCAGACAAAAGAAAAAAGCAGTGGATACGAACGAATGAGATACGATTACGAAAAGAAAACCGATGAAAAACCAAACCCAGCCTAGCCAATTTACAATTTGACACAACTGTCACTGAACTAAATTGACAGTGACATGACATGTCTGTCAAGCCTGTCAAGACAAATATGACAGCTGACCATAGTAACCATAGAGAAAACCAAACAGAATATACATAGATTCACAAACTAGTCAGTCAGTGGCTTTTCGCTATTAGAATCAAACGAAGCGAGAAAAAAATAAACTAACCATTTGATTTAGGATGTATGCTTGATTCCTTAAAGCAAGGCTTGATTCTATCTCTTCCTATTAAAAAAAGTTTAAAGAAGTATTTAAAAAACGCAAAAGATTTTTGCTTTTTGTGCTCGAAGCGGAAAGTAATGAACAAAAAAAAACTTGTCAACTTGTCAATTAACTAGTTCATCTGTGCTTCTGCTTGTCAATGTGGTGATTTGTTGAGTGAGTGAGTTGTTTATTATTACAATAAATTCCAGAAATAAGAGTTTTAATTGAGAATTTTACGAACATTTTCAGAAAGTGATACATATTCTTGCGTGTACTTTTCGAACCGCTACTTATCTGGCGGCGACGCGTTTTATACAATAACATCGATTCGATTTCATTGTCTTCGAGAGGCCGAAGGTGATCGGAGTAGGTATGTCCCACATTACCTGTAAAATAACGAAAAAAAATCAGTTATCTATAATGACGCGCATATGAAAATTACCAAGTGTATATCTAGCGAAATCGTATTTTATTAACTGTATTTTAGGTAAGTTTATGTTTTGTTGCTCCATTTGTTCGAATTCATAAGTGAAGCTCTGACTGTGCTACCTTGTTTCAGTTATGGAAGCAATGGATATTCAAGCTGTGGAGTCAAAGCTGAGCGATGTGACTGTTACGGCTATTCCAATGAGCAGTAAAAATGTCCACAAGGACTTAGGACATGGCGGAAGCAGTCACGCAACTATTTCTACCGTGCCTGCCTCTTCGCCGCCTTCTGTCGGCAAAGATAAAGACAACGGCACCTCTAAGTATGCCCAGTTACTAGCTGTTATAGAAGAAATGGGTAAAGAAGTTCGGCCAAGCTATTCTGGCAGTCGTAGTTCTGCCGAGCGCCTGAAACGTGGCATAGTCCATGCTCGCATTCTTGTAAGAGAGTGCCTCATTGAAACTGAGAGGTCAGCTCGGCAGTAGTTTGCCACACAACATATTATCACAGTCAATTTTTAACCCTTACTATACATTGGTACATCTCTATTCAAATATTGTCAAACTGTTTAAATAACTGCCAGATTTAACTGTAACAATTAAATTAATAATAAAAAAAGAGCAAAGTTAAGTTATTAAAAACCATGTTTATTTATGCAAATATTTTGTGAATGAGCATGGGAACAGTATCTTAAAATACCTGCTTAAGTTTTTCAAGATATTCTTATAATTTTAAATGTTGTCATTATTACAGTTAGTTAACTTTCTCTCAGGGTTGAGATCTTATTTGTTAGAATATAATATATAATTCAGGGTATGTAGATTTATATAAGAACAGTGAATTTTCTTAGTAATTTTTAATGATTTTTTATTTATGAGGACACCAATACAGGTGAATTATGTCTGGATATAAAGTTTATTTTTCCACATTAAAGGACATACTTTATAGTTGTTATTTGCATAACATGTTGATAACTAAGTGATAGATAAAATATAACATAAGCAGACCTGGCAGTTGTCAATATGATCAAATATAAATATTTCAAGTATCAGATGTAATGTCCTGAATATCAGGCTGTGATTGCAACATTTATTGTGAACATCTACCTCAAAACTCAACAAATAATGATATTTTTAATGTTTATATGTTGTATTGTATGTATATGCAGTGATGTCATTTTGATGTCTATTAATTATATTAACCAGATAATAAGTAAAGAAAGTTTTCTTAAGACAATTTATTTACTAGAGAGTCAAATATGTTTCTTTGATTGATGAACTGGTGTATACTGTTAATACACAAACGACATTGAGATCCTATTAGAGAACATTATGAAAGTGACTTTATATTTGCAAATAAGAAATAGCAATTAATTGATATTATTTATAGATATTAACTATCAATTATTTTATGAACGTAAAACCAATCTTGTGACCTCATCATAGAGTATGTAAAATAGATTAAGAGAAATTATGCTCATTGACTCTTGATATTTTTTTGTAGAAATAAGTTGTATATAATTTAGTTTTAATGTCTTTCAAATTAAGTTATATTCCTACAGTTTTTAGTTTTCATTTAGAACAAAATCTTCATGTAAGTTGTCCATTTAACCCAAATGATTGAAGATGTATTTTGCAAGAGTCGTATTACAGTGTGTTTCATACAATTTCTGCAACAAGTTTAGAAATGATTGGTCCAACTGCCGTAAAGTATACTTTTTAATGTAGTTAGTATTAAGAAGAATTTACGAAATAGTTTTAAATATGAAAACTAAGTTACCAATTAATTTGTAATGTACTTACATACTTCTTTCATTAGTTTATTATCGAAAATAGTTCCAAGTCCACTTTAGTCAATATGTAAACAAAAATAGATTAAACCTCATTTTTATTAAACCATTTTTCAGACAAGTAAAATATCTGTATTTAATGAATGTTTATACTAAGTCTTATGAAGATATTGTGGTGTTAAACCACCTAACATTGTATACGGATTTGCCTTCTGTTTATGAAATTTTATTGATAAATTACATATAATAGGAGATGAAAAAAAATTACTAAACATTATTTTAAAACGCTTTACATTTGCTTTGTAACATATTGCTCCTATGCATTTATCTTAAGATACCTATACAATGTCCTATGGCGCAACTCGGAGATACCATCTCTAGGTAATTGGTTGATCAATACAATAAAAAATATCAATTACCTACTAAACAAGTTACCAGCGATAATATTCCAATGTTTCAATTACTTGGTCAAAATCTATTTTTCATAATAATTAATTATGTAAACTGTGTCTTGTCTTTATCGTGTCAGCTGTTAAGATTAAGAATTAAAAATAATATTACGTTTTCATTATAAAATGTAAGTGGCGAACCATGAGACAGTACAAATTTTAGCAAATTATATTTCCTATTTAGATGAATGCGGCAGAGATTAATGTTAAAACATTACAGTTTACGAGATATAGCGTTAGATTGCTGTATTTATTCATGTACGGACATATTTTTTATTAAGAATAAATGGGTCATAAAATAATAATTTAAAATTTATTTAATTTAATTCGATTCCCCGTTGTACACCGGTTTTCACGGTGTCGTCGCCATCTCTCGAGGTTTCGGGTTCGATCCTTAGCTGGGTCAATTCTGGATTGGGTGTTTGTGAAACCGTCTTTGTTGCTGATTTCCAAAACACGCTTAACTACCAACTTAGTTTGGAATCGAGCTGTATTTTTGATCCCGTCCTGAGATAAATCAGAAGCAAATAATCAGATAAATGATATGATTAAGGTGACCACGAACCTTATTTAATAAGCTTTTTATACTGTAAACTTTTCTCTAACATAAAACTTATGTGGGAATTGATTCCCATGCTATATGCTCATGTTTTTACGTCCATCCGCTTAATCATATCATAAAATATTGCAGATGTCAGTGAGCTGGAAGAACAAATGGCGCTGGCACACGGTGTACAGCGCCGACTCAGTGGAGTGGTGTCCCGTAGAGCCCTACCGAAACGTGCTGGTCTGCGGAACATACCAACTTGATAGCAATGCACAGGGTCAGTTACTGCAGAGTTATAATTATAAAAAGTACGATCGGCCTCAGAAGTAGCTGGACCACTTTAATGCCAATTATGCCAAATATTATTATTAATCACATAGAAGGGGTTGGATTGCAAATTGGAACTTACTGAAATAAGTGTCTTATAATAATTGGTTGAATGTTTAGCAATTTTTGACGATGACTGTACCTACATCCGTTACTTGTATTTTTGATATAATAATTAAGAGTATTTTTTTTACATAAGTTCGAGTACATTAACTCGATCGGTAATCAAACTCTGGTCCTGAAAGAGATCACCAGAACCAGTTATGCCAATCAACCACAGAGGCATCAACATTTTAGGTGACACAGTATGCAGCTTCTCACTGCTTCTCGTTACCTATGTTTCTTTTTCTGTTTCAGACCAAGAAGCGAAAAAGCAATCAAGGCTTGGAAAAATATATCTTTTTGACATCCAGCAAGAATACGAAGATACGTCACCTCTCCAAACAATAGACACATCAGGAGTTTTAGACCAAAAGTGGTGTTATCACACCATTGAAGACTATCCTGTGCTAGCAGCCGTTACATCTGAAGGATACGTGGAACTGTATCGTTTGGAAAGCAATGGAGGTTTATGTCTCAGTTTATGGCTCAAAGAAGAAATAGGGAAAGAGCGTTTAGCATTATCTCTAGACTGGTCCACAAACAAAACGTCGAGTGATGAGCTTAAATTGGTAGTCAGTGATTCATCAGGCTGTGTGACTCTTTTAAAAGTTACTAAAGATGGTCTGAAGAAAGTTGATGCGTGGAAGTCTCATGGTTTCGAAGCGTGGATAGCCGCTTTTAATTACTGGAACACGGATGTGTTTTACAGCGGTAAGTATTATAGGATAGGCTGATACTTCTTTGTTTTCCATACTATTATTTAAATAATTACCACAAACTATGGACGACGCTTCGTGGGTAGGCCCCTGACAAGATGGACCGAAGATCTAGTGAAGGTCGCAGGAAGCCGCTGAATGCGGGCAGCGCAGGATCGAGGATTGTTGTTGAGATCCTTGGGGGGGCGCTATACCTATATAGCAGTGTGTGTCGTGTCGGCTGATTGATGATGATGTGATGATATACTATTGGGAAGATTATTAAATTATTGTTTGCTTGCCATTGTCAATCAAGTTCATCTTTTGGAAAAAAAATTTGGTGGATATCGTCAACAGTCAACAGCAGGTTATCTCGAAACTGACAACTGATAAAAATTATGTTCAAAGTCGATTGAAATTTCGAAGGTGACTGGTAATCCAGCGTGCTGTATTAAGTATAAACCTACAGTGGTTAATCTTTTAGGTGGAGACGATTGTGTGTTCAAAAGCTACGACGTGAGAGTCCCCGAGGTGGCAGTGACCACGAACAGAAAGCACGAGGCGGGCGTCACTGCTGTGAGGAGCCACGTCGACTGCGAACATCAACTTTTGACCGGCAGGTTCGCTGATCAATTACTCAAAAATGATAAGAGAGAAGATGATTCCACTTGGGGTATAAAGGCCGGCGCCCACTGCCGGCGTGGCACGGCAGGTTGTGCTGCGGCATCGAGCGGCGTCCCGTGGCATCCTGCTGAAGCCCAGCCACTCTGGCATCAATCAGTTATTTTTTATTTATTTATTCGTCTTTTATATTTGTCTAACTTTTGTAACGTGGCGTGGTCTTTTGTGTTAATAAAAAAAATCTCTCCCTCATATTCAACTAGCTTAGCAACAAGCTATACGTCTCGCGGGATGCAATGGCGTGCCCCGGCAACCCGTGGAATGAAACGACATGCCGTGGCATGCCGCAGCATCCAATATTAAGTCAAAATTGTTCCAATATTAAACGTCGTTAGAAAAGATGAGATTACAGAAAGAGAGCCTAGTTCTAGGTAAATATAATAACTGTAGGAAATCAGCGCTGTGCGACCTGAATTGCACTTTATGTGTCGGAGCAAGAGTCGCTAGTTACTTAATTTGCGGAGTGTACCCGTACTATTATGTATTCTGTGGCAATATGCGCTACATAATCAATTGAATTTTTTTCAGTTACGATGAGAAGGTGCGCCTATGGGACGCACGTAGCCTAAAGACATGTATCACAGAAACGGACGTAGGGGGCGGAGTGTGGCGGCTGAAATGGCACCCTTACCGCCCAGACACAGTAATAGCTGCTTGCATGTACGGGGGATTCCGCATCCTGCGCGTTGAAAACCAAGACATTAAAGTTGTTTGCGAATATCTGGAACATGAGAGCATTGCATATGGCGCCGATTGGAAGAATCATACTGACTCCTTGGTAGCAACTTGTTCATTTTATGATTGTAAAATGCATATCAGTGAAATTGTTATGTAAAATAAATTGTAAATAAGATGGAGAAACGGTGTATAATAAAACATGGAGCTTCTCATTTTAAACATGTTGTATTTCAATTTGCTTATAATGTCATGATAAATATAATTTATAACAATTACATACTTAATAAAGTAATCATTTGCCGTAAGTGATAAAAAAATTCTTACACCATTTACAATAAGAAGGCTTTGGGATGCTTATTTCGTCTTGTTCGAGTTCTCGTGTTCATGCCGATAAATTTTAAAAACACTAAACTGGCCAGATACACCCTACTATAAATTTGTACCTTAACATTTTCTAAATAAAGTCTATTTTCTATTCACTGGAATTAAAGTACATAATTTACTCTCACCGCATGTTTACTTACTGCCAGGCAAACAAAGATAGCTCCTCACACCCCTCACACATGAAATGCTTCAAAGTTTTTATACGAGATTATTGAATATCGATAAACTTGTGGCGCGAATGCACACGAAGCGATAACCTAACTAAATGCTGATTGCTTCCATAGACAAAACTCGAAGGAAGAATTCTCATCAAGTTTCGGTTAATGAGATACTAAACGAGGCTCCCTAATTTATTATAAGATTATCCACGAAATTATGCTTATCATTAAGATCTCATTTGTGCAAAAAACATAATTTCAAATTTTTATAAATTTAATATCTCATGCACGTAAAATTTCTAGTTTCATGATTAATTATAAATGTTCGCTAATGGGTTTGGGTATATTTCTAAGAACATAACATTGTACAAGAACATACACTTTGTCACTTCTGTTAGCACATTTCATAAGTTGTCAAAAATATTCCATCATGGCTGTACAAAAATAATTTGCCGCGATTATTTATTACTTTCGGGCGTCGAGTCGATTCAAATCCTAGGCAAATAAGTTATATTTCAAACACAGGCAGTACCCTGTGGCACTCGTTCACTCACCGGGTATATTGCTCATAATATAATATGTGTCACATAATGTGATGTGTGCATGTGACGCACAACCACACCTGCGAGGTGACACTTGACACAAATAATTCGCGTAAAATATTTGAGGCATTTCAATTACAACTTTAAGCGTAAGTTCACGGTATATAACCATTAAGTATAAAACTACACATGATCGTGTTTCCACCGATAACAATGCAGTACCGACATACAAGTATTACTTTTAAGAAGCTAGAAAATGCAAATGTAAATTTTAATAGACCCCAAACGATTTATAAAATTTTAAATCACAAGACACTATTAATTAGACTAGTTTTGATTCTAAAATGGCAACTAAACAGTTGTTTGTGTCACATAAATACATAATATTCATTACATTGAAGTAATTTTTATTACTTTTAATATCACTGCATCGTTACATGATTATGTAGACAACATGTAACCGAGATTTACACCCTACCAACAGTTTACAATGAGTAGAAGAATCGAATATTTACACCGAGAGTTTATCAATAGTACTTATCTAGAGAATGGTACTCGTCTAAAATAAGTGCTTATTACCTAAAGAGTAGATTTAATGACACCATAAAAAACGGTTAAAAATAAATAAAACAAAATCACGTTTTACTCATTGTACACTGCGCTCTCGAGTCCGAGCCGCCTCATTCGCCGTGATGTATCGATTCTGTTGTTTAAGGCTCCTATATCCCTCAAGTGGCGCCCTCATCTTAATTAAATAGCGAGATAGCGAGCAATTTATAAGGCAAACGTGCCTAGATTTTGCTTACTACTACTACAACGAACTAGTTTTTACTGAGGCTAACGTTTGTAAATAAACTATAGAACCGTTGTTCAATCTGTACATGTGAATTTTCGATACATTATGTACGAAGCGAGCAAAACATTTTAACTAAGATGAGGGCGCCATTTTGAGGTATATATGCCTTTAAAAAGTCTTTCAGAGTGTGCCATCACAATTCGTCGATTCCCGGGCCAGGTACCGAATGAGTGGACTCGAGCGGGCCCCATTGATATTCGCAAATATGCGTGTAGTATGCTACAAAATACTGTATCTCGTATAATAAATGTCAGATCACGTTCGCACGGCTCATCGCTCCCAAACGGTGTTCTGATGCGTCAAACTGCTATTTACATTATAAAACTATATTTACATACTCTAAAGTCGGTCTAGTCCGCTAGAATCAACATATAAGTAAAATATCTGTACATACATAATATGCGATGCTTGCTCAATTCGGGCTGAATTCGGCCTCTAACGTTTTCATATCTACAATTTGTCTAGTGACATTATAATGTTATTAATCTTAAAGATGTGTTGTAAGGTAATTGGATATACATGCATGACACACGTTTTTACGCCCTGCGTAGTATTAATTTGGGTCAACTAAAGATAGAAGATTCGGCAATCTTGTCTTTCGTAACATTCAAGTTTGATTTCAATAAATTTTATCAATTCATTCATCCATTCATGCAACGAAGCCGCGATACAAGTTGCACACAGCATTTCTACGTTTCAACGCGACGCTATTGCAGCATATACGTCACTTTGAATATTGCGTTCAAAGATAAAGTTCGTAGCACAAGCGGTCAGGCGAGCCGAGTGTCTCCTAAGATGGACTTCGTAGTGCCCACGTGTCCAGTGTCGAGCAGGCGAGTTCGTTCGCCACAAGTTTTGACAGCAACTCACGATCGTCTTCATATAGCTATCACGATAAAGTCGATCCATATTCCCCGATAGTTTCCACACTACGATTTGTGTGCAAAAGAGCGGGCGGAAAGTTTCATCTGGCAGAGTTTGACACGCTTGCGCGCAGGGTAGATGCGTTCTAGGGACAAACGCTCTAGCAGAACGGGGCGTCGATGTGGCGTCGACGCGCAGTTCGCATAAGAGTAGGGCTCGTGCGCGGGGTAAAGTGTCGGCGGGGAGCGGCCAGTGACCCGCTCGTGCGCCGGATAGGTGCGGGCTAGCGGCGCGGGCGAGGGGCGCGGGGGGCGCCTCGACGCGGGCGCGGGCGCGGGCGGCCGACGCGCTCTAGGGGCAACCGTTCCAGCAGAACAATCCAGCGTGTGTTCTCCCGCAGCTGCGACGAGGGCGTCGCCACGCAGTCAGCGGACTAGGGTCTGTGCGCGGGGCAGAGCGGGCGGAAGGTGTCGTCGGGGAGCGCCCAGCGGGCGGCCCTCGCGCAGGGCAGGTGCGCGCGGGCGGGGCAGGCGCGGGCGGCGCAGGCGAGGGGCGCGGGCGGGCGGCGGCAGTGCGCGCAGGGGCGGGCGCGCGCCGCCCACACGGCGCCGCGCAGCCCCCACACGCGCGCGCCCGCCGCCACCACGCCGGGCGCCCACACGCCGCACGCCGCGTGCAGCCACACCTCGCCCGCCGCGTACTGCCGCCGCCGGGACTCCTCCAGCGCCCTGTGCCAGTCACATACCCACCGTTACGGATGCCCAAAACGCCCGGTCTCGACCCGATTACTGGGGTTTAACCCGGTGAAAACCCATTATTGTATGTTATTGAAACTTTTTACGATTGTTCTTTTTGTATTGATATGTCGAATGTGAAATCGCTATGGAAACGATTTCTCTTTAAAGTCTATACAAAAAATTTTCAAAAGAAGATACACCTCATTTTTATAGAGATTTTATTTAATTAAACATATGGGATTTGACTGGATTCAAAACCCAGTACTCGGGTGTAAACCGGGACTTTTGTCCATCTCTACGTACGATGCGATTGAATTGACAATAAACAGTGATCCACGGAACTTTACTGAATGTATAACAAATAGTAAATATTACACAGCCTGCTATCGACGAAGCATGCAGTCGGCGATTGACAGCGATGGTTAACTTATTAGCAAACGACACCCTTAAAAAGTATCACAACTCTCGAAAATTATGGTGGGAATTTTGTGTTGTAAATATCAATATATATATCCTGAACATTATTAAAGTAAATTACGATTCCAATTTTATTTACTCAATTGTTTTGACAACCTTCCTTGAACATAGTCGAGCTTGTCGCGCTCCTGCTCCATGGTGGCTCAACAAAGTTTTATAGGATTTAATTATTGTCGAGTTTTAGCCACCAGCTTCCTTTGAAAATCCATTATTATCGAGTTTTGTGTCAAACATAGTTAGGTGAAAAATACTACATAGTACATCAAGGGGAGAAAGGGATGGGGTATTACGGATGGGTGGAGAGATTGAAAGAGTCATCATCGCTAGGCTAGTAAGCTATAGAGTGAGCATGTTCCAAACCACACAGAAAGCCAGGGCAGTACTGGCTTATTGGTTTACTGATACTGGTATGGTATTCTGGCTTCAAATACTAGCAAATATGCTGTATGTACTTCACAGATTACGAATAAAAACAGAGCAAAAAAACTAGCCTCATGTAATCCGGACATTAGTCATAGACGATAGTGTATGGCGTATGGCAGAGCAAAATAGCAGTAACGCGCCTTTTTCAAAAAAAATGCTCCAACAATATGATCTCCAACTCATTTGCCAAGGTAAAAGATAGTGGCAGAATCCTTCCTTATAAAGTGGTGGCCAAATAATTAAGTACACCAGTCGATTTCCATACAATCGAAGTAACTTTGAAGCCTTTGTTCTCCGCCAAGGATTGACCTAGCTATGATCCGATGATGGTCATCCAGGGAGTGAAAGGAGGAGATGCAGTTAGCTATACACACCCTACACCATAAGGATATGTTTGGAAAAAAAACTTGAAACTTACGGAATAAGAGGAAATATATTAGATTTATTTAATGACTACTTGATGGATAGAAAACAATGCACCTCAATTACACGAATAAATTCTGAACAAAATTAGAACAGGTCTATCTGTCGGAAACACGTACAGTCAAATATGGTGTGCCCCAAGGAAGTATATTGGGACCACTGCTGTTTATAATTTATATTAATGACATACCTAAATCTGTAAATCATCCTATGACCCTTTTTGCTGACGATAGTACCTTGACAATAGCATGTAGTAATCCTGACATTTATGAACTTGACATTATTAATTCATTGACATCAGTTATTTCATGGTTAGATAATAATAATTTAAAAATTAATCTTAGTAAGACCCAATTAATTCATTTTTCCCAGACAAAAAACCTAGCTCCTGACTTTAAAGTGATGCACCAAAACACAGAAGTTTATGCAGTAGATAGTTGTAGATTCCTTGGACTCGTAATTGATAGCAGACTTGATTGGAAATCCCACGTGGAACAACTTTGTAAAAAGGTTAGCAGTGCGGCCTATGCGTTATTCAAACTCGCATCATTACTTAGTACCGAGGCTCTTCTCACAGCTTATCACGGATTAGCGGCATCAATACTAAGATATGGGATTATTTTCTGGGGTAACTCTACTCATAATGATATGGTGTTCAAAAGGCAAAAACGTTGTGTGAGAGCCATGTTTGGTCTAAAAACGACCGATAGCTGCAAACCGTATTTCTCAAAACATAAAATTCTGACACTTCCGTCAATGTATATATTGTATTATTTGTGAAAGCAAATCAGCAATATTTTGTAAAAATGGCAGATGTTGTTCAGCGTAATCGTCGCGATAACAGTCTGCTCTGCATGCCTCGATCAAAAACAGCTCTTATGAGAAAGAGTATTTTATGTATGGCACCAAAAACTTACAATAAATTGCCCTCATCGATAAAGCAACTTAATTATAATGATTTTAAATATAAAGTGAAAAATTTGTTACACGAAAAATGATATTACTCTATACAAGAATTTTTAAATGACAAATTGTAAAAAATATGTTTTTAATGATTTAAATAATGATAAGACTTATTTACATTTTTATATTGACATTCTAATTTTACTTATTACTGATATTTTTTATGAATTTTTATTTTTTATGATTGGATTATGCTTTTATTTTAATTTGTACACCATTTATGGTAAAACATGTTTGAACCCATTATTTTAAATGATCATCTTTGTTACACATGTTTTGAACAAATAAATTATCTTTATCTTTATCTTTAAAAAACCGTGAAATTAGCATAAAAATGTATGAAATTCCTGAAACTGAAAACTCTGCTCCTTACATCTCTTAGCATGTGAATCTCCTCCATTCACTCCCTGGATGGCCATCATCAGATCACAGCTAGGTCAATCCTTGGCGGAGAACCAAGGCTTCAAAGTTACTTCGTTTGTATGAAAATCGATTGGTGTCCTTAATTATCTGGCAACAACTATACAAGGTGTTACAAAAGTACCCCTAATGCCGAATATGGTAGATAGGGACCATCAAACTGAACAACTTTTACTATGGGACCAACTCTGAAATCGCGAAAAAATAAATCAGCTGTTTCATACATTTTGATATTTTCGTAATAAATTTTTGTATGAAACAGCTGATTTTTTTTTTTGCTTTTTCAAAGTTGGTCCCATAGTAAAAGTTGTTTAGTTTGATGGTCCCTATATAGCTATATACCATATTCGGCATTAGGGGTTGTTTTGTAACACCTTGTATATAATTTATTGTCCTTACCTGTATTCTTCACAATCAGTATCAATAGTGTAGGGGCCGAACAGATCCCCCAGGCCCGCGGCGTGCGGCCCCCGGTCGCAGAACACGCAGCGCCAGGAGGCGTCGGGCGTGGTCGCGTCGTAGCGCAGCCCTAGCGTGCTCGCGTGGAGCCCCCGCGCGCGGAGCCCGTTTCTGAACTCCTCCCCTTTGCGTCGGATGCCGGTGGATTCCTCTTCCTCGCCCGTGGACGCGTTTATCACGCTCACGGACAGCGGCGAGTCGCGGGGGCCTCGGATCTGGATTGTTGAACGCGAGATGTAAGTACAATTATACACAGAATATTGGAAAAATTGTATTTTTACCTAATTCATATACAGTTCCCCTAGCATGATCATAAAAGTGGCCATTTTTCGCAAAAAAAAACTCCATTAAACTAAAAATTCAGGCTAGAAAATATTGTTTAAGCGATGAAAAGTACCACAAAGCTTCTTCGGAGTGCACTACAGAGAGATAATTCACAATTTCGTCTCTATTAAGCACTACGATTTTTTTTCCAATGACGGCGCTAGTGTGCAGAATACGCACTCTTAATAATTTTAACACAATACCGCATTTATAATGCGAACCTTAAACATATCAGATTCAGAGTCACAGTGAACAGATATATAATTATTGTTTTAAGAACAGATTACAGATGAATGCATCAGAGATCAAAAGCTATTGACATATAAATCCATATTAATATTATAAATACGAAAGTAACTCAGTCTGTGTCTGTTACGTTTTCCAGCCTAGACAGCTGGACCTATTTTGACGAAATTTGGTACGGATATAGATGGGACCTTGGGGAAGGGGAAGGACATGGGCTACTTTTTACCCCACTGCTGGGCACGGGTCTCCGCCCGCACGATATGACCTGCGGCGGTATCGGCTAAAAACATTGAAGTTCATGTTAACTGTGTTTTGATAGATATATGTGATACATTGCTACTTTTCTTTGGTAAGTTTTTATTTGTGCCAAAACGAAGTAGCAATGTATCACATACATATGTCAAAACACAGCTAACATGAACTTTAATGTTTTTAGCCGATAGAGCCCCTGTAGTAAACGCGGGCGAAGTTGCTGGTGGAAAGCTAGTACCATAATTGGTCAGTGCATTGGGCCGGAATCCCAAGGGTGCGGGTTCGAGTCCCGTCTGAGGTGCTACGGGTGAGTCAATTTTTTCTAGTATTATTCTAAATATAAAAATAGCATTGTGAATGCGAAAAATCTAAATTTAATAGTACCACATAATTTAATGAAACAAATAAGTTTGTGCCTCACCTGTATGTACGGTCCCCGGGAGCGACTGGAGCTCGCGTTGCTGCCGGAGTCGTACGCGTCCTTCACAGGCGCGTCCCTCTTCTTCGGCTTGGTCTCCTTCTTCCTGGGCAGCTTCCTCCGCGGGCCCTCGTCCGCAGTGGAGGCCCGGCTGGCCCGCCTAGCTGCCTTCCTATCCCCCTTAGTCGGCGCTGATTTTCTCCGCTTCTTAGCTTTCGGCGTTTGCTGCTCAGGTTTCCCACCCTCAGTTTCTTCCTCCTCGATTCCAGCGAACATCTTCTCCAACTGGTTTTCGACTTCGACGAAGCTCGCGGCGGTCGGTTCGACGGTCGGCTCGCTAGTTTCGGGCTCCGCGGGTTTCGCTTCCGAAGGCGATTCTATCGGTACGTTCGCGGTTTCGGAATTGGAAGTGCGGGCGCTTCGCCTGCGAGGGGCCGCCGCCTCCGCGGCGGGTTCTTGCGGCTCCTGGGGGATATCTTCTGTTCTTTCTTCGGTTTTGAGTTCGGGGCTCGCGAGGACACTTTTCAAGTTGTCTACGGTGACAGATTCGACCGGTGTGGGAGGTTCGGGAACTGGGTCAGCGCGATCTGTGCTGGCGATCATCGCGGCGATGTCGTCTATGGTTTCTGCGGAACCGGATCGCGTTTTTCTTCTCGTAGGTGGTGGGGGTGTGGGGGGTTTTTCGGGGCTGTTGGATTTCGTGTGGTGGGTGTCTCCGTTTTCTATCAGTTTGGGCGATGGCGGGTTTGGTGTCGTGTTTTGGGGAGGTTTAGGTTCTGCTGGGGTAGGTTCTGGGGTTTTTGCAGGGGTCGCTTCTACGGTGGGGGAGGGAGAGGGGCAAGGGGCGGGGGTGGGGGCTGCGCTGGCGGGAGTGGGGATGATAGTGAGGGAGGGGGAAGGGATCGGTGGAGGGGCGGAGGGAACTCGGATTGTTCTCTCAGGTTTCCGTTTCCTTTTGGAGCCCGGAGGGGCGCCGCACGAATCCGCCGAATCCTTTGAAGCAGACGATAGTAGAATTGATAAAATCCATTATTTACAATCATACTAATATTATAAATGTGAAAGTTTGTATGTTGTTACTCAATCATACAAAAACGGCTGAACGAATTTGGATGAAATTATAGATTATAGCCTGAATTATCCCACCGGTTAGTCAACTCGCTCAGAATGCTGTTCGAGCTGCCGCGCACGCGTGCCCTCAGCGAGGCGCAGCGCTTTCTGATGATTGTATAGAAACGATCAGTATGCGCCTCGGCGAACATAGGCGGGTCAAACAACATCTTGAACGCGTTATCGTTATATAGTCCAGAAAACACATTTTGCTGTCGAGCTTAATATGTCGCCCGTCTGACCACAGCGGAACTTTCATATAATGGTGCAGATTCCATAATCTAAACCTTATATTCAGTACCCTTAGCACGAACATCTATCGAGAAAAAAAACACGCGTAAACTTACTCGATAGAATAATTATCCATGGAAAATTTCATCTCGCTTTTCGGCGGTAGATGGCGCTGTACAAATTTCCCATAAAAAATACTCTATCGAATGTTATTACGCGCGTTATTTTTCTCGATAGCTGTTCGTGCTAAGGATACGGAGCACTAAAGGAGGTTTCTGCAAGGAGGATCGCAACGTACCTCATTGGACGAAGGCGGCGAGGGCGTGGGCGCGGCGCGCGGGTGCACTATGACGGAGAGGGGGGAGGCGGGCTCGGGCGCGGGGGCGGGCGCGAGGGCGGGCGCGGGCGCGGGCGCGGGGGCGGGCGCGGGCGCGGGGGCGGGCGCCAGGCGCTCCAGTAGCGCGTCGACGCGCGCGTGCGGCGGACGGGCGGCGCGCGCTATCAGGCTGTTGATGGTGGGCGCGTCGCGGACCGACAGCGCGGGCGACGACGGAGATCCGTTGGCGCGCCCGCTCAGGGATAGGTCCACGCCCACGCGGGCGTATGCGAGTAGCTCTTCGGGTCGAACCAACTTGTCTGCGTGAGAGGAAAATATCAATCGATGGCCATTACCGATACGATTAGGGCGAATCAGTACGACTAGATACTTCGCGGAAGAGCGCATATTTTTGCACTTTACACAATGAACATATTTATAACTAATTTAAAAGAAAAAACCATGTACCACAAAATATGCTTCGATTCCACCGCTGCGTAAATTGAACCTAAAAAACACGTAACATTGAAAGACAAAAGATGAAGATGTAACGAGTAGTGACCTACCCCTGTTGTTGATGTAGTCGTCGATGGTGCGGCTGGCGGGCCCCAGGTGCGGGTACAGGTCGGGCTGCGCCAGCGCTCCGCCCGCCTTCACGTCGCCCGGCGACGGCGTGTGTCTGCTACAACGATACACTACTGTTTAGGCAGGCAGGAAGAGAAATAAACGCACCTCTATTTTTTGATATAGGTTTTACTTCAGCCTTTACAATATGTATTTAAATATAATGCGATAATCAAAAATTATAATGCCGTCCGTGCTGGAGGCGTGTGTGTAAGTGACATTGATAGAGAAAACGATGACCGCCGAGCCGTCCTCGGCGCTCTCGCCGCGACGCTGCTCCCGCCGCCCCTCGCCCCGTGCGTGTTTAGGCGCGAACACTACTGATAAAACAGTTTCACAATAGATGGGGGCAGGCCCTAGCAATTCAACAATTTTATTCAGCGCCTGTATTTTGAGTTTGCACAGTTACATTTACTATACTCGATAGCGACTGTAGTAAACAATTTTGTATGCAATTTGGCACTGCTCCTCTGGAGGTAATTACACTAAACTTAAAGTTTTTATACAAATGTTAACTACAGTATTCTATTGAAAAATAATATCATAGCATTTTTGTTAGTCTATGCTCAAGCAATGTTGATAAAATCTCATCCTTATCCACCCATAGAAGGCCTGTGCCCTAGCACAATGGGGGAAAATTGAATACATACAAGAACCCTAAACGAACACATTAGACTCCTTTTGAACAGTCGTGTAAAAATGATTGATGTGAGAGAAGAAAGCGGTACCTCATCAAGTGTTTGTCGGGCGGCGTCGGCGTGTGTCGGAACAACTCCGGCGGCGTGGCGCTGTGCCGGAACACCGAGTTGCTGCCGACGCTCTTCATTGCCTGAAACAACGCATTTTGTTGATATTTCTTCAATATAATGGTTTGAGTTACCGGGTACTGGCGAGTGCTGCAGCACAGAATAGATATTAGTACTACGTACAGAACGAACACTCCCCGCCCTGCCCCAGAATCAAATACCTCACCCCGCGAATTCATGTGCCGAATCGTGTGCTCATTTAGTCGTGTGTCAACTCGAACTGGAAGTATATACATTCAAACAAAAAAAGAATATTTCAAATCGGTCCAGCCGTATTCGAGTAATCAAGTAACATACATAAAAAAAAATCCGGCGAACTGAGAACCTCCTTCTTTTTTTGAAGTCGGTTAAAAAATTAATAAAACATCGTAATTTCTTGTATTTGAGAGCCCTATTTATGCACTAGGAGCAGTCGTTAATAACGTTACCTTGATTTGTTTATCCTTCCAGTTTAATTTATTTAATTTAAGGCTTTGGAATACAGAAATTATTACCAAAGTTTAATTAATTATTACCTAACTTAACCTAACCAATAAAGACGGCACAAGTGCACACGGTAGTCGATAGCCCTAGACTTCACGCACACATTTGCGCGTGTACAAAAACGTCCTCTGTGTAGCGTCTGTGTAATAGGATAGTTACAACGCGGCGCCGCGGCGGTTGTATGGAGGTTCCGGGGTGTGGCTGTAGCTAGCTCGAACATACTTATAGTGGGTCAGGAGTATTTTAGCTGAAGCCTCTGGCCATCAGAAAGTGGACCTTAGACAGTTCCCAACTGTAAAATATTCCCATATTACCATATTTTACAATAATTATGTCGCAAACCCTGGACGTACCTGCAGCGGGTCGGGGGGCGACGGTGCCGGAACATGGTAGAGGTGCGGCGGCGGCGTGGGTGTGTGCCAGGTGACGCCTCTGTCTGTAGGCAAGTGGACTTGCGGAGTGCGCGCAAGGAAGTTCGCCACCTGTAACTGATGCGTATGCTCTTCAATGGTTTGGACTTTGCTTGTTAAGTTAAAGTTTAATTATTGAACACTTTACTTCCATGCTGTGATGCTGTGCCAACTACCCTATACAGACGTGACGAGGAGTAAGATTACGGCGAAGATAAGCCATTCTACAAAAATGTTATAATCTACATAGTGGATCGGTGGTGTGTGATTTTCAAAAGGTAAGCTGATGGAAATCGGCTTATATGGACCCTTAGCCACTGCTATACAGTATGTATATGAAGTAGGGTTGCACTGCAATGAACAAGTATTATAGTAGGAGGTGTGACATACTTAAGCAGTTATTAGCTACTTCTGAGACCTTATTATGTATCACTACCAAAATGTCATATTTTTTTTCATTAAGATGTGAAGAGTGTGTCTAACATTTCAAGTGAGTGTTTTAGTATATGTATACAGTACTTTCGAGCAGATGTTTTCATTTGGTGTACTGGATAATCCAAAGAGAACACCTAGTCCATTCATTTTACATTTCATAAATTCATATTTGGCTTATATAGGATTTAAATTGACCTATTGAGTTCTCAAATATGTTTAATTTCTTCAAAGACTAGTAAAAATAATTGTAATAGCAATATTGATTATTAGCTTAAGAATAATAAAAAAGCTTCTTAAATATATCGAAAAGCATGCCAACCTTTAATTGGGTTATAGAATTTAAAACAAATGGTGATTTAGCATTTTTGGATAATGCTGTGACCATGTTTCAGCATGCATTAAGTGTGGACATTGGCCGAGAATACATTTTATCATAATTATTCAAATATTAATAATAATAAATAAATGCTTGGATAAAAATTTAAAAAACCCCGGACATTTAAGTGAAACATTTTTTTTACCTGAACATAATTGAAAATTTGTTTACAATAAAATAAAAACCTAACACCCTTTTCCCTAACACAAATAGTTTATACTATTTAAGAGCCCCACCCAGACGCTCCACAAAATAAGACAAATTCGGGAAAACCCAGACAGACAGCAGCCCTACACCTATATCTAACTAGCAAATTTGAAATAGCAATTAATATAAGCAATATGAGGACTAACATAGATATAAGTACATACTGCAGCAGCTGTACAATCAAGTTCAATAATTATAATGTTTACACTTTTGACAGATGTTTAGTTTTATTACAAAGGACATGGGTAGCTGAATTTTGAATTGTCATAAGTGTACAAAAAAAAATGATGAACTCTACTGTACATGTATACCTACTATTGTTTTCATAACATGAGTTTTTAATAATTCAACTTAAAAGGGACACAAACAATCATCATGAAATAAATTGGGTTACTAAACCAAATCTAATCTTAGTATCCATTATCCAATACAACTCATTAGAAGGAAGAATAATCTATTATCTTGCTGTAAAGTTATAAATTATTCTAGTAATAGGAAATGATTTTAGACCAATAGACTATAAGTTTCTATCCTTAGTCAACCTTGAAAATTTAAAAAACTTGTGAAATGTTTACAAATCAATGCATACCTTTACAGTTTAATAAATAAAGTTGGTTTTTAGTCACTGATTTTGGTTCAAGAAACTATTAAATTTCTGCAATATGCTTGTTGTCAATTCAAACAGCTGATTTGGCTTGCATCACACTCACACATCCACATTGCCAACTAACATTAAATGCACAAAGGAAATGTTTGTGTTCCATACATCGACATTAGTACTGTTTTACCTTTAAATTTACATATTTTTAGTTCCATTTATCCTTCTCGGATGCTAAAGTAGGGTAACCTACCTTTAAAACA
Source organism: Catoptria pinella (assembly GCA_963556745.1). NCBI lineage: Eukaryota > Metazoa > Arthropoda > Insecta > Lepidoptera > Crambidae > Catoptria > Catoptria pinella. The sequence continues at coordinate 11,902,484 of OY750767.1, forward strand.
TATTCTATGGGTTCATAAGGTTAGGATATAAAACTAGAATAACAAGCACCACCTGCAGTGGGCTCCAGCCTGGGCCCAATTGTGATTGCCGACCGTTGGGGTTGTGTTGCGAGCCGCCAGACATCGTGCGCGGAGTCGTCGCGGCACTGTTTACAACACGTACTTAACACGAATTAGTCAACAAACACTCTCTCAGTCCACCATAATGATGCCGGCAACTTTGAAGCCTTCGCCCGCGTAACTGCGCTGCCTTACGACGTGTACAGAAACTTCAGAAACGTTTTCATGTGTGCCCATTAATTTTTTTTGTATCCACTGCATACCACGAGTATTGCTAATTTAAAACACTATTATTTCACTGTCATTTAGTACTTGGTTCAAAGAAAACTAGATTTATTTCGTGCATGGTATGGTGATCTCGAAACTGATGCTCGCTTCGCGTGACATTTTGAACACATTTACGTTTTAGAATTAACCACTATTAGAGCTTATTATGTTCAGATTTTGGTTTTTTGAATACTGATCACTATACGTTTTCAAAGAAATCGTTATATTTCACCGTAAAGTATCACAAAAAACGAAAAATTCATCAAACTATTGGATAAAATCGCCTTCAACAATGGTGGCCGATTGGGATTTTAAAAGCACCGTCAATGCCATCTTGTGACGAAATATAGAAACGTGTCGCTGTCGGTAAAACAGTTGGTCGGACGGAAGAAAGAAGCATTTTGTCCATGGATTTAGTCATTTGTAATATTTTTTTGGATGTTGTCTATGGTCAAATAGTTATATTTTTTTATCATAATTATTAAAATAAAGAATCGTGATTATTTTCAGTGATCGACAAATCATCTATTTTTACTTTAAACGTATATTTTAATTTTATTAGATGTTACTAGATTTGTTTTGGCAATTTTTGTCGTCATGGCAACCATTGTTTAGTTTGTTTTTGTTGTTTTGTTGTTAATTTCATGACTTGAAAAAGAACTTATTAAATTTGATTTTCACAAGTTTTCAATGAAAGATAACGACGTAACTAAGTTTTTAGTATCGTTTTGTGGTCAGATTGAGTACGCTGTATTTCCGGGCGGCGTATTTGACGAACAGCTGTATTTACAGTATGAAGTAGTATGGGGTCCGGATTGGGACCCCGTTTCTGGGCTCACATCTGGTACGACCCAAATGGCATGTTCCGGGAGTGATCCTGAGCGGGTTGTCTTCAATATGCCTGTAGAAATGGTTTTTAGCAGTACTAACGTTTTTGGATGTAAGTTAGTTTATCGTGAATGGTTATTATTTGAATTTGTTGGACGCTATAAGTTTTAGAAGTGTATTACAGAATTACAGACAAGTTAGCAATTTCCTGCCTCGTACAAAATACCTGCTTTAACAAACCTTGAGTCTTTAATTATGATTATCCTCATTCTGCTTATCTAGGGCCACAGTTAGTCATCACGGTAAGAGCACAGAACGCGATAGGAGGTGATTCACTTCGAGGGTATGCCGTAGTGTTGCTGCCTCCAACAGCCGGCAGAAGGCATACTTCGGCTGACCTCATGCGGCCCAGAGCTGCCACGCTGCTCGGCGAGTGGCTGGCCTGGATCACAGGCCGGTACCCAGAGCTGGCTGATCCGAAAATGTTGGCTAGTGGAAAAGAGAATTATTGTGAGTACGCTGCAGCCAAATATCTTAATCAGTCATTTAAAACTACATTGCCTTTTTACGACGCCTTTCAACTAGCGACTTGACTAGGGAATGCGATCCCGAGTCGGTATGGCCCTTTCAGGATCACACGAGATTAGAATTTCCTATCCCGCGGGATCTCTAGGATTCGGGATCCCGAACACTTTTATAATTATATTTTTTTTTAAAGAGCTGAATAGCAATTCTCGTTAGCGCCTTGCATTTTTTTATCAGCAATTTTAATAAAATGTTCATTATTAATCATCTCATTAAAGTAATGGAGAATAGTTGAGAATGTTGAGGATAGGGCACGAACCACTTAAACCACGTATTTCCCGTTTAGGAGTTTATTGGCAACTACTATTTACAATTTTTTATAAAAAGATGTCACTGAGATTTAGAATTTGGAACGTAGACCAAAGAGAAACCCAAAAGGCTGTAACGTTGCTTGTCGGTAACAATATACTTATACTTAACGTCGATCAGGGAGGCTCCTTCCTTGCACCCTCAGACAAAGATGTCGTCTAGGCATTTACAGCTTGGCCAGAAAGAGTAGAAATGAATTAAAATTGAACTAAAATAGCCATAATTAATTACACACCTTGATTCAAGTCGCTTATATACGTCAAACATAAAAGATCCTACTTACTTTTGTATATCAGTCAGTATAGATGATGATAATATGTGTATACCCTTAGCACCGAATATCTATCGAGAAAAAAAAACGCGCGTAAAATTACTCGATAGAGTATTATTATCTATGTAAAATGTAATTTCGCTTTTCGGCGGTAGATGGCGCTGTACAAATTTCCCATACAAAATTACTCTATCGAATGTTTTTACGCGCGTCATTTTTTTCGATAGCTGTTCGTGCTAAGGGTACAGATGAGGGTTACGTTACGCATTTATCATGTGCAGGCGCAACAGAACATTATTAATTTTTTGTTCAGATTAACGACGACAACAGCCGCGGGATGGTGGCGTGAGGCTAATAGCGTTTAATCATGTCAATGCCCAGTTCTAGGTCAGCTGCTGTACTTGAAATATAGTCTTGTGGTCTAATTACCTACGCACGTCTCCATTTTCAGATCTAGGGACTGTAAGGTTTTTAATTGAATCGTAAATTTTGGTTATTGTGTTGAATCGCAGTCCAACATGAACCCTGTGGGAACACAAATACGATAATTATAAAATTATACAAGGTGTTAATATGGTATATAGGGACCATCAAACTGAACAACTTTTACTTTGGGGCCAACTCTGAAATCGCGAAAAAAAAATCAGCTGTTTCATACAAAAATTAAAATCGAAAATATCAAAATGTATGAAACAGCTGATTTTTTTTTCGCGATTTCAGAGTTGGCCCCATAGTAAAAGTTGTTCAGTTTGATGGTCCCTATATACCATATTCGGCATTAGGGGTACTTTTGTAACACCTTGTATATAACGCGAAATTTTGTTTATTTTTTGTATATCTACTATTTCGCCAATTTTTGCCACTTATTGCATTATAATGCCACGTCCTGTAATGATACCTAACAGTTAAACAAATAAAGTTTTGATTGAAAAAGTTCGACATGAATGAGTGGATGGTGATGGTTCTTGCCTTATTTCTTTTGCAGTGCTTCGAACAGAGTCTTATGGTGCCGTGTCTCTAGTCCTCTCTATGGTGTCCAAGGACTTGAGGAAGCTGGGCTACGACAATCAACCACCAACCTACAGGGTCATAAGCTAATTTATTGTTAAGCTGGAAACATATTATCGGACGCGGCTGGCAGCCGCGTCTGATTTGTGTGAACAATCAGACATCCAGCGCAACAGATTGCTATCGGACTATTTACGGATATTATTCTATGGTTACGTCTGCGACTTACGTCCGATAGTCCGGATACTTAAAAGTCTGATATAGATAATATGTTGCCGGCTTTACCTTTTTACAAATTTTTCATTTTTTTAATAAGGGGAGCATGAGTCATGGCTTATTTTATGTACAGATGCATGTATTTGTGAAATAATTTAAGGAATGCTTGATAAGTAAAATATTTGTAATAAATGAATGAAATATGGATATGTAATAATGGTTTTTTTACTGTAACCATTGGTATATCTCCCTATTACTTATTATTTGACTAGTTCACAAACTAGCTATTATTACCTGATTAAAGAAATAATAAATATTTGACAACATCAGATACATTGCTTCGATTCCAAAGTAAGTAGCTAAAGCACTTGTGTTATGGAAATCAGAGACAACGGTGGAATCAGAAACACCCAGACCTGAACCAATGTAGAAAAGTTAGTTTTTCTAAATTGACCCAACCGGGGAATCGCATCGCACCCGGGACCTCAGAGATGGCGACACCTTGAAAACCGGTGTACAAAGCCACTCGACCACGGAGGTCGTCAAATAATTACTGAGATGCTAGTTGTCAGTTCCTACCATAATTTCCAACTAAAAGGTAAAACTTAGATTAAAGGTGTTATTTTATTGTAAAATGTAAGTATTTTACACTGAAGACAGTCTTTAATGCAAATTTTAACTGTTACGGGAAACCTAATTATTAGTTGTTTTATCAGTTGAACATAAAGTAAATAAGTGTTTGATAAGAATATCAGACGGAAACAACAGGAAATGAGAGCGACAAAACGCCAATTATGGGTAATGTATGAAACGTATGGAATTGGTCCAAGGGGACGAGCCTGACACATACGGGCCATCAACACCCAACATCGTGCTGACATTGGAAACTTCCCTAACGTACACGGATTTTCCTTGAATTATTGATTATGATGATTAGGTTCTAATTACCCTGACTGAAATTTTAAAACCAAATCGACAAAAAAAATCTATATTTTTAGGTATACGAGTATTGATTGACAAATGCGACCTGTAGATGAGAACAAATGGACAGCCGGAACGCGGAAGGAAAGCATTTTTGTCCAAGCTGAAGCAGAGACACTTCGCTCGTGTTTCGCGTTCGCTTAGTCATTAAAAACCTCTGAGGGCGCCACTTTCGGTATGGGATGCACCTCAGTAGAGTAACTAATATTTGTAATAAATAAGCTTCTTGAGAAACTAGTTGTACAGTCAGCATTATTACGTAGATTATGTTAGAACTGCATACACAACACAGAAATTATACTATGATACACAGCATACCAAAGTGATAACTAAGTACTATGCTCAACATCTCATACATTGCTCCGGGTAAGTAGCTAAAGCAGTTGTGTTGTGGAAATCAGAGACAACGGTGGTATCACAAACACCCAGACCTGAACCAATATGACCCAACGGCGGATCGAACCCGGGGCCACTAACAAAGCCACTCGACCACGGAGATCGTCAAATGCTTATTGCAAAGTCTATATACTTAAGTATTCATTCACAGTGCCTATTGGGTGACATCAAACACTTTTCCATAGAAAATTTTCACAATAATGTAGCAAAGAAATAGATAGCTTGATTGCAATCCTTCTATAATAATACGTTTGCTTTAGTGAAAATTAAAATAATCTATTCAAATAGACTCAATGAATTACCTTTGTTCCCAACGAGTCACACTGTAACCTGTAACACTGTGACTCGTTGGGAAAACTTTGTAAAATTATTCCCAACTTGTCACACTGTAACACGTTGGGAGATCTTTCTTAAATAATTCCCAACCAGTCACACTGTGACACGTTGGGAGACCTTTCCGAAATTATTCCCAACCAGTCACACTGTGAATCGTACCTACTCTTAGATTTTTAATAACAGGAAGGCATTTTTTTTCCTATTATTACTTACTATCATCAGTTTACGATAAATTCATGTTTGGTAATTAATTCAGGGTTGTAGAAATAAAAGATCAGTGGTAAAATCAAATAAGTTTAATTAGGTACCTATCATTAAAAAATCAACATATAAAAAAATATTAAATAAATCAACAATATAAAATCACTTCGTCAAACATGTAAATATTATCATTGAAAGAACAATTTAGACATTCTTGAATATAAAGATCTATGTGTCCTTCCAACATTGAAAACATTATACAAAATATATATGAAATAATAATATTTCCAAAAATATTTCTCAAATCTTTACAGATATAAAATATGTATATACATATATGTTTTATAAAATATGTATTTTTAACAAAAAAATATTTTACACCATATTATCTATCTCAAAGTAGAAGCACAAGTCATTTTAAGGATGACTTATTATATTTTAATAAAATAAAAATATCTCTAAAAATAATCATCACAGATTCGAACATCGCACTAAACTCAGTGAATAGGAATCAATTCTTAATTATTATCACAAAAACTATATTACACGTTATAATCAGTCTCAAAGTAGTTGTCGCGAACCCTTATCTGGGGTGTATTATTATGTACGTACTATGTCTGAGATACCAACGTATCCATCGCGGGTCGCGAAAGTGTAAACGATAGACACGTGAAGAGGGAGACAACGATTGACAATAGGTGAGAGCTTACCATATGTTATCCTGTACCTTCGATTACTAGCGAATGTCTGTCCACTCCTCTTATCACCTCTCCTCATCCATCTGCAAGGTTACATAAACTTATGACACCACTGCGTGGCGCCACTAAGCCCTGGGATCACGCCATTACAACAGCATGATCCCAGGATTCATAGCACACATCATATTGCCATAGATAAGTATCAAGATCATCTTACTCATTACCATTAGATTTCCAGCATCTACGTTAGCTGTTTAAACTATCTATACGTAGACTTCTAGCCGATTCCTAAGTTCTCTCGGAACGATGTGAGCATGAGTAGGTAGGTAACTAGAACCGCCGTTCCCTCCTCTACGCGACCCGTACATGCGTCCATGTACGAGCCCGCGCTCAATTATGCTGCCGACCACCGCCGTGACAGAGCGTATACATATTACAATAATTCCAAAATACATGGCATAGCTTGGTGCGTTTGATTTACCCACTAAATGGTACGCGCGACCTATCCACAGCATAACATCTCAACAAGCGACAAGCGTGCCCAAGCCCCACCTGCACTATATTCATATAATTAAAACAACAGACACTTCAGACAGCTCATTCATAGCAATCAACATAACTCACGACTAACATCACTCAGCATAAACACATACAACAATTTCACGAGATGCAAAACAAGTTATAAAGTATTTTAGTGTACTATGCTACTACTTAGCTCTCATGTTCCATTGGATATCGAGTTCGTCATTTATCAGGCAGGTAGGCACTTTATCAATATAATACTTTTAATACTGTCTCAAGATTACTTTACAATAACTTTTACGATACATTAGCACAAAGCCGGCTTACTTGACTTTGACAATAGAATCATGGCGGCACTTGATATTGTGTTGCCAGCACAAATATCGCGACCGGTGTGGCCGTCGCGACACTCCTAACGGCAAAACAAATATCGCGATTCGCGACCGGTACGTCCATCGCGACACTCCCAAAGGCGAAAATTAAAAGTGCTTAAGAGGCTACGAGTCTACTTTTGGATCTTCTGCAAGGCTTTGGTCGCAGCAGCACGTACTGGTATGGAGTGACCGATAGCTTGTGGCATATTAACTGTGTCACCATCATCTGAGTCTGCTTTGTTACTTTCATGATCAGATAAATCATTATCATGTATAGGCACTACGGTTTCTAGGTTACTTTCCTCTAGAGATTCACTGTGATTTGCAAAATCTACTAGAGGCATTTCTTCACTCTCAGGTGTACAGGCATGGCGTACAAATTTTGTCTTGTCTAAAGGTTGATTCTTGACCTTCGCTACTCTTATAAGACCATCGTCTCCCGGTGTGAGACTATTTTTCCCACTTTCCAGCCTTCACGGTTCTTCGAGTCTCCTCTGATTTGACCTATTTGCCTTACTTCTGGTTTTAATGCCGTTTTGACTCTTGGTTCTTTTAGGTCAACTGCTAGGATGTTGTAACAAAATTTCTCGGCCTTCAAGCCAGTAATCTTGCTCTAGTCTCGTTTTATTGGGTTGTGTTGCTACATCTGCTGGATTCAACTCTGTTGGAACGTATCGCATTGTAAGATTTTTATTTATGTTAATCTCTTCCATACGCCTGCTTACGAATGGTGTCAACAATTTGTCTGAGTTGTACCATTCTATAACTATTTGACTATCTGTCCATAAAATTTGCTGTTCTATCCTTTAAGCTATAATTTAGTAAACGAATTTCCGATTAATACGCTTATAGTTCCAAACGAGGTAATTGCAGATTAACTTGATCTTTTATAGGCGTTAATCCCGATTTGCCAATCACAGAAACTTTACGATTCTTATATAATACTAAATAATATACTAGAAAAAACACGACCCGCACCAGATCATATTCTCGGACAGGAGTCGAACCCGTGACCCTTGGACATCCAGTCCAATGCTCTGACCGCTGAGCTACCGAGTCACCAGTGGGAATGTCGAATTTCCTCCAGTACATCAATTCTTACGCATGTACAAGGAATCACCTGGACATTCAGTTGAATGTCTTTCCAGATATTTTTTAAACAACTGATTAAGATGAGAAAGCTATATAATTTTACAATTCTTGTTTACCACATACATTGCTGCTGCGTATGTTTTTGCTGAAGCATCTGTAAAACAGTGTAACTCGTTTCCACCATGTTCAATATCTTTGTATGTTTACCCGACAGCTGTGCATTTCTTTATCTAGTGGCTTCCACTCTTTTATGGTCTCAGTTGTCAACTGTGAATTCCACTTACATTTGTTCTTCCATAATTCTTGTATAAATAACTTTGGAGATAATAATGAAAGTTTTCAGAATTCTTCTTTTAATTGTTTGTAAATTTAATAAGATCTCAACTGTAACTTGTTCTTTTCTGTGTTCATGATTGTGAAGTAGTTACCGTTTCTGTATGAGTATATCTACCTGGGGCTCTGTCTGCTAACTTACATTGCTATCGTAATCGCTCTGATTTGACAATACATAGATATGGATGCAATACATTGCTACTATTCCCTGGTAGATCTTTATTTGTGCCAAAACGAATCACCAATGCACCACTCACAACCGCCAAAACGCAGTTTATAACTTCCTTGTTTTTAGCTGATAGACTCGCTGGTCTCCGAGTGAACCATCATTAGCTAACAAAATTTTATCTTTCAATTGTTACAATTCTTTACAGGATAGCAGGTAAACTTGTTGAGCTATTGCGGGCACGACGTTAGCATAAATTATAGTTGTTGTTTTGGTCTTTGTTCAAGTAGGTAATTAAACTAATGCGCTATCATATCCATGCCCTTCGATCATTACATTCACTAGTAATTGCCTCAATATGCCTTGTCACATCTTGAAGCCTTGCGATTCGTACGAACTCCATTAAATTTTTAAAACTGAAGTAATACCATCACAACGTTAGATTCACTTGTTACTTTATTTAAATTCAATGTACTTTTGAGTGACAACAATTTTGTCACAAACCACAGTTGTAATAACTTAATTTGATTAATTTTAGCTCAATGTCATATTACTTTTGAGAATTTAATGTCATCAATTGCCACATACCTACTACTTATTATTGTTTCAACTTCAATAATAGAAAATAATTTCATTTTACTTTCATTTTAAAACCTTATTCAGTCATAGACGTCATAGTGTAAGCACTGTTCACCAAGATGTAATCAATTGCCATTGTCTATTAATCACTAAATATTTACATTTTAATTCCCAATTCACCTGTTCAAAAGGTGAGTGAACTCAAGTATAAACCAATTGTATAGAATGACTAACAAGCAGTAGTTAACTACTAAATTAGTTAAACATAATACTAAAACCACATCCATACTTTTCCAAAGTAAAATATTGTTTTTAAAATTTCCAAATGAAATTATTACATCTGTTCACAAATAACCCTTAAGCGTGGTCAAGTGTCATTAACAACGACAAACACAATTCAGTTCAATAGTTTATTGTTTAAAAGGATAAATAAAATGTTTATAGTTTACTCAACTGAGTATTCAATACCACACTGTGAGATTTCTTATTTATTTAAGAGATAAATCATTATCACAATAAGAGTGCGTTTGATGTTATTATTAAATAAGCTCTTTAATGTCAATCACAACTTTGACTCACATGTTATTTGACTTACATAAGTTAGACTTATTTATTTCTAAAGTATTAATTGAAATTAAAATTGAAAAATTCTTTATATAAATAAGCTCACATAACAAGCAATTTTAAAAACGTCAATTCTTTTATCCTACCACCCATTATGACGTCTTTTAGCTGACAAGAAAAATGGGCGCAAAAAAACTTATCAGCTTTATTAGAAGGAATGATATTTACAAATATGTATATCGTTTCCAGACATTACATTCATAGTATTCATACATGTTACCATTAACATAGATTCATAAATAAATAACATTATTTAATTAGCTCATTTCTACTGAATCAATTTACAGGTGTCAAGCTTAATTCAAAATTCAAGGCTCAGCCTAGGCTATTACAAAAAAAAATATATATATCAATTCATACAATTCAATAAACGTTAAGACAAGTAGGCAGAAGCAGACCCATTCCCACTGGCAGCACCCGTTTACGAGCATGACGCATGAACCAGCCATCGCTTCGCTCAACCATATTTGAGGGAGCGTAACGACCCGCCTCACACGACACCACCATAGAAATGATTAAAGAGAGCATGACATACTAAAGCTACCCATATTAAGGCGACGAGTCAAGAAACCTGTAGATAGGTACGTTTTTTTTAAGTAGGTAGGACACTTCTCACAAACTATACTTAAAAAGAAAAAAAAAAATATCGATGACTCGAATCACTTGAAATTATAGTACAGAACATTAATCATTCCCTCCTTTTTTCTTTTCAAGTCACTATCTCAAACTTAAAGTTTAACTACAACAACAAACCACAGGGTGTAGAATACCTCACCTTACTGCGTCCCAACTAAGGAACCATTCTACAGGTGCATGGCACCTCACTGCGGCCTCACTACGGAGCCCTTCTACAGGTGCATATCACCTCACTGCGGCCCCACTAAGGGGCCTTTCTACAGGTGCATAATCACCTCACTGCGGCTCCACTAAGGAGCCTTTCTACAGGTGCATAATCACCTCACTGCGGCCTCACTACGGAGCCCTTCTACAGGTGCATAATCACCTCACTGCGGCTCCACTAAGGAGCCTTTCTACAGGTGCATAATCACCTCACTGCGGCCCCACTAAGGGGCCTTTCTACAGGTGCATAATCACCTCACTGCGGCTCCACTAAGGAGCCTTTCTACAGGTGCATAATCACCTCACTGCGGCCCCACTAAGGGGCCTTTCTACAGGTGCATAATCACCTCACTGCGGCTCCACTAAGGAGCCTTTCTACAGGTGCATATCACCTCACTGCGGCCCCACTAAGGGGCCTTAACATTCTTTATTTAACATCAAAATTTCCTTTGGATTAAATAGTAAAACTATACTCATCAATTGGTTATTATGCCTTTAGATACACTTTTATTTCTGTAACTGTAACTAATGAAAACCACACTTTAAATTCACTGTTGTATTGAAACCTGCCAACCCTAAGGAAATAGTGATGTCTGGTTCATGAACTGGCGATTTCGTATCGCTAAGTTTTCAAAGTAGGTACGAAATCGCTGTCGTCACCCCAACCCATGTTCAACCAAACATGAACCATAGTATGGAAATACACATCTCTATGTACCTACATACGAAAGTATCTGCTTCGCATAAAGTTGTCATAGCTGGCTATTTAGAACAAAGTGATATTACGTTCAGTTACTAACTATTAGTCATTTACCAAGGTGACGAAAATCATGGGGTGTACAGCGGCCTCCCTTCTCCCCTATAGCCGCCCCAATCCTCGCATAGCGTAAAGTCTGAGACTTTACCAAAGAACCCTTTACAGCGGCCTCCCTTTAAAATGTGGAACGCTTCACGATTTTGCGTGTCATCCTTGCGCAGGGGCCATGCTAATCTTCTCTGTATCGTTCCAATTTTAGTATATGTACTGCCGAAGCAAGTACTTTCGTACCTCCACCATGTCGCGAACCCTTATCTGGGGTGTATTATTATGTACGTACTATGTCTGAGATACCAACGTATCCATCGCGGGTCGCGAAAGTGTAAACGATAGACACGTGAAGAGGGAGACAACGATTGACAATAGGTGAGAGCTTACCATATGTTATCCTGTACCTTCGATTACTAGCGAATGTCTGTCCACTCCTCTTATCACCTCTCCTCATCCATCTGCAAGGTTACATAAACTTATGACACCACTGCGTGGCGCCACTAAGCCCTGGGATCACGCCATTACAACAGCATGATCCCAGGATTCATAGCACACATCATATTGCCATAGATAAGTATCAAGATCATCTTACTCATTACCATTAGATTTCCAGCATCTACGTTAGCTGTTTAAACTATCTATACGTAGACTTCTAGCCGATTCCTAAGTTCTCTCGGAACGATGTGAGCATGAGTAGGTAGGTAACTAGAACCGCCGTTCCCTCCTCTACGCGACCCGTACATGCGTCCATGTACGAGCCCGCGCTCAATTATGCTGCCGACCACCGCCGTGACAGAGCGTATACATATTACAATAATTCCAAAATACATGGCATAGCTTGGTGCGTTTGATTTACCCACTAAATGGTACGCGCGACCTATCCACAGCATAACATCTCAACAAGCGACAAGCGTGCCCAAGCCCCACCTGCACTATATTCATATAATTAAAACAACAGACACTTCAGACAGCTCATTCATAGCAATCAACATAACTCACGACTAACATCACTCAGCATAAACACATACAACAATTTCACGAGATGCAAAACAAGTTATAAAGTATTTTAGTGTACTATGCTACTACTTAGCTCTCATGTTCCATTGGATATCGAGTTCGTCATTTATCAGGCAGGTAGGCACTTTATCAATATAATACTTTTAATACTGTCTCAAGATTACTTTACAATAACTTTTACGATACATTAGCACAAAGCCGGCTTACTTGACTTTGACAATAGAATCATGGCGGCACTTGATATTGTGTTGCCAGCACAAATATCGCGACCGGTGTGGCCGTCGCGACACTCCTAACGGCAAAACAAATATCGCGATTCGCGACCGGTACGTCCATCGCGACAGTAGTATCACAATAAATCATCATTATGTTAAATATTAGTCGTCCTTAAAGATATTAATAAAATAATATATCTAAAAATGTTTTTAAAACATCACAGATTGGAACATAGCACTGAACCTAGTAAATAGGAATTAACTGTTAATTATTATTTATCACAAAAAAATATTTTACTTATTAAAATCAGTTTCATTAGTAGTATCACAATAATCATCGTTATTAATTATCATTATCTTAACTATTAATAGTGCCTTAAAATCTCTAAGGCATGGCCCACTGGCAAATTTCCTACCGTCAACTCCAATTGTACTTCTTGTATAAATTCATCATTTTTTATTATTTTTTTAGTTCGTTTCCTCTTGGGTGATTTATTTTGCTGTTCCAGAATATTTATAACTGTACATTGTGACGAGTCGTCTTTAAGTACATGCAAGAAATGCATAATGTTGGGGTTTTTTATTTGCATTGCCCTATTTAATTTGTTGTGCCATGCTTCGAGGGCATTTGTGGTACGATGGGTCTCTCCAAAAACACACCACACTTTTACGAACTCTTCACGGAGCCACTGTTTCTCCATATAATCTACAAATTTCTTTTTTGAGCCAGTATCGTCGCCATCTCCATAACGAGCAATTATGTATACCCAGCCATGGAATATTTCGTGTTCTGGTATTAAGGGAAGGACAGCGCTTAATTGGATCATTCGAACTTCCTTTAGATCGGGTGACGTGGTCATATTCAGCTCTTTCCCTTTTTTAAAAATTGCCTTACTATAATGATAGTAGCAACCTTTTGTTGTGGTTGAAGGAAACACAACGGCAATGGCTTTCATAACTGCTTTCTCATAGTCAACCTTAAATTTAAGTGGGTTCCAATTAGGCAACTGTGACTTCATAATACGGAATAAAATTATGTAAGTTTTTGTTTTTCGGTCGCTCATTAAAGCGTAAACAAGAGGCTTTATGTTGGTATGGTCTATTGTACTGCCTGTATCAGCATGAATCGTATAAAGTTCCACAAATGGTGAAGGACAACTTTTGAATGTTCCATCGCCATAAAAGTTTGTTTCTTTAGACATGATTTCTCTTGCTTGTAACGAAGAAAATACTACTATCCGTATATTATCCATATTACATGAATAATCTGCTAGCACAAAATCTTCGTAACGGGGTGGCACTTCGAATTCCAGCACTTTCTTATGGCGCATTTTAGAAACCCCGGCGTCTGAATTTCTTTTTCTATACAAAGTGCTTTTAATACTTGAGAACTTTGGTATCTCGGAAATAATGTTTATACCAGTATCTTTGAGGTTGCCTAGCATGGTATTATAACTATTAGGTATACTTGGAAAATTCGGTTTAATTAATTCAGACTTAAGTTCATGTAGAGATTCTTCGATTTGATTCTTTGCAAAGTCAGGGACGCACACGTGAGCAGTTTCTTCTAAGATTTGCTGATCCTGTTAATAGAAATAGAACTATTAACGTAGGTACTTAGAGACAAGATGCTTCAGATATTTTTATTTAGGAATGGGGTCGGCGAAGTCCCTGCTGAACCACTTTGCAGCAAGAATCGCGTGCGCATGGTCTTCACTTTATTCTAAAAGCTCAAATATAATTACTATAATATTTTAAGGCCTTAAAAAGTGCTCTAGGCAAGACAACGGCAACCGCGTTATATAAATGCCATCCATATTTCTCACAATCTCATGTCATCACTCACATACGACAAAAAAAAACAAGCGGCGGCTTAAAATTTAAAAATATAACACGACCATCTTGTTTCAAAGGTTTAGTAAAGATCTTCAATAATTATCCTATGAAATTGTCATGAAACATTTTTACCTCGTTTATAATATGAAGTAATCGTTACATAAAAGTGAATTAATTAGTAGGTAATTTAAGTAAACTGTTGATTTTCAGTTAGCAATCATACATTGGTACTGACTTTGTAACTTTGTAACTGTTAAAAACTTACATAAAATAGTGGAAAATATTGATTCAAATAGGCACTTACTTCAAAGTTATAAAATAGGCACTTACTTTTAATCTTAGGATCCCTTTGCAAGTTATCCGTTCTGTGCACGCCCACACTGTTAAACCACTTTTGTGTTTTCGTCTGGCGTAAAACTGATATCCGGCACGTAGCAAAATAGTCCCACCATTCTTTTTAATAAACTTGTAATCCTGTGATTGTTGTTCCGCCGAAGTAGACGCGCGTTCCTCCATGGTATGTAGCGAGGCGTGCACTGATAAGCGTTGACTGACCTAATCGTATAGAAAACAAATATTTGCATCCCTTTCTTTACGAGCTTTAACATGGTTCCTGATGATTCATATTTATGTTCGTACAGTACGAGCTTACCTGCAAATATAATCCTTAATTTTGCATGGGTAGAGAATATTATACTTTGGGTGGAGCTTCTACACAAAAATAAGATTAAGTGTTCTATTGTATTAACAGACAAAGAAGCTCGGACTGTCACACCCTTTCGGCTGCTTTTTCGGCGATTTTCAAAAAAAAATTAGGGAATTACGTAAACAAGTTGAAAGCAATAAAACACCTGTTTTCTTTTTAACAAAACAATATGATTTATGACGGCGGCAAGTCAATAATAGTTAGTGCGTTTGTCGGTTTAATTTTTATTTCCCTGTTAGAAATATTTTAACTGGTAATCTAAAGGTCAGAGTATATCTTTGTAGGCTATCAAGATTAACAGGAATATTGCATTTAGAATAGGATCGAATTTTTGAGTCAAAGATTGGATAAAAGGTTTCACATAAATAGAGTTAAAAAAATGAACATGCAACAGTATACCTATCAGCAGGTTGGCCTAACAAGCCAGAGTGTGACTGGTTGGGAATGATTTAAGAAAGGTCTCCCAACGTGTCACAGTGTGGTATGACTGGTTGGGAATTATTTAAGAAAGATCTCCCAACGAGTTACAGTGTGACCAGTTGGGAATAATTTTACAAAGTTTTCCCAACGAGTCACAGTGTTACAGGTTACAGTGTGACTCGTTGGGAACAAAGGATGAATTATACTCCTTTTGAATCGTCTCGTGTTTTCCTCACCTCCGTGGTATCATTTTTACCTTTTCATTAATAGAAGGTTAACTTGGCTATTTCAGCGTCCATGTAAATTTTACAAACAGAACTAGAAAAAGTTATTATTAGTTTGTTACAAAACAACTTCTAGTTCTATTTGAAATTTTGAGATTTTAAGCATTCACAATGCTATTTTTATATAATACTAAATAATATACTAGAAAAAATACGACTCGCACCAGATCATGTTCTTGGACGGGAATCGAACCCGCAACCTTTGGATATCCGGTCCAATGCTCTGACCGCTGAGCTACCGAGTCACTAGTGGGAACGTCGAATTTCTTCTAGTATATATCAACTCTTACGCTGCACTCTTCTAGTTCTGTTAAACAAATTCTATAACTCTGGTAGTTAATAAGTATTTTGTCACATAAAAGTTTTGTCTAATGCCTCTCAAGTAAAGACTTATATGGCGCTAAGTAACACTGTGTGTCCAACAGAAAACTACCTATATGTGTAAACAATTAGCGCGTGTTCCTATTTACAGTTTACAAGTTTCTCAACTGCTAGACACGTCTCGCCTGTCGTATCCGATGATTAGCCATGATGCGTAAACACCTTGACATTTTGGTTTCATAATCCGCTTTTATTATTATGTTGAATTTTAGCACAAAATTTGCATGTTTTTGCTTCTGTTCACGTCACCAAATTGTACGCAACGTTGGTTATTTCTTTGATAGGTAATACGAGTAGGGATTCGTCACCGTGGCTTACTGCATAATTATTTCTATCAATAAGTATCATTTTTGTAACTATAACTAAAAGATAACAGTTTTGCGTGGATGGATTCTCGGTTAATACAACATGTTACAAATATACCCTATGGTATATATAGGGACCATCAAACTGATCAACTTTTACTATGGGACCAACTCTGAAACCGCTAAAAAAATCAGCTGTTTCATACAAAAATTAAAATAGAAAATATCAAAATGTGAGAATCAGCTGATTCTTTTTTCGCAAGTAAACGTTGTTTGTAACAACTTGTAAGTATTATATTATAAACAAGAGGAAGGTGCATAATTTTTATGATCGGTCGGATTACCAAAATTTAGGTAAAATACATTAGATCAAAATAATTTACAGCTTTTCTGTAAAGTATATATCTAACAAGTCCCAGATCGTCAGGGTGGTTTTAGAAAGTATGTTTTACATAAAAATACAGTCGAAATACCCATAGGTACTAGGCATATGTTTTAAATGTCATTAGCCATAACGTTTATTATATCCAGTTTGTGTGATCAAACAACGATCAGACTAACTTGATCCTGTTCTTAATGCCCAAGAGTTTGGGACGAAGTATTTATTATTGGGTCAATTTCAACAAGTGGTGTTTTTTCTTTCATTTCGGTTGAATTTTTTATTATAAAGTTTTTTTAAATTCTAACCGTGGTTTATTGTATTTCTTTATACTCTAAATGCACATATTTAACACCGTCAAAATATCTTTACAGACTTATGAGATATACGTGTTTAAAAATGTGATGTCACCGAAATGAAACGGTCGTTAACCGAAATGAAATAACTAGTCACCGAAATGAATGAACTTATACACCGAAATTAAAATCCACCGAAGCAGCATATACAGGTGTACCGCATGAAATCACAATCAAAGATCTTAAGATGGCTATGCAAATCCGCTTAGCAACCGGCGCCGTACTGCGTCCGGGGCAACGGTGGAAAATTGGATACCGGCCATGACGTTGTGAGAGATCAGGTAACGCATGGAATAAAATACTACTTTTATCTTAATTAAGCTGCGGCAAGTCCAGAGGAAAGCTACTTGCAATGTACTTGGCTCACTACAGCCCGGGACTAAAGATCTTGGAAAAATAAATAACCAAATGTGAACTGGACCAAATGTGATTTACCCACCGAGACACACGCCATCAACTTTTCTGGCAATGACAACATGACCCGAAATAGAGTTGCCGTCCTTCTTCCAAAACTCATAAGAAACACACATAACCAATCTGCAATCGAGTACTGAGCATCAAGCTCAAAGCGGCGCCAGCACTGCAACGGAGGCTGACCTGGAGAGTTTTTATGCCGAACTGGAGAGCGCCATGAGCAAGATCTGTTTTTTCCTGTTTATTCTGCTGTGTATTCACAATATGTCATTTCTTTGGCTGATCCTAGATCTGGATTTTACACATCTAAGAGAGCCAAATCTAGTTGTAAGATTTCTTTACAGCTAACACTCTTTTTGGCTATAAGATCTTTTAAATAAAGTTGAAATGTCATGTCGTTTCAAACGGGCATGTTGTACACCTTTCTCTCCACTTAGGGTCTTAGCCAGTTCGTTCGCATGGGTAACAACCCTGTCTTGGTCTGTCTTTTTAGTGTACTGGGCTATTTCTTGCCGAACTGTGTTTATTTTAAGGTCTAAGTATGTATACTTGTTGCTAATGCACTGGGGGGATAAAGAGCATTGTCCGTAGTGCTTTGCTTTGAAATCTTTCTAGGATGTCTATATTAGCATGGTCTCTAACAGATAAATGTCTGTGTAAATATTTATTTTTGTGTTTTATTTCCTGCATGATGTTGTTTTGTGTTTATAATCCCTATGTCTTAAGTATTTGTTTTTTTTTCTTCTATTCTATAATTTATCATCACGACATGTCTGTTTCTATCACTCCTTGACCCTGTCATAATACCAGTGCTTTTGGGTCATTCTAAACATCACAAGAATGACCCAGAAGTTAATTTTGCTGAGACAGGGCCAATTAGCAGCACACTTCAATGCTAAAGATTGGGGCTGACTTCCACCGACTAAGATTGAGACTAGGTCAGTGCGATAAAAGAGGTGAACGCCTGATGCAATTTGCGGCTGACAAACAGCCTGTTCCAGAATCACCCTAGAAGACTTTATACCTGACGACAAGTATCTTAACCAAATTGACTTCATTCTAATTGGATCTCGATAGCGGATATCTTGCGCTGATTGCGGGTCAGACCACCAAATTCTTATCTCCAAAGTACGGCTAAAACTGAGAGCAGCCAGAAAGATAGAGAAATAAAAGAATCTAAATAGAGAATAACTCAAAGTTTATAGCAATACTCGAACAGAATTGGAGTCTATGGCTGTCCATAGACTCCAACTCTGTATGCAGAAATGAATATGGAGAACACAGATCAACTTTGGGGCCAAGCCAAAATTATGGTAAGGAACAGTCAAAAAGTCTGAACCACTCGCAGATACCATCAAACGGCAACACTAGATGAGCGACACTACTTTAGCACTGATTGAGGATAGACAGATAATGAAGGGTTTAGGAGCCGTTTGAGAACTAAACTGTTTAGTCTATCGGTCTGTCGTGTCTTGTCTAGGCACATCCCAACCAGCATGCAGACATGATCGTAACACACATCTTCAAACATTTGAAGAACGGAAAAGCCACAGCCACAGGTAGCAACGACACGACGTATCACGGCGAGGCGGTGCATCTATAGAACGAGTCGCGGTGCAGGGTTAGGTCAAGCCAAGTGGTAAATTGCCAATGAGGTGGATGGACCAAGTCAGAGCAGCCGTGGATGACCGCTTGCACGTATGCATAAAGAAGGCAGCCACTATCGAAGAATGCCGATGAATAGTAATGCAGGTCACTTCCACTTCCGCTGAAGGATTATGACGACCACGACCACCCTGCCAAGTTTACTGACTAAAAAGAGAAGATACGACCACGTAAAATTATTATAAAGTCTGAAAACCATCGTATATCTGAGAAATTTTGCGATTTTATTTGTAGTTATGGAAAACGGCAATGCAACCCTAGACGCAGATGGACTATATTCCATAACTTAAATGGTCAAAACCACTACACTATGTTGGTCTAGGCACTGGCCAGTTTTTCATAAAAAGAAACATATAATTCCCTTTCAATCAAGTAGTGGTTACAATAATAAAAGGTCGAAGTTAGTATCGCATAAAGAACATGCCTTAGAAACACATTAAAAATACACTTAAGATTTTGAAATATCACCTGCTGGCCTGGATTTTCACCGAAATGAAATAATAATAAGCCGAAATGATAAAACAATCCACTGACATGAAACAATTATGCACCGAAATTCTCATCACTCACCGAAATGATTTTTTTTATCATTTCGGTTAGTTTTTTATCATTTCGGTTGACAGTTTAGGCCACCGAATCAACCGAAATGAAGACACCGAAATTAAAAACAAGAACAAAAATTGGAATTAAAAGAAAACTATTTAATATAGATTGTTATGAATACTACTCAAATAAACGTAGTAGAAATAGCGTACTTACGAACAATCAATTAAATATACTAGCTCTTTGGAAGACGAGTCATACCCATAAACGGAAATGAAAACAAAGTTGTCCCATGACCACCGAACAGCAATACTTATTTTTTTGGCGGGAACAGCAGGCCAGCTGCGCACTTTCTTCCACAACAAGCACTTAGGCGGCACTGGTACGCAAGTTTTAAGCGTATGAGGGGGGAGCTAGAGTTGTTCTATGCAAAAATATGCCTTATAAACTTTAGGTCACCGAAATGAATAGACTTTCTGGGACACATGCGTTTACTCATACCAGTTATTAAACTGGGTAGATATAATTATAAAATTACTTTGTGATAATACCCTCACTATTCAAGATTCAAATAAAAGTAACCACACATCAAAATAATCAATAGTTTTTGTTGTACGAGGGAAATTACACTGAAAAAAGTGTTCTGGACAGCTACCGAAATGATAAAATTGGGGCTTAACTATTATTTTTTCCTAACTAACTGCAATCCAAATAAAACAATATTTATTGCCTCTTATAGGCAACGACCTCTTCTACATAGAAAAAAATATTAGAACTGTAAAGCAACGTTTTACACTACCGATTTCATCCGTGCCGCGTAAATTTTTCAAATGGGAAATCCACCCTATTACTTAATGATAAAAAGAAGAACCAACGCCCGGTGCCCAGACTCAATACCGGTATTTCAGCAGACCCATAAAAATAATTAATTAGGCAAGGCATATCATACAAACCTGATCGACTAGTCATTATACAATAACGATGAGATGTGTCTGTCTGTATTACAGACTTATAAATAACCATAAATAGACCGATTAAAATTACTAGAAGGTGAGCTGACGTCAGCGGTGGTGGGGGTGTGACTGAGCAGCGCCAATGGCAGTTCAGAAATTACCCGTACGAGCTGTTACCTGGGGCCCTACCGGCTAACTTTTCGAACTTCGGCGGGTCTGCCGAGCTTCAACTTAAAACAGATAAGTCGAAGTAAGGAGTTTCGTAATGTACTATTCGCCGAAGTTACTTAGAAGATATCGATGTTCGTGTCACGTCATGAATTGAGATTTGGCCTCGATTTATCTGTTTTAATTTGAAGCCCGGCCGACTCTCCGAAGTTCGAAGCGTTAGCCGGTACGGCCCCTGAAGGCAGACCATAAAATCCAAACGCAAATTGTATCATTGAATTCGCGATTCGTATAACATTGCGTGTCGCGTGTCATATCATAATATAATATGTGAATGGCTTTAGAAGTAGCGAAACCCCAGCGTGTTAAAAGATTTCTTCTTATTCTTAATTATATGTAGTGACTATTTACTAATCTGTGATTATATTTTAACAATTCTATGACATTTCCTCTTTTCAGAGGAAGTGTTGATCTTTTAGTAAAACTAACCAGTAAAAATTTGAGACTGACTCGTAATCTCTACGCAGTCGGGACGTAAGTCATTGCATCAAACAGATCGCATTTAAAATATTTAACAATGGATAAAAAAATTGTAAGGATTATCAAACTCCATGGTACATACAATGTCTAGTGCACAATTGCACACTTTCCCTATACAATGTACGTAAAACCCGTCACAACTTGTCCCACCCAAGATAAAGGCAAACTATGATGCATGATTTCGTACAGAGTGGGTAAACCACCCGCCGCGACAATTAGAAAAACTAAATACAAGGTGTTACAAAAATACCCCTAATGCCGAATATGGTATATAGGGACCATCAAACTGAACAACTTTTACTAAGAAGCCAACTCTGAAATCGCGAAAAAAAAAAATCAGCTCTTTCATACATTTTAATGTTTTCGATTTTAATTTTTGTATGAAACAGCTGATTTTTTATTCGCGATTTCAGAGTTGGTCCCATAGTAAAAGTTGTTCAGTTTGATGATCCCTATATACCATATTCGGCATTAGGGGTATTTTTGTAACACCTTGTATATGAATAAATGAATATTAATAAAATATACCTGTTCCAAATATTCGATTGCTTTCCATCAAATTTCACTGTAAGCCCGATTGAGTCTATTTCTGGACATGTGCCCCTATTTCTTCCATGATATTAAGTAGGTAGAATGTGGCATCTTATCAATATTATGCATCTACCCTTCGTATTACCCCAAGACCCCATTACCCTGAGGACTGCTATCCTCCCATCCATGGGATCCATTCCAGAACTCACCTTTGTCCAATTGATGGCTTTCCGCAATCCTCTTATTTCCAGCATCCGCATATTTTCATGTGAAGTAGATAATTTTCGAGTATTAGAAGATTAATTTGTTCCTAATTACATTAAAATAAAGTATGCTAAAATGATTAAAATTCATTGCAGAGTTGCATCAACAAATTGAATTGTACCCCGATCAGCTGTCGAAAAAAATAACGCGCGTAAAAACATTCAATAGAGTAATTTTGTATGGGAAATTTGTTCAATATGTTTTGAAAAATAGCGCCATCTACCGCCGAAAAGCGAAATGAGATTTTCCATAGAGAACTAATATATCGAGTACTTTTACGTGTGTTATTTTTATCGATAGCTGTTCGTGCTAAGGGTACATAGCCAAAGGGTGAACCTCCCTGTGAGTAAAAATGTTCCTTGGGGTGAACTACGTTGTTTTTTATGTTTCTTACTTCCTGCGTCATTGTCGTTACTCGAAAATCTTTAAAAATCCAATGCATTACAAGGAAATATGCCATCATTTACGTTAGAGTACTATCGTACGTTACTATAGTAAATTAATTTGCATATTTTTAATTTATTTATTGCGATGCATTGGATTTTTAAAGACTTTCGAGTAACGTCAATGACGCAGGAAGTAAGAAACAACGTAATTCGTCCCAAAACATTTGGGCTTTATCTGCACACTCAACCTATTATATTTATTCTGTGATTTTGCACAAGGCCTGCATCGTAAGTGGACCATCTTGATGCCTGGCCTACATTGTGATTGTTTGGGGATTAATGGATGACACTATTTTTTTACAAGGTTATTTTTTTAATTAATATAAGTTCCTACTAGATATCCATGCAAATACTTAATTATAAATTCGAAAGTAAATCCGTCTCTGATGCGTTTCTCACTTTTGATGAATGAATTGAAACCAGTTTTGATGAATGTTGGTATAGAAATAAATTGGACCTTGGGAGTCGAACTTCATATTAGGTAACTATTATTCCTAATCCACTGTGCTAATCTATTTAAAAAAAGTTCGTTTTCTATGGAATGCTTTATAAGACCATTCATTCATTGTTATAAAATAATTTATAAAAAGTGAGTTCTCCTGCGTACCTACGCTTGCGCATGATTTTAGATATAAAAATATCCTATTACTTAGGTAGTCGGAAGAGTTCGCGGCTTTTTTGTACTAAAAATAATAAAGATACAACA
Source organism: Catoptria pinella (assembly GCA_963556745.1). Classification (NCBI taxonomy): domain Eukaryota; kingdom Metazoa; phylum Arthropoda; class Insecta; order Lepidoptera; family Crambidae; genus Catoptria; species Catoptria pinella. The sequence goes on from OY750767.1 coordinate 11,926,107, forward strand.
GCGAGGAACATTATTATCATCAAAATTATAAGAAGTGAATCTGCTGAACCATTGTTTTGCAGTAGTATTCGACAAAGCATCTTTTCCATTAACATTACAATTAGAAGCATTCATTTTTTTTGTGTAGTAATTTTATTTTTATACTACCTGCTCGTCAATGGCATATTATGTGTTATGCAAACCTCTCCTAAAGTAAGTCATAACAGCCCCATGGTTTAGCCGGGTCATAATGTTTACTGAATATCATTTTTTCCATGGGAAATAATGTGATTTGAATTTGGAATGCAACCCATGTGTAAGTAGTCGTGCTTGATCGAGGTTGGTTTCAAAAATGTTTAGGTGAAATGAGATTTTATTCTGAGTTAGGCTGTATGTTATCATTTTATTTGCACTGCCTACAAATTAAAAAATAAAGAATAACATGAAAACTTTTTACGAAATTCATTTTCACCCGCGCAACAAGAAGGATTTATTCGAATATCGAACTGACTTTTTTTTAAATAAGTACATTTTTTAAAACAGTCATTGGTTTCAATTGCCTCGCAGAAAGTATAAAAAGTAGAGTAGGTATGCATCGCGGGCTTAAATGTGTATTTGTCTAGCGCCCAGGACCCTTGTTGCATAATCTAAGTACTATTGTTATTTCATATTTATATATTAAATACCTTCAACTTGGTTCCGCTATCGTGGTGATTTAAACATAAACAAAACACATGATTTGTTTATTTGTGGTTTATTCACTTAGAACAGAACGAATTATGTATTTGTTACATCTTTTGTCAAACAAACAAAAACACATGATTTGTTTATTTGTGATTTATTCACTTAGAACGAATTATGTATTTGTTACATCTTTTGTCAAACAAACAAAAACACATGATTTGTTTATTTGTGATTTATTCGCTTGGAACGAATTCTGTATTTGTCACATCTTAACTTTTGTTAAACAAAGAAGATGTGAATGTTTCCGCGTATGAATGTACCAAATGCTAAATATGATACACAGCATAATCTCGTCTCGAGGTTGTTTAATTATTATTGTTCCGCCCTTGTCACACCCACGAGCTCCATCACAGATAGTGTTATCAGTATTAGTGTGTATGTACATTATTCCACACTTATATGGGCCATGGTTCGTTATGTTTGTTCGTTGAAATAGAAGACTCGCGATACCTGCGAAACTGAGGGCCTATTTACAAAAAAGCACCGCGATAATCGTACGATGTTCGTCTCACTCTGTGACGCTATTAACGCGTGTATAAGGTTCAAAATCAAATAAATCGATAAAGGAACATCGTTCGACTATCGTGATTCTTTTTTGTCCTTTTGGCCCTTAATGTTGTCGCAGATAGGTTGAAACTTTGGAAAAATGTTGGTTGAAACTGGGTACCGATTCGATACCTACTACCAATATAATATGAGGCGATTCCAAACAGAATTTGGAGGAATTTCAAACAGGATTTTTTTTGAAGTTTTGTAAAGGGTAGATGAGGTGAGTATTTAAAGGGACATCCGGAGTGGGTTTTTAATTTTTGGTTTTATTTTAATCTTTTTGGAGATAACGTCTACCACCATGAAACATGTCTAACAACCTGCTCTGAAATGAAAGCTTTTGAATGCAAAAAACCGCATCGAAATCGGCTCAGATGGTAACAGACATACATACAAACAACCTCTAACCCCAAACGCATATTACCGCCTCCGTACCGTTCCGTCCGTCATGGCTAATGAATTCGTTCAGCTACAGAAGAGAAATATAAAATATCTTAACGGTTGTTATGCTCAAGCGATTGTTTTTTCCAAAACATGTAAATAACTAGGTTTGTTTACCTCTGCAAACCTACCTACTTATACATGTTTTGTAAAAATAACAATTAAGTTTTTACTGCAATTATATTATTATTTAATTGTATGTAAATAAGGGACCATCACTTACGAACGACTGGTGGCGCTGTACAAGTATACGATGCGATTTAATTAACAATAGACAATGATCCGCTGCAACTTCACTCGAGAATGTAAGGCAAAGAGGAAATTTTACAGATTAAAATACGTTGTTTTGTACCGCAAGCGCTCTGAAGTTAGTCACTTACGAATTCGAAAGCTTTTCTTAGGCTAGGTATAAGATAAGTGCATTTACTTGAATAAATTCTCGAACCAATTTATTTTATTTTCTTGCAGGTTTATTTATTTGCTTTGATCTATCAAACTTATGGACTTTCCTTGATTTTCTTTTAGTAATAATGCCTAAATGTAAATATTTGCGTCAGTTAATGTACAGTGAAAAATGCCTCAAACAAACTTCTTATCAAATATTTCCCTATCGGAATGATAAACGAGGAAAAACATTGTATGTACTTGAATCACTGCTGATCGACTTATATCATATAGGTAAGTATTTTATGCATCTGGGAATATCTTCGGGGAATATCCACAGACATTATAGCTTGTAAGCAGAAGACTGCTGGGTCCTCGGTGAAGGCAAGAAGTATAAGCACAAGGGAGGCAACAAGTCCAGCCCGTGGTACCAAGGGTTGTGCACCCTCAGGTAGGCTGGCAGCTCCTCGGGGCTCGAAGGATGTGAGTCGAACTTCTAATTGTTTAATCCTTCCTAGAAAAAAAATAATATTTTAGCATGGAATTGGGTGATGTATGTATGTGATGCAGTGTAAGTATTTTAACTTGTAAGCAGTTTTCAAAAGTCGAAATTATCGAATAATAATCATTGTTTGAGAAAATCATGAATTTGTGTTCCCAAATTGTTTAACTTATTGATAACGCTAACGCTATGAGGACTCACAGTGCTCGCGGACACAGTCACAATCACACGTAATGCGTAAAACAAACGAAACACAAAGCTCTATTACAACGCAGTGCGTTCGCTCAGGCGAGGGTCGATTGAGATTGTTCTTGAATATGGTAAAGCGCGTCAACTTTCGCGTATAAATAAAATAAATAAAACACTTTTTATGAATAATTCTAGTGCGGTTATATTAAATTATTTGTTGTTAAATATTTCAGTTATATGGTTTGGTTATTGTATTTTTTAAATTAAATATAATTAAGAACCAAAGTAGCTCGTATCTGTAAAAAGTGTTTTGTTTCAACTTTACATTATTTAATAATGTTTCACCGAGTAAATTTATAAAAATATTACTGCAAATTGATTATTTCAAATGAAAAAGCAAAGGAATGAGGAATGTCTGAAAAAAATCGATTGGCTAAATATTATTTTTATAGGTCAAGCTCCTTTATTAAAAGAAAAAGATTCAGAATTTTTGGTTGCGTGAAAAAACAATTTAAATCACTTCGTCTTCGCAAATGTACGAAAGTGCCAGCAAAAGGGAGATTATTCCCTTATCACCACATATTAAAAAAGTTAACTTAAGGCGATTTTATTATTATTTTTTGTTTGCAGTGAGTTCATCCGTATACCCACTATCCGAGCTTTTTTATTTTTCTTTTTTGACGAAAATTATCAAATCTAAAACGCACTGTGTGTTCACTTGCGATACAATGGTCCATACATGTAATGATATTGTGTGCTGCGTTGGTTCCACGATGGAACTCGTAACCAAAAAATACATGAACCCTGAACGCATAAAACACTCTCTGTTTTTTGGGCAGTCGTGTAAAAACGCGCATTTTAATTTTTCGATGGTCAATTGGTGGATGGTCAAAAAAAAATCAGATTTAAATAAAGATATTATGTCATTGCTATATTATGTTATTTGAGTTTTGAATTTTAGGCAGAACAAAATATCGATCTTCACATTCACCAGAATTCAAAAGCGGCAATTTCATAGGTAAAGACCTATTATCATGGATTAATGAATATGGGTTATTTTGATAACTGATAAAATATCAATATGACAACATGACCACTTGAATATTGATCCATAAATAAGATGAAACACAAAAAAATAGTTCCAAAAATAAGCATGAGTTGCAATGTGGTCTTTCAACTACAGGAGATGAGAAATCAAAACGACGATGACAGTATCAGCTAACGACGATAATAGTATTACAAGTGGATACGTACATGACAATATCTGAAATTTTTGAGATTATTTTGACTTTATCAAATTATTGAAGGGTTTCTTCATGTTGTCGCTGCACTGGTTGAGTTGAGATGTACATACATTTAAAGATTAATTTATTAATGCAGAAAATTCTTTCAAAGCCTTTTCAAGTGGAAAAAAATATATCATAAAATGACTAGCTTAAGCTTTAAACACTCGTTTATGCTTTGCCGTAGTTAGAAGGAACTAATAGTGATGGACAGCAGTCCATTTTCATACAAACGAGGTAACTTTAAAGCCTTGGTTCTCCGCCAAGGATTGATTGAGCTTTGATCTGATGATGGCTATCCATGGAGTGAATGGAGGAGGTCCAGATCCGCTATACACACCCAACGGATCTGATCAGCATTCTAAGAGATGTAAGGATCAGATTTCTCAGTTTCAGGATTTCAACATATTTTAATGCTATTTTCGTAATTTTTTTAAACATACCTTTACACCTCTTAGAATGTTGGTCAAAACAATTGGGTGTATCTCCTCCACTCACTTCCTTAATGGCCATCATCAGATCACAGCTCGGTCAATTCTTGGCGGAGAACCAAGGCTTCTAAGTGTCCATACTAAGTAATATGAAAAAGTAACTCTTTCCTTCCGCCTGTTTGTTTTCACGTCTAAAATGATGAACCAATATTGATAAATTTTGGTACCTATTAGAGGTACATTGGGCCTTGGAAAAAAAACAGGTCAATATTATTTTCAAAATTCTTAAGGGAAATAAAATTCTAGGCGGGCGAAGTCGCGGCCAAAAGATAAAGTAGCATAATATTTGGTTTGTTTTACCTTCTTCAAGTATAAGACTTGTACTATTATATATTCTGTGGTATAGTATATGTGTCAAATTTTATGATTAGGTCTCTTATCTTATTTAGTGGCAACCTTCTAAAATTTCTCAAAGAAGATATCCGTATTTTGGATCCTGTGTACAATTCGTCGGTTATAATCTGGTTCAGTATAAAAAGACTGGCATAGTGTAACTTTAAGGCGATAGTACGAGACAGTTGACTGCGCGTGCGCCGGCGACCGCACGTCAACTCACACCGTCGAGATAAATCTTATCGATCTATAACACTTTAGTGACGGTGGAAAATTGTGCGTGTGCTTAGAAATTTATGAAGAAAACTGGTCATAATAGAATTCGGCTGAAAGCACTGTGATCTCGCGACAAAAACTGTGGTAAGATTTTCGGATTAAGTATTTTATTTTTTAACATAAAAAGTTTTATTAAACCAGAGTGGATGCATTAAACATGCGATTTTGGCGTACCTACCTAAATTAATACACTGGCCCTCAAAACTTATTATCACACTTTTAAAATACTAATTTCTCTTAAACAATAGAAGTTAGAGTTTTGAAATAAAAAAAGAACTTCTTCAAGAAGTTTACCAATTGTGAAATTATTATTTGAAAAAAAAATTTTTTTTATTTCTAAATTATATATCGAGTATTTTAAAAGTTACAATTTTAAAAGTGTTGTACTTAATTTTGAAGGCCAATGTTGTTTCTAATGTTTATTTTGCTACTTTTTCTCTGAAAGATAAGGCTTCATAGGCACTTAATGAAATACAATATAGATAAATTGTTGAGATCTATCGTGGTTTTGTAATCAGTCTTACATAACTGCTAACTTATCGTAAGATTTTAAATTTTACTAATCAATCGCTGAAGCATGTTTAGTACCAGAAATATTAAATTTAGAATAGAATATAGAATTAATTTATTTAGCGTAAGAAAGACAATAGATTTACTTAAAACAAGCATGGACTCGTGAATGGAATGCACCACTGACGCTGATTTTCAGTGGTCGTGAGAGTGGAGAGCGAGGGAGCAGCATAATAATAATTATACTTACTTAAAACTACTTATACAAATAGTGGTGGCCACATAATTAAGGACACAAGTTGATTTTCATACAAACGAGGTAATTTTGAAGTCTTGGTTTTCCGCTAGGGATTGAACTAGTTGTGATCTGATGATGGCCATCCAGGGAGTGAATGGAGAAGATTCAGATCGCAATACACACCCAACTGATCTGATCAGCATTCTAAGAGTTGTGAGGATCAGAATTTTCAGTTGCAAGATTTTCATACATTTTTATGCTATATTCGCGGTTTTTTTAAACATTTCCTTATATCTCTTAGAATGCTGATGCACTTGGGTGTGTATAGTAATCTGGATCTCCTCCATTCACTCACTGGATGGCCATCACCAGATCACCGCTCGGTCAATCCCTGGCGGAGAAGCAATGCTTCAAAGTTACTTCGTTTGTTTAAAAATCGACTGGCGTCCTTAATTATGTGGCGACCACTATATATAAGCTCAACAATATACTAAAATAGCACAAAATAACAATTGATGATAAACGTAACTTTAAATGTTTGTAACAAGCCAGTACGCGCAAATAGAAATGGCCCAATGAAACGCCACTATAATTATATTAGAGTGAATTCAGACCATAGTGCCTACACTAAAAATTCCAAGGGATAAACACTCATTTAAATGACAACACACAGATAATAAATAAGGTTTAGGCGGTAAAAAATATTAAGATCGCTCATTTTTTAAATTAAAGTAAGTAATGATGAATCAAGGAAAATACGTAAGTTATAGGTACTAAATTAGAAACGAGTCTGGTATATACAGGAAAAAATATTTTCCATAATAATATAGGTAATGTAATTCTTTTGACATTTTTATCGAGACCCAATTTGACTATATTTTAATAATTTTGGACATTGTATTAAATTTGAATGAACCTTTATCACCTATTATATTATTAGTAAACAGAATTGTAAAAATTTTGCACGTCGTCAAATGATATGTACCTAAGAAATATTTCCAATGTACCAACTTATGTAGTAACCATCATAAATTAACGGAAATAAATGCTTACTTACTTACTTACAAGGAGTTTGTATGTCGAGTTTGTATCGAGTATTTTTTCCGCAAGAAGGTTGAATAAAATTGAGATGGAGGTTGAATTGTGTTCTAAATTCCAACACCAAAATAGTGATTTTTTTATTCTTTTAGTTTACAAACGTTTGCGGCTTTTCACCTTTTTTGTCATTGTGTAAAAAATATTTTGGTACCTACAGATATATGGCGGACCATTAATTTACAAAATAATAAAACAGTTGTATAAATTATCAGTGATGTAATGAACTACCCAGTTCCAAGATCAAATAGAAATATTGTTTTTTAATCTATTGCCAGTGTCACTCGGGATAATGTAAGGATTAATGACAGATTTGCATCGTAAAAAAATAGCATCGTATACGGTTTTTCCTCGGAATTGGACTCGTACGCCGACCACGTCACGATGCGCATGACACAGCGAATTCATGTCGATCTCAATAGTTTTCTAACAACAAATCGATATGGAAAAAGGTAAAACTACTTTTTACACGGCTGCCCAAAAAATAATTAGAAATTATTAGTATTGTGTTCAGGGTTCATGTATTGTTTGTGAGTTTCTTTATACCACCATAACTTCCAAATGCCTGAACAGATTTGGATGTGTGTTTGGATAATGTAAAGTGTTAATTTTTAATAATTTACGAAATACGTGCATAAATCATACAAGTGAATTCGAATATTTTACTTAAAACTCTGTTAATTCTCGGTAGAATAAGCACGTTTAATATGTGGGTTATTTTATATTGTCTTATTATAAATACTATTAAAGTCGACCGGATCCTTCATTACGCGAAGATTTTCTCAAAGATACTGCGGTCACAGAATGTCGGCTTGATAATAACAAAAACTAGTTTTATTATTTACCACAAATTGTGTTCAATTATGTCAGAGTACGGTACAGACTGCGCGTCAAGAACATATAAAATTATAATTATTGCTGGTGGTAGAAATGAACAGATAATTATAATTATCATTGCCTGTAGTAGAAACCATTATTTTACAGGCTAGGCAGATAACGAGTCCATAAAACGTCCAAATTTCAATAAAATAAATGTTTTTGAATTCGAGGTTTTTGCAAAACAAAAGTTGGTAATTAAAATAAAGTTCAATAAACAATTAAAGTAGCACAAATTAATGTAAGCTATGCTAATTTACCAAGAAACGTACCAAGAATTTTAGAAGAGAATTATGATTTTAAAGTTTTTGTTTCGTAACTATATAGTCAAAGAGTAAAGTGAGTTTGTAGTCTTCCACGACGCGGCCAGCCGTCGCGTCGGTCGTCGCGTCGGTCGTCGCGTCGGTCTTCGCGTCGGTCGCCGTCGTACGTTTGAAAAAGGAACACTAAAAAACTAAAATAGAATCAAAACAATATAAGTTCCAAAAATAAGCCAATTCTCGATGAGAAAGACTTCAACGACATCCCAATAAACTTGCTTTGAGTTGTTGATTTTTGCATCCACACAATACAATAAAAACTCGTCTCTATCTGTAAGCGACTTGTTTTTGTTATTAATTTATAAGTTTAGCATGATAAAATAAAAAACGCTCAAGAGCGAGTCGGACTCGCGCACCGAGGGTTCCGTACCATCACTCTGAAAAAGTTTACTATTTAGAGACATCGTTTTATTTTTCCTGTAATCTTTATATAAACTTCTATCACATAAAATAATTTCAGACTTTTCTCTATGCAAACTTCGAAGATAAGGGGAAGAACGGTATTTTAAAAATAAAAAAAGTTGGTTTTGCACCGCTAAAAAGGTTTTTGATATTTTTGAACATTTTTCAAAACGGCTGAAATATTTTTTTACATATCTCCGATTTTGAAAAAAATCGAAAAACTGTATCGACCATAAAACTATATACAATTGATCGAACAACAGTAAAAACAACAAAACAGTTTGCATCAACTCATGGTAGGGCCACTGTAGAGGAGAACAAACAGACATCCGGACACCGGAAGGACATGCGAAAGCAATTTTTCCACGCTGACCCGAGACCGCTTCGCTCGTGCTTCGCGCTCGCTCGGTCAATAATAAGCAATAAAATCGTAGTATTGCATCATTTTCACAAAACATTAATCAATGAAACTAAAAAACTCCATAAGGTACCTTTTCTCGTGGAATTTCATAAAGTAAGGTAGGGGAAAAAAGTTTCTTCCCATTTTCTATGAAACTTCATAACATTTTTTAATATATAGTTTATTTAAATTTAACTATAGTATGTAGGTGCCATTTTGTTCCATAAGAAAAACAAATGAAAATCACACATTTTCCTAATTTGAATTTGGAATTATCTTCTTTAAAATTTAAACTTGTAATGATACCAAAACTAGCCAGATACAAATAGGTATAACCAAAGAGATTTTATTACAAGTTTATACATACTATTATGCGAAAAGTCTTTTTCCCCAACCTAATATCTCAACAGCGTCATTTTCCTGTGGTCTTTACACGGTGGAGATAGGAGGTACTTCCCTATATAAAGCGTCAATTTAAAGAATTTGCTGTATAGCTTTAATAATTGTTCAAATTAATTCAGTTATTTGACCTTCTAATAAAAAACGGTTAGTATATTTATTAAAAAATAAATTTAATATTAAATATCCAACTAAAATTGTAATTATTATTAAAATATTTTATAAATTTATCCTTTACCTCATCTGTACAAATATACTTAAATATACGGGTGTAATCCAGTGAAATAAACCTTCACCGTTCAATAATACCACATCGTTTCGATTTATTGGTCAGTTTATTTAAAAAGCTTTCCTAAACTGACTCGGCCGTTCCTAATACTGTGTAAGAGATAGTTCTATTTTATTTATCAGGACACTATATACATAAAATCTTTGACTTACAAACAGTACCCTTAGCACAAACAGTTATCGAAAAAAATAACGCGCGTAAAAATATTCGATAGAGTAATTTTGTATGGGAAATTTGTACAGCGCCATCTACCGCCGAAAAGCAAAATGAAATTTTCCATAGATAATTACTCTATCGAGTACTTTTATGCGCGTTTTTTTCTCGATAGATGTTTGTTCAAAATTATTCATTTCGAAAACAGGGGCCTTATTTAATAACGTGACAATTTGTCAATTGACATAACAATTTGTTTTACTTTGCGGTGCAGCTATGAGTAGTTTGTTCTATTTTAAAATTGATTGACGTAATTGATAAAACATTGTCACGACAGGAGAAAAATTGTCAAGTTTATTCAACTGGCCTTGTTTAAGATACCCCGCGCTCTTTTGTTTTAGATACCCATAAATAGAATATAAGAATTCCAGTTTAAGACAAAGCATACATACAAGTGTGAAAAATATTTAAAATAGTTTGTATGAAAGGATTATTTAAAGTCACACACACAATTAGATCATCTTTAATTTATTTAAATTAGTCTACGAAAATAGCTTGACAAGAGTACGTCCAAATACACTACCATTCATAATTTGCGAAGTCATTGTACAAACGACACATACGGTAAATAGGGTTGCCACTCGTCTATAATTTCCTACCACCTGTTCCAGACTTTTTTATTTACGTAACTCTCGAGTTGACTATATTTATAAAAGACAAATATTTCCTAAAAGTTGTGAAAAGTAACATAAGGATAAATAAGTAAAAAATAAATACTTTTGTGCTCTTATTATGCTGCGTTGTGTAATTTATATTTATAGCTAAATGAAAAAATACTTTATTTGATTGAAAAAAGGTGGCAACCCTAACGGTAAGGGGAGGTTAAATACCTCTGGCTAGTGTGAAGTATTATTTTTATATACTTTACCTTTGCATGCTGAAAAATTTGTTATTTCGCATAAAAATATCTCTTCAACGAATATTTAGTACCTAGGCCTATCTGTTACTGGTCATAAACTGATTACATATACCTACTTATGAATTAGAAGACATGACGTGTGCAAAGAATTTATATGGCGCAGGCATATTTTTTATGAGATTTTTTTTTCTTGTTTATTATTTTCCATTGAAACAGAATGAGGTACTTATCAAATACGTAAGTGCATTGAAAACTTCAGCTAAAGTAAGAGACCTTAGATAATAATATCTACTTGAGATATTAACTCACAATGGGTTGTCTGCGATCCTGTTTGTTAATAATGATAACCATATCTGAAAGATAAGGTTTTGATTGGGTATGTAATGTATGTGTCATCTTAGGCTCAGGGTTGGCACCTTTTTTAACACGCTTTTATAGGCTTTCTTATTTATCTCTTTGTTTCTTTGTTTGACCACAAGCAAACGATTTTATACTAGCTCCCGATGAGCCAAAAGATATTTTCTTTAGTTTTTAAAGCCCCTCCCGATTTCATAAGACTTTTTTAATATCAGATATGCGTACTTAAATAGTAATTAATGCAGAGTTGAATATTATTTCTTGCTTTTTAGAGCTGTTTCTAAAGTTGTTTTTTTAGCATTTTTTGATTTTTTTGAAGGAGGTTTAGCTTTTTAATTTTTAAAAACTTTTTTCGGAAGCGCTCCCTTCCATACACCCTGTATTTTCCTACCACTTCCATACTATAAACGCGCGGCGAAAACAAACTAAACTGACTTGACTGTTTTTATCTCCTCACATAGGTAATTGACAACTATTTAAAGTAAATACCCACCTACCTGTTGTTTGCAACGTTGATTGATTACAATGATAAGTAACAGGAAATCATTAGCTTTGAGTACATTCACGTTTTTCGAAGACGTTAGTATAAGCACGTGAAACCAAAACGGGACAGCTATTAGGATTTAACAAGTACCCTCCTTATTAGTTTTGTAAAAGAATGATGTTATGCCATATTTGCCATAGCTTTATTGAGTTCACAAAAGCTAGAAGGGAAGAATAAGTATCGGGTTAAGCACGTAATGGGAACAAAACTATTAGGCTGGCCCAAGACCTATCGGTTTCATTTCTTTGCTTTGTTGTTCTAGTAGAACAGGGGGCTGTACCGGCTAACGCATCGAACTTCGGAAAGTCTGCCTGGCTAACTTAAAATAGATAAATCGAAGTAAGAAGTTTCGTATTGTAGTTATTTAGAAGATATCGATGTTCGTGTGACATCATAAATTAGGGTTCGCCATTTTGGCCCGATTGGGGCTCGATTTATCTGTTTTAATTTGAAGCCCGGCAGACTTTCTCAAGTTCGATGCGTTAGCTGGTAGCCCCTGTTCAACTAAAACAGCAAAGCAAAGAAATGAAACCGGTAGGTCTGGGGCCAGCCTTAGTGGTCGTGTCGTGTATATGCCGCCTTAGCGCCGACGCCGCCGTACCGCCGCCGCACCTGTGTGCTTACTGCGTGTGAGTATACGAGACGCGTTAAGCCCGCCATCAATTTTAATCTAGATTTCTTTTCGTTTAAAGTGATAGCGAGATTACACTATAGACCATTCGTTTGGATTGACTTGCGTAAGTGAGTAACGTCGAGTATGCCTTGGCTAAGATACTACTACTATAACCCAACCTAATACCAAATAATTATGATTAAATATTATCAAATCATAATTTTGATTATATATTATTCAATCATAGTTTTTGTTTAGGTAATATTTTAAATAATGACATTGTATTGCTCCCTTTGCTTTATCGGCCTTATTATTAAACGAATAAAAGGTTTACACTCGTTCTTAATAAATCAAAATGTTTTTAGAATATGACGCCTTGAGACGTCAAACGTACATAAATAGTAATATTGCTAAGCAATATTTTCGCTTTAACCATTGTGTATACATATTAATAACGCCGATATGTTTAACAAAATTAACTTTAAATAAAATAAAACGAATAAATGATAATGTCTTAAAATATTAAGTTACTCAAAATTAGGCCAAAAATATTATGACATAAATGATATTTACTTAATACCAAATAATATACCTGCCGATCGAACCTGCGACCTTTGGATATCCGGTCTAACGCTCTGACCGCTGAGCTACCGAGTCACTATAAGTGATATTTACTTACCTACATATTCCACAAAATTGTGTCAAAAAGAAAATTGACTGACTGTAGTGACATCAAAATTTATGACTAGGCAACTCAGCTAACATGTTATGACAAAGTAAATTAGGGATTACAAATGATGCGATTTCCCGGAGGATCAGATTCATTTAATTGATGCGAAATTGAATTTTTTTTGAAAGCCATTTAAAAAACAAACTTTCAGAATGCATAAAACGCCGTTATTTCCCGCCTGGTAACAGACTGGTTTAAATCGAGCTCTATCACAAATAAAATAGTGTAAGTGGAGGAAGTAGAGCCAAAAACCTGCAACTCAATCAAATATGACGATGTTTGACAATCGATAAAGATGAAACAGCTAAGTATATAATTACTTATGGATCACTATGTTGTCTGTCTGTCTGTCTGTCAAGACCCTTTATCTTGGGAACACGTATTGAGTTGAAATTAAAAGCATAAAGGTACTCAGGTCTACAGTCCCTTGAAACTGTGAAAAAAATACTTCTAAGTTAAATTAAAATGGATACGGTCGTTTATGCCGCAAAAAACGCATATTTCGACACTTTAAAGGGAATCAAAATTAATAGGGTACTTCCCGTTGTCCTAGAACTATGAAAGGCAAGTAATATCGATTTATACCGTGTTTCGTGTGAATAAATGAATAAATAAATACTTAAATGAATAAGAAAATAAAATAAAAAATATACTACAAGTACAGGGAAAAGTCTGAAAACTATACATTTAATTTTGTAATTAAATCATAAAAAATATAGTTTTTATTTTAGTACCTGCAAACTTGTATGGAACCCTCGGTGGGCGAGACCGACTCGGACTTGTCCGTTTTTTTTATTTTTACTTGTGATCACGCTGTATCTTGACTATCTAAATTCTAAACTAAACAAATTATAAGGAATAGCTTTGATCTTAGGAAGGTAGACAACTTTAAATTAATGAAGGTGTGTCCATCCTGTGACCGCAGCTACGTCACAGAATATATACAAAACGTTTAGGTACGTTTTCAAGGGAATGTTGTTTATGCACACGTAAGTAACTCCCTAAAGGTTTTCCCTATATGAACACAAACACTCACGTAGATAGGTACTTATTCACTGTGACGTCATAATTCTCGATGACACTTACTATGTCCAATTTATATAGAAATGCACTTACACTCGTCCGATCATTCTGTGAATAGATTTTGAGTTGTTCTCATGGTTGGTGCTTGATAACAAAATCGACTGCAACTATTCTAAGGAGGTTAGTCTTTTTTTTTACTTTTTAAGACTTTCAGTAAACATGTTTTTTTTTTTAATTTTCTAACGGAAAACCCCTCCTTCCACAGGGGGTTAATTATGCAAATCACGTCTTGTCGTAGATTTGTTTTTTTTTGCATTAGTTTTTTTTTAATTACTTACACAATGAAAAAAAATATTGTGATACGGGGCAAGTGCGCCATATATTCTCTTCCCCCGTCATTACTGTTTTTTTTTCACTTTTTGATGTTAAGAGTCCGACGAACAGTGAGCTTCCCATACAAACGTAATACAAAAATGATTTGCAATTTGAGTTTAACTAACTTTTCTTGTTATGTTATTCGGATTGAGACAGTATTTGTCTAGGGTTCTATTAAATAAAAAATACCAAATCAAATTAAAATTAATGCTATTTACAGTTTTGTATGAAAAAATAGAGTTGCCATTTATTTTGAATTAGGTTAGTATAACGCCTAACGTACTCGTATAAGTATAAAATAGCCCGCATCATATAAACAGGCCCTATAGCCCTATTTCTATTATTCGAATAGAGTAGAAATTTGTATGTAATTGACGTAAGATGTCGCTAACCATAGACAATTATGACGTTTTGAAATGTCAATTTCACACATAAAAGAAAGGCCTTACTATAAAAGATTTTAAAACACTGTTTAATTTGGACCATAGATAAACATAGATAATTAGACTTTTTTCGATTTCTATGATTTAGACACTGTTTAAATATGTATGCTGTCACTTTCAAACAATATTGTCAAGAAAGTGACAGCATCACATTTAAACAGCGTCTAAGTTAAGCACTTGTTAAACAGTGTTTTGTGGTAAGGTCGCTAATGTCATTTCTATTCTATTCGAATAATCGAAAAGCTAAACGTTTGCCACTTGTCTAGGCTCTCTGTAGTCCACGCGGGCGAAGCTGCGGGCGCAAAGCTAGTCGAATATACAAGGTGTTACAAAAGTACCCCTAATGCCGAATATGGTAGATAGAGACCATAAAACTGAACAACTTTTACTATGGGACCAACTATGCAATCGCGAAAAAGAATCAGCTGTTTCATACATTTTGATATTTTCGTATTTAATTTTTGTATGAAACAGCTGATTTTTTTTTTCGATTTCAGAGTTGGTCCCATAGTAAAACTTGTTCAGTTCAATGGTCCCTATCTACCATAATCGGCAATAGGGGTACTTTTGTAACACCTTGTATACCCTGACCCAAGAAATATGATAGCTGCTGTTAAGAATATTCGACACAAAATCGTCATTACCCTTAATGTTAACTTGAATAGCTAGGTGTGAAAATACCTAGCATTAGTTACGTACGCTTAAATTTTGAAGTTAAATTTTACTCTTTTTTTTGTTAAGTACGTACATACTACTTGGTTAAGACTGAGAGTAAACATTTTTTAATGTTCCGGTAAGAAAACGTAGAAAATGTAAATATGTGCATATTTTTATTGACTGTGTTACAATTTAAGCAGTTTGTTTTTTTACCAACTATTTATTTAATCTGGAAATATAATGTAGATTCTTAAGAGGCGTTAAGTACTGTAAGGATAGTTAATTTGTAGGCTGTGATAAGCTGTTAATAAATGTTTACTCTGTAAGTAGGTAAGCCTTTTTGGAATGGATATAATTATTTGAAAAGTAAATTAAGAAACAAGGCTTGCGATGTAGTTTTTGACGGATTCTGATTTATAAAACGTAGTGATTAAATTCTCTATGCTGATTTGTACCGGCATCGAGCCAGGTCATGCGAGATCAGTAGGGAATATTATAAAAAATAAATTGAAATAAACTATTTTATCCTAACTTCTGTTTAATTTAATAGGGAGACCTAATAAAGGTCTTCACAGTACTTAGCTTTTTTGCTGTTCTTAATCATTAGCATTCGAAGCCTAACTAATTTTGATAACTAACCGCAACACATAAACGCTGGTCATCAGCAAAAACAAACGAACAGCTTAATAATACAAAAAAGTAGATCCATTTTTCCTTGAGCGAAGGCCACAGATTCTATGGTCGAGTAGTCGCCTGTGGTACGTGACGTCACGTGCGCACACGCAGGAAAATGGATATGCTTCCTTACCGCCTGGCCACGCGAACCGGCGGCGGGCGGCGGCGACCGGCGACGCTACGAGCGAATTGTCTCTTCATTAAACTTCATTCTGCGTTCTGCCACTGCGCTCGACATTCTCATCGCACTGCACAGCGGTCAATTCACAATATACGGGCCACGGCATCAGACGAAATGTATCGCGTTGCAGCATTGCGATTCTGTAAGACATCATTCGTGACCTCGCATCTGAATCCGCTGTGAGTTTCTTGATTGGTATTCTCAAAACTCGCTTGATAATTCGCATGTGCACTAGCGCTGCACTTGCGAGCGTGTCAGCGAGTTGAACTAAATTGACCGCGAGAATTTTGACGGGAACCGATAACTTGTCCGAAATTTACTTGTCCTAATTTCATTTAACGGAAACGGTTGACCAAAGTTTTTGTTGCTATATGTATTGTTTGCCATATTTTTAAACTATCGAAATATCATTTGGCATTATGTCTCATTTTACCGAACTACGTTTCACCGATTTTCAAAATGATTTTTTAGTATTGGCACCACCAGAACAACATTTTACCGAATACTATTTGGCCGCAACCGCAACTATGGTATATTTATATTATGTAGGTAACATTTGACATAATCGATATTTGTTATAATAATACATGTTTTATTAAGCAAGCATGCACCATGCATGCAAGCATTATAGAGCTGCGAATGGTCAAAACACTAACCTAACCTAACCTACTTAATGTATTCAAAGTTTTTCATTTGGTGAACTGAAAATATGACAAATAAATCAGTGGTGTAATGAATGTTCGGGAATATAATACTTCGACGAAATGTTCTTTCGACCGCGCATAACTTCGGTAAAAAGTTTTTCGACCAAATAAGACATCGGAGTAACGAAAAAAACGTTATTTCGACGAAGTCAAAAAAGGCGAAACGAAAACAGTCGAAAAGATTTCAGTAAAATGAAATTCGATCAAAAAAATTTCGACCTTGGGATAGGTTACCGATTTTGACAGATAAAGTATGAGATGATGTAAAAAGTGGCATTCTGTAAGGTATAGACCGAGAGGTGACAGGATTTTTCGTAACGATCAAGGAAACGATTACATTTACTTTTATGGGGTGTAGAGTGGTTGTAGAATGTCCCCTAATGTGAATGATGAATTTCCATACAATATAATGCTATTTTCGCGATTTTTTAGCATATCAAAACAGCTCTTAGAATCCTGATAGATCAGTTGTGTGTATTGCAATCTGGATCTCATCCATTCACTCCCTGGGTAGCTATCTTCAGATCGGCAGAGAACCAAGGCTTCAAAGTTATCTCGTTGGTATGAAAATTATCTGGTGCTTCTAATTATCTAAGGTGAAGGTGCAAGGTGTGTCGCTGTCATGCTAAATGCAGGTATTGTGCACTGATATTTTTGTGGTGTGCATGTGCATTTTTTTGCGGGCAGGCGGGCGGTGCATCCTGCATATATATTTTTTGCGGGAGTAAGCTACATATATTTCTCTTTTCACAATTCTAATTATCCGTCCACCTCTCGAATTAAACAACCTCTCGCATCAGATCTCACTTCGCTACTCCCTTCACTCTCACTTAAATTTGCATTCTGTAAGCATCACCTATTTACTTGCGAAGTGAAGTGAGTTCTGTATTGTAGTGACTGCCACACTCAAAAAAATGTTAGTCGAGATTTATTGATTGCAGTTTTTTGATACAATTGTTGAGTTTTTGGTACAGAACTTTATAGCAAATATGCGTTTTTTTAAATAAATTTTCTTATTTTAAGGAATTTGAGGCAGCTAATAGTCTGCGTGTTGAATTAAAATTGACCGTGAGATTTTGACAGATGAAATATGAGATGACATAAGAAGTGGCATTCTGTAAGGAAATTCCGCCCTCACTTCGATGCTCACCTCGCAAGTGAACCCGATTCAAAGTGTCAAATAAAAAGTATCTATTTTACGAGTGAAAATAGAAGAAGTCCTCTACAAACAATGTTAAAATAATATTTTTTTTAGAAATAAAACACTTTTTACGGATTTCAGCGCGTATATTATTAATTCAGGTGTTGTTTTAGAATTATTTAGTTTGTATTTATTGGTTTTTAGAATTCCCGACGTTTCGACACCTTTCCAGGGACCGTGGTCACGGGAGGACTTAAAGTGTTTAAAAAGTGTTTTATTTCTAATGAACTGTATACGAGCGAAAGTCTTAGAAGTGAATATTTTTTTATTTTTTAACACTGACAAGTAGTTTTTAACCACACTTTTCTCAACTATTTTTTTATTATTATTTAACTTTACAAAAACAAAAATTTTTCATCGTAACAAACCAAAAACCACGGCGGTTTGTCTGGAATGCTAGACTTATACACTAATATTATTATATATTTATGGTAACAACAACATATTATAAAATAGGTCACTAGTAAACAATTTACCTGCGGTGATCGTCCAGTTTTAATATTACTTTCTGTAATGCTTTGTAAGAGATGTAAAGGATGGTGAGAAAAGCTTTGAGTTTATATATCCAGATGACTTGTATTTATTCTCAATAATCAGAACAACAGATAGGTGTGTCTGTCAACGGTTTGAATTTCTGGACAATTGCATTGCTATTATTGTTGTGCAAGCAAAGATGTTCATGAGCCACAAGCCTTCCACCACCACCACCTACAAGGATGTTATTTCAGAAAACATTTTTATTTTAATGTCAATTTTTTTTTTACATGTTATTGTATAAAATTTGATAAAAAAAAAAATTTATATTGTTAGGTAAAACTTATTATACTTGTTTTAATAGAGGGATTTAGGTGCTTGTTAGTACACAGAATGCTCAATTATCATCCAGACATAGTTGCAAAAATAGTTATTGCATGCTGTGTTTTGCACAACATGTGCAATCGCGCAGAAATACCGGCTTTCACAATTTCAGAAGAAGAGAGACTAGAAGAGCTACAAACAATTGCTGAAGTTCAAAGGAGGCAAACTAGGGATTTGCCATCTTACGCCGATTTAGCTCTAGGGCAATAACGTAGACGAAATATAGTAAATAGCCTATGGCGTTCACGTCATATTTAATTTATCGGTGGTCAAAAACCCTTTACAAGTTTTCTTTCGTCATTTCATTCTTGGATAGGCCTTCCAATTTGTGAAATGGTAGTAGATTCAGTAGATTTATACATTTTTAACATGATGTGCTAACAGAAAACCTAAAAAAACTGCTATAAAAACAGCTTATTTTTTTAAAGCTTTATTTATTTAATACCAAATAATATACTAGAAAAAATAAGACTTGCACCAGATCATGTTCTCGGACGGGAATCGAACCCGCGACCTTTGGATATCCGGTCCAATGCACTGACCGCTGAGCTACCGAGCCACTCTTTTCTAGTATATGATTTGGTATTATATAAAAATAGCATTGTGAATGCTAAAATCTCAAAATTTAAAAAGCTTTATTTATTTTTAACATTTTTGGGGCTAGGCATATGTATATGTAATAAAAATGTAAGCGATGATATAAATATATTTTATTAATATTTAAACGACAGTTGATCCTTTCAATCGGTTCAGCCGTCTTCGAGTAGTTCTGGTAGCTCTTCCTTCAGGTGTTCCTTCTGGAGTTCCCTGGTAAGTTCAGACCAGATGTTCTTCAATTTGCTAATATGTAGTGACACTTCACCACTGGATTGCACTGTGTAGCTGAAGAACTTCATGCACAGGCTTTACTCTTTTGCAAGCCATCATACAGGCGGTGTAGTTCTAGCCATACTTCCCTCGCTGTAGAATATCGCAAAACTTTCTCACAGTTGTCTTGTGACAAATTCGTAGTAATAAGTTCGCCTCATGAAGCTCTCGTGTCTCCCACTTGGATTGTTGCTGATTCAACGATAGACTTTTCCATCAACTCTCTACGTAAATTCTATCTGAATTTTATTTCCGGTAACTTAACGCTCTGCTACCATATTAAAGTACATACTTTTTGATATTATAGGATCTTGGGAAAGAAAATAATAAAATTAAACTGTAAAAACTGTATTAAAAAACGCAAGGAAGAATATTGACAAACAAGACATTGACATTATATTCAATGAGCAATATATACAAAAAGAGTACTTAGGTCGATTTGCAGCAACATTTACTAAATCTCGATTTTGTTAAACCTAGACTTTACTCATACGAATATGTAAAATTTTTAAATCGATATTTAAAATTTTCACAGTTTCATAAGGGCTACATCTAAGTTTAACAAAGTCGAGATTTAGTAAATGTTACTGCAAGTGGGCCTTAATATAGGTAACTATACAAAGCAGGATTCTTAACAAAATATTATAGGTCTGTCCACGGTCCGGTTTTTTCTTGGATGACGGATCCGGGCGTTTCGACGGAGACGGATGACGGAGACGGATCACGTTTGTCCATTGCGTCCGGATCCGATCCAATCCCGAACCACATATCACTCTGCGGTGCAACTGAGATGTCATGTGCACGTGCCTTTTTTTACGTTAGAATGCCGACAACTTCTTGCAATATACGTACAAAGACGCAGAAGACAAAAAAGTTTTGGGTTTCACCCTCTCCTGCAAGAGAGATACCTCGATGGGGCATTTAATACACTATACGATAAATTACAACAACGTGAAGATATATAATACCAAATAATAAACTAGAAAAAATACGACTCGCACCAGATTATGTTCTCGGACGGAAATCGAACGGGACGGGAGCATTGTAAATGCTAAAATCTCAAATTTAAAAAATGATGTAGCTTTCTTATCTTAATCAATTGTTTAAAAATATCTGGAAAGGTATTCAGTTGATGTCGAGGTAATTCCTTGTAATTGGTGAGATGGCGCTGGCTTGCAGCGTAAGAGTTGATATACTAGGAGAAATTCGACATTCCCACTAGTGACTCAGTAGCGCAGCGGTCAGAGCATTGGACCGGATATCCAAAGGTCGCAGGTTCGATTCCCGTCCGAGAACATGATCAGGTGCGAGTCGTATTTTTTCTAGTTTATTATTTGGTATTATATAAAAATAGCATTGTGAATGCTAAAATCTCAAATTTAAAAACGTGAAGATATTTTTTTAACATTTGTTTTTATTAGTAACTCCTTTTTGGTTAGCAGAAATGACCTTTTATTTCGTTGTGACTTAGCCGATACTTATTTTTTTCGCATAACCTAAGTGGCATACTTACGTTATATTAGTGTGTAAACATTAGTGCAAAATGTTTTAAAACGTTAGCGTTCATGGTTGTTAAATAAATTAAGAAAATGTTAGTATGGAAAATTCAAATTCTTTAAAATTCTCCATACAAAACGGCAATTTCATACTTTAACCCCTAATATTAACTTGCCCTAAAAACTTTATTGTGTGAACAAAATAAAGTCGCAGCGCAAGTGCTTGTCGCAATAAGCAAGTTCGGCAAGTCGCAAAAGATGACGGTTGACGAAGACGGACGTCGGGTGGCTGCGCCGTGGACAAGTCCATATGTATTTTATATTCTAATGGGGTACTTCGAATCGAGGCTCCGGTTTAGCGGTTCATCCGATCAAGCAAAATCTTCGGAGCCCGTCAAAAGAACGGATGACGGATTTCGGACGCCGGATGTCGAGTTGACAAAAGTTCATACAAATATAATATATAGGCCGCTATTCGGTCCGGTTTTTTCTCTCCGAGGAGACGGACGCCGTGGACATACAGTTTAAGGCATAGGGATTATATTCATGGCACGAATTAAGAGTTTATTATTTTTTTTATTTTTGCTGCATCAAATTCCTTAAAATAAGAAATTTTAATTTAAAACTCACATATTAGCTAAACTGGAATCGATAAAACTCGACTAACATTTTGTTGAGTGTGGTTGTCACTAGGTACAACGCAAGTCAAGGTCAAGGTCAAGCGAGGTGAGATGCGAAGTGAGAGTGAATTGCGAAGGGAGTTGCGAGTTGTCGTCTGATTTTACAGAATCGCAGGGCAGGTCGCCGCTCCGCGTGGTGGCTAGGCTGTTAGGAGTAACGATCAAACGTCGGAGGCATTGTGTCATGCTCCGGAAGTCTATAGTCCTTGGTTATGGCATGATTTATAACCTATTATTAGGTTAGTGATAAAATAGGCTTAACTTGAATTTGTTGTCATGAAATATTATTCGGATGGGCGGCGGGAACTGCTACTATGTGGTGACGTTGTTTAAATGAATCAATATTATGTATCTAATATGTATTCTGTGTCAATAGAACTATTATCACCTATTATCTAACTACCTACCTACTTACTTTATCTATCAATATTTTACTTTTATCATTATAAGACGAGCAGGGCCAAGACGAGTGCCAAACGCTTGACTTTTCGATTATTGGAATAGAGGTGACATTTAAGTGTATGAAATTGACATTTCAAAACGTCGTGATTGTCTATATGGTAAGCGACATCTTAAGTCAATTTGGTTTTTGACTTGAGAATAGTGAAAGAAAGGGAAGCAAAATAAACACCTACGCGAAAGGGCTCGATTTGACGAATTTTACTATGATTTCCAAGACTACAAAGTTGGTAAAAAATCAAAATGCTCCAGTGACAAAATAGTGCTGATTATTAGAATCCATACGTAATTAAAAAAAATAATGTTGTGTTAGAAAAATATTGTAAAAACATTGTTTGCTTAGATAATCACAAATTTCTTTTGTGCGCCATACATATCGGCCGCGCGGTGTGAAATGTGACGTCACAGAATAGTGACGTATCGGATACCAATATACCCAAATACACAAACTATTCTAAATGAATTGTAGAAAGCCACTTGGCTATAGAGACAGCTGGGGCAGGTTGTTGCTCTAGAAAAAATATGGTATTTTGACGACTTTTTATTGATTTTGCAATTACTCACTAGGGTCAGCGGCCTTACCGGCTGACGCATCGAACTTCGGAAAGTCTGCCGGGCTTCAAATGAAATCAGATCGAGCCTCAATCAGGCCAAATTGGCGAACCCCAATTCATGATGTCACACGAACATCGATATCTTCTAAATAACTTCGGCGAATAGTACAATACGAAACTTCTTACTTCGATTTATCTGTTTTAAGTTGAAGCTCGGCAGACCCGCCGAAGGTTGAAAAGGTACCCGGTAGGGCCCCAGGCCAAATGTGAATTCTAATTAGGTAAGTATATCTCGTTGTTATACATATTATCGTCCCCGATCTTAGATCAATTAAGTAATTAGTTATCAAACGCATCTGCGTTTGATATATATATATATATATATAAGACAAAATATATAAGACAACATCACAAACATTGCTCTGATTCCAAAGTAAGTAGCTAAAGCACTTGTGTTATGGAAATCAGAGACAACGGTGGTAAACACACACACCCAGACCTGAGCCAATATAGAAAAGTTCGTTTTCTAAATTGATCCAACCGGGGATCGAACCCGGGACCTCAGAGATGGCGACACCTTGAAAACCGGCGTACAAACCACTCGACCATGGAGGTCGTCAAATACTTCAGCTAATCATGTATGTATATAAGCTTAACTAAACTAACTTAGCTTAGCTTTAGGTCTGCAACCGGCATCATGCTTGGTGCACTTAGAGTAAACAAAAATATTCTTTATCTCTTTATTTATTCATGTGCTTGGCGTAGGCCTATTAGATAGTAATATTAGGTCCTAATACTTAGCATGACATCCGAGGTTCAGATACAAATTTCACAATAGTAACTACGTAAGTTTAGGCTATTTAGTAATCAGCCCCCCTACTCTCGACGGGAATTGACGAGATCGAGTTCACATCAGTACGAGTACATTCGATAGAGTAATTTTGTATGGGAAATTTGTACAGCGCCTTCTATCGCAAAAAAAACAAAACTATATTTCGCATAGAGAATTACTCTATCGAGTACTTTTACGCGCGTTTTTTTCTCAATAGATGTTCGTGCTAAGGATACAGGATCGAATAAACGTCAAAAATCTGTTATTTTGGTACATTGAAAACGGTTTCCATGGTTTCCATAGTACGGTTTTGACGTTTACTTGATTCCAACTCGATCTCTTTATTCTCGATCGCGTCGGGAGTACCCCCCTGTGGCCGCTACGGGCCCTATTTAATAAACGTGACAATTTGTCACCTGTCATGACAAATTGTATGTCCATTGCGTTAACCAATTCGTAAATAGAATAAACTACTCATAGCCACACCGCAATGTAAACCAAATTGTCATGACAATTGACAAATTGTCACTTTATTAAATAGGGCTCTGCTGCTCGAACAAAATAAATAATAGTACTGGGCCATAGTGACTTTTGATGTTCGATCGATAGAAAGATACCAAAAGCAATTACCTATTATAGGTTTAAGTAATGTTATCGTATACTAGGTACCTATGTACTTATAGATGGCTATTGTTCCCTTTATCATGTTTATTTATCAGCACGCGTAAATATATATATTACTTACAAACTTGCTGGCTGGTTAGTATAACATATTGTAATAATCTTTGGTTTGTTTTGTTTGGTTGAGGAAATATCGTAAGTATTTTTTTACTATTTGCATCAATATCTTATTTCGTTTTCGTAAATTCATTGAAAATTTTATGGTTTTCGGATTTTGTAGTAAATATTTCACTGTGGATAGTTTTAAGGCATTGAAAAATTCGAATCTAACAGTGTAACCTCTAAGTATAGTATTTTTTTCCTTACTTGTCTTATTTGGTAAACAATCTTCACCCAATTCTTTATTGAAATATACATTTTTAAAATACTTTTTTAATTTCCACACACATTTCGTAAGAAGAAATATGCAAAAACACAGTAGAGGTAGCGAATGTTTTTCTCAGACCTAGAAAAAAACGGTTTGTATTAAATAGAGGGTGGGGCGTTGGATAGGTCTTTCAATAATATTAAGATTTTGTTAGTGTCAAGTGTCGTCCCCCTCCCGTCCAATGTTAAAAGGAAAACTATCACTGCTAGGTAGGCTTTATCAGTTTATGAGTAATAGTCGATCAACTTACAAAATTAATAAAACAAATTTCATTGAATAGTTAAGTATTATACTGCGCGTGGCCCGACACGCACTTGGCCAGTTTTATCTATTAATTAAATAAGTAAGTTGTACCTAGATGAACCTAGATGGTTCCTAAGCACAACATTGTTGTAAGGATAAAACCGCTTCGATTTATTATTCGCTATTAAAGTGCAGTAATAGCTTATTGTTAATATTTTCAGAGAAATTGATTGTTTTCGTCCCTGTCTCATATAGGTCTTAAGTACCCATTGTTTTTCCAATACGTTATGTGTTAGCAGTTACAGTAACCAATAGCATACATCATTAAAAATATACACTGGCCTTCAAAACTTAGTACCAACTTTTAAAATTGTAATAACTTTTCAAATACACGAAATATATTTTTGAAATAAAAAGGACTAAAATAAGTATTTTTTTAATAATAACTTCACAATCGATAGCCTTCCTTTTTAGGGTTCCGTAGTCAACAAGGAACCCTTCTAGTTTCGCCATGTAGAAAACTGTAATTTGGCATGGATATACATATTAATCTCGCCGACAAAGTGGTGAAGTAAAATTTTGAAAAATATAGTTTTTTTAGGTTACCTCCCCTGCACGTGAAGTGGGGATGTAATTTTATTTCTTGTCTACCCCATAGTGTGGGGTGTTGTTGGATAGCAATTTAAAAAATATTGCGGGTTTGTGGAAACAGTTTTTTGATTTGTATATTTATGACGAAGTTAAAAGGAAAACTATCACCTAAGAAGGCTTTACAAGTTTACGAGTAACAGTCGACCAATTTATAAAATGTACTTGGCGCAGTACAAATTCCTCATTGGGAACTACTTAAATAACGTTGTCAGGTATGTGAAACCAGTAGTATCTACATTTAAGTTTATGAACCATGGGATACGGAACCCTACACTGCGCGTGGCCTGACACGCACTTGTTTTATTTTAAAACTGTAACTTCTGTGGTTTAAGAGAAATTGCAATTTTGAAAGTGTGATACTAAGTTTTGAAGGCCAGTGTAGATGTTTGTCAAAACACTTACGCGCCCGCGACTTCGTCCGAATAGACATTCGGAAAATACCTAGGCAACCTTTGATCAGGATAGTTATAATAAACTTTCTGCGTATCTTTCAACCAAATCGTACCTAATCGTTTTTGCGTGAGTGAGTTGGTAACAAACATACAAAATATCACATTTATACGCACATGACGTCCTGAGTGGTGCAGTGGTCAACATGTCGGTCTACCAAGCAAGAGGGTTCGTTTCCCGGCCGGGCAGAAATTGAAATGATGAATTTTAATTTCTGTGACGGGTCTGGGTGTTAATATGTATAATATGTATAGCACCCATATTACAAGCTTTGCTTAGTTTGGGGCTAGATGGCGCTGTGTGAAATTGTCCAAGCATTTATTATTATTATTACATTATTGGTAAACTAGTTATTATATTATAGGTAAATACCTATGATTACATTTATATAAATAATATCAAGTAGGACAACGATTCACCATTAATATTGTCAGAAACATAGAGTATAATACAATATCGAAGCTTGTACAAAAAAATCACCAAAAAAGTACTAGTTAGGTTTAGTTCTCAGTGATGATTAAACAAGTTTTACAACTTAGGTTATAAATAAAATGGCGCATAATCTCGTCTGGTTATATAATAAATAATTAGTCTGACCTCTAGGTCACAGACAAATTGTATAATTCATTAATGGCAGCGGCGGCGGGCGGCGGTCATTATTATATAAAAAAATATTAATAATGTATTACAGTCGATATTATTTATTAAAATCTTGACTGACCATTTTATTTAGGTTTACCAAGTTTACAGAAAAATACTATAAAATATTTAAAATAAATACAACATGTTACATATGGTATATAGGGACCATCAAACTTAACAACTATTACTATGGGACCAACTCTCAAAACGCGAAAAAAAAATCAGCTGTTTCAAACATTTTGATATTTTCGATTTTAATTTTTGTATGAAACAGCTGATTTTTTTTCGCGATTTCAGAGTTGGTCCCATAGTAAAAGTTGTTCAGTTTGATGGTCCATATATACCATATTCGGCCTTAGGGGTATTTTTGTAACATGTTGTATATTAAAAAAATTTAGGCTTCTTAATATGTAGCTTATTTAATTAACATTTAAAAATGAAATTATTAAATTGGTTCGTGTGGCCATGTGAAACGACCAATCATGCAGTCCTTCATAAAGATTCGTAAAAATAAGTTTATTAAAAATATGTACTTATTTTTAGTATTTTTTTAATTAATAATATTGTAACGCATGTTGTGGCATCTAAAAACAGTGCTCTTACCTTTTTTATTTTGTATTTAATTTTGATGTTTTTCCTTGTAAACTTTACAAACTTAAATAAAAAAATGGTTTAAAGTAAAAAAAAAAGTGGCGTCCTTTTTATACTTGTTTGTGAATAAATAGCCAGTGCTAAATAAAAACTTTGGGCTGAACGGTCGCCGGCCGCAGCGTGTTCCATATAAAAAAAAACAAATTATAATTCGGCAGGCAACTAATTCTGTGATTCAAAATTTTAAATAGTTTTTAAATTTTGTTACTAGCCGATGTTGTTAGTTAAACCTAGGTGAACCCGATTTGATCACGGCTAATACTAGGTGTAGCCTGTTGCATTCAGTTAAAACTAGGTCTAGCCCTAGCCTTCTTCGTGTTGTGTACAACTAGATGTAGACAAACCTATGGGTTAAACCTGGATGTAGAGTAACACAAGAGATGGCGAGGGGCTGGGCGGTAAATAACCAAGAACGAGACTGAGACCGAGAATTTAAACCAGACAACAAATGCGACTGAAAATTAGACTAAGTAGCAGAAATTAGTCAGCTTTGCGATCAAAACGGAAATGAAAAATGTGGCCTACTGTGCAAGAAAAGAGAAAAATAGATGGTAACAGAAAAGACACTGAAGATTCTTTATCAGTGCAAGCAAATAAAATGACAGCTTTATCAAAGGAAAAATTTTCTCCGTGCAATAAATTAGGTTCGTTAAAAAAAATCCAGATGTTGACAGGGACTTTCCCAAACATCTGATGGTTGTAGGTCCTTGAATGTTAATAACGATGGATTGTATAAGCCGGGTAATCAGGTCTTATACTAATTAAAAAGTATTTTTTATTGGCACTTTCATAACGGGAAGGGTTAACTGCGGTCCCTAGATCTTCGAAGCCGGCCAGTCCAAGCCGTGGTTATTAGTTTTATGATAATTTATCTACCTATCTTTTTTTATTTTATCAACAGCTGTCGTGGATCCAGTAGAAGTGGAAAAGGTGCTGAATCTTGAATTGTTTTTTATGAAATAAATTTACTGTATCAGAATTGAAACTTTGGACGCTAGTGAGTCTCTCCTGAGAAAAAATCATTACGCCAAATAGCTAATGCTTAATCAATGACCCAATCGCGCTAAATCTGAACAATAAAACTAAAACCATTACATTGTCATTTAGGTTATATTTAACTACCTAAAAAGATTTGGTTTAGCTATAGAATTCTCATACAAATTGTCCAAGATTGGCATCCTAAGCTCTAGGCATAGCTTTTAGGCGTTATTATTCTAAGCTTTTAACAATGTTAACAAAACTAAAGCGAGTATTTTTCTGTAAACGAAATTGAAAGGGTAACGATTTAGCTCTAGTTTTACTGTTGAAAATTAACCCCTGCCCTCCTAGCATGACCACCAGAAAACGATAATTATCGCGAGTTAAAGCATTTTATCGACACTCAACTGTCAAAATTCATTATAGTTTTTTAATTACATCTCTTTGAGTTCTCAGTTGCATTGCGTGCTAAATCGTAGAGGAGACTCGTTTGATTTTCAAATTTACTTACATCCCTAGGTATGTAAATCGAATTATACATCTCGGATTTCGAGTTAAATGCTAAGTAAGGTGCACCGGGGCTATTGTAACTAAAAATTTAAGTTGTTTAACTTTGAAGTTTCTTAACTGTTACCTGTTAACTATTTGAATATATATTTTGGATGCATAACATTGTATATTTAATGCAGAATGTTTTAATATTATTATGTAACGAATAACTTGATATCTAGGAGTCAAATATATGATTAATTTGTTGAAGGTAGAAATAGTTACATTTACCCCGCATAGGGGGTAAAAGCAACTAAATGCCATAAAACGAAATTCTAATAAGTTTTGCGAATAAAAATAAAACAAAGATAAAACTCAAAACAAATTTTACAAGATTTTCAATTCTGTTGCCAGCATATAAGGTTAACTTTCGATTAAATCAAACTTTTATTTCTATTGGGGGTAAATGCGACTATTTGTAGGGGAACTAGTGTTGGGACACCTGGCAATGCACCTACATTTACGAGTAAAAAAAAGACACTGCAAATTTTCACCCATGACATTTATTACGTATAAAGGTTGACTTCCGTTAAAAATCACAATGACATATTTATATTGTCATATTTCTTCTGAGTATTTCATTATTTTTTTCTTTTTATAGTTACGAACCATCTAAAACAACAAAAACCAAATTAATGTATGTAGAATTTATACTTACCACTTTACCGAGATAGTACGAGATTCGACCATAAGATATAACAATGCACATGATATCGATACTTTATCTTCAAATAAGTGTATTAATCGATAATTACTATATCGACACAAGACATCACTAGTGATTTCGGTTTCATACAAAATTTCACGGGGCTATTGCAACTAACCTAAAAGTTGCAATTACCTCATGTATCATTTTTGATGAGGCAAATGTGACTATGCCTTTTACTGACTATAAACAGAACATTGGATCAAGAAAATACAACAAATGTTACTTACGTTTATCGTTTATCACAAACACAATCGATAACAAACGAAAAACTCAATAAAAATATTTTTTTCGTAATAAAACACTGTGCCACGTATCCGAGTCGAAGAGATTCAAAATGGCGTTTTGACATAATGCTTTGCCGCTCGCAAAGTTTTGATCCTACTAGCGACATCTGTGGGTTATAGTGACAATTAATCATTGCAGCTTAAGATCACAGATGTTGTTTTTCACCAAAACTCGTATATAAATAATTATTTAGATTAGTCGCATTCGCCTCCTAGTTACAATAGCCCCGGTGCACCTTACCACCTTTCAGAGCATGAATGATGAAAAATATATAAAAAGTTTTATTTATTTTACTTATTGTGTGTATGACCCTTATTTGAAACGTGACGAGGTCAGAATTGTTATTATAATAATGCAATTTGTTGCGCTTGCGCCGCGCGCCCGCTCCCGCCCGCCGGTGTGAATTAAATATTAAATTTTTAGTTGGTTATAATGCGGTTATGTTAATGTGTTTTTCACATCGAAATAAACAATTAAACAACTTAATAGTAATCAATTATTATTTTATAAGAAAATCAAACCAAGGAGCAAAAATATAATGAAAAAAGATGTAAAAAATTGTAGATATACTTATATATCTTTAGGCATTCTAATGTAAAGATTTTTTATTGATCGATAAAAAAAACAAACTACTATGATTAAGATAAGATACGTAAGTAATTTTTTCATGGTAAGAGAATCTCTCAATTAATTTGCGATCTCTTTAGAAATTCTTTTAAAGTTTTAAATGAGAAATGGTTTCGGCACTCCAATCTTTTGAAGTGCCTATTATTAATTAATTAATGAATGTAATGAACTTATATTGGGTATACTCGTGGAAAAAAAATTTTACGACGTAATGCTTTAGTGAAATTTGCTTGCGTTTCGATAAAAATGATTCGATGTGTGCTAATGATTATTTTAATTAGGTTGCATGCATTAGTTTTAGTTACCTACCTACCCATAGATATGTGTCTCAGGTTTATTGCTTTGTATTATATTATGATATTAGGGACAAAATATGGTTTACAGAAATAAGTATTTCGACATTGAGCAGCATCCTTAACCTAGCAACTTCACTTTTTTTTTATGGGAAACGTAGGTTGTGTAAACAACGATTTTCTAACAAGAAATATTATACTAACCATTAATCGTAAACTCATCACTGACTATAAAACAAAAACTAAATAGATTAATAGCATTTGACAAAGACTGTTTCTTTTTGTAAAAACAAAAGAGTGTCAATCTATCATAATCACACAACAACAAAAAAGAATTGTTCTGTGACCATAATATCATAAGGCACGCCTTTATTGGCAGGAGGTTGGTTGGCATTGGCATCAAGAACTTTACAATCATAGAGTCTTCTTAAATTCTTTGTTGTCATACTTGGCATTATGGATATGAATGATTAAATAATCAAAGGAATTATGATACAACGTGGTATTCAATAATGTCAAATATTTTGTGCTGATATTATTTTTAATGTTAGTTACTCTTTTCCATCATATCCGGAATTAAAACACTATTGGCGCGGAGCTATTTATACAAAAAATAAGATTCTATTTAGAATAAAACGCTACTTCAAAGAAACGTTTAATTTACTAGTTGCAATTCATCAAAAAATGGGTTTTTTAGTTTTTGTATAACCAGCAGACATAAAAACTAATTACAGACCGACAGAAGTAAAAAATGTTCCGCGAACTTTTTATGTTTATTTTTTTTTACTTCGTTTTCTCGTATCGTATCTACTGTAAGCCCTATTCGTCTATTTTGTTCATAAGAAGTCTTAATATGAATGAACAAATAAGGACGGGTGAAAATTAATTTTACATTTTCTGAGAAAGAGTGATTTGAAGTTTAAACTTTTTATATACTATACGGAGTAAGTCGAAGTTTTTTGACTAAAGATGACTTAAGTTTTTATTTCATTTTGAATGTCGAGGCTGAAAACTAGCTATCTATAAATTAAGGTTTTGCCATGCCACCATTTAACAAATATTCTATAAATCTGGTTCCACCAAAACCTCGAAACCAGTTTTAGCAAAAAACGATACCCCACTAGCTAGGCCAAGGAATTTACGCAGCTAAAAATTCTGATATTTAGTTTGCTGTATTACTAACTGCTTCCTAATCGTATTGCAATAATAATTCTTATTACCAACTTGGTTTTCATGATCACAAATTAATGTAGTATTTACCTTGGATTCTTTGCTTATCTAAATAGTTATTATTAAATCTGTACTCAATGGCGTTTGAGCGAATTAAATTCTTATACCATGATCGTTGTTAGAAGCCATAACTTTAGATATTAAAATAATAAAATGGTAAAAAAATAAATAAATAAAAGTATTCTCGATTTTCTGTTTATGTTTAGCCTTTTTATAAAACATGAGTCGTAATAATTTGGAATATTAATGTATTATACAATAAAATTGAGTTTTATAATCAATTATAAGGACTGGTTGTAATATATACATTATACAACTTACGATACCAAGTTAAGCTTTGTAGACAATACATTTTATTACTAACTACCTAGCTGTTGTCCGCAACTTCGACCGCGTGGGCAAGTATCTTTCGACGTGGACAAGTAAGATACTTGATCTTTCAAACCACAGTGATACTAAATTAAATAGTTAAACTGGTTATGCTCTGAAATGTTTTATATTCATAATGTTTGTCATAATTCAATGTCAATTTAATAAAAATATTAAAATTTTATTTTATTATAATTTATTGCCTGTTTGCATTGACTTATATAAACTATTACTTGTTTGGCACTAAATGAGGTCATTTGAAATGCACTTGTACGCTTGGATAGCATTTATGCCGCGTTGACATGATCAGAGTACACTTGGACCGAGTCTACTCGGATACCTACTCGGACGCTACTCGTATTGTGTAAACAATGTAATTACATGTAATCCGAGCGCACTCGGAAGTGCTAGCTGCCTCGTACGAGTGAACTCGGTCGTGACGTGACTCGGTCCGAGCTGACTCTTTTCATGTCAACCCGGCTGAAATGGAAATTATTTTTTGATCTGCAATTAATCTTTAAATGTAGCAAAAACCCGTTGCGATTTAAAAAAAAATAGTGCCAATTTCAAAATGACGTAAGAACTTTAAGGTATAGATAGAAGATAAATAGATATAGAAGATCGATAATCATGATCGACTCGAGGATTAATTATTAACAAATGCATAGAACAAAAAATGCTGGTAATATTAATCTAATGCCCTACTACTTACTTAACAAAACTATTAAATTGAATTTAATAATTTGCGTTAGTTAAAAAAGTCAGTAATGACAAAAACGGTAGTTTTATCAAAAGAGAGATGATGATGAATCGTAATAAGATAGGAAAATCTATAATAACTCCAGTCTAAAAATGACTTTATAATCGCTCTTCTAAGTTAATTCTCTAGTTAGCCTTTACTGTTTCTCATTTCTTCACAGTAGCTCATAGCAAATCTTTTTTCCAGATGTATCAACTTCTTCTTCTGGTGGCTGCGGCGGCGGCTGCCGAAACCCTCCCGCCTTCCTGCAGCAAGCGCATCTACTGCAACAGCGAAGTCCTCCACCATGTGCAGCTAGCGCGTCTCTACAACGACTCCAAAACCTTCGTCGATCTCCACATGCGAGACTCCGAAGACGTCATCCTCGCTGACTTTGAAAAACTCCTCAACCAAACCAGCAACCCTAATAAAGAACAGCTCCAGGCATTCGTAGACAAACACTTCGACTCTACTAGTGAACTCGAAGATTGGATCCCTGAGGACCATACCGACAACCCCAAATTTCTCGCTGATATCAGTGACGAACAGTTAAGGCAATTTGGTAAAGATATCAATGCCATTTGGCCAAGTCTAGGCAGGAAAGTAAAGCCGATTGTCTTAGAAAATCCTGATCGGTTCAGCTTCATTCCAATTGACAATGGATTTATAATCCCTGGAGGTAGGTTTAGGGAAATATATTATTGGGATACCTATTGGGTCATTGAAGGATTGCTTATAAGTGGTATGAAAGAAACCGCCAAGGGAATGATTGAGAATTTAATTCAGTTACTTAAAACCATAGGACACGTTCCAAATGGAAGTAGATGGTATTACCAGGAAAGGAGCCAGCCACCTCTCTTGTTAGGTATGATGTCCCTTTACATACGCGAAACTTGGGATTTAAAGTTTTTGAGGGCTAACATTAAGGATCTAGAAAAAGAATTGGGCTACTGGCTGGACACCCAAATAGTTACGTTCGATAAAGGCGACCGCTCATACACTCTACTCAGGTACAATTCTCCTAGTACTGGTCCTCGCCCAGAATCATATTATGAAGATTACAATTCAGCACAGACATTTACAACAGATGAACGTAAGCAAGATTTCTATACTGACATAAAAAGTGCCGCTGAAAGTGGATGGGATTTTTCATCCCGCTGGTTTGTCGATGGTAAAGGAGAAAATAGCGGTAATTTGTCTACTATCCACACCGGGGATATCGTACCTGTAGATTTGAACGCAATATTTGCGAATGCTCTGCAAAATATGGCTTATTTCCAAGCCCTGCTTCTGAACCCACTTAGAGCTGCTCACTGGTCGTTTTATGCAAAACAATGGAGAAACAATATCGATGCCATACTTTGGGATGAAAAAGACGGCATTTGGTATGATTATGACCTGGCTTACTCGAATCACCGAAAATATTTTTACCCGAGCAACGTCGCGCCTCTGTGGATGGGTGCTGTTGATAAAAGATTAGTGAGGAGGCGGTCGGCTCGCGTGCTCAGTTATTTGAAGAACTCCCATGGTCTTGACTTTGAAGGTGGGGTCCCTTCGTCGTTGATAAGGAGTGGAGAGCAGTGGGACTTTCCCAACGCCTGGCCTCCTCTAGTCAGCATTGTGGTGAATGCGTTGGAAGCGCTGGGTACAGACGAAGGGAAAAAAGTAGCTTTCCGTGTCGCTCAGACGTGGGTGCGGGCGTGCTACAAGGGCTTTGCGGAGAACAAGCAGATGTTTGAAAAGTACGATGCGGAGGTCCCTGGCAAGTACGGTGCCGGTGGCGAGTACACGGTGCAGAGTGGTTTCGGCTGGACCAATGGCGTGGTTTTGGAATTCTTGGCTAAATATGGAAGGATAATGACCGCACATGATTGAACTTTCAATAAGCACAATTATATTCAATCCAGCATTTTAGAATCTAAGTAGGTAAACACTTACAGGGTTTTAATAGTAGCTCCAATTTTAGTACAAGTTATGATACCTTGAGTTTTATGAACAATATTTTTGGCTGTCTATTGCATACAAAAATTATTATATATGCAATAAGAAAAATGCATAATTTGGAGTAAATATTATTTTAACGAGTAATGTCGTAGGTTGTGAATAATATATATAAAGTGCCATTGAAATACACTGGCCTTCAAAACATAGAACCACACTTATAAAATTGCAATTTCTTTAAAACAATTAGAAGTTAATTAATCGTTATGAAGGTTATCGTTTATTAAGTTATTATTAAAAAAAAAATTTAGTCCTTTTTTTCGAAAATATATCTTGTGTATTTTAAAAAGTTATTACAATATTAAAAGTGTGATAAGTTCTAAGTTTTGAAGGCCAGTGTAGCTTAAAATATTGCTCGCTGTGCTGCAACCCATAGATTAAAATATTCATACATAATGCTGAATCATGGGAAATAGTTTACGTATTTATCATAACGAATACTAAGGTAATATCTGTTATTTTACATATGTTGAATGCATTTATAACGGGATGTCACAGGGTCCTACGAAATATTCTTTTTGGGCGTACATGAAAACATATTATTTTGCGTTAGTAATCAAGCTATGATAGCTACTTTATGTGTTATATACGAAGTTTTTGGTTATATAAAAGTTTATTTATTTAGTTGTGTTATGAAATAACTATTTATTGTACTGTACATATATCGGAGAAAACACTTTATAATGCCAATATTGTATTAATAACTACTAAATAAATAATAACTAATAAAAGGGAAGTAATAAAATACATTATTTTAATAAGTACTTATATCTAGTTTAAATTTTTTGTTTGCGATTTTTAAACCATTATGTAAGTACTAAGTTTTAAATGTTATATATTATAATATAATATAATATAGTTACCATGCAACGGTGATATTAGTCTTAAGATTTACATTATTATTAAGTTTTTTAAAGTATATTTAGTCGCGGTTTGACTATT
Source organism: Catoptria pinella (assembly GCA_963556745.1). NCBI lineage: Eukaryota > Metazoa > Arthropoda > Insecta > Lepidoptera > Crambidae > Catoptria > Catoptria pinella. Next base: position 11,962,535 of record OY750767.1, read on the forward strand.
TTTGTCAATGCGAAGAAAACTATTATATTGTGAACCCCAAATTGTGAAATGTCAATAATACTAAATTCTTTTTGTAAAGTACTAGGTACTTATTGTTTTTATACTGCTTAAACTATTCACGATAGTTTGATATTAGCTTATAATATAAATGATTCTATAACCAAACCAGGCTGCAGAGGAACTATATATAATATAATAACAACATTATTATATAATATAAGTCGCAGTCTGGTATAACTGGTTTAATCAGCCACTTAATTAACAGCCTACTCATTTAATTGAACAGCGCCGTTTAATCACCGGCCTAAATGACATTTTTAGCTAATGCGTCTAATAATACAACATTTAACGGGCTGATAGATGCTTAGGTCGTAAAAACACATCAAATTCATATTTAAACTTGTGACGTTATCATTGTATACCCATATTTCGTCTAACAAAACCAAGTCATTTAATTAGATAGCTAGATATCATTTAGGCCGCTGATTGAAGGGCGCCGTTAAATGAAAAGGCTAGGCCGTTTATTGAACGACTGATTAAGCTAGTTGGCTGCGACCCATATACATGCTTTATAACTACCTACTTATTGTTTACATTTGTTATAGTACCTAGTATTCTTGTTTTGCACAAAACTTTGCAGGATGTTTTAATAATTTTACTATGTTTTAAGTTAGAGTTAAGTAGGTACTTATAATGTGTATAATATTGGTAAATACATATTTATATATTGTGTGAGTACTTAATAGAAGTTTAATATTAATAAACAGGCTGTGTTTTAAAATTCATTGTTTTTTTATCGTGACAAAACGAAAGTAAAAAAACTAGATAATTTCCGAAAACGCTATACCTTACACTTACCTTCCTGCATTCTAAAAAAAGTCATCTTCAAATAACTTAATTCTCTAATATTATGCTGCAATTCCATTTGATTTTTATTAATTTATAAACTACCACCACCACACACCATTTTAGAAATGAACTCGATAATTTCCGGAAACGCTAGGTATAGGTAGTTGTATTAAAAATTGGGCGTGAAATTATGCTGCAATTTTACAGAAAAATAAACTCGTTTCGAAAACCAAGTATCCGGTAATTATTTCTGTAAATTGGCTGCGAAAACTTCTGCATTCCGAAATTTCTTGACCGATTCTTATGCAATTTTGTGTGTATATTCAGTAGGTCTGACGAACCTAAATTATTATTTATTGTCCACCCCTCAAAAAATAATTTACGTTTTTGGATTTTTTTTTAAACCTTATTTTTTTTATGATTTGGCATTAAAAATACATACAATTTTCATCCTTCTACCACCAACCCCAATTTTTAATATGGCAAAACAACGTTTGCCGGGTGAACTAGTAAAATATAAAGAAAACATTTAGGTATTTCAGGAAGGCTATAAAAGGGAGGTCTAGGAATAAAATTATCCTATTTACCCTAGACACGAATGGTCTATCTCACTAAAGTCCAAACCAAAAATAAATCTTATCAGGCAAATAAGAGAAAAGAAGAATAACTAAAATTTAACTTTAAGGTGTACAAGAAAAAAAAGCTTTCACACGTTATTTTATTGAAACACGACTACAAAAAGGTTCTGATTTAATAATATTCTTATCGATCATGTAGAGACTTTATCGTATCTTACAAAAATCTTCTCAAAAACCTATTTTTATCCTTGTGCAAAGTGTTTTATTTCAATGTCACGCACGGAAATAGTTTTTCTCACTAATGCTGTAAAGTGTTATCATTCCATTTGAAAAAACAAAGAAACAAGAAAGCAACCTAATAAAAACGTGTTAAAAGGAATGTGGGGTGCACTCCATCATCTCCATATACAAGGTGTTACAAAAGTACCCCTAATGCCGAATATGGTATACAAGGTGTTACAAAAATACCCCTAATGCCGAATATGGTATATTGGGACCATCAAACTGATCAACTTTTACTATGGGACCAACGCTGAAATCGCGAAAAAAAAATCAGCTGTTTCATACAAAAATTAAAATCGAAAATATTAAAATGTATGAAACAGCTGATGTTTTTTTCGCGATTTCATAGTTGACCCCATAGTAAAAGTTGTTCAGAATGATGGTCCCTATATACCATATTAGGCATTAGGGGTATTTTTGTAACACCTAGTATAGGGACCATCAAACTGAACAACTTTTACTATGGGGCCAACTCCGAAATCGCGAAAAAAAAATCAGCTGTTTCATACATTTTGATATTTTCGATTTAATTTTTGTATGAAACAGCTGATTTTTTTTTCGCGATTTCAGAGTTGGTCCCATAGTAAAAGTTGTTCAGTTTGATGCTCCCTATATACCATATTCGGCATTAGGGGTACTTTTGTAACACCTTGTATAAGTGGGGGCTGGTTCATCACGTTTTAAATTTGAAATTCAGTGCGGGGAATGAATTTCAACACTTACTTCCCGTACAAGTACCTATTCCAAATTCAAAACGGTAGAACTCATCTCAACAGCTAACTTTATTTTGACGATATGCATGACTCAAAAACTATTTTCTTACTAAGAAAATTTTATTTCCTCGCTTTTCTTGAGAAAAGCGTTATGTACTGGAAGCTATTTACATTGCCTCGAATGATTAAAGCTCTCGCCTGCGGCTCGGGCTTCAAACCATCCTCGACAATGTAAATGCTTACTTCCCGTTCTTGGCTGTAATGTACTATTTTCACCTCTCCAGCACGAAAAGGGTGCTTTTGGCGCGTGAATACTCGCATCAATATTGACTTTTGATGAGAAATTTGAAGACTTGAAGGAAATCAAGGAACTCTAGGATATATTATGCATATCCAATGATTTGAATATTATTTCTTGAATTTTAAAGGTGGTTAATTTTAAAGCTGTTTTGTTTTTATTTTCAGGTTTTTTGAAGGAGGATTTTCTTTTTTTTTTAAACCTTTTTTTCACGAAAGCTCTACATTTGCGCCTGTTTTAATTTCAATCGCAAAATCAATCGGGTGTGTCAGTTTATAATGAAATGAAAGATTTGAGCATAGCTTCGATAGATTTAAAGTAAAACATTTGGACTCCAAAATTGTAAATTACGTGTGTAACAAAACTAATTTATCTATTATAATACCTATGGATTATATGAAAAGTATAAAACTTGTTTATTAGATACTTAAATTACCTCCTATGTATAATAACTTGATTAGGTACCTGAATGAAAATATGAGAATATGTTTTGAATGAACGCAGACGCAAACAGCTGATAATAAAGTGACGTAACCTCATAATAAAGATTACATCGCCTCTGATACGCATGCGCGCGCCGAAACACGCTCATCAACACGAGGATCCATAGATAATTCCACTAATACGGAGGCTCGTCATTGGTTCGCACTGGCCGGGCATAGAGAATATTTAACGTCGTCATGTCATGTTCCACTTTGAGTTTTGACAATTGACATTGCATCCGACGTTATCGTGAGATTGGCACGTGTCGAGTGTGTTGATTTCTTTCAAGTTTTAGGAAGTGAAATTGGCATTGTGCCAAGCGAAGCAGGCAGGGACCTTGTGTCTCGCACGCGTGCGTAGCGCCGTAGGGCTCATTGTCGAGTGGCGGACGGTGACCTTGTGAAAGCGGGGGCTCGGCAGGTGCATTAGCTGACATGAAGAGAAGGCGCATCGTACTCGCTCGCTGACACACATCGGTCATGGCACACGCGATACGACTGTACCGGACGCGGCCCGCAGCGCAGGCCACTCGCCCCGCGTCACTCCTACTCGCGGTACGTGCGTGCTCAAAGGTATTTATCGTCGCGCTTTTCCGCACTTGAACTTCGCACGCCGGCTCATGGTTGGCGGAAGCCCAATAATAAACAAACATGTTAAAACTTCGGGTGCCGCGGTACGTGCACTTGTACCCGGTGCTGGGACTGCTGGGCGCGTACACTCAAGCATTATCGTTTGTACCGATCTGCAATTCTTCCATATATTGCACCGGCGAACTTCTGCACAAGGTCCAGCTCGCAAGAATATACGCAGACTCGAAATCTTTTGTAGACTTAAAGCTCATACAAACTGAAAAGGAAACTCTTGCCGACTTCTCAAAATTAATGCATGATACTGATAAGAATCCGTCACGGGAGCAGCTCGCATCGTTTGTAAATTATCACTTCTTGGAGGGAAATGAACTGTCCGATTGGATGCCACCTGATTTCGATCCAGATCCACCGATCCTAAATCAGATAGCCGATCCGAAACTTAAACAATTTGCTAAAAATTTGATTGGAATTTGGGCGAAATTAGGAAGAAAAGTTGACCCTGAAGTGGCTGAGACTCCTGATAAATATAGTTTTTTGTATGTTCCAAATGGTTTCATAGTTCCAGGTGGAAGATTCAAAGAAATTTATTATTGGGATTCGTTTTGGATGATTCGAGGACTGCTTATAAGTAACATGACTCAGACGGCGAAAGGTATGATTGAAAACCTCCTCTACCTAGTTGATAAATTAGGATATATTCCCAATGGCAGCCGAAAATATTACTTAGGAAGAAGTCAGCCGCCACTTCTTGCTGGAATGGTCGCGAGTTACTTCAAAGCCACGGGGGATCTATCGTGGCTGGCACAGCATGTACCTACGGTAGAAAAGGAGCTGCAGTATTGGTTAAACAAAAAAAAAGTTACTGTAGAAATTGATGGAAAACAATATGTGTTGCTCAGGTATTTAGCTGATAAAAACGGGAATGGTCCACGCCCGGAGTCCTATTACGAAGACTACACGAACGCCCAACATCTGCTTGACGATAAGCGCGACGATTTCTATATTGAAATGAAAAGTGCCGCGGAAAGTGGCTGGGACTTTTCTACTCGATGGTTTGTAACGGCGGGCGATGTAGTCGGCAATTTAACTGATGTTCACACCACTCGCATCTTGCCTGTTGACTTGAATGCTATATTTGCAGGGGCTCTTGAACTCGCTGGTGATTTTAGAAGCCGTCTAAAGGATAGACGGGAGGCGCAAAAATGGTACAGTCTAGCTAAATATTGGAGGAGTGCTATAGATCGTGTGATGTGGGACCCGGTGGATGGGGTATGGTATGACTATGACGCGCAAGCGAAAGCACTCAGAAGGCATTTTTACCCGAGTTGTGTTACTCCTTTATGGTCAGGTGCGGTGGAAAAGGCTGACGCTCCTATTTATGCCGAAAAACTAGTAAAATATCTTCTTCATTCGGGAGGACTGGACTTTCCCGGTGGGGTGCCTTCTTCAGTATTATATTCGGGCGAGCAGTGGGACTACCCGAACGCCTGGCCTCCCTTGCAGAGCATTCTAATTGGTGGTCTCGATGCTAGTGGTAATAAAGAGGCGGAGGCTTTAGCAAAAGAGCAGGCTAAATTATGGATCAGGGCGAATTATATAGGGTACAGTACTTGGCACAAAATGTTTGAAAAGTATAGCGCTGTACAGCCGGGGCACGAGGGCAGTGGGGGGGAATATAGGGTTCAAGTTGGGTTCGGTTGGACCAATGGCGTTGCTCTCGAGCTTCTACAACGCTACGGCAAAGAAATGTTTGTAGACGAACAATTTGTAACAACATTGCCATATGTTAGGCAAGTTCGTTAAACGCTAAAAATTCATAGTAGTAAATCAAATATTAGATAGAAAATAATTAAATAAAAGTAAACATCTGTTTACTAATTAAATGATTGTTTTTGTTGTATGAACATCGTGTTGTTGTTTGCACAGTGATGTGATAGCGATTTTAACTACTTAATAATATAAGTGACATGTGATATTATATTCTGGTTATAAGTATACAAAAATACGATTAATCTTTCAATATAAAAACAATTATTTTCTGACGGGTTATTCCTAAAGTGAAGAAATTGTTATTATTATTGTATTAACAAGTGACAAAATAAAATATATTTATCATATATTTTTTTTTCATTACCTTACTCATAGATACCGATCGAACTGAGTACAGTGAGTGAGGCAGGTACATACGTAAGGTAGTAATATTTCGGTAGTTTTTTTTGAATTTTATTTTGAGTCTAAATAAGTTTTTTAATCGTTTGAATTTTGTTACAATAGTCCGTCAATTTCACATTTTATCTACTGCTTTACGTAGGTACACACGACGGCACCTCAGTCTAAACATGTTGCCCTTGAGACCGCCTTTATGTCCTACGTAATAAAATCTGTTTTCACAGTTTATCTGTTTACTACATAAAAAAGAAGAAAAAAACACCGTCGACTTGATAGTTTGATACCCTCCTCCTTTTTTTGAAGTCAGTTAAAAAGGCCATTGACTTCTCTTTTTTCAATAGTAACTACTTATTCGTAAGTATTTTCGAATTCAGCAATTGTGGTAAATACATAGGTACTTTATAATAAACAAAATTGGTCATGCGTTGACTGTGGTAACATCCGAGAGATAAAGTTACAGGAAATATAATAATGATATTAATTATGTCAAATGCAAATAGTGTAGTCTATACATTGTAATGGAATGAATCAACTGCAATATGCGCAATTTATGTCACTTAAAGTTCTTTGTTTAAATGAAAATTCTTAACTAAGTTAAAATAAAAGAGTTTATGAAGTAAATACTTAGGTAGGTAGGTGAATATTATTTTGACCATCCATCAATGCCTATGTTGCATATTTTCAACTTTTTTGTGTAATATTTTTTGGTATCCCTTTTCCAAAATTAATCATCTAAACCGGTTTAAAACAACGTAGTCGTCAAGGTAGTTCATCCAAAATCATAGTATTTTTAAGTTTAACTTCTTGAAAACTACTGAACCGATTAGAAAAAATAGTAAATAGTATCCCCTTTCTAACAAAACAAGAATCATCTAAATCGGTACAAAGAAGTTATGTCTGAAGATCCCTAAAAACTCGTGCAAAGGTTACCTAAAAAAATAATCGAAAACCATTGAACCGATTCAAAAATTTTCAAAAAAATGGGACCAAACCTGAGAAAGTAACGTTTGAATCATGTTAATTGGTTCAGCCGTTTTTGAGTAATCAGCGGACATACATAAAAATAAAAAACAAATAAACAGACGAACATAGAACCTCCTCCATTTTTTGAAGTCGGTTAAAAAAATAAATGGGACCATCTCGAGCGTATACCTACCACCCTTTCGAATGAAATAAGAATTTTGATAATCGGTTCACAATAGGTACATACAAAAAACCAGTCGAATTGAGAGCCTCCTCCTTTTTTGAAGTCGTTTAATAAAACGGCCATAATTACCGTTTATAATCCGCGCGAGATGAGAATGGGATGGAACCTTGTCAAAGTAAATCGAAAATTGACTAATAAGTTAATTTTAATTTAATTAATCAACGAATTGTTTACCTGTTATCTTACTTGAAGTTGCTGCAGCAAAACCTCGGATGTGTGACACCTTGTTTTTGGATAGTTATCCCTTTGGCTGGCCGACGAACAAACGCGTCTCAGTTTGACAAGGTTCCATCCCATTCTCATCAAGCGTGGATTATACTAACAATCATCATTCTTATACTTAGGTACTTAGGTGCTACAAATAAATGTGTTAGCACTAAAAAATAGATTGAAAATAGCTTGTGCCTCACAAGCTATTTTCATATTGGGTTATTGACATTCCAGTTCCAGCTGATTACATAGGTACCTAACTTTCTACCATTTAAACTACCTACCTAAAATAAATACAGACTATTTGTGGTACTACTTCGTAGTAAACCCAAAGAAAGGTGTCAATCACTAGCGTTGTTTCAAATTTCTGTCGTACCTACCTAGGTACCTGCTTAATGGAAACAGCATACCGCACATCACGTTTACACCACAGCATAGTTAGAGCATCACTACAGAATAAATAACAGTACCTACTAACTACTTACACACCCAAGCCCAGCGGCGCCGGTATCGGCTAAAACATTGAAGTTCATGTTGACTGTGTTTTGACAGATGTATGTGATACATTGCTACTTTTCTTTGGTAAGTTTTTATTTGTGCCAAAACGAAGTAGCAGTAGTAGATGTATCACATACATCTGTCAAAACACAGTTAACATGAACTTCAATGTTTTTAGCCGATAGAGCCCCAGACGTGACGTGTTTCTACAACTTTACGTTGAACTGAACAAAGTGTTTGGTAGAGAATGTCTTTGAAACTTCTTAATGCACTAGAATTCATAAATAAGTAATACTGGTAGGTATACAGGGTGTCCCAAAACTTTACCACACGGAGGGAAAATACTTAATAATGAAGAATTTTAGCTTACCTACAGATTGTAGTCTATTTTTTAATTTGTTTTATTTTTTTCATGTATGTTTTAACATAACTTCACCAGTTGTTAACCGAAATTTGAAAGAACACAGTTCATGTGTAGTCCCATAAATTTACAAAAATAAAATTACAGAGATCTGGTTAGTTCTTTTTTCATAATCCTGAAAAGTATCATTTGTTTAGCTTCCCATCGCACGAGTTTTTACGGATTTTCAGGTATAACTTCTTTGTTTACGAACCGATTTCGATGATTATTTTTTTGTTTGAAAGGGTATACCTCAAGAGTGGTCACATTTTAATTTCATTTGTATTGGACCTTGGACTTCGAAGATACTCAAGGGAACTCCTTAAAGTCAAATAGGATACCTATGTATAGTGATTGAGATATTGGTACGTTTCTGACAATCCAAAACAAAGCGAGCTATGGTCTGCGACGTTTTGGACTAGACTTGGACTGCGAAGTACGAAGGCACAACGGAACTCCTTAAAAACAAACAGCGTGAATTTGGAAACTGAGTTATGGGCGCTGTACCATAGAAAATATTATATGAAGTTAAAAAATATTACACGCTTACATAACTTACCACAAATACTATATAAAGTAAAAAATATTTACACGCGTACATACCTACCACTAAAAAAACACAACAGAAAAATCTCCTTCAAAAACCTGAAAACAAAAACAAAACTAATAATTTGAATATTATTTCTTAAGAGGTATTTAATTTTGAAGCTGTTTTTGTTTTCAGGTTTTTTGAAGGTTTTTCTTTTAAAAAAAAAGCTTTTTTGGCACAACTTACCAAAGAAAAGTGTGATAACATCCTTCTGTCAGATCAAAACGATTACGATAGCAACCGTAGGTAGGTATATGATATCTTTTCTCAAAACATCATAAAACTTACCTAGCAAGACATTATTATATTCTCATAATAGCACATTCGCGATGAAACAATATTTTATTTCTTATTTTATTGCTAATTGCCAGTTTTATTGCTAAAAGTGGCCACTTTTCGCAAAAACGACAGACTAGAAATTATTGTTTAAGCGATATAAAGTACCACAAAGCTTCTACGGAGAGATAATTCACAATTTGTCGACCTTAGTGGTGCAGTGGTCAACATGCCGGTCCCGGGTTCGATTCCCGGCCGAGCAGAAATTGAAATGATGAATTTTAATATCTGTGACGGGTCTGACTAGCACCCATATTATCATATTATACAAGCTTTGCTTAGTTTGGGGCTGGATGGCGCTGTGTGAAATTATCCAAGCATTTATTTATTATTAATATTACTCACATATTATTTATGAGTAAATTATACAAGGTGTTACAAAAGTACCCCTAATGCCGAATATGGTATATAGGGACCATGAAACTGAACAACTTTTACTATGGGACCAACTCTCAAATCGCGAAAAAAAATCCCGCTGTTTCATACATTTTGATATTTTCGTAATAAATTTTTGTATGAAACAGCTGATTTTTTTTTCGCGATTTCAGAGTTGGTCCCATAGTAAAAGTTGTTAAGTTTGATGGTCCCTATCTACTATATTCGGCATTAGGGGTATTTTTGTAACATGTTGTATACATATACACAAAATTTAAGTACCTATAATATTTTGATGCCATCTTATAATGTCTTCAGCTCTTGAGTTAATTTTCATGTGACTTTTATTAATATAACTCGTAGAACGTATTCCGAGAATCTATTTTTGAAAAGTCAAGGCTGACTGACATACCTAGATAACTGCGCGAGCTATTTAATGGTGAAATTAAAAAAATCCTCATAAATTATAAAACCAATAATTAAGATAATTTTACCTCAATAAAATTCATAGAAAAATAAAAAAAATAGTTTTATTTTTTTATTCTAAAACTGAAGTTAACATCAACAATTTTGCTTTTATTCTTAAGATTAATTAAACGCAAACATCAATATTTTGCTGAACTGATGTAACCAAATCGTAAACCTCTGGTATAGTTTGACACCAAATGTTTGCGTCGGCAAAATCATACAATAATAATTTTAATACTTAGGCATTTAATAAAATATTCGAAAATAAAGTGTTCTAATGTTAAACAATATTTGGAAAATACAATCAAATTGGATTGGTAATAGAAGTCATTTTCCATTGCTCGTAATAGTAAGTAGGTGTACCTAAGTGAATACCTAATCAAGATAATTTACCGTGACCTAATGCAGACTTTAGAGTATCTAAGCAATTAAAAAAATGGTCAAGTGCGAGTCGGACTCACGCACCGAGGGTTCCGTACCATCATTCTGAAAAAGTTTACTATTTAGAAACATCGTTTAATTTTTGCTGTAATCTTTACATAAACTAACTTGATTATTTTCTATGCAAACTTCGGAGATACCGTCCCGTCCCCCCCCTTTTTTACATTTTTCATCAAAAGACAAAAACTATGCGGCCTAAAAAATTAAATGCAAAATAAATATAAATATTTTTATTTCTGTCTTATTTGCAAAATAGTTGGGCAAACGTCATCTAAAACTATTATTTTCAAGTTGATAGCATTAGTAGTTCTCGAGATATCCAGCTGTGTCAGACAGACAGAAAGACTGAGTTCTTAGAAAACTCAATTTTTATTAATTTAGTATTATAACATGGATTATGTATAAAACTGAAGAAACAGAATGAAATAACAAGTTTATTTAACGAAGTTTAATTGCGTGTGTAGCTGATTGCCTGACGACCTTTGTCTTAGAGTCTAATGACCGTTTGCACTAAACTTAAGAATCGCCTAAGTCTTTTCCTAACTATAACTTGACTATATTAAAACGGTGTCAATAACTTAGCTGTCATGCAGCTTTCATGCGCCTATTTATCTTGGTCGAGTTGTAGTTAGGAAAAGACTTGCTATTTCTGCGGCCGTAATACAGTCTTACTACAACAGACCGCAGAGATTCATCATAACTGTGTACATGTTTGTGATCTAATACATAAACGATTATTACTATTATTAGATTCTTAAGTTTAGTGCAAACAGGCATGAGACTTGAAGATTTTACTTGATGCACTAGCTAGAGCAGGGATACCCAAACTATTTTGGGCAAGAGACCCCTTTTCCAAAATGAACTGATACCACAGACCCCCATAGCCAAATTACCTTAAAAGTCCTATCAAATATCAAGTGTAATTCATAATTAATATTATAATTATTCGACCCCTGGGAAATTGATTTCGACCCCAAGGGGTCGATATCGACCACTTTGGGAATCCCTGAACTAGAGCATGAAAAGCGATTTTATGCAGACAATATCCAACGTAAAGACGAACTTTACGAGCATGAGAAGTATAAAATAATTTATTTACCTACCTACCTACCTATTTAGTCGTTGCATACTTACCTGTCTGATGTAGATAATCAAAGCACGCAGTATATTTAATTAAAATATCAACTGAAGCCAAATGAAAATAGCGATCCGAGATAGCTATTTTCATTTTGAGCGAGCTATCCGGACTTCCGTACTTAGTAGTCGAAATTAAAATTATTAACAAATTCCTCGAAAATACGGCTATCGATTTGACACGCTTAAAATAAATAAATAAAATACATAATAATCTTTAGTTTATTTGCTCACATGTTAAAATAAATAAGTAAGTTCAAGTATTTATTAAAATCATAGCTTTTAAAATATTTTTACATTTCGAACATTTTGCAAATAAAACTTATTAGTTAAGTATTGACTAGTTATATCTTAGAAAACTGGTGAAGGCCCGGTTGATATACCTACTAAGTAGTAAACGTTTATGTTAGATTAGATTACTTAATAAACTTAATATTTTTACACTTGCAATATTTTTAATTGCTAGTCCGGGAACCGGAAACATTTCCATATCCCTTCCTATATTCCATAATTTTAATAAAAAATATAACATTGTTATGATCAAACTAAGTTATCTCAGTATTCTCTGGTTCTGTTATAATTTTTATACCTTAAATTGCGGACATTTGTGTTTGAGCTGATTTGTTATTCGATCCTAAGGTGCCCACCAAATACTCCAAAAATATAATTAAACACAAAGTCAACTAGGTAATATAATTATAACAATAATAAAAAATAATGCTTTATTGTATTATAGAAGTTGAGATAATTATTCAATTCGTCTGTCTTCCACAGTACTAGACATTAGTCTGTGTTATGGAAAACAGAGACCTCTCCCTTAACTTAATACATTTGACAACAAAGACTAAAGTTTAATAACCCATCACAAAAAAAAATACCTATACTAGTTACTTCACTATATGGTGCCGTAATTTTCATCTTACACTTAACTTTTTCATGAGCAAACTGTTATTGCATTACCTACGTGATTTGTTATGCCAGCTCCTGGGCTATGTACCTAGGTAGTCTAAAGCTTTTGTGGTTTTGATCATAACTTAGCTTCCATCTCGATATTTAACATTAAAATATCTTTAACCGCCTCTTGGGTCTCGTATTTCGCCCACCCGTGTAAGACGCAGTGGCCCCGGGTTCGATTCCCAGCATTGCGATTCTGTAAGACATCATTCGTGACCTCGCATCTGAATCCGCTGTGAGTTTCTTGATTGGTATTCTCAAAACTCGCTTGATAATTCGCATGTGCACTAGCGCTGCACTTGCGAGCGTGTCAGCGAGTTGAACTAAATTGACCGCGAGAATTTTGACGGGAACCGATAACTTGTCCGAAATTTACTTGTCCTAATTTCATTTAACGGAAACGGTTGACCAAAGTTTTTGTTGCTATATGTATTGTTTGCCATATTTTTAAACCATCGAAATATCATTTGGCATATGTCTCATTTTACCGAACTACGTTTCACCGATTTTCAAAATGATTGTTTAGTATTGGCACCACCAGAACAACATTTTACCGAATACTATTTGGCCGCAACCGCAACTATGGTATATTTATATTATGTAGGTAACATTTGACATAATCGATATTTGTTATAATAATACATGTTTTATTAAGCAAGCATGCACCATGCATGCAAGCATTATAGAGCTGCGAATGTATTCAAAGTTTTTCATTTGGTGAACTGAAAATATGACAAATAAATCAGTGGTGTAATGAATGTTCGGGAATATAATACTTCGACGAAATGTTCTTTCGACCGCGCATAACTTCGGTAAAAAGTTTTTCGACCAAATAAGACATCGGAGTAACGAAAAAAACGTAATTTCGACGAAGTCAAAAAAGGCGAAACGAAAACAGTCGAAAAGATTTCAGTAAAATGAAATTCGATCAAAAAAATTTCGACCTTGGGATAGGTTACCGATTTTGACAGATAAAGTATGAGATGATGTAAAAAGTGGCATTCTGTAAGGTATAGACCGAGAGGTGACAGGATTTTTCGTAACGATCAAGGAAACGATTACATTTACTTTTATGGGGTGTAGAGTGGTTGTAGAATGTCCCCTAATGTGAATGATGAATTTCCATACAATATAATGCTATTTTCGCGATTTTTTAGCATATCAAAACAGCTCTTAGAATCCTGATAGATCAGTTGTGTGTATTGCAATCTGGATCTCATCCATTCACTCCCTGGGTAGCTATCTTCAGATCGGCAGAGAACCAAGGCTTCAAAGTTATCTCGTTGGTATGAAAATTATCTGGTGCTTCTAATTATCTAAGGTGAAGGTGCAAGGTGTGTCGCTGTCATGCTAAATGCAGGTATTGTGCACTGATATTTTTGTGGTGTGCATGTGCATTTTTTTGCGGGCAGGCGGGCGGTGCATCCTGCATATATATTTTTTGCGGGAGTAAGCTACATATATTTCTCTTTTCACAATTCTAATTATCCGTCCACCTCTCGAATTAAACAACCTCTCGCATCAGATCTCACTTCGCTACTCCCTTCACTCTCACTTAAATTTGCATTCTGTAAGCATCACCTATTTACTTGCGAAGTGAAGTGAGTTCTGTATTGTAGTGACTGCCACACTCAAAAAAATGTTAGTCGAGATTTATTGATTGCAGTTTTTTGATACAATTGTTGAGTTTTTGGTACAGAACTTTATAGCAAATATGCGTTTTTTTAATTAAAATTTCTTATTTTAAGGAATTTGAGGCAGCTAATAGTCTGCGTGTTGAATTAAAATTGACCGTGAGATTTTGACAGATGAAATATGAGATGACATAAGAAGTGGCATTCTGTAAGGAAATTCCGCCCTCACTTCGATGCTCACCTCGCAAGTGAACCCGATTCAAAGTGTCAAATAAAAAGTATCTATTTTACGAGTGAAAATAGAAGAAGTCCTCTACAAACAATGTTAAAATAATATTTTTTTTAGAAATAAAACACTTTTTACGGATTACAGCGCGTATATTATTAATTCAGGTGTTGTTTTAGAATTATTTAGTTTGTATTTATTGGTTTTTAGAATTCCCGACGTTTCGACACCTTTCCAGGGACCGTGGTCACGGGAGGACTAAAAGTGTTTAAAAAGTGTTTTATTTCTAATGAACTGTATACGAGCGAAAGTCTTAGAAGTGAATATTTTTTTATTTTTTAACACTGACAAGTAGTTTTTAACCACAAATTATATAGCTATTTAATTTGTGAAAAACTATTTTTTTTTTATTATTTAACTTTACAAAAACAAAAATTTTTCATCGTAACAAACCAAAAACCACGGCGGTTTGTCCAGAATGCTAGACTTATACACTAACATTATTATATATTTATGGTAACAACAACATATTATAAAATAGGTCACTAGTAAACAATTTACCTGCGGTGATCGTCCAGTTTTAATATTACTTTCTGTAATGCTTTGTAAGAGATGTAAAGGATGGTGAGAAAAGCTTTGAGTTTATATATCCAGATGACTTGTATTTATTCTCAATAATCAGAACAACAGATAGGTGTGTCTGTCAACGGTTTGAATTTCTGGACAATTGCATTGCTATTATTGTTGTGCAAGCAAAGATGTTCATGAGCCACAAGCCTTCCACCACCACCACCTACAAGGATGTTATTTCAGAAAACATTTTTATTTTAATGTCAATTTTTTTTTTACATGTTATTGTATAAAATTTGATAAAAAAAAAAAATTATATTGTTAGGTAAAACTTATTATACTGGTTTGTAAGACTCCTGGGAATAGAGGGATTTAGGTGCTTGTTAGTACACATAATGCTCAATTATCATCCAGACATAGTTGCAAAAATAGTTATTGCATGCTGTGTTTTGCACAACATGTGCAATCGCGCAGAAATACCGGCTTTCACAATTTCAGAAGAAGAGAGACTAGAAGAGCTACAAACAATTGCTGAAGTTCAAAGGAGGCAAACTAGGGATTTGCCATCTTACGCCGATTTAGCTCTAGGGCAATAACGTAGACGAAATATAGTAAATAGCCTATGGCGTTCACGTCATATTTAATTTATCGGTGGTCAAATTGGATAGGCCTTCCAATTTGTGAAATGGTAGTAGATTCAGTAGATTTATACATTTTTAACATGATGTGCTAACAGAAAACCTAAAAAAACTGCTATAAAAACAGCTTATTTTTTTTAAAGCTTTATTTATTTAATACCAAATAATATACTAGAAAAAATAAGACTTGCACCAGATCATGTTCTCGGACGGGAATCGAACCCGCGACCTTTGGATATCCGGTCCAATGCTCTGACCGCTGAGCTACCGAGCCACTCTTTTCTAGTATATGATTTGGTATTATATAAAAATAGCATTGTGAATGCTAAAATCTCAAAATTTAAAAAGCTTTATTTATTTTTAACATTTTTGGGGCTAGGCATATGTAAATATATGTAATAAAAATGTAAGCGATGATATAAATATATTTTATTAATATTTAAACGACAGTTGATCCTTTCAATCGGTTCAGCCGTCTTCGAGTAGTTCTGGTAGCTCTTCCTTCAGGTGTTCCTTCTGGAGTTCCCTGGTAAGTTCAGACCAGATGTTCTTCAATTTGCTAATATGTAGTGACACTTCACCACTGGATTGCACTGTGTAGCTGAAGAACTTCATGCACAGGCTTTACTCTTTTGCAAGCCATCATACAGGCGGTGTAGTTCTAGCCATACTTCCCTCGCTGTAGAATATCGCAAAACTTTCTCACAGTTGTCTTGTGACAAATTCGTAGTAATAAGTTCGCCTCATGAAGCTCTCGTGTCTCCCACTTGGATTGTTGCTGATTCAACGATAGACTTTTCCATCAACTCTCGACGTAAATTCTATCTGAATTTTATTTCCGGTAACTTAACGCTCTGCTACCATATTAAAGTACATACTTTTTGATATTATAGGATCTTGGGAAAGAAAATAATAAAATTAAACTGTAAAAACTGTATTAAAAAACGCAAGGAAGAATATTGACAAACAAGACATTGACATTATATTCAATGAGCAATATATACAAAAAGAGTACTTAGGTCGATTTGCAGCAACATTTACTAAATCTCGATTTTGTTAAACCTAGACTTTACTCATACGAATATGTAAAATTTTTAAATCGATATTTAAAATTTTCACAGTTTCATAAGGGCTACATCTAAGTTTAACAAAGTCGAGATTGTTACTGCAAGTGGGCCTTAATATAGGTAACTATACAAAGCAGGATTCTTAACAAAATATTATAGGTCTGTCCACGGTCCGGTTTTTTCTTGGATGACGGATCCGGGCGTTTCGACGGAGACGGATGACGGAGACGGATCACGTTTGTCCATTGCGTCCGGATCCGATCCAATCCCGAACCACATATCACTCTGCGGTGCAACTGAGATGTCATGTGCACGTGCCTTTTTTTACGTTAGAATGCCGACAACTTCTTGCAATATACGTACAAAGACGCAGAAGACAAAAAAGTTTTGGGTTTCACCCTCTCCTGCAAGAGAGATACCTCGATGGGGCATTTAATACACTATACGATAAATTACAACAACGTGAAGATATATAATACCAAATAATAAACTAGAAAAAATACGACTCGCACCAGATTATGTTCTCGGACGGAAATCGAACGGGACGGGAGCATTGTAAATGCTAAAATCTCAAATTTAAAAATGATGTAGCTTTCTTATCTTAATCAATTGTTTAAAAATATCTGGAAAGGTATTCAGTTGATGTCGAGGTAATTCCTTGTAATTGGTGAGATGGCGCTGGCTTGCAGCGTAAGAGTTGATATACTAGGAGAAATTCGACATTCCCACTAGTGACTCAGTAGCGCAGCGGTCAGAGCATTGGACCGGATATCCAAAGGTCGCAGGTTCGATTCCCGTCCGAGAACATGATCAGGTGCGAGTCGTATTTTTTCTAGTTTATTATTTGGTATTATATAAAAATAGCATTGTGAATGCTAAAATCTCAAATTTAAAAACGTGAAGATATTTTTTTAACATTTGTTTTTATTAGTAACTCCTTTTTGGTTAGCAGAAATGACCTTTTATTTCGTTGTGACTTAGCCGATACTTATTTTTTTCGCATAACCTAAGTGGCATACGTTATATTAGTGTGTAAACATTAGTGCAAAATGTTTTAAAACTAAGAAAATGTTAGTATGGAAAATTCAAATTCTTTAAAATTCTCCATACAAAACGGCAATTTCATACTTTAACCCCTAATATTAACTTGCTTTATTGTGTGAACAAAATAAAGTCGCAGCGCAAGTGCTTGTCGCAATAAGCAAGTTCGGCAAGTCGCAAAAGATGACGGTTGACGAAGACGGACGTCGGGTGGCTGCGCCGTGGACAAGTCCATATGTATTTTATATTCTAATGGGGTACTTCGAATCGAGGCTCCGGTTTAGCAGTTCATCCGATCAAGCAAAATCTTCGGAGCCCGTCAAAAGAACGGATGACGGATTTCGGACGCCGGATGTCGAGTTGACAAAAGTTCATACAAATATAATATATAGGCCGCTATTCGGTCCGGTTTTTTCTCTCCGAGGAGACGGACGCCGTGGACATACAGTTTAAGGCATAGGGATTATATTCATGGCACGAATTAAGAGTTTTTTATTTTTTTTATTTTTGCTGCATCAAATTCCTTAAAATAAGAAATTTTAATTTAAAACTCACATATTAGCTAAACTGGAATCGATAAAACTCGACTAACATTTTGTTGAGTGTGGTTGTCACTAGGTACAACGCAAGTCAAGGTCAAGGTCAAGCGAGGTGAGATGCGAAGTGAGAGTGAATTGCGAAGGGAGTTGCGAGTTGTCGTCTGATTTTACAGAATCGCAGGGCAGGAGGGAAGTACATTTGTACTCGGTTTGGTTGGCGGGGTAGGGCTTAATTTAAGTCAGCCTGGCTAGCTACCACCATCTTACCTATGTCTGACGCCATAATAACAATAAAAAAAAATAGTTATGATCCGCAGGTTCCGCTAGTTAAAGGTAAGATAGCCAGTTCCTCAGTGGTGAGGATTCCGGTGTAAGTGAGGTGAAGGCCAAGCACCAACCCGTTGTGGATTAAAAAAAATCTAGTTAATATAAGTCTGGAAGAGGTTCGTGTCATTCTTATTTTAACTGGTCGTTTAAAGTTGCATCATTCTAGCCAACGGAGTCAGATCCAGGCCATGATGTGATTAAAAACAATCATTCAACGTGGGACTCGATATTGTCGAAGCCGCAGTCACTGGCCGGGGTCACGTAGGGCAACTCCATTTGATTGCCAAATTCGGCTTCGTATAAAACCTGCTGGATTTTAAGTCTAGCGCCAGCATTTTGTTTGGCATTCAACCTCTTCAGAATAGGAGCGCAGCTCAACAGGAACAGTTCGTCAGGGTCTGTTCTGTTGCACTGGCAACCGGTTTCGTCATCTGTGGAATTGAGGCGAGCCTTCTTCGGCGAGGGTTGGGAATCTTCGTCTTCCTCGTAGCTCTTCGGTTCTTGAACTGCGAAAGAGAGGTCGGGCAGGCTCGGGAGCGGTCGGGAGCGGGCTTCTTCTTCTGGGTCAGAGTCTTCGTCTCTTTTGACGGTGCTGTAATGAAAAATGGGTATCAATACTGTTTATCTTATAATATTGTTAGTTTGCAAGATCATTGTTGCTAAGAAAATGTAAAAAGCAGTTTCAGAATCGAGAACACACAACAAAATACGAGTCTTTTTCCGATTCTTTCATAAGATGGCTCTGGCGTTACATACAAGTCGTGCATGACAGACGGACCCGATGAAACCACAACAAATTATTGTGTTTGTTCTGCAGCTATAATGGAAGCACGACTACACTTCACTTTTTCAGATACACTTTATTCTTTTAGTTACAACTGACTGATGAAACTACAGTAATAACCCGAGATCTTACCTCGACTCGGACTTGGGCTGTAGGTACTGAACGAGCGGTAGCAGAAACCGCATGGCGTGGTGGTAGCGCCAGCGCGTGCAGCCCCCGTGCGTGCGCTGCAGTTTGTTAAAGTAGTCCCGCAGTGACTTCCATCACTACGTACTCTATCTTATCAAAAAGTTTTGATGAGATTCTGTTGGAACATTGTTGAGGTCTTACCCAGACTCCGACTTGGGCTCGACGTGCGGCAGCAGGAAACGCATGGCATGGTGGTAGGGCCAGCGCGTGCGGCCGCCGTGCGTGCGCTGCAGCTTGATGAACGAGTCTCGAAGTGATCGCCAGCGCTTCTTACACTCCGACTCTGCATTAAATCAAATAAATGGATAATAATATCGTTTCGTAACGCTGCTTGTGAGGAGCTTGATGTCGAAGCGGGTAAATAAACTATCACTAATAATCAGATGGGTGACTATAATACGAGTTCCTACATAGGTATTTATTTATTCTGAGCTAAAATGCTCTACCTCAGAAGAATCTGAAACCTCTATAAACCACGTTGTGCCATTCGTCTCGTCTGCATTTGCAGTCGTTAACACCAGTTATCAATCGGCATTGAAACTTCGTGGTGGGTTATGGCCCACCCATTCTTCTTAACCAATCCATCCTACTGTGTCCCAGTTAAGTTAAAAAGGCTCATGATGATTATAGCGATTTATCACTTTTAACTGTCAAAAAACAATGGATTTTGACAGTTGAGTGACGATAAAATCACGGTAATTGTGATAAAACGCTATATCACGGTGGTCATGCATGCTAGGGGGGCTGGGTGATTATAATAATTATTGTTGATATTTCCTACGTATGATACGATCTAATGGAGCCGCTAATTTTGGAGACAATAGTTAGCACGGTATTATATTTCCCGTGGTATTAGTGTTAGTGGCGCGAAATACTCGAATGAGAATTAACACAAAAAATGAATAACTTTTTAGAACACTGTCTGTCTGTCTGTACCTACCTACTAAGTTGATGAAAGCTAAGTTCCCACAGTTACTTAGGCTTGAACTAGCTTTAGTACTTAGCGACATCAACTAGATACTTACCTATAACACGTGTTCAGTAGGTATGTTGTTAAAGTGTTCAGCTACTCTGATGACAGTACGATATAGGTACCTACCTGATACATTGAGGGCTTCTTGAACTTCCTTCCACGCATCATCCCGTAGTTTAGTTTTATTGAACCCACTCACAGACTTGTCGTACAGTATCGGCCGTTTCTCCACCTCTTTGATCAAGTCAACTTCATTCATTGTGACAAAAAGTTTATACTGTCGCCTGAATGTCGGATGCCTTTGCTTACAGTAAAAGTTTTTTGCGCGCGAAAACAGCTACAGTGATTTTTTTTCTGTTGTATTTTTAGGTATGTATACAGCTTCGATTCACGTAGTTTCAGATGTAATAATGTAATTGACTAATATCAGATAGGTATTAAAGTTTACTAAACGATAAGCCCTATGTTGGCTACGTTTGATTTACCTCAGAAATGATTTAAAAATATCGCTCATTAAGAAAATTGCTATTCTTTCCTTTTTTGAAATCACTAGGGTTGGTAAAACGGGGGTGTGTTGTCAGGGACGGGAGCTAAACCGGCACTGGGGTCATGGCGCGTCGCACGGTACGCGCGCGCCGTACGTATCGAGCGGCGCGGCATTTCGACGCGTCCGGCGAAAATGGAACACTATAACACTAACCATAACCACACCCTTATGTATGTAGAAATAAGGGTCCTAATAAAACGAAAGAAGTACTCTATTGTGTATCACCCCTAGATAAGCAAATATAAATCCTGTTATGTCGTATTACTTATAAAGGTAAGTAGAGGTACCTACCTACCTTTCTTTACTGTACCAACATCTTATACTTAGCTAAAATAACAGGAGTTAAACGCGTAGGTACATACGTAACTAAATAGCGTGAAGTGAGATATTATCCAGCCTCCAGTTTTTTGAAAATATCCAACAAAATCGACCAATCAACACATAGGATTTTGTTTTTTCGGCTTTAGAGCCGAAACGGAAGTGTGCATATTTTTATATTAAGTTAAATAAATACTTACTAGAAAAAATCGTCTCGCCCTAGCCCCTTAGACGGGACTAGAACATCTGTAACGATGTTTCTTTTGAATGTCGAGGGTATTTTCTCACACTGTTGATGTTATAATGCTGGCTTGTAGCAAAAATGTAAATTATATTAAGTACCTACTAGAAAATTTCTCCGCTCCCACTAGCGACTCGGTCGCATAGGTCAGTGCATTGGGCCGGAATCCCAGGGGTGCGGGTTCGAGTCCCATCTGATGTGTTACGGATGAGTCATGTTTTCAAGTATTTATTTATCTTAATATAAAATTAAATAGCATTGTGAAATGCAAACAATCTATTTATTAAGTCACTTGTCTGTGTTGATCTCAAAAGAATAACTAAAGCATCGAAAAGTGAAAACATCAACTCGTACTGGGTCTAACTTAACTACTACTTATCGTTTTCTTTCTTTCACTCATTCACTCACTCGATTATATTGACTATGAGCAGTATATACAACATGTTACAAAATACCCCTAATGCCGAATATGGTATACCTATAGGGACCATCAAACTGAACAACTTTTACTATGGGACCAACTCTCAAATCGCGAGTTGTAAAAGTTGATCAGCTTGATGGTCTCTATACAAGGTGTTAGAAAAATACCCCTAATGCCGAATATGGTACATAGGGACCATCAAACTGATCAACTTTTACTATGGGACCAACTCTGATATCGCGCAAAAAAAATCAGCTGTTTCATACAAAAATTGAAATCGAAAATATCAAAATGTATGAAACAGCTGATTTTTTTCGCGATTTCAGAGTTGGTCCCATAGTAAAAGTTGTTCAGTTTGATGGTCCTTATCTACCATATTCGGCATTAGGGGTACTTTTGTAACAAGTTGTATACCATATTCGGCATTTAGGGGTATTTTTGTAACATGTTGTATATCCGATAGTTAACAAAACTATGCAAGAAGTGAACACACCAAACACCAACTCGACACTCGTACTAGACCGTCTGAGGTGATCATCTTATTCTGCTGTCAAAATCCATATTATTTAATTTCTTCTCATTGCTAGTTGACTGTGACACATACATTGTTATATTAATCTCATTGTATTTATGTACCATAGACTTATTTGTATGTACACACGACAGCACGTCAGGTTACAGTTAAACTGCGAAAACAGCTTTTATTGCTTGGGGCATAAAGGCGGTCTCAACATGTATAGTCTGATGTGCCGTCGTGTGTACATACGGTATTATTATGGAGACTGAAGTGTTTTGGAAAAAAATTGCTTCCTTATTTTATTTTTAAATTTTGAGATTTAAGCATTCACAATGCTATTTTTTATATAATACCAAATAATATACTAGAAAAAATACGACTCGCACCAGATCATGTTCCGTCCGAGAACATGATCTGGTGCGAGTCGTATTTTTTCTAGTATATTATTTGGTCCTTATTTTATGTCATTCAAAATATTGGTAATTTTATTGGACTCATTCAGGTGGGCTCATTATAATTTTGTCATTTATTTTCCCCTGTGTCTATCTCCCCTCCCTATTCTCATGTTATTTTATTCAAGTGGATTGAAATGAAGAATATTATGTTTTATTCGCCTCCTAAAATAAAGAAGTAAAATGTCAAGCAACGCAACTGTCAATGTCAATGTCGCCACGAACGAATTACGATACGAACGGACGGAACGAAGTAATAAATCTGCCGTGCCGGTTTTGTTTGTATATAAAAATCATATTAAAATAATACAAATATTTGCAAATCAAAGTAGGTAGGTACCAACTTGTTAGGTACTGATTTGATTATTCGGTAAGTTATTTATTTACCTACTAAACAAACTTGGTCACTAAATAAACAACAGACAGACACTGAACCTTTGTTTTAACTTCAAAATCTTTTTGTACCTACAAATTGCAGTCTCAATTATGTACTTTACACGTGCTTCTTCATATATGCAATAAAATAAGTAAATCTATTAAGTAAGTGTTTTTGAATCGTACAGCAGAACAACGAATTTTGGTTGAAGATTCAGGTTCGGTTTGACACAGTTAGGGTTGCCAACCGTACTATTATACTATATTACGGGTCTGCGTACTACCTATATACTGTTGGGGGAATAAATAGTACGCAAAAATACTATATTTTCAACATCGAACCCTAAGAAGAAACCAAATCTTTCATATTCCTAAGACATTTTGGCAACCCTAGACAGAATAGTGTTTCGACCAAGTTCCAACGCAATTTAATGACGAATGTGGTCTTGCCAGGGGGTGGCATGACCACCGAAACATGATATAATACCACGTGATATAGCATTTTATCAACACTCAACTGTGAAAATATATTCAGTTATAGTAAATAAATCCATTCAGTTAAATAAATTGATTGCTACATTTATCGCGTTTCAATGGTCATGCTAGGAAGGTAGATTTTGTAAATAAATAAGTTACCTAAATCTCTGATCTTGAAAATCCAAGAACAGGGCTATTAGAATATACTTAGTACATAAACTAAAGTAAAAACAACATGCGTGGAACCCATGGTGTCAAATTCCACACTATACCGAAGCAAAGAGAGGTTGGTCGCTAGTCATAAATAAATAGCAGTATCACTGATTTGCTTATTATTTAAGTAACTATCACATTTCCAGAGAGTGACTTCTTAACTAACTGATTTTTAATTAATTTTATTGTCTTGTCCTTTCCAGTAAGCAGTTATATTGAGAAACATCTTTTTTGCTTGCTATGAATAAAATGTCTCAGGTAAGTCTTGTATTCAATTTGTAAAAATATATAAAAAAAAATATATCAAAGTAAGTACTTTCTATGTGTTGGTCACACCAGTACATATCAAAATATTTTTTATGGCATGTTCTTGCACATTCATAACTTGTTGTTAAAAAGGTGAAATTATATTGTAAACTGATTGATTACAAATTAACAGTGCTCTATACTGATAAAACATAGTGCAGATTTCTCATTCAATTAAAAAGATTTTTTATTGTAAAAGAGGGAAATAAATTGGGATGAACAGAAAATATGATCTGGTGTGAGGAGTATATTTTTCTAGTAAGTATATTATTTACTAGTGCGATCATTTCGTGATTGCTGTCGACGACCGTAACAAAAAAGTAATCATGCTTTTCAACTGTTTTTAATTTTTTTCTTGTTCAAAGAGTGTCATTAATTTATAGAATTAGAAATATGTTTATTTGCATTAGAATAAGGTTACATTTTAAGATGGTTATAATAAATTAGATACCTACAGCTTATGCAGCCATCAACAAAATAGCATGCAAATTTAAAAAGAGAAATTAATGATTGTTGTGTTGATCTATTTTTAACACTATCATTCATATAATTAATTAATTTATCAATAGATTACTCCTTATAACAAGTTAGGTTCGCCATTATGTAGGAACATTACTCTTTTAATCATTATAACAACACAAATAGCGAATGTACCTAATTCAACAGAAACAAAAATTAAGCTTTGCGTTGCTAGCCGTAGCAGGGGGTGAGGTATGACGAAGCGGGCCGGGAGGTAGCGGCAATGATGAAGTGAACACGTAGTAGTATAGTTTCGTATATGTTGCTCATGAAAGTTTTGTTATCATTGTTGCAGTTAGAGAACATAGTAAATGCTTATAAAACTCTGTCCAAAATACCATCAGTGGTTGGAGGCAAGCTGATTAATAATGGGAGTAAGATAAGCTCCCAATGGTCAGTGCGGAATCTGGACAAAGGGAAGAACACAAAATTCTTGTACAACTATGTCCTAAACGACAGCTTCAATATCATTGCGGAGAGTGAATTTGGGATTGACATCAGTAATGAGTGAGTAGAATAATGTTAAATACAGTCAGCAGGATTAGAAAAAAAAAGATTTGAAGCTAGATTGCAATCGATTGAGGAATTATTGTCATCATAATTGGAATTGGAATGTTGAATTTTAAAAAGAAAATCGGAAATGTGTTATAAATATTACTACTAGTGTTTCAATCGGTCCTTTTTGAACAAAAAGTACTGTTTTTAATAAAAACTAGCGAACGCCTGCAACTTCGATGCGTGGACAGTTCTTTTTCTATCCCTCGGGAACCGTACTTTTTTCTGGATGAAAGGTACTCTATGTCCTTTTCTGTACCCGTGACTAGGTGTATGCAAAATTTCATGATGATCAGTTGAGAAGTTAAGACGTGAAGGCGTGACAAACAAACTTACTTTCCCATTTATAACATAACTAGCAACCGACCGCGACTTCGTCTGCGTGGAAAGTTTTTTTTCATATCCATCGGGAACAATTATTTTTTTCGGGATGAAAGGTACCCTGTCCTTCTCTGTACCCTGGACAATGTGTATGCGAAATTTCATGATGATCGGTTCGGTAGTTAAGACGTGTTACGCCTTCACATAAACAAACAAACGGACTTTCACATTTATAATATTAATAAGGATATATAAAATATAAGATCAACATCTTGTAAGGTCAATTTCTCCTGAGGGTTTTCTTAGTAAACCATAAATGACATAAAACCAAATATTCAAGATTGCTGTCATCCGTATCACCTCAAGAGACTTTCAAGGCTGTGATTCGTGAGGAGAAGAATGGCAAAGATGCCAAGAAACAGTACCTGGAGGTTTGGAAGAAGAACAATTTGGTACACAGCATTGATCTCACCGCCTTGGACATACATGGAGATGTCTATACTGATGGTGAGATACACTGTTACTAATTAAATGTACCTAGTCATCTAGGAATGAAATTTGTACACAAGGATCAGATGTGATGTGATGATTGTCAAATCACAATCTTTTCAGTACTATAACCTATCATACAGTCATCAAAAGCCTTTTTTAATGGCCCCACTGCCGGGGCACGAGTCTTCCTTATAATAATAAATAAATAAAAATATTTTAATGTTCCATAAAACAATAATAATGGGTCGATAAGGAGGATGGGCAATAACCCATTTGGGCCCAATGCGGATTGGTGGGTTTTAACGAAAGTTCACCTCATGACCCTTGCGAAAGTTGCTTAACTGCCGCAAACGTAGTGGCATTAAAAAAGAGTAATGTAAAATACAGTGTGATCTAATTTTCAGGAGAATTTGGTAGTTTGGACTGGTCGCAGGACGAGAGCGCTATTGTGTACGTCGCTGAAAGGAAACTACCTAAGTACGAATCGTACGTCAAGAGGAAAGCCGAGGACAAACCCAAAATGAATGGCAGTGGAGAAGCACTTCCGAGAAAGGTAAGTAAATGGATGCTGTGTGATGTGTATAGGAAGAATCATCATCAGACAATTTTTAATGTCCTCACTGCTGGGGTGCAGTCAGCGTCATAATGAAATGAGCGTTCACCTACCGAAACACCCGAACATTGGACAAACATCAACCTTATATCAAGACATTAAGGTGCATGCATTTTCGTTTGTTTTCAGACAATAAATTAGAGTTTTACTTTAATGTCATGAGATAAGGTTGATTTTTGTCAAATGTCCTGAACATTTTTTGGTAGGTTTGAATGCTCAGATAATTTGATGCTGACTGTATTTATGTATTTACTAGCTTCAGCCCCCGACTTCGTCTGCGTGGTCCCTAGAGTACCTCTGATCAGAATAAAAAGTACCTTATGTTTTAATCAGTCAGAATACCAGCGCTTCTGTGTCATTCTGAACATCAAAGAATGACCCAGCAGTTAATTTTGCTGAGACAGGGCCATTAGCAGCACACTTTTTGATTTTATTTCGTTGTTTATTAAGTATTTATTTATCTGTACTTGTTTGTTTTATTGTATACTGCTTTCTTTTACTTTGTGTGCTGTTGATAAACGTTTCTTTCTTTCTTTTTTTCTTTCTTTCTAATCTAAGTTATAAATTATCTGTATGCAATATATTTCATTCGAATCCGTTTAGCCGTTTTTGCGTGATTGAGTAACAAATATCCAAAAAACTAAACATTCAAATTTTCACATTTATAATATTAGTAGGTAGAATAGGATGTCAGAGCTATAAATCGTTTGTACTATATTAATAATAATAATAAACAATAAACTATGCAGTCAGGTTAACAAAAATTTACAGATGTTAAAAAGTCGTTAAGGGTTGTCGTCGTTTAACCTATTGTTGCTTTTTATATCCTTCTATAAACTTTTTAACTGCCATTGTCAAGCCACGGTTGCTATTTGCAGGGTGAAGAGTTCTTATACCGGCAAGACTGGGGCGAGCAACTGGTCGGCAAGTACTCGTCGGTGATCGTGGTGTGCAAGCTGCAGACTGAAACCTGCACTGTGCTCGAGGGGTTGCCGGAGACTTGGTGTCCGGGGCAGGTAGGCTGTGAGCTCTCGGTTCGCCGAAGCCTTAAGTTAGGAGTCACATTCAGTCTTACTTTAGTGATTTATGTCATCAAACCAGCCTCGATTTTAGTCTGGTTTCTCTGTGAGTTGATGATGGTGATTTCTTTTGGCATGACTTATTGTATTGGTTTCCTCCCTGGTAAATAAAAAACGTATCGCTTAGAACTGCTTTATCGAAGTTGGTTAAACTGTTTTATCTACTGTGTATGTAACTCAAACTAGATGGCGCTACAGCACCATCAGAATAGACGCTTGCTGTTTTATCGACTCTCGCTCTCTCGTTCCGTGTCGCTGTGAGTGGAGCGTTTCTTTTAAAATAAAAGTATTAATATTGTGATACTGTGTTTGGTGTTGGAGCTCTCCCATATAGTAGTCGACTCCCGCAGGTGCATTTCTCCCCGGACGGGCGGAGCGTGGTGGGCGCGGCGTGGGCCACGGAGCCGCGGCGGCTGGGGCTCATATTCTGCACCAACCGCCCTTCCTACGTGTTCACGCTCACGCTCGACGGTCATCTCAGTGAGCGCGCTCATACATTACATTCACTACAACACTAGGGCGTGGTTATTTTTTTTTAAGGGAACACCCCTATTTATTTTATTAATTCATTAAATGCCACGCGGCCACATGAGGTCGGACAATAATGAAATATCTATTGTCTCATTTTCTTATACCTGAGGGGTGGCTCATATGAACTTTGCAAGCGACGAACGGCATGGATATGAGCTTTCACCTATTGAGTTCAAATCATAAAGAAAGCAAATTTTTGGGAGGCGGTATGGAAATCATTGAAACTATTTAAAATAACTTTTTAATAAATCAGTTATTTTGATTTAATTTCTTAGCGAAAATCTCAAGCGAGGGCATGGCGGTTCGTTCCCCGCGCGTGTCTCCGGGCGGCGCCGTGTGCTGGCTGCAGCGCGCCGCGCGCGGGCCCCACCACGCCGCCCACGCACTCGTCATGCTCGGGAACGGACAGGTATTCCTCACTCACCACATGTTATAAAACAAAGTTCTCCGCCGCGTCTGTCTGTTCGCGATAAACCCAAACCCTTCGACCGCGAGCAAATAGCTGTTGTTGTACATACATTGCGGGTTTATAAATTTAATTACTTCTCTGTAAATTAGGTTCTATGCGACGTGTACAAAAAATAAAAAAAACCTCAACTTTTCAAGAATTTTGCGACGGTTAATTCCACTTCAGATAGACTCAGAATCAAGAGTCGAGAATGCATTAAAAGTTTTCGCTACGGTGCTACTATCACCCTGTATTATCGTTTTACCTTTAATACTTTTTTTACCCATGAATTTCCCAGACTGAGTCTAAAACCGTGGTAGACATAGTGGAAAACGAGCTCAAGATCGTGGGCGGCGACAGTTTCTACGGAGTGTACTGCCAGGCTCTACCGACGAGATGCTTCAGTGCTGATAGCAAAAGACTAATCTTCTCCACGCCTCAGCAGAATGAAGTGAGGAGCTATGTCGTGGACGTAGGTACGTTATATTAGTAAAAAAAGTGATCTTCAGTGGCGGTCACATAATTAAAATTTTTAAATTAAGATTTTCATACAATAGAGGTAACTTTGAAGCCTTGGTTCTCCGCCAAGAATTGACCTAGCTGTGATCTGATGATGGCCATCCAGGGAGTGAATGGAGGAGATTCAGATCGCTATACACACCCAACCGGTCTGATCAGTATTCTAAGAGATATAAGAATATGTTAAAAAAAAAACCGCGAAATTAGCATAAAAATTATGGAAATCCTGAAACTGAAAACTCTGATCCTTATATCTTTTAGAATGCTGATCAGATCAGTTAGGTGTGTATAGCGATCTGAATCTCCTCCATTCACTCCCTGGATGACCATCATCAGATCACCGCTAGGTCAATCCTTGGCGGAGAACCAAGGCTTCAAAGTAACCTCGTATGTATGAAAATCGACTGGTGTCTTTAATTATGTGACCGCAACTGTATACACTTAAAGATCTCAGTTCAGATGTCATTTTTCACGGCGACTAGGATTTTAATTTAAGGCCCCTGCTGTATTTTAATAATTCACTTTTGTCATCAGATGGCGGTCGCATCGTGGACATATCAAACAAGTCTTTTCCGTGCTCCACTACAATATTAGACATAAGGTCCGATATTATTCTGGCTGCCTGTTCTAATCTCACCACGCCTTCGCAGGTATGATGTCCTAACTAACTAATCTGTCTTTTACTTTTTTTCTCTATAGTGAAATATCTATAGTACCTACCTATGAATCTTGTCTGTTACAAAACACTGTAAGCGAGCGTGTAGATGGCACCGAAATTCGATCCCGACCAGGGGCCCTACCGGCTAACTTTTCGAACTTTGGCGGGTCTGCCGAGCTTCAACTTAAAACAGATAAATCGCAGTAAGGAGTTTCGTATTGTATATTCGCCGAAGTTATTTGGAAGATATCGATGTTAATTTGACATCATGAATTGGGGTTCGCCATTTTGGCCCGATTGGGGCTCGATTTATCTGTTTTAATTTGAAGCCCGGCAGTCTTACCGAAGTTCGATGCGTAAGCCGGTACGGCACCAGAGCTCAAGAGCAAGACCGAGACATCGACTTAATATAGGATGTCTCCTTTGGTAATAAAGACGTAACACCGCTCCATAACAAACACATGTGAAAAACTTGAGCAGTGCTGCTCCTCTTGACCTTCGTTCCAACTACGGTGCCATGAACAATCGACCACACTGGCGCTTTACCACTCCTAAGATTAAAATCGCTTGCACGCCGCGCCGTCACTCACGTAGGTTTAATTCGCGCCGAGGCGATGCGGGCGCTCACAAACATTTCTGCAAAGTAGTAAGCACGTGAGTGGCCGATTGTACACGATATTTTTATTTTATTTATGTAATTATTTACTGTTAAATCAAAACTTCATTAAATGGGTAACTGTTTGATTGCACAATCGCGCGTCAGTACTGCCGGCCCGATACCCGCCGTACAAACTAGCTCATACTGTAGTAGGCTGTAATGAGTGTCATCGTATCAGCTGTACGTAGCGCGGCTGCCGGCCGCCGGCAACGAGGCGGCCGTCAAGTAGGCGCGCGTCAGTACTGCCGGCCCGATACCCGCCGTATAAACTAGCTCATACTGTAGTAGGCTATAATGAGTGTCATCGTATCAGCTGTACGTAACGCGGCTGCCGGCCGCAGGCAACGAGGTGGCCGTCAAGTGGGCGCGCGTCAGTACTGCCGGCCCGATACCCGCCGTATAAACTAGCTCATACTGTAGTAGGCTGTAATGAGTGTCATCGTATCAGCTGTACGTAGCGCGGCTGCCGGCCGCCGGCAACGAGGCGGCCGTCAAGTGGGCGCGCGTCAGTACTGCCGGCCCGATACCCGCCGTATAAACTAGCTCATACTGTAGTAGGCTGTAATGAGTGTCATCGTATCAGCTGTACGTAGCGCGGCTGCCGGCCGCCGGCAACGAGGCGGCCGTCAAGTGGGCGCGCGTCAGTACTGCCGGCCCGATACCCGCCGTATAAACTAGCTCATACTGTAGTAGGCTGTAATGAGTGTCATCGTATCAGCTGTACGTAGCGCGGCTGCCGGCCGCCGGCAACGAGGCGGCCGTCAAGTGGGCGCGCGTCAGTACTGCCGGCCCGATACCCGCCGTATAAACTAGCTCATACTGTAGTAGGCTGTAATGAGTGTCATCGTATCAGCTGTACGTAGCGCGGCTGCCGGCCGCCGGCAACGAGGCGGCCGTCAAGTAGGCGCGCGTCAGTACTGCCGGCCCGATACCCGCCGTATAAACTAGCTCATACTGTAGTAGGCTGTAATGAGTGTCATCGTATCAGCTGTACGTAGCGCGGCTGCCGGCCGCCGGCAACGAGGCGGCCGTCAAGTGGGCGCGCGTCAGTACTGCCGGCCCGATACCCGCCGTATAAACTAGCTCATACTGTAGTAGGCTGTAATGAGTGTCATCGTATCAGCTGTACGTAGCGCGGCTGCCGGCCGCCGGCAACGAGGCGGCCGTCAAGTAGGCGCGCGTCAGTACTGCCGGCCCGATACCCGCCGTATAAACTAGCTCATACTGTAGTAGGCTGTAATGAGTGTCATCGTATCAGCTGTACGTAGCGCGGCTGCCGGCCGCCGGCAACGAGGCGGCCGTCAAGTAGGCGCGCGTCAGTACTGCCGGCCCGATACCCGCCGTATAAACTAGCTCATACTGTAGTAGGCTGTAATGAGTGTCATCGTATCAGCTGTACGTAGCGCGGCTGCCGGCCGCCGGCAACGAGGCGGCCGTCAAGTGGGCGCGCGTCAGTACTGCCGGCCCGATACCCGCCGCCGTGCAAACCAGTCGCGTGAACTATCTACAGCTGGCTCATACTTCATCGACCGATGCCGTCAGTGAGTACGCATTTATTAACACTAATCTAATCCGCATCAGCAACTCTGCACAGAACAGCAAAACGTGACTCCTGTCTTGGAATGATTTACCTGGCGCTGTATATTGTTGTACCATGGTCTGTTCAAGTAGTACACACGACAGCACGTCAGGTTACACAGTTAAACTGCGAAAACAGCTTTTATTACGTAGGGCAAAAAGGCGGTCTCAAGTTCAACATGACTGTATAGTCTGAGGTGCCGTCGTGTGTACAGTGTGTCAAGTTGGCGCGTGGTTGGAAAAGGAAATATTGTCAGCTAGTTGTTACCTGTTGTTATTTGAGATTATGAGCCAGATTCCAATATTAATTTACGCCACCATTAGATCGCACTGTACCACTATAAATTTCTTGATTAGATTCGTTCTCTGCGATCCTGGTATTGCCCAAAGTGGAGGGCAAAGCACCATTGATAGTCTGGCCACATGGAGGCCCGCACTCGAGCTTCGTCAACGCGTTCTCTATTGAGGCAGCCCTATTCGCGATGCTCGGTAAGTAAAATCTAAACAACCTATTAATTTCTAGAATAGTGAGTTGCTTGAAATTAATTTTGACAAACAAAGCCTTTTACAGCTGACTACAGTATAAATTGTAGGTATTCCTTTAATTGAGCTGGTGAATCAACAGGTTGTTGTTACCAAACATTCTGTATATCTCAATATATTGTAACTTGTAAACGGTTATAAAAATAAAAGACAATAATTTGACTTTCTGATTTATGCTGCAACATCATTTAATTTTATGAAATGCATAATTTTCATAACACAATTTCCACCATATCACAATATTTATTCCTTTTCATTATATGTAGATATTTTGTTAGAAATATAGGAGCATATAATCTTGCAGGTCTTGCGTCGCTTCAGGTTAACTACCGGGGCTCCACAGGCGCGGGTCAAGCGACAATTTCGTTCCTCCCCAGGCGCGTGGGCGACGCAGACGTGTTAGATTGTAAATACGCGACCGACGAAGCTCTAAAAACTTTCCCTTTGGACGAAAACCGGGTAGCATTGACCGGCGGCTCCCATGGAGGATTTTTGGTCACCCATCTTAGTGGACAGTACCCAGAACTGTATAAGACTGTGGTGACTAGGAACCCTGTTACAGATGTCGCTAGTATGTACAACTCGACGGATATCGCGGATTGGTAAGCAAACGAAATTCGACTTTATTTGTTTTGTGTATGGTTGATATTCTTTTGATTTTTTTCTTTTCAAATTGTATTCGTCAGTAAAGTCAGGTATGATTGGGCCTTAACGGTATTTATTTGTGAGTTTGATGGAGGCTAGACCTGAAAGATGTAATTGTTAAAAAAAAGTTTGTTTTTTAACAAAGTTTTGAACAATAACACGGTTTTTTAGGTCACTTCATACTTTATGTCACGTAGTACATGCTTTTTTTCATAGTTTTATTTTAGGTTAATAAATACCATTTTAAAATCAGATATTCACTATTTTGTTTGCATAAAAAATAACTTATACCAAACTGATTTTTTCTCTTGCAGTTTTGAATCAGACAGTCAGGTTTTATTCATCTTTTTTTACGTAGCCGTTAGTTAGATTTTTTATTTTATTGAATAAACATACAACTGTTAATACATTTAAATGAAAAGCATTATGTTTGTACAATTTGTACATAGGCTAACACAGTTACTACCGAGAGAAATTAATGCAATGAAGTTGAGTATACACTAAACAAGTTAACGAATTATGTAATAGCATTTATAACTTGTTACAAGCAAACCATTGGACAATTAACACACAACATATTCAAATAGTATAAACAATGTCATTATACAGGGTGTTTCATAATAACCCGATTTTTTTTATTTGTATGGAAATCTGCAAAGTGACAACCCTAAACCGCAAATAGACTACACACTTTTTAACACTAAAGACTTAACATCCCTTCAGGTCTGGCCTCCGTCAGAATAAACTATCGCGGCTCCATCGGGCGAGGTGACAACAACGTCCGATGTTTACTTGGCCACTCGGGTTCCTACGACGTCGACGACTGCTTTCTCGCTCTCACCACCGTGATAGACAGAGATAGCAACATCAACAGACATAACTTGGTGCTGTACGGAGGCAGTTATGGAGGATTTCTGGCGGCTCACTTAGCTGGCTTGCATCCTGACATGTTCAAAACTATGGTGTTGAGAAACCCGCTTATTGATTTGGCCACTAAGGGATATTATGCAGATAATTCAGATGGGTGAAAATTATTTTTTGTTTGTAGATATAGGAGATATTTTAAAGTTTCCGTAAAATTCATTATATTAAATAACTTTTGAAAGACATTGAGTGACCTAACTAGGGTTGCCAACTTTTTTTGCATCAAATATAGTATTACAGGTAAAATTATAGTAGATGGCAAAAAAGTTTACATAAATATAGTAGATTTAAAATAATATAATGTTTTAAATTTCCATGGTTTTTGACATTATTAGAATAAACTATATCGGGATTTACACCATGTACCTGTTTATTTTTGAGACTCCGATATTTCGGCGCAGTTGCATGCGCCATGGTCACGGAAGGACTGTCGATTGTTGCGTGCGGGTAGATGTTATTGGCAGACAAATCGGTCTAACCTCCGTCTAAGTCTTTTATTATTACGATCGATACCGGATATCGGAGTCTCAAAATAAACAGGTACATGGTGTAAATCCCGATATAGTTTATTCTAATAGATTTAAAATAATTTGTATTAAGGATTTAAGTATGAAATTGCCCTGTGTATGGAGAATATTAAAGAATTGACGACCCTATCGATCTGACGATCTCCGTGGTCGAGTGGTTCTGTACACCGGTTTTCAAGGTGTCGCCATCTCTGAGGTCCCGGGTTCGATCCCCGGTTGGGTCAATTTAGAAAAACCGAACTTTTCTATATGGGCTCATGTCTGGGTGTTTGTGATACCACCGTTGTTCTGATTTCCATACCACAAGTGCTTTAGCTACTTACTTTGGAATCGGAGCAATGTATGTGATGTCAAATAATTATTATTTATTTATTTATTGCATTTTCCATTATAACATTTTCTTGATTTATTTAACAACCATGAACGCTAGTGTTTTAAAATTTTTATGTAAAAATGTTTAAACACTAAGTTAATTAATGACACATGTGTTAAGTGAAAAAATAAGTATCGGCTAAGTTACAACTACAACGGATTAAGCGGTTATTTCTGCTAACATAAAAAGTCTCTTAAAGGGTGCTGCGTTGGTATGCCTTAACTTGTTTAATTTTTTCACCTGAAAAATATAGTAGTTTTGCCTACTATATATTTTTTCAAAAAATATAGTAGTCGAGCTCTTGATATAGTGGGATACTATATCATATAGTAGGGTTGGCAACCCAAGACCTAACATAAAAATTCCTACTTAAAATTACTTTGTCTGTAAATGAAGCTTACAGATTGTTTCCTAATTTACGCAGGTTATAACAATCAAAGCTCACGATTATGCACCAATAACATTAGTGAATACATTCTTGTAAAAAAAGCTATAAAAATCTGCTCAGTTTAGACGCCTGAATATAGTCCTTATTCCATCTCATTAAGGTGTGCAGTATAACATTCCCCAGGTGTGCAATTGAAGCCGGTTTCGAGTTCTCAGAGAAAGGTCCGGTGTCTGAGGAACAGCTGGTTGCTATGAGGCGCTGTTCGCCGCTCGTGCACGTGCATAAAGTGCGCGCTCCTACTTGCCTCATGCTGGGCAGCGGGGACAAGAGGGTGCCCATGTACCAGGGGCTGGAGTACGCCAGGAGACTGAAGGCCAATGGAGTTCCTACTAGGTAAGTCGAAAAATAAACAGCTCTGTCATTTTGAAATCTACTGGAGACTTTATAATGAGAAGAACTGACAAGAAACTTGCACTAGGTTAGTTAAGAACACAACTGGCAACATTCCAAAGATGTTATAACCGTTAAATTTTAGATTTTTCGCATTCACAATGCTATTTTTATATTAAGATAAATAGTACCGAGACTCGGTAGCATAATTGGTCAGTGCATGGGGCCGGAATCCCAAGGGTGCGGGTTCGAGTCCCGTCTGAGGTGCTACGGGTGAGTCGATTTTTTCTAATATTATTTATCTTTATGTTATAACCGTTTAAAGGAATTCTGAAACGCCAATTCCCGCTCGTGCACGTGCATCTATTATGTGGGTTAATTTCAATATCGATTCAACATTGTTCCAGAATATACATGTACGATGACAACCACTCCTTGTCATCACTCCCCGCCGAGATGGACAACCTCATCAACGGCACCAGCTGGATCTTGGAGCATTTGCAGTCCTGAGACTAACTTTACTACTTGCCAAATAATTGTATGCTCAGTCACTTAGTAATAAGGGTTGATTTACTTTGCAGTGTCAGTAACAATCAAGTCAAGAAATTAGTCTTTGAAACAGTAATGAACACATAATATGTGTCCATTACTGTTTCAAAGGCGTCTTGAGTTTGTTTATGTAAACGAAAACGCGCGTTACCATTTGCTCGTTTAAAATAAGTCGTGATCGTGAGCATAAGCCCTTTAAACGATGGACGCACGGTATTAAACACATGTTTGTATTTGCCAATATAGTTGCTGAACGAGAATAATTGTTATTTTTATACCTACTTATATTGAAATTATAATTATTACTTTAAAATATGCATTTATTATTTTTTATCTTATATACAGTGGTGGCCATATAATTAAGAACACCAGTCGATTTTCATACAAACGAGACAACTTTGCAGCTCTGTTACTACGTCAAGGATTGACCTAGGCGTGATCTGATGATGGCTATCCAGGAGAATGGAGGAGATTCAAATCGCCAAACACAAACTGATCTGATCAACATTCTAAGCGATATAAAGATCAGAGTTTTCAGTTTCAGGAATTTCATACATTTTTATACTAATTTAGCGGCTTCTTTAAACATATCCTTATATCTTTCATAATGTTGATCAGATCAGTTGGGTGTGTATAGCGATCTTAATCTCTTCCATTCACTCCCTGGATGGCCATCATCAGATCACACCTAAGTCAATCCTTGGCGGAGAACCAAGGCTTCAAAGTTACTTCGTTTGTATGAAAGTCGACTGGTGTCCTTAATTATCTGGCCACCACTATATATGTTAGGTACCCACTCTATCTAATTTAAATTATAAAACAAATTTAATTCCATATACTTAAAATAAAATAAGGAAAAACATCGTCTTTCAGCAGACGAATGGGCCAAGTGCAACTTACTGAATATCTTAAAAAGAGAAGAAAGTTAACCGCCTCTGTGGTCCTGTGGTTCGCCCACCCGTGTAAAACGCAGGGGTCTCGGGTTCGATTCCCAGGAAGGGGGTTCATTTGTACTCGGTTTGGTTGGCGGTAGGTCTTATTTCAAGTCCGCCTGGCTAGCTACCATCTTACCTAAGTCTGACGCCATAACAACAATTTAAAAATTGTAGTGTTCCGGCAGTTAGAGGTAAGATAGCCAGTTCCTCAGTGGTGAGGATTCCGGGTGTAGTGCGCTTCCACCTTCGGCCTTATCGTCACTTTACATAGGTGAGGTAAATGCCAAGCGCTAACCCGTTGTGATTAAAAAAAAGAACATTTTATGCTTCAATGTCACTCCGTATCTGCTAACTAAACTGTCGATTACATTAGATGTTATAAATTATCCATATAAAAGACAAGCTATAAAACGCCGGATCGGTCACAGTGAGGCCGAGTGGCCATGGCCATATGGCGGGCGCGACCCTCCAAGTGGCAATAAAACAATAAAATTACACAGCCACTGCCCGCTGATTGCTAACAACCCTCACAAGTGAGTGACATGTGGACCTGCTTATTATAGAGGGTTAAGTTACTTAAACTCACTAATTTAAAATCGTCCAGTTTTTTCCCTACCAGAAGACGTCTTTTAGTAGATCACGTCTCTATGAAGAACGGGCGCAAGAAACTTATTAGCTAATTTATCATAGTTAACATTTGTTGTATCATGTAAAAGCACTCATTTAGCAGATAAATAATTGGATCTTGGTTCCAAAACACCTACCTAAAAAAAAGTATCACAGTGCTGATAAAAAAATATCACAGTGTTGAGTGCGTAACTGCGTATCACCACCCCTATGCGTAAGGTGCCGCAGCGGAACACCGGCAGCCGCCTGCCGTGCCAGTCGCGGTTCGGTTCCCGGCCCCTCGCAATATTGTATGTACGCAACGCTCATTGCACCGACGCACGTGCCCTCTTTGTAAATAAAAAGGAATAAGTACTTAAATAGAAGGTACTTTGGTTAACAATTTTACACGAAACCACAGACGAAACTCAAATCCGAGTAACGTATAAAATCGTTAATTTAATTAGACATGAACTTAGGAATATTGTTTAGCAAAAAAACTCCGCAGTAGTAAAGTACCTATCATGTTAATTGTTATTGATTCTAAGAGGCTAGTATTATTAATGTTTCGTAGAAATCAGTTCCTTATAAAACAATACAAATATAGAGGAACCAGTAGTTACTTTTTCATATTACAAAATATGTCCAAATCCTAATAGGTACTCAACTATAACTAGCATATTTTTGGTTGCGTTCGTGTTCCAATAAAAAAAAAAACTGGATAAGTGCGAGTCGGACTCGCCCAACGAGGGTTCCGTACAAAT
Source organism: Catoptria pinella (assembly GCA_963556745.1). NCBI lineage: Eukaryota > Metazoa > Arthropoda > Insecta > Lepidoptera > Crambidae > Catoptria > Catoptria pinella. The sequence continues at coordinate 12,001,579 of OY750767.1, forward strand.
TTGTAGATACTTAAATAAAGACTATATTTTTTATGATTTAATTAGATACAAATGCATAGTTTTCAGCCTGTTCCCTGTACTTGTAGTATAGGACGATATTACTTGCCAAGTTTCATAGTTCTAGGTCAACGCAAATTTTGATTCCCTAGAGGGTGTCGTAATACGAGTTTTTTTCGGCATAAACGGCCGTATCTTTTTTTACGTTAACTTAAAAGTTTAATTTTTTTCACAGTTTCAAGGGACTGTAGACCTGAGTAATTTCATTTCTTCTCCAAGCGTTCCCGAGATAAAGGGTCTTGACAGACAGACAGACAACAAAGTGATCCTATAATTCCTATATGGGTTCCGTTTTTTCCTTTTGAGGTACGGAACCCTAACAAATTAAAACATTATTACGAAAATATTAATTGATTGAAAATATCTGGGAATTTTGCAGGTTTCCCTTCGATCACCTATCTAAGAGGTTTCAAGACTCAATTATGCGTTTACTTGACCACCAACCGGTCAGAATTTCTTAATAAAATTACTCAACAAATGTACAGTCGAACATAAAATGCGTTAATATTTAATAAACACGATTGGATTTGGGTACTGTGAAAATATGGGGTTCAATTCGAAAAAATATGTAAGGGAAAATGTGGTTTATTTCAATAGATGTACGGAAGCGTTTCAAACACAGTTTTGGCGGTCAAAGCGCAACAACCTTTGAAGGCAAGTGCTGAAATACACCACTGGTACATAGGTATATTCTGACTACTGATGGCCGGGGTTATCGACTCTTGGGCTCAATAATGTTTATTTGGGTCCTTTTACACACGGTACCTAAATCTAATAAGGGGGCTAATTTGCGGTCAACAATCTGAGCTATTCGTTTCAAGGAGGTCAGTTCATTTCAAAGGGATTATTATCGCGCATAATTTTGTAGAGCTTGTTAGATCTTTTTATTGGTGCTGGCACAATAGAATTAAAGTAAAGATACTTAGATATTCAACATCATATGCATTGAACCGATTCCAAAGTAGAAAGCTAAAGCACTTGTCTAAAGGGAAATCTGAAGCACTTACACCTAAGACAATTTTAGGTGGGTTTGTTTAGTAATAATATTCGTTTACTAAATTGCTCCGGCCGTGGATCGCACCTAGTTCGAATGCAGTATGGCCCTGTCATGTTATTATTAAACAAGCTGAAAAGTAATCTAGCGCTCACATTACTTTTAATTATAATTATAATACACCTACTTAGGCTTTTGCAAGGAACTGGGTTCAAAATAAATCATGTTCGAGGTCTCCAAACAATTTAATCTTGAGTGTTTTAAAATGATATATTTTCAAACGGGAGCAGTAACCCCACATTACCACGTTTTATTAGTTTTGCTGTCATTATTGAGTCCAAGGCAAACATGGGGTAGCTATGAAAACAACTCGTAGAAGACGACAGGTTCGAGTGCGTCTTTAATAAAATGCCCACTGAAGGACGCCTTTTGTTCTCTTCAAATAACAGTTCGATTCGATTACATTAATGGACGAATTCATTGAAAAAAGGGTCATGTCATGCGTCAACAATAATAAATTGTCATTAGCGTAAGTGTGCCGAAGACGCATAGGAAGTACCCGCAGGGCCAGACGCAACGTCTGCCGAAGAGATAACCGTGACTAATTGTCCGGAGCTATCGTCGATGCGGGAGGCGACTTCTTGCTGGCGGAAAAATATCGATCGGGCGGCACACACCTGTTCGGAACAATGGGGCCCGCGCACCTGCCCACAACCGCTCGCGCCGCCACCACAGTCGCACATACGCACGGCGCTGCACGCCCGCCGGTTCGATCGAGGGAGGGTGGCGCTGACCGCCGCGACGTCACGCCGGCTCCGCGCCGTCGCCGATCGATCCTCGTCCATCTTGGACGACCACGCCGCTGGTCCACCACATCTTCACCTTCAGGTAAGCACCACCGAACACCAAACTACCAACAATCACTGTTAAAGCGCCAACAGCATTCAAAGTTATTATTCATTATCCTAAATCTAGTTTTTTTCACCATGGGAAACTGTCGACTTTATTGCTACCAATGACTCATCATTTTCTTTGTCATCTTTTCAAGGACTGCGAGCGATGTAGCAAGCCAGGATGCATATAACATCGGGACTTTCACCGGCGTCCGGCGAGATGCTGGACACGTCTGCACTTGATTTCTATGGAGACGCAGGAGAACAGTGCGGGGTCACTTACTTCGCAGTCGACCATACTGTACCGGAATCATCACACACCGTTGAAATTGAATATGTATACGAGCAACCCGAGACTTACGCTCGCAATGATATTGCCATGGACACTAACGGGTCTCCAGAAGAAAGCGTTACTACGAAAACAGTGTCTGAAGATCGGGATCAAATATCAAAAAAGAGTAAATCAAAGCAAATAACAGAGAAAAATCCAATTGAAGACAATGAAACAGATTTAACAAATTTGACATGGCTTCAAAATATAACGAATATAATGTCAGTGCCTCAGTTTCCGATACCACCGATGTCACCTAGTCCACCAGTGAAAGTGCAGCCACAGAATACGAGGCTCCAGAAATTCAACCAGACTATAGCGAAATGTCAAAAAGATTTTACAGAAAATAAAGAGGAGTATCAGACGAACAGTGAGAAGAAGCCGCCTTACTCATACAGCACGCTTATTTGTATGGCGATGCGATACAACAACGATAAGTTGACACTTTCCGCGATATATTCCTGGATTCGAGAAAATTTCAAATACTACAGGAACGCCGACCCTACCTGGCAGGTGAGTGGTGTTATCTCGTTAATCTTTCGGTAGTGAGTAGTCAGCAGGGGGAAGCCCTCATGATTCAATAAACGTTAAATCTGCTTAATAAAGCATTCGATAAGATAAGATTACGTCTAATTGGAAACGGTTGAGTACCTAGCCAAATCTGTTTGAAGGGCGGAAATATCGGCAACATTATTATGAGTTATTTATAAGCATTTATGCTGATTTGTAAAAGGCAGTATCTTTTTGATTAAACTATCACGTACTTATTTCTTTTTTGTAGATTGTGCCGTAAAATGTCGAGGGAAATGTTTATGGACAGCACTTGATAGAATCGTTTCAATTTGTGAATTACGTAGTAATTAGTTAGTCTAATATTTTACTGTTTCTCCTTTACAGAATTCAATTAGGCACAATTTATCACTTAACAAAGTGTTCGTGAAAGAAGCTCGGTCAAAACACGAACCGGGAAAAGGAGGATTTTGGAAATTAGATCTGGCACATCTAGAAGGCACTAAACGCATATCGAACAGGCCTCAGAAGAAAAATAAAAGTAACACAGCGTCTGAAGTAAAAGAAGCAATGTCCGAAGACAAAGTAGCTGTGGCTAACATACCTCAAGTTAAACCTATTGAGGTAGTAGAACATATGACAATGAATATAGACAATTCTGTGACGTTGCATCTGCCCGACTTTAACATGAGCGATCTTCAGTCTATATCGGGGTTGGAAATGGAGACTAATATAGGCGCTAATGTAATAGTTGAACCCGTAGAGCCTCCGCCATTGATTCCAGAAGATGATTTATCGTCCCTTCTTCTAAATCCAACGGATTGGGCTGATTTGCAGTTGGATATGCTGGACAACTATCTGGATTCGTGTTTCAAGTAAGATTGTGATTTATTATCAAGTATTTGGGAAACGGAAGTTTTTAGCTTGTGAAAACTTTTGAGCCAAGAATTGAAACCTTTTGGTTTTAGTAAATCGAATAGTAATGAGAATTCGTAATTGATGAAGTTTAATTACTGCACTATACCACAGAATACATAATAGTAAAATACTATTTGTATTCAAGTCCATGGGTAATATTTGCGATTTTAAGATGTCAGGTGTTTAATAATGTCTAATGGTCTAATAATTAAAAAATATAATATTATTGATCATAGTAATAAGTAGTAGAAAACTTTGTGTGTTTAGTCCTAGGTTGTTTTGATTCTTGTTTATAGATACGTTAGTTGTATAGTTACAATTTTATAGTCTAGTCATGAAAGGCTTAAGCGAAAGAGTGAATAATATAATTTTTATTACTTTTTAAAAGTATGTATATTTTTTTTTACTTTATTTTAAAAGCCTTTTAGTGTTGTTATGTAAGCTCACTGTTCTGTATAAAATACATCGTGATAAAGTTACTTTGCTCAACCAAGTAATTATCGCTCAAACATAGATTTATTAATGAAAACAATGAAATTACTTACATGATTATTTACAATTTGATGCAATTAGAACTACTTATTTTACAGTGAATAAAAAAAACAGCCGTGTATTTTTATGTAGGTAGGCTAGGTGATAGGTATAATCTGCACGCGATGAGAATGGGATGCTACCTTTTGGAACTGAGACGCGTATGGTCCGTCGGCAAACTCGCGTAGATGCTTGCATAATGCTAGTTGTGTAGAACTTTGCGCGTGGATTTGTGCACGAGTTTTATTTTAAATTATTATTGTGTGATTATTTTAGTGATTAATCAATAATGAGTGGAAAAATCGAAATTATTTTTAATAAATTAAATTTAAATGGATTCAGAATTTTTTGCTGACGCTACTTGACTGCTAAGCTGTCATTTTCGATTCACTTTCCATTCCATTCTAATCGCGCGCGGATTATACATATTGGTAACCGTAAAAACAATGCCTATTTTCACTGAAAATAAAAATGAATATTGGTACATCAGTGCTATAAATATTTGAAGAAAGTAAATTGCATAATATCAATTGAATATTTTTTTTATTTTCTGTCCTGTTTAAAATATTGAATAAATTATGAAGATAATACTAAACTTAAGTCCATTGTCTTTACCGCTCAGTATTATATTGTAAAAAAATATATAATAATATAGTGTTATTTTATGAATTATAATTTGAACAAGTGTGGCAATATTTTGTATTTAGTATAGTTAATATATAAACAATATAATGAGCTATCAGATATTCCGTCCAGTATTAGATTAAAGTGCAGTTACTGCATTTGGGTGAACTTTGCTCAGCACAATATTTTGTATTTGAAAAGAAACATATCTAGATTTTATTAAATTATGTATACTTCTTTAGAATGTGTGTGTCAAATTGATGGCATAGAATATTTATCGTATTGAAATTGCACCATGTTTGTGAATTGGCGTAGGTATAATAAAAGCCTCAAATTGTTTATAATATTAAGGATGATTCATGGACCGGGCCGTACCGTGTCCGGGGCCCAATCTATCTTGGTCGCGTCATCGTTCTGTACAAGACACCAATGTTCGTTGAGCGCCGGTTGCCGCTCGGCTTCTGAAGCCACGGGGCTCAAAATACATTGGTCTTTTTATAAAGAATATTAGCACGACCAACGTAGGTTAGGGCCTGCCTTTCTATTGTATAATTACAAAATCTATCGCAATCGCTTTCAGCATGAAACACATTGATGCTTCTTTTTGGCACAAATAAAAACTTACAAAAGAAATGCAGCAATGTGTCGGATCCAACTGTAAAATGAAAGCGATTGCGATAGATTTTTAAATTAGACAATTAGCCTCCCGGACACGGCACGGCCCGGTCTAGCATTAATCATCCTTAAGTCTAAAAATTGTTTGATGTATAATGTTTGTAATCTTCCGTCCACAAGTGTCTTAGTATGTACCTAACATCATCTTGTAAAGTAGCTGGATTTAAACTAGAGTTAGTAAACATGTATAAAAATACAGTTCGTATTTAATTACCCCCTTACTAATAAAGATTGTATAGCAGTTGCATAGTTACACAGTGTTTTGTCCCTTTCTTTTTCATGTCAAACTTAAATAGTTTGACAGAGAGTAACCATTGTGAAACTATACATCTGCTATACAATATTTATTAGTAAGGGCATTAGAATATTTACACACAGCTTACTTTATTTTTATTCTACTAGCGCTTTTTTATGTAGAAATTAGTTGGTATTTAGTTGGATTTTAGATTTTCCCGACGTTTCGGCACCTTTGCAGTTGCCGTGGTCACGGGGGACTGAAGCTAAATACCAACTCCGCGCTAGTATCTGTTAAGGCGACGCATCGATAAACTATTTTTGTATCGACTGTCTCGTTTAAACTCTCGTAAATTACACTTAACTATATCACTCATGGCAAGCAGTTTTGCGACGCCAAACCGGTTTTTTTCGTTTAAGGCTCCTATATACCTCAAGAGGCGCCCTCATTTTAATTAAATCTATTGCGAAAGTGCTAAAAGTGGCCACATTTAGCACTTTTGCGAACTACTACTACTACAACAAACTATATTTTACTGAGGTTATTGTTTGTAAATAAACTATAGAACCTTAGCTTCAATCTGTACATGTGAATTTTCGATACATTATGTACTTAGCGAGCAATAAATTTAATTAAAATGAGGGCGCCACTTGAGGTATATAGGGGCCTGAAATAAAAATCTATATTTAATTAAAAAAATCCAACTGGCATTTTAAAGTGACTGGCAGACCAATCTACTAAGAAAATTTAAAGGCCTGAGTCAGATTTGTCTGTAAAATGTAAATCTCTGTTTTAAAAGAGGTTTCTTTGATTTTTTTGAAAAATCGAGATCCCAGCCTCCAAAATGTTCGATGCGTCCTCTTAAGTGTTTTAATTCCTGCCTAGAGAGCACGTGAGCGTAAGAGGTGAATATACAATTCTACTATAATGGATTTGTCGGAGAGTGCCTTATATAAAATATAATAAACATCTGTAAAAAATATTAAACTTAACAATATCACAGTAAACTAGTGTGCAACTTACGTACAATTAAATAGCAGAAACAATATGTCTGCACACTAGCGCCGCCATTGGAAAAAAAAATCATAGTGCTTAGATAAAGACGAAATTACGAATTATCTCTCTGTAGTGCACTCCGAGGAAGCTTTGTAGTACTTATAATCACTTACACAATATTTTCTGGACTGTCGTTTAGTTTAACGGAGTTTTATTGCTAAAAGTGGCCACTTTTCGCAAAACAACTCCATTAAACTAAACGACAGGCTAGAAAATATTGTTTAAGCTATAAAAAGTACCAAAAAGCTTCTTCGGAGTGCACTACAGAGGGATCATTGACAATTTCGTCTTTATTTAAGCACTGTGATTTTTTTCCAATGGCGGCGCTAGTGTGCAGACTACGCCCTCTTAAGTAGTGGTAATAAGGGATTATATTCATTTAACACGTGGTCAGTTTAAAATAGGCAAACGAATATTAATTTCTCTGGTTTTATTTAAAATTTTCTCAGTGAAAACTGTGTTAGCCTATGTACACACGACGGCACCTCAGACTATACATGTTGACCTTGAGACCGCCTTAATGCCCTGCGTAATAAAAGCTGTTTTCGCAGTTTAACTGTTTAACCTGACGTGCTGTCGTGTGTACAAACATAACGCTTTTCATTCATAATATGTATTATATTGAACTATGTTTCCCTTATCCAACCTACACTTTTCAACTCACTTGTACACATAGCAGCACATCAAAAATGACAAACTATTCGAGTTGAAACGTGTTATTCCTGTTTAAACCTTATTGATGTTTGTTGTAACTGTGTGGTTGTGCTACTGACCATATTTTATCAATTTGCATTCTTGATTGACATTGTATTTTTTAAGAATATGAAAAATAGTAGGTATAGCAGGTAGTACCTAATCTAGTCAGTGAAACGAATACTTATAAAAATGTTACTTGATGTAAGGTACTTAGTCATTTTAGATACTTAATAGCTTTTGTAGTAAACATTAACGGCCTTATCACAAAAGATTTTAAAACAATGTTTAATTTAGACACTGTCGGCCTTACCACAAAATATTTTAAAACACTGTTTAATTTAGACACTATTTGAATGTGACGCTGTCTCTTTCAAACAATATTGTCAAAAAGTGTCTAATTTAAACACTTATTAAACAATGCTTTGTGGTAAGGCCGTGTATAAATGTGATGCCGTCTCTTTTAAATAGTGTCAAAAAAGTGACAGCACCATTATTTAAACAGTGTCTAAGTTAAGCACTTGTTGAACAGTGTTTTAAAAGCTTTTGTGGTAAGGCCGTAAGAATCCTAGTAATAAGTTTGTAATTAGTACTAATAGTCCGCCCTGCGGTAGGTAAGTCTGTCTATCCTTCCGAACTTGTCCTATATGGTAAACAATCTTCACCAAACTCTTTATTAAAAAAATCAACTATACTTGTGTCTCAGTGAGCGGTTGACCTCGCGTTTGAGCGTTAAAAGTAGCTTAAATTGTATGTTGTTTAAAAATTTATTTAAAGATGTCGCCACGAGGTTTTTTTACAAAAGCAGTACTATGTTTCTTACATTATATTTATTCGAAGCTAGATGGCGCTAGTAAATTTGATCATTTTTCGAATGACTGAAATATGTTTTTTTTTAAACTGACTATAAAAAATCTATATGATTATCGAACCGGACAGCCGGATTTCTTTAAGCTGAAGTAGAAGGATAAACAGATTATACATACATAAAGGTAGTAATATGATTATGATGAAATGAGGGCGATAATAATGTTTTTCTTGTGAATCGAAACTTTTCCGTTTGTAGTACAGTCAGCAACAAAACTATTCAAAATATAACACAGTTATTATAACAGTAAGCTCTAAAACAGATACAGATCGACGTATGTTCAGTGATTGCGTAAAAAAGAGTTGTGTATTGAAGTGTATGTAACTTTCTTTTGGGTTTTGTCAAGCAATCTGAAAAAATTTGAATCCATAAATTTTTTGGACGTTAACAGATGAAAGTATGCAGGAATTGCCATCATGGTGTGGCGTAAAAAACTTGTGTTGCGAATGTTCTGCAATTAAGTTTACAAAATATACAAGGTGTTACAAAAATACCCCTAATGCCGAATATGGTATATAGGGACCATCAAACTGAACAACTTTTACTATGGAGCCAACTCTGAAATCGCGAAAAAAAAATCAGCTGTTTCATACATTTTGATATTTTCGACTATGAAACAGCTGACTTTTTTTTCGCTATTTCAGAGTTGGTCCCATAGTTAAAGTTGTTCAGTTTAATGGTCCCTATATACCATTTTCGGCATTAGGGGTATTTCTGTAACATCTTGTATAACTACCTATGCATGTACATATAATCGCATGCATTCTGTATGTTTAAAAATTTGATTTTAATCAATGATATACTTGTCTGTCTATAGTTTTAGCATGAATATGGTTGTTTTGTAAACGAGGCTCAAAATATGTAACACAGTATTTCTTGTTTAGAAGTGTCCTTAATAAATAATAAAGTTTGAAAATCAATTTATGAAATTGCTTTATTTTGTCTATTTGAACCTTTTAATATTCTATTGGAAAAGTGCTAAGTAAAATTAGAAATAAAACACTTTTTACGGATTACAGCGCGTATATTATTAATTCAGGTTTTGTTTTAGAATTATTTAGTTTGTATTTATTGGTTTTTAGAATTCCCGACGTTTCGACACCTTTCCAGGGGCCGTGGTCACGGGAGGACTAAAGCAAAAAGACTGCTCATATTTTCATGAAATTACCCGCTCGAAACTTTATAAAAATGTATTCAAGTTTATAAAATTATTTTATAGCTGCGTTCTGATTTTACTGAATTAAATTGAATAAAGTTAATTAGAAAACAAGATCTAGCAACTGAATCTACTACCAGTTCACAAATTGGGAGGCCTCTGAGAGTAAGAACTGGCGGAAGAAAACTCAGAGAGGTTGTGTCAACCTCCCTTTTGATCCCTATCTGCTATGCTAGTAAAAGTAAAAGTTCAGTAATATGAAAAAACCTAAAGCAATATCTAATCAGTGCCGAAAGTGTGAAAAATTCTTAACCTAGGTAAGTACTAAATAAGCTCAGTGGGTACTTAAAGAGTAGCATATAATCTCTGACTATTGGTAGTTCTCGGGTTCCACGTTGGGCGCCAACTAGAGTGATTAGTTTTTAACATATTGCGCTCTTTTAATTACCTAGTAGTTCGGAAACAAACCAGTAGGTGACGCTAGTGGCAGTAGTGAAAACAAATTAGTAGAATAAGTTTATAATTTAATTCAGTAATGACTAGGGGTATACTTTACAATTTTACATAAATAAATGATAAGCACTATAATGGTGACAAATTTTGTAAATTAACTCATAAAATAACTGATTCTTGTGACATTTCATCATACTAACATTACTAATGGTTTTGATATTTTGGTCAAAAAATACACTGGCCATCATTGCAACTGCCGCGTTTATATTGCCACTAGGCAAAGTAGGTAATACTGAGGCGTCTGCCACATACAAACTTTTAATACCAAAAACTTTAAAGGAAGTATCAACAACGCCATTCATACTAGTTAAGCCCATTGAACATGTACCTACAGGGTGGTAACTTGACAATGTTAAATGCCTAACATAGCACGCCCAATAAGAGTCGGAGAATATAATATGTTTCTCACAACCCGGAAAATGTTGAGGGTTGATAAAAGCACCTAATTTTTTCATAGCTGAAGTCTTAATAAACTTTTGAACTAATTTCAGGCCTTTTACTAAAGTTTTCACATCATCATTGTGTGACAGATACTTAGGGTTTATAATTGGAGGTGATTTAGGGTCTCTGTTTGCAATATGCACTTCTCCTTTGCTTTTGGGATGTAGGACTATAGGTAGTATAGTCGCCGCATGGTAATCAAAACTGTGTTCAAAGTAATCTTCCCAGACGGAATCCCTTATTCCCATAGCTAATCTTAAATGACTTCCCCTATCAGCAGACAAACCCACGGGCATTACCATGAACTGAATATCAGGTAAATTATCATCCTTAGTAGATAAAAAAGCTACAGCTTCACAACCGGCTGTAGTTAAGGGCCCTTTCCCATTGACAAAATATTCATAAACATGGAACGGCTCTAACATATTCATTGCATTTACTGATAGAGATTGATTGAATAAAATCAAGTCAAGTCCTGTACCTATATGATCCTGTAAATTGTAACCTACTGGTAAATCTTTAACAATCGGTATGTTTAAAGAATCAAGCAGGATAGATGGACCAATTCCAGACAACTGAAGGATTTTAGGTGTATTAAAAGTACCTGCAGATAATATAACTCCTTTTTTAGCATAAATGTTGTAACTTTTATCTGAAATGGTCACACTTACACCTTCGGTTACACTATTTTGTATTATAACTTTTTCTACTAAGGCATTGCTAAGTATATGCTTGGATAAATCTAAGTTATCTGCAATTGTCCATCTTTTACCATCTTTCTGGGAAAGTTTACTTTTCCTGTACCCTATTTTAAAATCGGAACCTAACCTTCTGTATCCTAACTCTTCAGCAGATTCTGCAATAGCTGATGCAAGTTCGCTTTCAAATTGAACTTCACTTAAATATAACATATTTTTTTCTACTAAATCAAAGTTACTTTTTATATAATCTTCATCATATTTCCCATGAAACCATTCTGCGTAGTGTGAAACATTACCTCTGACATGAACCATGTTATTCAATTTTGATGATCCACCCACGATTTTGCCTTGAGGCAGCTTGCATTTCTAAAAAAAAAGATATATATTGATTGCAGTTTTCGTTTTCCATTGGTATAAGAAAAAAATATCTTCACACAAAAAAACTAAACCAAAATCGGTTTATCTGTTTGGGAGCTACAATACCACAAATAGATACACAGATATGTGAAACTTATAACACCCCTCTTTTTTCGTCGGGGATTAAAAAGCTTGACAGCAAAAGAATTAATAATAAAACTCAGTAATTCATGCTTTAGAAGTTATTAAAAGAATGATCTTACTATTTCATTCAAACTTATTAAGATATAATTATTAAAAGATACAGCATTTTACATCACAAATTTAGCATTAGGTGCAAACATTTGAATATTTTGCTTTACACACCTTGTCATTCATAGCCAAACAAGCATTTTCCTGTGGTACAGTTTCATATTGCCAGTCGAAGACGGAGTTATGCAACATTGGGCCCAGCACTGGGACTTCAAAAAGTGCATTGCTTGCACCTCCTGCTTCTAACACAATGAATGAGAAATTGGTTTCGGTTGCCAGCCTGTGGGCTATTACTGACCCTGCAGTTCCAGAACCAACTGCAAAATAATTTGTACATAATTTATTAGCAACTGAACCTAATTTGACAAGTATACTTACTACTTAGGTAGATAACTTAGTTCTATGATAAGCAAAGATTGTGACTGTGCTTAATTTGCCTCAATGATATATGCTCAGCACACTAAACGTTAGTACATTATACCTGTGGTTCAGTAGTTATTAGATTGACTGAGCTTAACTTTAATTCATGTTTATAATTTAAGCAATACCTAAAGTTAGTAGGTAGGTACCTTACTTTATCATGGAAAGTATTGATACGTTTATTTGTCATTTTTATTGCATAAATAACAATCTACTTCAATTATCATCTTATTACTTACTAATAATATAATCGTAAGTAGTCTCAAACTCGGCGAAGTATTTTACAAGCTGTGTTTGAAGGCAGTAATGAAGATACATAAATAACGTGAAAGACTGAACTCCTATATATAGGATAATTAATTGCATTAGAAAATCTGAACGCATTTTTATAACAATTTATTAAAATACCAATTTTTTTGAGGTTATGTTTTGTTTACATTTCTTATACAATATGCACCGGCGACCGACTGTCAGTCAGTGCAGTGACTGACATTGACATTTGCTGTGCTGTCAATATGTATTTTTTTTACTTAGATCAAAGAAAAGGAATCCAGCTTGTACATCTTTTAAACGAAAAATTTTGTTCGCTATAACTATGTTGAATATTAAAATTTGCATTTCTATTAAAAAATGTAATAATACACGAACATATGCTGGGGCCACGAAGCAGTTAGGTACACACGACAGCACGTCAGGTTATACAGTTAAACTGCGAAAACAGCTTTTATTACGTAGGGCATAAAGGCGGTCTCAAGGTCAACATGTATAGTCTGAGGTGCTATCATGTGTACATTGTTACATAAGTAATTTTATATGAGTAAATACCACTTTGTAACTTCAAAGTACTTAAGTATAGCAGTTTAGGCACAGAATACATAACAGTAAGCAAACAAAAATATTGGAACATTTTTGTCAAATATCAGCGACAAACGTACTTGGCGCACGATCATGTGTAGCAGGCGCGCGGCAGCCCTCTGCATTGGCCCGACTGGTCGAGTCCGGCGCAGACTACTTATAGATTTATACTTATTATTATTATTATTATTATTTGGAAGGGGGGACGCCAGCGAAGCCGGACGGGTGATCAGTCTCCCTAATCGGAACCATTTCACCCAGTTCCCCAAGTCCCCTGAAAGCTGGAAGCTGGGGGAGGCGGGTTATCGTTTACCCCACCGGCGTCGGACCCTCGAACCTACCTGTGCGCTTACAATACCTGCTGAGTTGACTTATCGTTAACTGCCTTAGATCCTCTTCCTTTAGCTTGTCCGCTCCAAAGAGCTCCCAACGCAGCGATGCATACATCGGGCATTCTGCCATGAAGTGGTAGCTTGTCTCTTCTTTTTCTTTACATAGCGGACAGATGGGGTCCTCTGTCCGTTTGATAACTGCCAGGTGTCTGTTTAGTGGACAGTGTCCTGTCAGTACTCCTACTATGGTTCTTATATTCCTTCTGGTTCGTTTCAGCAGTTCTCTGCTTTTCTTCTTGTCAACTGATTTGATGAAGATCTTAGACTGTCTGCAGTCCTTTCTTGCCCTCCATCTTTTGTTGGTCTCTCTAGTTGTTTCGATCTCGATAATATTCTTGGTGATTCTATGTGATATTGGCAGTCTTGGTTCAGGCCCAATGAGGGGTTCATCAGCCCCTTTCCTAGCCAATTCATCTGCTTCTTCATTGCCTTTGTTACCTTCATGTCCAGGTACCCAGGCAATTTCTACCTCAACGAGGCTTGCGAGCTCCTGAATGCCTTGTTTGCATTCCTTTACCAATGCTGAGGTTGTCTCCGATTTGTCAAGGGCTTTGATGGCAGCTTGACTGTCGCTGTATATTATAATTTTTTCTAAGTTATGGTTGCTTATCTCACTTTTCATCATGTGCGCACACTCCAGTATCGCGAATACTTCCGCCTGAAATACGCTAGTGTATTTACCCAGATTGAAAGTGACTCTTTTAATATCGGGTTTGGCGATGTAAATCCCTGCTCCCGATAGCTTAGTTGATTCTTTTCTAGACCCATCGGTGTAACATACTGCGATGCTGTCCAGATCTGCTTGTTCTGAGTTCCAGTCTTCTCTGGATCTGATGCTTATTCTATACTTTTTGTCGAAGATCCTTTCCTTTTTTATTAGGTCATTATTGACCAGTATCATAGAGAGGTTTTCTTCGTACTGTTTCCCTATTTCAGCGTGAGCTTTGTCATTGTGTCTTCCTATCCATAGTTTAGTGCTTTTTAGCTTAAACCATTGTTCTGTGGCTCTCTTTTTAATTTCAAGGTCTATTGGACTAAGGCCTAGTATCATTTCTAAGGCTGCCGTGGGAGTTGTTCTCATGGCTCCTGTGACCATGATGCTGGCTAGTCTTTGAACTTTTGTGAGTTCTTTTCTGTTGTATTCTAGTTGTGCCTTGTGCCACCATACTAGTGCTCCGTGGAGGATTCTCGGTAGGATGATTGCCTCGTAGATCCATTGGACCACTTCAGGTTTCATGCCCCAGTTCCTACCAATTTATACTAAGATTTATACTTAGAGCATTAAGGATTTATAGGTAAAGTGCGGAGTGTCACTGGGTTGTTTAGGTCGAAAAACTAAAAAAGCTTTGCATGTTTAACTTAGATATATTAACTTTACAATGTCAATTTCATTTACACTTTAAAATAAATACATTAAACTTTCATTAGTTTTAAATATGTAGCACTTGAGGTTGTAGTTTAAGTCTGTCTATGGTTTCTTGAGGCATGCAATATGTCGGATTCACGAGTTTTATACTAGTATCTCCTAGTAAAGAGAGACCTGTTAGACCAAATAACGTGTGGAATGGGTCGGGAATATCGCCGGGACGGTCGCTGAAGCCTCCTGTCTCAGAGTCTTGGCAAGCCAGTATGAATTGTTCTAAACTTTTCTTGTCTACCCAATGAATCCTGTTTAGCATTGAGAGGGATGACATGACCCACCTGTAAAAACATTTAAGCTATAGACAATTGAATTTATAAATAAAAATTCAGTGTTGCCTGCCTAATCAATTAATTCTACTAAATAACATTAGTTATTAAAATATTATTAATAAAAAATCTCTCACCATGAGTAGCACAAGTCTGGCAGCTTTTCCGGTCGTCCATTGAGCCCACCACTGGGCAGCTGCCTCTCGCACAGCCACCATGCAAGCTCATCCGCTTTCAAAGCGTCCAAGCGTTTGCAGATCGAAAGAGTGCCGACACAGCAGTAGACGAGACCTGGATGCAAAGAACATTATGTATTACATTACTAATAATTTGGAATTAAAAATGCAAAACATGATTAACCATGTCTTTAGCTATTAGGCACTTCATTGGTACAGTTTATTTATCTTCAGAGTTCATCCAGAAAAACTTGTCAGTCTGAGTCTGAAGGCTGAAATCAGATGATTTTATTGAACATGATCCATTTTTCAATTATTGCCTTTTTAGAGCAATTAAACAAAAGATAATATAATAAAAATGGATCCTGTTTATTTTCATGGCTCTTGAAGATAATAATGTTTACAATTTTTTTCTCTAAAAAGTATGAATGAATTGCTTACCTGCATGACTTTCTGATCCTGGTTTGGAACCAAAACCACCATCAAAGTTCATACAACTCAAGACAAAGTCTACAGTTTTATTTACATTGATCGCATCTAGTCTGTGCAGTAAAGATAGGGCCATTACCGCACAGAATGAATACCTGGTGTCCACTTCACCCCACTTATCACCTGTGAAAAGATAACGATAATTAACAATTTATTTACTAAACATCAGAAGATCATAACTATGTAAGTAATAGTTTTTATTGATAATCACCATAAAAACTGCCATCTTCTTGTTGCAATGCTGTTATGTATCTGACAACACTAGCCACATCAATAGCATCTAGTCTGTCATACATGGCAAGTACCTGAAAAAAACCATTCACCATTAAAACAGGGAAGGAACACCAACCAAATGACAAACACACTTGTGAAAGTAAAAGTTTGGTTATTAACACAACACTGTTTATTGAAACTAAGGAAAAAATGTAGCTGACATGAAGGGAAATGCAGAAATGGCCATAATAAAATAAATATAGCATTGTGAATGCTAAAATCTCAAAATGTAAAATTATTTTCCTTAAAATTAATTTAAATTAAAAACTAATATAATTAACATAAGTCCTACACTAAGATGTCTTCCTAAGGTTTCAAAATATATAGTGGTGGCTACATAATTAAGGACACCAGTCGATTTTCATATATGCCTTGGTTTTCTGCCAGGGCAGGGATTGATCAAGCTGTGATCTGATGATGGCAATTCAGGGAGTGAGTGGTGGTGATCTAGATCGATGAACTGATCTTACTATATTATATAATGTTAATAAGATCAGTTGGGTGTGTATAACAATCTAGATCTCCTTTATTCACTCCTTAGATAGCCATTATCAGATCATAGCCCGATCAATCCCCGGCGGAAAACCAAAGCTTTAAAGTTACCTCATTTGTATAAAAATTGACTGGTGTCCTTAATTATGTGGCCACCACTAAATAAGTAGGTAAGTACCTGAATTGCACTCAATGTATAGAGCATGTGAGGGTCATGTCCAATGCTTGCCGATATTCCACCACTCTCACTATCTTGACACGATGTGATAAATTCAATTATTTCATCCTTGGGCATTCTGGAAATTTATAAATAAGAAATTATTTTACCCATCACTGAAACCTTACGAGCATTATAAGATTGAAAACATGAATATTTAGGCATATGGATGGGGCAGCTAGTAATCCTAGGCATACCTTGATGATTGGCTCATTAACTCCATAGCTGTTAGGCTCCAATAAATTCCAGACATCCTTAGATATTCAGTCATACAAAATTCATAGTCATCTTTGTTTTGACCATAAGTAGCTAAATAATCGGAATGCTTTTGAAGCAGTAGTGTTTTAGGTCTATCCTCTTTGAGGGTGACGTCCTTTGCGTTAAAAGACATTACTTAAAAGTTTTAAGTATGTAGTTAAAAGTGAATACTTTCTGTAATAATAATAAAAAAACAAACCTAAACAATTTCCTAACCTCACTTGTGACAGTGACAGATTGAGATCATGAGATGACAGTGACAGACAGTAGCACAGATGATTAAGGGAGCACGTGTCCGAGTCGCGCTGTCAGCGCGTTGATTTGCGAACCGATTCACCGAAAGCGCGATAACGACAGCCCGTGTGACGTCGTCACTGATTGCGTCATTACATCCGCCATTGATTGCGTCATAACATCTGCGCTTACGCCGCCCATGCTCCGAACGATATCACTGTGAGCGTTATGTCAAAACCAGTATAAATTAAGTCTATGTTTAAAATTGACTTTTTATTTTAGAGGGCCCAAAAAATAATTACGAAAATATCAAAATGTATGAAACAGCTGATTTTTTTTTCGCGATTTCAGAGTTGGTCCCATAGTAAAGTTGTTTAGTTTGATGGTCCCTATCTATCATATTCGGCATTAGGGGTATTTTTGTAACACGTTGTATATCGCCGTCATTTTAAGAAAAAATCGAAATGCTGTATCGACCTAAAAATTATATATTATTATCGAACCTGCTCACAGAATTTCACGAGAATCGGTTGAGAAATGTGACCTGCAGAAGAGAACAAACAGACATCCGGACGCCGGAAGGAGATACGGAAGTATTTTTTCCCAAGCTGACCCAGAGATGCTTTCGCTCGATCAATAATAAAAAAGAATATTTGAGGGAAAGATACGAGTTTAAATAGATTTTCATAATGTTTGTATAATAATAATTATTTGCTATTTGTAATGTTTAGAATCTAAACTTTAGATTGTATTATAATAAAATAAATAAAGATCTAGGAAACAGCACAATACCTAGAAAAGGTAATTTGGAAACTAGGTACCTATAACATCTAGGTTAATCTTCTAACACCCCCTAACTTTGCCCCCCCCCGGAAATTATCTCTAGATACGCCGCCCATGGTGTCGTGCCTATAAATCACTAAAATATTCTCTGTACTCAGATATCAGATATTATTGGTAGTGTATGGAACTTATTGACGTTTAAAACTGTTCAGGAGTATTTGGTCACCTTGTCTGCTACAATATATCTGACGGTGACTGTACTTAGCTAGATTGCATAGTTGGAGAAAGGTGTCCTGTCCATGTCCATTGTTTTTTAACCGACTTCTAAAAAGGAGGAGGTTATCAAGTCGACGGTATATTTTTATTTTTTATGTATGTTTTAACATAACTTCACTAGTTGTTACTATTAGAAAAAGTTTCCAGAAACAATAATTGTGAGAGGCTTAAAAGGCTTTAGTCAAATCGTCTCGCCTGCATTTAATTGAATACCTACTAGTGAGGTTGATAAAAGCAAGTCGGGGTCGTTCGCCTGTGACTTCGCAATTATCGACCAAAGAGACGAGCGATGCATAATTGATTCGGACTGTTCAATTTGTTAAGCTGTGGTGCACTTGAGGGCGAAGAAAGTCTGGATGCCGCAAAAGCGCAATTTCGACACTCATAAGGGAATAAAAATTGAGTGGGTACTTCCCGTTGACCTAGAACTATGAAAGGCAAGTAATATCGTCGTATACCTACTACAAGTTCAGGAAAAAAGTAAATCATAAAAAAATAGTCTTTATTTAAAGTACAGTTAACAGCACGCTGAGCTTCCACGATAGGGTAGGTAATTTTATACTTAAATGCGAAGATTTCAAGTTCAAAATAAATTGCAGATCTTTTACAGTTTTGTATTACCTGATGTGCTGCTGACTGTACCTACAAATTTGTACGGAACCCTCGGTGATCGAGTCCGACTCGCACTTGTCCGGTTCCTTTATTACATTCCCGCTGTATAATTAAAATTAAGCCACAGCTTAGAGTGCATTGACTGCCTGTTTTCTTTCAACCCACAAGATTCGCTTAAAAGCCCGTCGATGCGAAATAATATCTATTTTAAACACAAAACGTCAATAGTAGTTTGAATATTTTTATTTGATGTCTCACTATTTACATAGCAAAAAGAAGTTACTTACCTTCTTAAGTATAAAAAAATATTTCATTTTTGTGGACACGATTCGATATGAGTGAAAAAAGCTCCAGCCATTTTATACATCGAAAGCACATAATGTTAAAAATAGAGACCCGTATAATATCGCAGTTATTGACTTAGCTTTTTCTGCGCCACTTGCTGGTAGCGCAGCAGGGATTGGGAAAAGAAAGTAAACAAAATAGCTAAATATTGTCTGTTCCAGAGGGTTATTTGAGTCCCTATCAGAATACCGACGTTGTAAAATGACAATATCGCTCAAACGTCTTGATATTAAAACGCCATAGCTACTGAATAGACATGACGACCTCCGTGGTCGAGTGGTTTGTAAGCCGGTTTTCAAGGTGTCGCCATCCCTGAGGTCCCGGGTTCGATCACCGGCTGGGACAATTAAGAAAACTAACATTTGTATATTGGCTCAGCGGGTCTACCGCGTAAATAGTATTTAAGATCGTTGTATACGTAACGGGAAAAACCCCGGACGGGACTGGCACGGGGCGATTTCTTGACATCGTTGCCTATAAAAACAATGTAACATATTTTTTATACTACCTGCTCGTCAATGGCATATGATGTGTCATGCAAACCTTTCCTAAAGTAAGTCATTACAGCCCCACGGTCTAGCCTGGTCATAATGTTGTACTGAATATCATTTTTTCTCATGGGAAATAATGTGATTTGAATTTGGAATGCTACCCATGTAGTCGTGCTTGATCGAGGTTGGTTTCAAAAATGTTTAGGTGTAATGAGATTTTATTCTGAGTTAGGCTATGTTATCATTTTCTTTGCACTGCCTACAAATTAAAAAAAAGAAAAACATGAAAACTTTTTACGAAATCCTTTTTCACCCAAGGATTTATTCGAATGTCGAACTGACCACTACAGAATAGACGACAAAAAAAATACTTAAGTACTTTCTTTATTACAGTCATTGGTTTCAATAGCCTCGCAGAAAGTATAAACAGTAGAGTATGCATCGCGGGCTTAAATGTGTATTTGTCTTGAGCAATCTTGAACCCTGAATAAAGCGTCCGAGACATAATACACTACTTTAAGCCCTTGTTGCATAATCTACTAAAACATACGCACGGGGCGTGGGCGTAACGGGGATAATGTATGGCGCACAGCACATCCCCGCCCCGTCCCGTCCGGGGTTGTCCCGTTACTTATAAAGCGGTCTTTATTCAACCCCTAAAGAGGTGAAATAGGGTTAATATTTTGTATGGAAAAATCTGAAAATGAAAACAATAACAGCATAAAAGCAAAAAATAAATCAGCTGTTTCATACCTTTTGGTATTTTCGATTTTAATTTTTGTATGAAACAGCTGTTTTTTTGTCGCGATTTCAAAGTTGGTTCCATAGTAAAAGTTGATCAGTTTGATGGTCTCTATTATTAACATATTTTTGTAACATGTTGTATAGATGATTGAAGGTCATTTATTATAACACTTACAATGAACCTACTAGAGACGACTTTGAGCAGAATCAAGTTGTGATTATCAACTGTAGGACGAGTCCATGAACCCTGCACGATAAGTGATCCCCTGTATCTATTCCGTACTTTATTACAAGACAAATAAAGTTTAATTTAGAACTGCGCCTGCCTGCTATCTACGGGAGTTATAAACAATTGAGTTGACTGGTTGATAATGTGTCGTGGGCATAGTGCACATAACTTTAACATAAAAAATATTTGACCGAGTGAGCACGAAGCGTGAGCGAAACGTCTCCGGGTCAGCTTGGCAAAATGCTTTCGTATGTCCTTCGTGTGTCCGGATGAGGTCACATTTCTCAACCGATTCTCGTGAAATTTTGTGAGCAGTTATCTAGGTACTTATGATATCATTAATTTTAATACCTAGGTATATATTTTTTTGGTGGATTCAATTTTATGATTTTTTTCAAAATAGCGGAGATTTGTAAAAAAATAATATTTCGGCTGTTTTGAAAAATGATCATAAATAAAACAAACCTTTTCTGTTAGCGGTGCAAAGCATTTATTTTTAGAAGACTCAAAAGTTCAAAAAAAGATCTCATACTCTAACTAAAGCTAAAGAAAAATCATCAAAATCGGTCCATAAATGTAGAAATACGCGCGAACAACGATTAAAAAATATATACAATCGAATTGAAAACCTTCTCCTTTTTTTGAAGTCGGTCAAAAAGAGGCATATATTGTGATGGAACGAGCCGGCCCAGAAAAAGTATAATAAGTATGCTTTTTCTAGGCCAGCTCAATCCACCATTTGCCCCTATTCAAATTAAGTTTGGATTATATTTTCCAGAAGCAGCTAGGAAAAACTTTTTGGCTTAACACAAAAGCTTCACAAAGAGCCAAACATACTAAAACAAGTATGTAAGTACAGCTGACTCCAAATAACCTTTAATACGTCACATCAGATATTAAGATAAACTGCCTGTGTATACTGCGCCTAACTGTGATATGGTTTATTGAGCGTTGGTACCACTTGGTTGTGTTGGTGTAGCAGCTACCTACTGATATTTTAAACCTATAAGGTAAGAATAGAAATAACAAAGGCATTAAAACAAAAGACGGTACAAAGAAAATATATCGCGTTGTCGTTATAATACATTTTGAGTTTCTACGTTTTTTTGTCTACTTTGTGTTATTTAACTTGGTTTATTATTATTTGTAACTTAATGTGATAGGCAGCCCTCTCATATATTGCTGTGTCCGTAAAGGGCGACTAAGTTTTTAAGTTCCTTCTAGATTATAACACCTGTATACACTTAGTTGGCAATAAATATTTGTATTTGTATTTGTAAGTATTAACTATTATCCAACTTTTTTGTCAGTTTTGATCTCCAGTTTCAGTTTTTAAGAAATATGTATTTTTATACTTAGTTCCGATATGGTTACCCACAAATAATCTTTTTTAAATTAAACTTTACGCTACCTTGAAACTGGTAATCTAAAGTAATTAATTTTCAAATGAAGCCATTTCAATTCATACTTCGTTCTTAAATCTAGCATAAACTTAATCCAATCTCTCTTTTCAATAAATCCAATTTAATAGTTTCATTCACAATTGTGGTAATAGAAATGCTTTATGAAACGCGGTTGTTAAGGTTCAAATTGGAGTAAAAGCTATTCATTTCGATCGCATATTATTGTTTTGCTGTATTCATCCGGCTCCCTTCCCTTATCGCTATGATGTATTGAACTTGACGGTGATAGGGTAATAATAAACAGCTATAGAAAGTCATTCTGTACCATACATAATATGTAATTTTTAGTATGAGATAAATAAACCTATTTTTTTTTATTCTGAGTATGCTAATAACAAATAGGTAGCATATTTTAACTAGGATATCTACCTACATAGTATAATTCACGCGCGATCAAATGGGACGAGACCTTGTCAAAGTAAATCGAAAATGACAGACAAGCAGTCAAGTAGCGTTAGCAAAAAATTCTGAATCTATTTAAATAAAAAGGAATTTAAAAAAAAGTGAAAAGTTAACCCCTTTTTGCACTCATTATTAATTAATCACTAAAATAATCACACAATAATATACAAGGTGTTACAAAAATACCCCTAATGCCGAATATGGTATATAGGGACCATCAAACTGAAGAACTTTTACTATGGGACCAACTCTGAAATCGCGAAAAAAAAATCAGCTGTTTCATACAAAACTTAAAATCGAAAATATCAAAATGTATGAAACAGCTGATTTTTTTTTCGCGATTTCAGAGTTGGTTCCAAAGTAAAAGTTGATCAGTTTGATGGTCCCTATATGTATATCATATCCGGTATTAAGGGCATTTTTGTAACACGTTGTATATAAATCTCGCAAAATAAAACTCGAGTAGAAATTCACGCGCACAGTTCTACACAACTAGTATTCTGCGAGCAATTTATGGAGAAGATGCTTTGTCGAATACAAGTGCAAAAAATTGTTCAGCAGATTCAGGTCTTGTAATTATGATGATAAAGATGTTCCTCGCTGTGGTATCTTTATTATTTTTAATACAAAAAGGCCGCGAACTTTTTCGAATACCTAATACTATCCTTGTAATTAGAGCAGCTTCGATTGCGGCGGTTAAGCAACTTTCGCAAGGGTCAGTTATTTTATTTTATTTTTTAATTTTATTTACTAGGTTCTACAACAGCTATTACATCGACACTTATTCTGTAAGTAAGTTAAATTGTGGTTTTTATCTAAATGCTCAGCCAATTACAGGTAAACACCTCATGCAAAATGGCAAAAGAAGCCTTTCTTTACCTACTTAAATGGAAAAAAATATAAAATTATATAGTATAGTGCATATATGTATTAGTGCACAATATTATTATGCACTACCTACCTACAACTACAAACAAAAGAAAACCTATTTGGTGAAACTGAAATTAAAAAATTCATTAGTCAAATAAGCTCACATAATAAGCATTTTTAAATCGTCAATTCTTTTATCCTACCACCCATTATGACATCTTTTAGATGATAAGAAAAATGGGCGCAAAAATCTTATCAGCTTTATCAGAAGGAACGATATTTACAAATATGTATATCGTTTCTAGACATTACATTCATACATGTTACAATTAACATAGATTCATAAATAAATAATATTATTTAATTAGCTCATTTCTACTGAATCAATTTACAGGGTTCAAGCTTAATTCAAAATTTAAGGTCTATGCTGTTACAAAAAAAAAATATATATCAATTCATACAATTCAATAAACGTTAAGACAGGTAGGCAGAAGCAGATCCATTCCCACTGGCAGCACCCGTTCACGAGCATGACGCATGAACCAGTGACAATACTTTTTTAAATATGTTTAATGTTATCATGGGATGGGTGACCATGTTAATCTTTTTTTATAGTAGGGGGAATGCATTTACTCATCCTGGAGGTATGTGGGACTTGTCGGGGGCACTACCCACTATACCCCCCACTACATCCCGCACCAACACACAGGACCTACGGGACCGTGGTGACACGCACCATGTGGTCCTGGTGTTTGTTACCTTTTTGTTACCTTTGGCTCCCCCGTGCTTCGGAAGGCATGTTAAGCCGTAGGTCAACATGTATTAATATATAGTTTGAGGTGCCGTCTTGTGTACCTACATTGTTAAATTAATTGCATTGTACAGACGGAATCTGATTCGGAATTCCGAAACGGAATATCGATAATGTATGAAACTATCTAACGGAAAATTACTGCATGCACAATGCGATTAAATTGATAATAAACAGTGATCTGTGGCAACTTCAGAGCGCTTGCGGTACATAACAATGTAAGTACCTACTTATTTTAATCTGTAAAATTTACTCTTCGCCATATATTCACGAGTGAAGTTGCAGCGGATCATTGTCAATTTAATCGTATTCTAAGTACCTATGTGGTACATTGGCCGGCGTAAGAGCCCAATTCCGAGGGAAAACCGCAAATTGATGTACAGGATAGCCTTTTGGCACACGTACCTATACATGAGGTCAATACAAGATGGAATAAAGAAAAAAAAATATGTGAAAAAATTTAGGAGAGGGTGTGTGACGTAATCTTTTCTGTATGAAAAAAAATCCACCTGTATGAGGCAGTCTAAGTAGGATGAAAATGAAAAATTATTTACTTTATCGGTATAATCATAAGTTAGTAAATTTGATACTAAATAATATACTAGAAAAAATAGGACTCGCACCAGATCATGTTCTTGGACGGGAATTGAACCCGCGACCTTTGGATATCCGGTCCAATGCTCTGACCGCTGAGCTACCGAGTCACTGGTGAGAACGTCGAATTTCTTCTAGTATATTATCAACTCTTACTCTGCAAGCCAGCGCCCTGGTGCGAGTCCTATTTTTTCTAGTATATTATTTAGTATTATATAAAAGTAGCATTGTGAATGCTTAAATCTCAAAATTTCAATTAGTAAATTTGCTTGATTAAATTCAAAATTAACTTTGTAGTTTCATGCTCGAGTAGATCACATCACTTGATGATTTTCGAATAGGTAGGTACAGTCAGTAGCACGTCAGACTATACATATTGACCTTGAGACCGTCTTTATGCCGTAAGTAATAAAACCTCTTTTCGTAGTTCCAACCATAGTAACTAAGCAAGAAATTGTTTTAACTTCTATTCTGTAACATTGCATTAAATAAACTTAAGCTTCTTATACACACACGAATAAACATTATTTTAAGTGCGTGGTATTTGTAATTCTATAAAACATCCTGTGGATGTAATTATTTCCAATTCCGTGAGTTCTTTTATGTAAATTATAAGTATTTTAGATTTTGCTTGAGTGTAACTTAAGAGCGCGTAGTCTGCACAATAGCGCCGCCATTGGAAAAAAATCATAGTGCTTCAATAAAGACGAAATTGTGAATTATCTATCAGTAGTGCACTCCGTAGACGGGCGAATCTACGTTGTTTCTTACTTCCTGCGTCATTGTCGTTTACTCGAAAATCTTTAAAAATCCAATGCATCGCAATAAATAAGTTAAAAATATGCAAATTAATATAATTTATTATCGTACTCTAACGTAAATGATGGCAAATTCCGTTGTGATGTATTGGATTTTTCAAAGATTTTCGAGTAAACGACAATGACGCAGGAAGTAAGAAACATAACAAAACAACGTAGATCCACCCAGACGTTTTGTGGTACTTTTTATCGTTTAAACAATATTTTCTAGTCTGTCGTTTAGTTTAATGTAGCTTTTTTGCGAAAAGTGGCCACTTATATCATACCTAAAAGGAGATACCGGACATCAGGTAGCTCACTGTAGTGAGTACATACCTATAAGGTAATGGCTGAAAATCGGCGTTCTTTGCTTTCAGCAAAAACTACGCATTGCCTTGGCCCTGTTGTTACTACACACAGTCATTACATCTGCCTGTAGGTACCCGTACCACGAACAAAATAATATCGAGAAAAAAACGCGCGTTTAAAAATTCTATAGAGTAATAATTTTGTACGGGAAATTTGAAAAGCGCCATCTACCGCCGGAAGGCGAAATGAAATTTCACATAGACAGGCGTTGTGCGTCTGGTGAGCGTCAGAATTTTTCTGACAGAAATTTCTTACAATATGCGGCCGCTCACGCGCGTTTTACTTCTCGATAGATGTTCGTGCTAGTAGTGCAGTATAGGATTCCGTTCCTCTTAAAGAAAAAAGGAACTCGTATGCTACCTATCAATATGGGATCACTTCGATGTCATTCAGTCTGTCTGCCTGTCGGTCGCGTGACCTTTTTTCTCCGGAACGTGGCAAGGTGCCAAGGTGTCAGTCAACTCAGTCAAAAAATACGGCCATAATACATTATTAATAGTAAACACCAAATATTATATTTCTCGGACACAAGCTACCTACTTAGAATTACCTGCGTTATGCAAAAAAAGTTTTACTGATCGAGAATAGAAGTCCTCTCGTATAAAACTTCATACAGAGCGCTAATCACTAATCAAAGAACTTGTGTACATAATGCAATGCAACTATTTATGTAAATAAATAGGCACATTATGAAATAATGTTACCAGAAAATTGTACAAAGATACTATTTGTGGTTATAAAATGTACCCACATTACATGTTTATAGTTCACAATAAAACACTAATAGGGTCGTAAACTTGAATTGTTCCTTTCTACGCAATGGAGGAAATTAAATAATAAAAGTACACTTCCAAAAAAGAGATAAGTAACAAAATGGCGGATATATCAAAGTTAAAACATGCATTAAGTTATAAACTTGTAGAAAAACTAAATGGAAGAATTTAAAAATTTATTTTTCTGTGCATATTAATTTGTGATAAAGCAATATTTTGGACGAAAAATTATTTTGTGTGCCGTAAGATTAGGGCTGCCATCGGACTGGTTTTCCCCGGGTTTGTTCTAGTTTTTAGGGAGTCCGGAGAGCATCCGGGTAAAACCCGGACACTATTTGTGTTAGGGGAAAGGGTGTTAGGTTTTTATTTAATTGTAAAATTTTTTTTTAAGTGCGTTCGGGTAAACTTCTCTACTTCACTCAAAGTCCGGGGTTTTTGAAATTATTGTCCGGGTTACGTAATTTAGGTGATGGCAGGCCTACGTTACAGCTCCCCTAGCATGACCACTGAAACACGATATATCGCGTGATATAGCGTTTTATCGACACTCAACTGTCAAAATCTTCTGACAGTCAAACGTGATAAATTACTATATCATATCGCGTTTCGGTGGTTATGTTACGGGCCGTTCGATTTCTAGCTGTAGCAGTACATAATGAACGAGAACCTTCTATTTTTTATAACCTAATCCATTTTTATGAGGGAGGATATGGTGAAGAAGATATACGGTCAACCACAATTATACCTATAAGAATTAAATATAGGTAGTAAAAGTAATCGTGTCCCTTTTGTTATCCCAGAAATCGCATAGTTAACTATTTTTTCGATTTCGGTGTAGGTATGTATTGTATGGGGTATTTTATTGGCATGGCATATCACAATAGCACATTGTAAAAGATAAATACGGTCAAGAGCGATTCGGACTCGCGCACCGAGGGTTCCGTACCATCATTCTGAAAAAGTTTACTATTTAGAGACATTGTTTTATTTTTCCTGTAATTTTTACATAAACTTCTATCACATAAAAGAATTTCAGATTTTTCTCTATGCGAACTTCGGAGATAAGGCCCCACCCCGAACGGTTTTATTAAAAATTTTTCATCATAAGTCGAAAACTATGTGACCTAACTATTTTTATTTCTATCTTATTTGCAAAATAGTTGTTCAGACGTCTTCTAAAACTATTCCAAATTTCAAGTTGATAGCATTATGTTCTCGACATATCCAGCTGTGACAGACAGACAGACTGACTGAGTCGCACCTTGAGGGTTCGTTTTTACCATTTTGCTACGGAACCCTAAAAATGAACACTTTGTATAAATTTAAATCAAAGTAATCTATTGTTGTTTAGTTATGAAGGTCGAAGTTATGTTAATCTAACTTTTTATGTGCAAATAAAGTGCGACAAAGTAACCAAACATTTATCAATTTATTTCTGTTTCACTATTTATTTGCAATTGTAAAAGCTTTAATGCGAAAGTGCTGTTGCTGTGTCAACAGAATTTTTATTCGAGATAATGTTATTTTATTTACTTTCAAATAGAAAACAAAGCCTAAGCTAATTGTTAAAGCTACATTTCAATTTGTGACTTTTTCACGAATATTTTATGATTCAATTTAGATTAGACAGCAGGGCTGCTATTTTAAAATTAAGTGGGAACAGAAGATGAAAGATATTTATCGACGACATCAGCCATTTTTAATGTCTCTACAGCTGGGGCACAGGCGCTCCTTATGCGTGGGTGGATAAGGAAGATGGGCCATAACACAATGCAGACTGATAGGTGATAACGGCTGCAAATGCAGGTGGGACCAAAGGCTTAACGTGCCTTGCTAAACCACTGCGCCATCGGGCTCTTCTTAGTGTAAATATGTAGTTTTAAAGCAGGATAGCAGGATAAAAAAATGTTTTAATGTTTAATATAGGTACGGAAATAGGGCATACCTATATTAATATACTTTTCAAAATCATGTGTTTCCTCTGAATCATAAATTTAATCTCAAGAGTAATATGACTGATAGGTGCATTAATGACTACAGATTACAACATTTTGTTAGATAAGATAAACAAGTTAAACAATTAGGTGTCTATTAAGCACTTTACTTTGATATTCTTCGGCATGAGATTATGGTACGGTGTTCGGTAGGTAGGTACTTTTAAAATTGTATTTTTATATAACTACTTCATTATGACTGATGGCTTGACGACAAAATACTAAAATATTAATATTGAGACTGTGAAATAATTAATTTCGTGATTTAATATTATCAGACGGCGACGGAAATGCGTATATAAAATTTTATATTTTGTAATCTTCCCTGTAATTAATAAATCTGGACAAAGTTAGAATAGAAACCCATTTGTTTAAAAGAAAAAAAATCAGGACGAGTCGTGTGGTAACCCTAAATATAACCAATACTAAATGGCTTTTTAACAAAGAATGAGAAGGTTCACTTTCTGCTGGAAGCTTCCATTTCTTGGCGGATATGTGGAGGCAATTTTTTTTTGTCATTTTCATTTAACGAAAAATAAATCAATATTCACAAAACAAGACAAGAACTGGTAGTAATCGTCATTAATCCCGCAAGGGGAAAATGCCAATATGATGCGGTATTCAATTGTTATATTTGAATATATTTTATTTTATTTAAAAATGCGGGAGGTTCTACATTTACGTGGTGGTATGGTTCATCACGTTCTAAATTTAAAATTAGTGCGGAAATAAATTTCAATAGTTACTTCCCGCACTAGTGCGCGAAGTATTATTAAAAATTCAAAACGGTAGAACTCATCAGCTAGCGTTATTTTTATAAAACTTGATGGCTGCATGACTGGTCGCTTCACATGGTCACACGAACCAACAAATAAAATATTTCCTCGCATTTCTTTAGAAAAGCACTTTGCAAGCCTTTTGCGGGAAACAATTTACATTGCCTCGAATGACTAAGGCAAATCCAAATTTCAAACCATCCTCGACAATGTAAATGCTAACTTTTCGCGTTCGCATGTAATGTACTATTTTCCCGGTATACTAACATAGGATATAAGATAAATAATTGTTACTAACAATAGTGGCTCAGTCAGTGAGCTGTATAGACTTCGCGTTTGTCCGTTAAAGAGCAGCTCAAATTGTATGTTGTTTGAAAATAATGTAATAGATGTCGCCACGAGGTTTTAAATCAGTATTAAGAGAGGCGTTTGGTGGGTATTCTTTTATTATATACGAGTATATTTGAGTCCAGACGGCGCTTTTAATTTTGAACATATTTCGAAATGGGAGATTTTTATTGGAAAAAATTCGAAAATCTGTCTCGACAATAAAAGTATAAATAAATATCGAACCTGCTCACAAAATTTTATGAGAATCGGTTGAGAAATGCGACCTGTAGAGGATAACGGACGGACAGACATACGAAAGCATTTTTACCTAAGCTGAAACAGAGACACTTCGGTCGGGCTTCGCGCTCGCTCGGTCAATAAATGGATTGTAAATATCTGAGAAAGAAATAAATTAAGTATTATTATTGTTTAAAACAGATGAACAACGAAGCAGTAGCGGTAGGCGAAGCGGCGCTGCTGAAGCAAGCGAGTGACAGGTTCGTGTCGCGTTTCGGCCGCAAGCCTGTGGCGGCCGCGTGTGCGCCTGGACGTGTCAACCTCATCGGAGAGCACATAGACTACTGCGAGGGGTTCGTGCTGCCTGTGGTTTGTAGCTTCGGCAATGTTAGTTTACTTGTACCAATACTAAAGGGCTTTAAAATAGTGCTTGGATCATCCAAACGCCATCCAAGTTGGATGGCGTTTCATAGATCAAAAAGCGCCATATTACTTGCACAAAGTCACTGTTTTTGAACATCTTCATGCTAAAGCAAGCGAGCGAATGTATATCACTTACAATCACAACACAGCAATGACAGCGGTAGATAAGAGCGTCCCCATTGAAACAATATTACGTATTTTAATGTGCTCGGCACTGACTTTTAGACAAGCGACACAATTCTAAGTAGTTTTTATCACGGTAAGTTAGCGACATTATATACGAAGTGGTAGCTCGGTAAGTTGCAACCCTACTATACAACATGTTACAAAAATACCCCTAATGCCGGATATGGTAGATAGGGACCATCAAACTGAACAACTTTTACTATGGGACCAACTTTGAAATCGAGATAAAAAATCTGCTGTTTCATACAAAAATTAATTACGAAAATATCAAAATGTATAAAACAGCTGATTTTTTTTCGCGATTTCATAGTTGGTCCCATAGTAATAGTTATTTAGTTTGATGGTCCCTTTATACCGTATTCGGCGTTAGGGGTTTTTTAACAAGTTGTATAAACGGCATATTTGGTGCGACACTGACTGTAATATAAAATACTCCTTAGCGGTAAATTATTCTCAAAGCAGCTATAATTTACCTCGTAAGGCACGAGGAAAATAATAATAACACTGTCCTTCTTGGTAACGTTATATGAAAAAAATATCTAGAACAGTTTATAAAGCTACTGGAAACACGAGTGATAAGGACAGAGACGAAATGAGAACAAGAGGACGTTTATAATATGATGTAATAATGAATAAAATAGCAATAATTACCTTTTTAACACAAACAAGCTTGTAGCAACGAAGACAGATCGATTTTCACAATTTCATTGAAGTCAAAGTGACAAAAAAATTAAAACTATTGAAAAGTAAACTTAAAAAGCTAGCACAGCATAGGGTGCGTAACAACAAGATAAACTTAACCCAGATTTTTTTTAGCTGAGAAGTTCCTTTTTAATACCCTGGCTTTTCCACTTCTTCTAACAAAAGGTAGGTAGGTAGAACCAGGAATTAGGTTAGCGGAACAGTTAATAATAGAAGGCATTTTCCACTGCACCAGCCAGAGGTGCAATATACGGTCAAGCAAACACATTAGCGTTAATGGTGGTTGCAGTCTTTAGAACAGTGGTTCTCAAACGTTTTCATCAATCACTTTATGTGTCCACAAAATTGTAAACCCTTTGACGGCTACGGACCTCTTTCATAACACGTGTGCAGCGAATACAAATGTATACTGGCTCGATCCGTTCCCGTATACAGCATATCTGAATATTATTTTGTCCAGAATGCTCAATTTTTATACTATGAGTATGAACATAGACACTAAAGGATGTGTCAGGCCAGATGAACACGTGCTGTTCCAGATAGACACATTCAAAATAGCTCTAGGTGTAACCATCATCTTTGGGTATAACCAACTTTAAAAATGCTGGAAGTCCTATTTAACCATTGCCCCCTGGGGGCTTTCTGAGTGTTTTGATATAAACTGCATTGGACTACACATTTCATTAAGGGACTGTGTGATACATAATCTCATAGCAACAACGTGGAACACTAATAACTATTGTATTATATCAAATAATATACTAGAAAAAAAATACCGTCGACTTGATAACCTCCTCCTTTTTTTGAAGTCGGTTAAAAATACGACTCGCACCAGATCATGTTCTCGGGCGGGAATCGAACCCGCGACCTTTGGATATCCGGTCCGGTCCGGTCGGTATATTTTATTATGTTATCTGTGATGGAATACAGCTGAGATAGCTTCAAGGAGCATGTCGGTTTGTGGTTACTATCGGTAGAATCACATTATCGATCCATACCATTGTGAAAATTGTTTTACATTGATCAAGTAAATAGTTCATATATAAAAAACATTAAAACAAAAGTACCTACGTATAAGCCGTAGAGTGCCGTGCAGTTTGTAGTCACAGTCTTAATAGTAGGTGATTTATAATAAATAAATAATAAATAAATAAATATTTGACAACATCACATACATTGCTCCGATTCCAAAGTAAGTAGCTAAAGCACTTGTGTTATGGAAATCAGAGCCAACGGTGGCATCACAAACACCCAGACCTAAGCTAATATTGAAAAGTTCGTTTTCTAAATTGACCCAACCGGGGATCGAACCCGGGACCTCAGAGATGGCGACACCTTGAAAACCGGTGTACAAAGCCACTCGACCATGGAGGTCGTCGTATACTGTGGTGTAGTGTAGTGTAGAGCAGTATCTACCGTTTGTTTAAGTCGAAGTTTTCACTGATGTTTTTCCGTTTCCGAATACCAAAATAATAGTTAAATAGGAAGATACTTACAATCAATTGCAAGTCAATTTAAATAAATTAGGTAGGTCTTACATTAATAATAATAATAATAAATGTATTTCACCGAAAGATATACATTTTCAGTACTTATCATAATGATTAATGCTAGTTACAATTGTAAATGTAGCATCTGTTGCCGAACTACGTAAAAACTTGTATTACAGCATACAGCGCCTTTAGCCTCGGAGTAGGTAGGGTACATTCTATACAACAGCAATATAAATTTATGCAAAAACAACCACTAGTTATGTCACTAGGATGTTAGCTTAGTAGTACCCTAGCGAAAACATTCAGGGCATAATCGACTCATGATTCTATCTGCAGTGGAATTTTCCATCGCAAAATTCATGAAAAAAAAAATTTTTTTTTTTCTATCACACAGAGTGTCTTAGTTGCATAGAACCTTTTACAGAAAAGTAATTAAAATATCAAAACTTTATAAACCCGCAATGTATGTACAACAACAGCTATTTGCTCGCGGTCGCGACGGCAACGGCTGTCGCAGCTTATGTTGTAAGCACGCGCACGCTCCCGCGATATAATAGAGTTGTTACGCGTTCATTACTGCTCAATGAAAAATCAAAATCTTAACTATGCATTTTCGACAAGTGGTTCCATAGAGAAAGTTGCTTAACTCTAAGGGTAGAATCATCCTTTAAAGTTTTCGCTAGTGTGCTACTAACACCCTGTATAATCTTGGACTTTCTTACGTAGTTCCTATCCAGGCACAAAATGTTATTATCCACCCTATAAATGACATGAGCGATGAACTTGCCTCGAGAGAAATAATAATTATTGATGTCAATATTCGATTATCATAGCTCAGTGACATTCATAATTATTTATGTAATGTTTCTGTACATCAAAGGCATAATACAAATTGAAATGTTTTACAAGAAATTAATGTCGTTCAATGTTATGCATGGAAAATTGTGCCATTCAACCAAGACAGTCGGAAAGCTGATTTGTTAAATTTTAACACTTTTCCCGAATAACAAGTTAAATATAGAAGCCACATAGATCATATATGAGTGGATTTCCCATTTGAAAAATTTACGCGGCACGGATGAAATCGGTAGTGTAAAACGTTGCTTTACAGTTCTAATATTTTTTTCTATGTAGAAGAGGTCGTTGCCTATAAGAGGCAATAAATATTGTTTAATTTGGATTGCAGTTAGTTAGGAAAAAATAATAGTTAAGCCCCGATTTTATCATTTCGGTAGCTGTCCAGAACACTTTTTTCAGTGTAATTTCCCTCGTACAACAAAAACTATTGATTATTTTGATGTGTGGTTACTTTTATTTTAATCTTGAATAGTGAGGGTATTACCACAAAGTAACTTTATAATTATATCTACCCAGTTTAGTAACTGGTATGAGTAAACGCATGTGTCCCAGAAAGTCTATTCATTTCGGTGACCTAAAGTTTATAAGGCATATTTTTGCATAGAACAACTCTAGCTCCCCCCTCATACGCTTAAAACTTGCGTACTAGTGCCGCCTAAGTACTTGTTGTGGAAGAAAGTGCGCAGCTGGCCTGCGATTCCCGCCAAAAAAATAAGTATTGCTGTTCGGTGGTCACCTTTATCTGACCCTACCCTACTGTCAACTTCATCTGCACGCACTGGTGGTTCGTACGAATAGCTTGCGGCAATAACCTTCCAGTCGTCGTCATGTTGCTGCTAAATAACAGACGAGGCTCTGACAACCAAGCAATGGCAGTACACCATAGCCATACACCCAGCCGTGAAACCAATTGGAAGAGGCTTCAGTGACCTTTAGAATCTAAATCACTCCTTAAATACTTACCTGGTGCAGAAGGCAAAAGAAAATCACTGCACTATTACTTATCCCAAGAAAATTATCATGAAATCACAATCAAAGATCTTAAGATGGCTATGCAAATCCGTTTAGCAACCGGCGCCGTACTGCGTCCGGGGCAACGGTGGAAAATTGGATACCGGCCATGACGTTGTGAGAGATCAGGTATCGCATGGAATAAAATACTACTTTTATCTTAATTAAGATGCGGCAAATCCAGAGGATAGCTACTTGAAATGTACTTGGCTCACTACAGCCCGGGACTAAAGATCTTGGAAAAATAAATAACCAGACGTGAGCTGAACATCTGCGGGCTTAGTGAAATTCATTGGAATGGAATGGCCATTTACCCATCGAGGCACACGCCATCAACTTTTCTGGCAATGACAACATGACCCGAAATGGAGTTGCCTTCCTTCTTCCAAAACTCATAAGAAACACACATAACCAATCAGTAATCGAGTACTGAGCATCAAGCTCAAAGCGGCGCCAGCACTGCAACGGGGGCTGACCTGGAGTCTATGACTGTCCATAGACTCCAACTCTGTATGCAGAAATGAATATGGAGAACACAGATCAACTTTGGGGCCAAGCCAAAATTATGGTAAGGAACAGTCAAAAAGTCTGAACCACTCGCGGATACCATCAAACGGCAACACTAGATGAGCGACACTACTTTAGCACTGATTGAGGATAGACAGATAATGAAGGGTTTGGGAGCCTTTTGAGAACTAAACTGTTTAGTCTATCGGTCTGTCGTGTCTAGTCTAGGCACATCCCAACCAGCATGCAGACAAGATCGTAATACACATCTTCAAACATTTGAAGAACGGTAAAGCCACAGCCACAGGTAGCAACGACACGACGTATCCCGGCGAGGCGGTGCATCTATCGAACGAGTCGCGGTGCAGGATTAGGTCAAGCCAAGTGGTAAATTGCCAATGAGGTGGACGGTCAGAGCTGCCGTGGATGACCGCTTGCACGTATACATAAAGAAGGCAGCCACTAGCGAAGAATGCCGATGAATAGTAATGCAGGTCAGTTCCACTTCCGCTGAAGGATTATGACGACCACGACCACTCTGCCAAGTTTACTGACTAAAAAGAGAAGATACGACCACGTAAAATTATTATAAAGTCTGAAAACCATCGTATATCTGAGAAATTTTGCGTTTTTATTTGTAGTTATGGAAAACGGCAATGCAACCCTAGACGCAGATGGACTATATTCCATAACTTAAATGGTCAAAACCACTACACTATGTCGGACTATGTAGGTCACTGGCCAGTTTTTCATAAAAAGAAACATACAAGGTGTTACAAAAGTACCCCTAATGCTGAATATGGTAGATAGGGACCATCAAACTGAACAACTTTTACTATGGGACCAACTCTGAAATCGCGAAAAAAAAATCAGCTGTTTCATACAAAAATTAATTACGAAAATATCAAAATGTATGAAACAGCTGATTTTTTTTTCGCGATTTTAGCGCGAGTTAGTTTTTTATCATTTCTGTTGACAGTTTAGGCCACCGAATCAATCGAAATGAAGACACCGAAATTAAAAACAAGGACAAAAATTGGAATTAAAAGAAAACTATTTAATATAGATTGTTATGAATACTACTCAAATAAACGTAGTAGAAATAGCGTACTTACGAACAATCAATTAAATATACTAGCTCTTTGGAAGACGAGTCATACCCATAAACGGAAATGAAAACAAATGATAGCAATATGGACAAGGCAAGTTATTTTGTTAATAATAAGAATTTCTTGTTAAACCATATTTTTAGTGTCTCTAATATGTAAGATTTTATAAGCGTGTTTAATGACAAATAAATTTATTATTATTATTATAACAATGATTATTAGTTTTTTAAATAGAGGTAAAATCCTTCCAACAAATAGTTTGTTGTTACTCAGTCCTCTTTTAGAACCAAGGTAAGATTAAAATAGATTTTATTAATCTAGGTACATACCACAAAGTCCATAGTTATTGCAATTCTGAAGGATTTCGACGAACAAATTAAACGGATTAGGTAGGTAGGTACCTACTTCTGAGAATGAAAACCCTTTCAGCTTATTCTGTAATAAGTTTTAGAAGAACTGTAAATGATTATTGAAAGGGGAGGATTTGAGGGGGCGTGCAACGCTGAAACAAACATGCTAAATATTATCGAAATTATTGAAAACATGATCGTTTTAACTGATTACTAATCAATTAAAGTAAAGTTTTAGCTAACATGTTTATTGAATAATAAATTTATAATTGGCTGTATAGCTGATGTTACCTTTACCTTCTGCAATCAAAAACAACAACCTGTCTCCTTTTCCATTTTGCCGCTTGATGCTGGCGTAATTTTTTCACTATATATGACACAGTAACAGAAAAAAAAATACACAAATAAAACTAAACTAAAAGCAGAAAATAATTATTTAATAAAAAACTTGAAAAAAAAACACGTTCCTAAAACGAACTAAAAGGTATAAAAACTGGACTAAAAACTTATAAAAAACGGACTAAAAAGTACAAAATCATTTCTTTCGGTCCGTTTTGTATATGTTTTAGTCAGATTTTTATACATTTTATTAAATCGTTTTAAAAACGTGTTTTTTTAGTATTTCAGAATGAAAGGTACTGTATATCCTTTTCTGAACCCCTGACAACTTCAATGCATTTCATGATGGTCGGTTGAGAAGCGAGAAAGCGAAACAAGTAAACAAACACATTAATTTCGCATTATAATTCGCTGGCCCTTTGTTAGTAAGGATATGCCCTACCTACCCACGTAACACAACAAGACAATAACAATAACAAAACAAAGTCGTCGGGCTAAATCCAACTACTATAAAAGATTAGGTAGGTATAATAATCGCAAAAATCAGACAAAACAATTGCGAAGTAATGGATCTTGAGCCGTGACAGTCATTTTTACGTCTCATTAGCGGGGGACGTGGTACGGGGCGACTCTACAATTTCTCTCACCACTCACGACCGGCAACGGCACCAGACTTAAAGCATTCAGACTACCAGTAGAGCACATACCGAAATAAGGACTGCCTTACACTTATGTTAGAATATATATATACAAGGTGTTACAAAAATACCCCTAATGCCGAATATGGTATATAGGGACTATCAAACTGAACAAGTTTTACTATGGGACCAACTCTGAAATCGCGAGAAAAAAATCAGCTGTTTCATACAAAAATTAAAATCGAAAATATCAAAATGTATGAAACAGCTGATTTTTTTTTCGCGATTTCAGAGTTGGCCCCATAGTAAAAGTTGTTCAGTTTGATGGTCCCTATATACCATATTCGGCATTAGGGGTATTTTTGTAACACCTAGTATATATTTGACAACATCACATACATTGCTCCGATTCCAAAGTAAGTAGCTAAAGCACTTGTGTTATGGAAATCAGAGACAACGGTGGTATCACAAACACCCAGACCTGAGCCAATATAGAAAAGTTCGTTTTCTAAATTGACCCAACCGGGGATCAAACCCGGGACCTCAGAGATGGAGACACTTTGCAAACCGGTGTACAAAGCCACTCGACCACGGGGGTCGGGGTCGATAACTGCAAATATTAATCAAATTATGAAAAACTTAAATAAATAACGCCTCGTTCCAAAAATTCCGATCAAAACAATTTCAATTTAATTGTTTATCCATTACAATTTGGTCTTCCATCTTTGTGACGGCTTTTTCGTTGTTTATCCAAACATTTAATTGAATTTGGACTTGATTGATCGCAACAGAATGTTTAGATTAAGTAGCGAATCTATCCGAAGATGTTTCCGTCAAACATTTGTGTTTTCAATTTGCAATTTTGCGATAGATGGTTGACAATTTTAAACTACCGCTTTCAAAATGAGTAAGTACTTTGTTGAACTTTGCCTTGAAAATAACGAAATCAATCATACATTTTCTGGTATCATTGTACAATGTGATACTGCTTTAATTTTATTAATAAAAAAATAAACTATAAAAAATAGTGTTAGTTGTGATGATTATTCTAGTTGGTTCTTTTTAGAACATGGTTTAGGATTTTCACCATAGTTTAACGATAGATTCTAGCCATACCCTTTTTTTGTGATTGAAGTTCCCTGCTTTTGTAATTAAGTGGCTAAAATGTATTTAGACAAACATACAATATTGTATAACATATTATTTTCAACATTCCAATGTAGTTAAAATATATATGAGTTCATTATGTCTAAACTCTATTCTAATTTATTTATAAAATATCTGTCAAAAGGAATTTACCGATTCATTGATCTTTCGTTAATCCCATTATGCACAATTACATTATCGATGAAATAATTACGTTGTTTTCGGGCGATATCTATAGGCTGCAACACCAGAGCCACTTAAAGTTTATTGAATTTTAATAACCAAGTTATTAAAACAACAATTTTCAAAAATTTACTCATCATAAATATTTATCTTATGGGGCATTTACACGGTTTGATCTTCCGAACGATTTTAGTCCACTAGTGCTTTTTATCGACAATCGCTTCTAAAATCGAATCACCACTTCATTGAATTTAGGTTTGCGATTCGATTTTACAAGCGATTGTCGATAAAAAAGCCTTAGTTGAAAATCGACTAGATTTGCTAGTCGATAGACCAGAAAATTGAACGTGCAAAGCCCACATCACAGGGTTAGTTTTACATGCTTGATTCCATAACATAGGTACCTACGAGTAATTCAAATGCACACTGGTCTAAAAATAGTTCTTCGTTAAAAATGGGGACGCCACATTATACTCGTAGTGTTTTTAGGGTTCCGTACCAATTCTACTAATGTTTCAAAATTTAACATTCAAAACCCATTTATTCAGTCTAGGCTGTTACAAGCACTTGTGAATTTTAAAGAAGCTACGCCATCGGTTCGCGATTCCTAAGCGGGAGACCTTGAACTCGTCAAGGGCTGCTTTTTTCTCCCGGTATATTTTATACAGAGTTGTCAAAAATTTTAAAAAGTGACTTCAGTATTGAAAGTGTATTTATATTGTGATGGTACGGAACCCTCAGTGCGCGAGTCCAATTCGCTCTTGACCGGTTCTTAAATAAGATAGAAGGTAAATGTAAAAATCAGTGCGAAAAATAATCGTCCCAAGAGCGACGAATTTAATTAGTTTCGAAATTGGATTGGAAATATCTAGACTCACCCTAGATAGCGCTATTCACTGAGGCCTACAATAACATTTTTTTTTATTTTATTACTCGTCTTGTTGAGTAAACATTCTTCACTCAACTCTTTAATCAAATAATAATTTAAAACAAATTAATAAATCTTTTTCCACCAGTAAGTACTGTAACGTGTGGAGGCGTAGATTAATTGTTTGTTTGTTTGTTACTCTTTCTCGTCTTAATAGTAGTTTATGATACAAGGTTAGTAAGGAGGTTTTAAAAACCTTAACAACCGTGTGCCATACTACGTTTTTCAATATATTTGCGTAAAAAACCGTAAACAAAAATTACCGTTATTTGAATTTATACTTAGGTATTTCAAGTAAAATCTTCTTGTTCTTTGTCGTTTCGCTGTTGGCTGAGCGAGCCGAGCGGTGGTGGTCACGTCGAGGCGTTCAAGTCGGTGGTAGAGGCAGACACATCTTTCCGCAGAATCTCCCTTCATCTCCTCCTGTTGGCTGACTATCTGACGCAGTCGGATTTCCCACTAAGGATTTCACTTGGTCAGTCCATCGCATAGGTGACCTGCTCAATACTAAATAATATACTAGAAAAAATACGACTCGCACCAGATCATATTCTCGGACGGTAATCGAACCCGCGACCTTTGGATATCCGGTCCAATGCTCTCATCGCTGAGCTACCGAGTCACTAGTAGCATCGTCGAATTTCTTCTAGTATATCCACTCTTACATGCAAGCCAGCGTTATTTTATCAATGAAAGTTAAAGTTCATGTTCAAGTTAAATATTCCAACATTTTTTCCAGGCCTTGCCGTTCGTGACTGTCATCGTAGGAGCACTCAATAGCAGCAGCAGCTGCAATATCTGCACTGTGTTGGCTTCTGGGGACACCTTGGAGGCCAGTTTTCCAGCACCTACCGCCAATCAGCCTCTGAAGCCGGGCAGTCCCGCCTGGGCCAATTACGTGAAAGGAGTCGTTGCTAACTTCCCGGGTAAGACGTTCACCAAACAGTCTGCAACAAAAGTCGCAAAAAATTTAGCACTTTGTCACAGAATACATACTTTGTCATATTAACGTTTTACAACTTTGTCATTCATTATTAACGTATTGACACATGTTTCAAACTGTTACACCTATCAAAAAAGTTACTAAGACACAATACTTTAACTCTAGTACTTACTGCAAAAACCAATCGAAACCTAATCATTCCCAATGTCATTCAGCTAGCACCTAAATAAATATGTGGACTTCGTAATGTTGTGACACGTTGAGAACCAAAAGTATATTTTTTTAAACTATATATTGGCAAATTGTGAAAAAGCAAAAGCCTATTAATGGGACTGATTACTGAAAACAATAGTCTTATGCGTCTAGGGTTGTCATGTTACTTTGCTGTTGAAACACCCTGTATAAATATTTAGGGCCGGGCCATTAAGTACATATTACTATACTAAATTAAATTAATTAAAGCGCCTATTTTAAATATCTGTCTAGTTGCATTTATATATCTAAGTTTAGTCCGCAAATTTTTCTGATTTCGTAATTTGAAATTTGAGTGAAGGATGGTGAAGGAATTTTTGAAATCGGGTGAGTAGTTTCGGAGATTACTTTCTACATACAACATTGTACTGTTATTTATTACAACTACAACTTTTTTTTTACATATACTTACTTCTTTTGAATTCAAGCATGCAAAGTCATTATTTTGCAGTGTATGTACACACAGTCATCTTTTTACAGTATATCATAGGACCTGAATAAACAGACATAATTTTTTCAATATCCGTAGTGCGCCGAACTTTCAGCACCGCAACCATAGGTACTACTTTATGATCGCAAACCACTCACTTGTGTCTACAAACTCGATTTTAGTTGAAACGCGAAATTCGTTTGACATCATCGAGATAACCACCCACGCGGAGGTCGTCTACATAATCGATGCATTTACATACAAAATTATAAGTGGTGAATAATTTTAGTATTGAATTAAGTTGGCAAGCCTAGATAAATGGAAAAAGCATTTAACCCTTCGACGCTCGGAAAATGAGACACAATATATATTCCATCCGGCCGCCTGCGTCCGCTCGGGCGTTGATGAATTAATCACTACATATTATAATACAAAGTTTCTCGCCGTTTTTGACTGTCTGTCTGTTCGCGATAAACTCAAAAATTACTAAACGGATTTTCATGCGGTTTTCACCAATTGATAGAATGATTCCTGAGAAAGATGTAGGTGTATAATAAGTTCAGGTTTTATGTAAATTGGTATAAATATGACGATAATTGTTGAAGATGTCAGCAAAATTAAGCCGACTGAGAGTTTGTATCGAAAATTCTGCATAAACCTTTTGAGCTATAACAAAATAATAGATGATGGAATTATTCCTATTTTATTCTGTTCGTGTTCGTTTCTAATCTGCCCCCTACTCAAATGGCCAACATTCTATGCGTTTGAACGCTACGCTTACTATTAAAGCTTTAAAATAGGCAGTAAACTATAAAAGTATGTGGCGTAAGCTTGTCAATTACATACAATACATCAAAGTATGTGATTTATATAAGTTGGCGACTTGTGATTTAATCGTCTATTACTCATATTTAAGTTTTAACAGTAAGCGTAGCGTTCAAACGGATAGAATGTTGGTTGGTTGGTTTGGCCGTCCTAGTCCACGAACCGCAAAAGTATGAGTGCGTTCAAACGTTCATACAATACTGGAATGGCTAAACCGGATCACGGACCGAATACGTATAAATGTAAAAGCGCCCATCAGGAGCCTTTGTGATAACGAATTTGTATTGTTAGAATAGAAGCGCCATTAACGACACACAGTGGTGCTTTTTGATAGTGTTCGAAAATTAGTAGCGGAACGGCAGGCGCGGATCCAGCCTTCAAAAAAAGTTGTGGTCACAGCCACCCGAAAATCGGCCAAGTTCGAGTCGGAGTACGAACTCGTTCATGAACAATCATGACTCATGAACGACTTTTGAATGTGTTTTTTCCTTTTTCTGCGCATCAGGACTTTGGCCTTAGGAATGGAAATCATCATTGGAGGAAGTCAGACCCGATTTCGTCCAATTGAATAGTCAAACAGTTTCGATTAAATACCAAACCAATTTCTAAGCCAATATAGGGATACTGACTAGACTAGGTAAACAGGTATCTTGACGCTATCTTAGGAGTCGTAAGGATAGTATTAACCTTACGACTCCTAAGATAGCGTCAAGATACCTGTTTACCTAGTCTGGTCATACGACCAGCAAGTGAGATGCACCAGGCGAGACTAAATTAGGCTTGTGGGCATGCCCATAGTGCCCACAACGGTGAATCCGCGCCTGGAACGGCTGTAGTAATTAACCAAACGCTTCTGAACATCTCAATTAAAAGGCACGCTTCGGGTAATCGTCTATTCTTCCGCATTCTACACATCGCGACAAACATCCCTTAGAGGAAACACCACGGTCGAGAGAATTGAAAAATTCCTATAGAAAGTTGACAAAATTAACGTTTGGTAGTCCCCTGTTTCCTCTTCCAAAACTAGACCGATTTAAAAATTTTTTTCATTAAAATTTAAAGGAACGAATTGGCTGTGTTCCTATGTTTTCTTTTTTTCATAAAGTAATTATTAAAAGAGATATTAATCTCCAAAAACCTAAAAAAATAGCCATTGTTTAGACATCTGGCAATCAAATTTGTCGAGAATAAAAAAGCAAACCATGGGAACACGGCCAAATCCTTTCTTTATTTTTTTATGTAAAAAGTATTTAAATTGCTTAGAGAAATAGAAAGTGGACAAGTGTTTCCGCTAATCCGCATCATACGTAACGCAGAATCAGCTTCTTTAGTTTAATGCGATGTTTCCGTTACGTATGCTGATGTGGACTGCGGCATCCACTAGCTCATGGGTCGCCAAACTTTTTAGCCTATGGGCCAGATTAACTCCTCCACGAAGTCCCAAGGGCCAGAGCCTAGCTAGCTTATCGTACCAATATACTGTAAAAACAGTATGTTGGTACGATCCGGACCGCTTTCGCGGGCCGGATTGTTGGTGCTCTCGGGCTGGAGTTGTCCCGCGGGCCGTAGTTTGGAGACCCCTGCACTAGCTAAAGTCTTAGTTCATATTATAGTATTTTTTGCAGGTACCATAGAAGGGTTTGATGCTGTAATAGTGTCCGATGTGCCGATGGGCTCGGGCCTGTCCAGCAGTGCGTCGCTTGAGGTCGCTGTCTTCACATTGCTGGAGCAACTCGCTGGCATTATGGTAGAGTAAGTTTGTCAGATGTACTATAGTTGCTCTAACATTATATACAGGATGTTTGGTAATAGCATTTTAAAGCCACATATGTTAGGGTACCATGCATACAACCCCGAAAAAATATTATGAACTATTATGAAATGACTTATTTAATAGAACCCTAGACAAATACTGTCTTAATCCGAATAACATATGCTCAAATTGCTAATCATTTTGGTATTACGTTTGTATAGGAAGCTTACTGTTCACAGGACTCTTAATGCTTCGATGTAGGGCAGTCCTACTGAGACAAGACCTCATTTTCAAAGGCACTCTCTTTGATGACCATAAATTATGCAA
This sequence comes from Catoptria pinella, assembly GCA_963556745.1. NCBI lineage: Eukaryota > Metazoa > Arthropoda > Insecta > Lepidoptera > Crambidae > Catoptria > Catoptria pinella. The sequence continues at coordinate 12,046,178 of OY750767.1, forward strand.
CACCAGTGTTATACTTGAGTTTCTACTGGCTTTTGACAAAATACGGTTCATTAAACTTTACCTTTATGTATTGTGGTCATTGAAACTATTCTTAAAATAAAAGTAAACCTTTGATTAATAATTTTTTTTATTTTTTCTTTATTTTTTTTATTTTTTTTTGTCACAAAATCCACAGCATTTAAAAATTAACAGTAATTATTATCTTACAAGTTTTGCTTACTGCCAATAACGGATTTACATTTTATTTATAATAAAATATTTATGTAAGTACCTATTGCCTGGAAGGGATTGCCATTTAGCAATAAGGCCACCTTGTGTGGGGTGAGGTCTGATATTATTCTGTTAAATGTGTTTTACTGTTTACTATGTGTTCTGTGTTTGTGTGCAATAGAGTGTTTTATGATTATTATTGTTATTGTTTTATAAAAATGGTAGTTAGAACACTTAATTAGTTAGTAGTGAGAAATAGGTTGTCTTAGATTTGGGTGTTTGTGTCTTTATTTCTGATATCCAGAGCTAAAATAAATAAAAAACTCAGTTCAGTGTTTCGTATATTAGAACCCTTGCACTCGATAAATTTCGCCTATCAATTTACTGAAAAGATGGATCACGTTCATCAGCCTTCACTTATACAGTATTTAATTGAAAATGGAGAGCAAATAAACAAAATTAAACAAATCTGTAGACGTTGACCCCAAAATGATTTTCGAACTTGAGGTCAAGAGTACATCAGGTCAATAAGTCCCACGATGTTCAAAAAGATCGTAAACCTATTTTCCCCAGTGTTTCTGTGCCCACTTTCAGTGAATCTATTAGAGGTTTACTTACTCCGAGCTAGCAAGTCTTATTTTTTTTTAAAATTGATATTTGTCGTTCGGGACAGAGGGCCAGTTAATATTTGATAGGAAATGGAAAAAAAAGTCGGTAAAACAAAGCCAATAACATGAACTTGTTTTTTAAATTTGTGATTTTAGCATTCACAATGCTATATACCTAATACTAAATAATATAGTTACTAGAAAAACAATCGACTCGCCGCCAGATCATTTTACTAGCATTTAGCTACCGGACTTCCAAAGGTCGCGGTTTCGATTCCCGCCTGAGAAAATGATCGGTGGTGACTCGATTTTTTTCTAGATTATGTAGTATTAACATAAACTTGGTTTATTTCGGGGAATTTCGTGAATAATATTAGGTAGTCTATGTCCTTCTCTAAAGTACAAATTATCTCTATGCCTCATCAAAATTTGTTTAGGAGTTTAGTCGTGAAAACGTAATTGACAAACACACAAACAGACAGACAATTGTACAAGGAGGCAAAGCAATCGTACTTTAAGCTAGGCGTGAAAAAAATACACTTTGTGGGTTCGGCTGTGTAAATACGGCAAGCTTGGAATAACACGACCCTTATTAACTGCCTTTCAATCCACTTGATTTAGGTCATCCACCGTCCTCCATTTATTGTTTTTTTTTTAAATATTTTTAATATATATTTTTTTAATATTTGACAACATCACATCCATTGCTCCGATTCCAAAGTAAGTAGCTAAAGCACTTGTGTTATGGAAATCAGAGACAACGATGGTATCACAAACATCCAGACATGAGCCAATGTAGAAAAGTTCGTTTTCTAAATTGACCCAACCGGGGATCGAACCCGGGACCTCAGAGATGGCGACACCTTGAAAACCGGTGTACAAAGCCACTCGACCACGGAGGTCGTTGTTTAAATTCATTGTAAGAAGTATTTATTATTATTCTGCAGCCCAGTTCAGAAAGCCAAGCTGTGCCAGAAGGCGGAGCACGAGTTCCCTGGTATGCCATGTGGCATTATGGACCAGTACATAGTCACGATGGGCAGGAAAGACCATGCGCTCCTCATTGATTGCCGGTAAGGGTTTTTCTGGTGAGTTTTCATTTGGTTTGCCATAATTATACGCCATGCTTGACGGGTTGCGGTCGCAATGAGACCAAGTTTTTAAAAGGCAATGCTGCCCGTCTTCTGCTAAACTCGGTTTTTTTCTGTACCTACGTTTCTAATATGTGTAGGTAGGTACGTATACATACATGTCTCATAACATCATTTATATTTTTTCATCAATGATATTGTATTTTTCCAATAAACATTTAAGGCTATTCCAGCAGGCTTGATAAATGTGTTGGGAAAAGGTTGATACTGAAAAAGAGGCTTCAGAATTTACACAAACGGAAAGCTCGAAGCACAACAGATGGGTGTATTATATTTTTAAGTTCTGATTCTTTAAGATAAATAATATTAGAAAAAATACTAGAAAAAATCGACTCACCCTTAGCACCTCAGACGGGACACGAATCTTAATAATGAATTTTCTAAGTTTAATAATCGCTCTATTATTTATTATTTGATTGTAATTTATGGTTTGTTTATGAAGCGTAAAAAATTGTGTAACCAACCATACGCATGAATTTTTTCACATTCGCGACAACAAAGGCCGGTAAGACGTGATTTGAAGTTGATAGTTTTGTGGATCAAAGAGGGATAATTTGTATCCTTCGATCCACAGATGGATCCTGGCTGTGGATCCAAGTGAACAGAGGGGTTTTAAATACTTCACTCCTCACAATACTATCAGGTAAAATGAGGTTATTTGCCGAAATTCCATTAATAAAAAATATTCCATTCGATAGGTCCCTAGAGTCTACCCAAATTCCAATGAAGGCTGGGGACTCCGCGATCCTGGTGGTGAACAGCAACGTGAAACACCAGCTCACTGGCAGCGAGTACCCTCAGCGAAGGGCGCAATGCCAGGAGGCGGCTGAAAAGCTTGGAAAACCTTCCTTGAGGACGGCCAGAATCGAAGACTTGGAAGGTATTCTAAGAATTATGGTGTCTACCATATAACCAACTATTAACATAAGTACTTTGTTGTTAATAGTCCTTTGTATTTGGTTACGATATATTTAAGTTTGTTAATATAGTTACTTATTTATTTCTGTTAAAGCTGATAAATTTCTTGCGCCTGTTCTTCTGGTCAGTTAAAATAGTATGAAACGTAGGAAAATATAGACGATTCAAAAGTGCTTAATTATTAAGTCTATTTGAATAAAGAAAATTTGACTATTAACTATTTAACTAATTTATAAATAAGGTAAACTCAATTGGCCTGCGCGACACCGCATTTCGATAATTCTACATCGTTCCATTATTCTGAAATATCATTGGCAATGGTGGCGACTGGCTCACCGATGCCGAAGAGCACGGACCCGGTCGAGTGGTAAATCCAAAAATCATCGGAAAATTGCTGAACCAGTCCAATATTCCCTCTTATCTATGGGCAGGTAAAGTGTTTTCGAAATAGAAAGTCGAGTCACATGGAAACTGTTTCCTAAATCGCAAGTCAACTCACATATTTATTGAAGCGCGAAATTCTGCGCTATATCGTAGCAAGAAATGTTTATTTTGTGCTTACAATAAAACGAGAATTTACCACAAAAGATTTTAAAATACTGTTCAACAAGTACTCAGACACTGTTTAAATGTGACGCTGTAACTTTTTTGACCATATGATTTGAAAGAGACGGCATCACATTTAAACAGTTTCTGAATTAAACAGTGTTTAAAAATATTTTGTGGTTAGGCTGGGAATGTTGAATGCCAAGGTTTTTATACTATTTTCCTCAATCGGATAATTCTAAACCAAACCCTATATCGTATGGAACTTTGGAGTTGTTAATCCATCACGTTCTGTCCTAATCCCGTCAAGTGATACTTAGTTCATTTCTTTCCGCAAATAACTTCGAACATTCGCGGTCTTACCACAAAATATTTTAAAACACTGTTCAACGAGAGTTTAACTTAGACACTGTTTAAATGTGATGCTGTAACTTTTTTGATACTATTGAAAGAGACGGTATCACATTTAAACAGTGTCTAAATTAAACAGTGTTTTAAAATCTTTTGTGGTAAGGCCGTCGGTACTTGGGTTGAGATATGTATGGTGGCCATGTGAGCTATTCAGGTACTGCGTCATAATAATCTTCATACCACTTTTCTTAAAATACAGTAATTAAAAATTAAAATGCCAACATTTTAATTTCAAACAATAATCATTCAAGTTATTAGTATTTAAATTTAATAAAATTAGATTTTATAATAAATTCATTACATTGCTGAAAAGTATAATATTTTCCATTTGCAAGCATTGTTTTAGTATTTAAATTTAATAAAAGTATATTTTATAATAAAGTTAATAAGTTGTCTGAAGGTCTATTACGAAAACTTTAATGCGATACACGCAGCTGCGTCCGTGCTTCGTTTTGATTGTATCCTATTACAAAGTACTTGCGTATGCGATATCGCAAAGTGATTGCGTAAGTTTGACAGTTTATCTAGCGGATCCGACATCATTCGTTCAACAACCTTATTACAAACGCCGTTTTGATAGGATTTGGATCGGATTTTGACAGAACTTGTTGCGGATATTAAACGATTAATTTAATAATAAAGCACTTTTGAACCATCTATATTTTCCTACCACCAGACTTTTTTGACTGACAAAAAGAACAGGCGCAAGAAAGTTATCAGCTTTAACAGGAATAAGTAACGATATTTCCAAACTTAAATATATCGTTACCAAATACAGTACAACAGTATTATTAACAACAAAGTACTTATGTGTTACATCATTTCCACGCATTTCGGTCTTTTAGATAATCGTCTATTTTATAATAACCTTTACTTATAAGCGTCTTTTTAACATGGTTTTTAAATTCATGCAAATTAAAATCAATCACTTGTTGTGGAACTTTATTAAAAAAGGCTATGCCTTTCCCCAAAAATGAACCTCTAGTTTTTGCAAGCCTAAAGCTTGGAACGGAAAGTTTATCTTTATTTCTTGTAATAAACTGGTGGTCACAGAAGAACTGTCGATTGTTGCGTGCGGGTAGATTCTATCTCACTAGAATGGATATGTGGAGTGACCCATGGAATGTTCCTAAGCCAGTTTGTACATTATTCCACCACTGGATTCGATTGCTGGATTGGAATGCTTACTGGAATAATGTGAACCGGACATTATTTATAATTGAGACTTGACTATATAATGTTATGCTTTCTATTGCTTTCAAACCTTATTTAACCTTGTTTCAGAATTGAAAAAGTTAAACTGTGATGAATTGGTGTTGATGAGAGCGAAGCACGTCATAGCAGAGATTTGTCGGACTCAAGAAGTCGCAAAGAGTCTTTTACATAAGGACTTGAAAAGAGTAAGCATTTCTAAATTGATATTTTTGCATTCACAATGCTATTTTTATACAATACTTAATAACATACTAGAAAAAATATTACAAAGGCCCCGGTTCCCGTTCGAGAATATGATCTGGTGCGAGTCGTATTTTTCTAGTATATTTTTAGTGAGAGTAAGCATTGTTTTAATGTGTTTGAAGTAACTTGAAGTAACTTAACTAAAGACTTCTATGTCTATACACTAGACAGGCTGTACAGTACCAAAAAATTGCTCATTAAGTTACGGTGCATGCACCGCAACTCCTTTAGTCTATTGCGAGCGACCGAGAGAAACAGTTCACGCGCCGTGAAGGTTGGTTGTGACACAATTTTAATTTTGAACAGCTTGTCTATGTAACTGAAGTCATTGCTTTTGACTTATCATAAAATAAGATTGTTAGAAAAGGGTCAAAAGGAAGCAATTCCCATACGAGATATTTAGGCTGTAGTTCGAGTATGGAATTGATGATTTTTACCCGTGTAAACACTCTACTTTTCATTTCGAATATAAGGAAAGTAAAAAATCGTAGTTTTTCTAAAATATTTATCAATAAAAACATGTAGTAACTACATAGGTAGACCATATTTATTTATTTCTTATTTCAAACTTGGAACAGCCCGCGTCGCCGATCCGCCCAATGTTTTTAATTTTGCGCTGGCTGTTATACCAACTCTATGGTCGACTATGTAACCAAATTCAGTTCTATTATTAAGATTCTTTTACACCCTAGGATGGAACGCAGAGTTTTTAACCCGCTGCTCAGTTTAAATATACATCACTTTCCGAATATGATAAATGAAAAATATTATTATAAATGTTGAAACACTGAGTGTTATTAAGATTCCAGGCAGCTATCACGATTTCTTACGAAAATAAATAAATCTACTTTACATAATGTATTAACATAATATTCTACACTGAATACATAAATAAGAGGTAAGCTACCTACTTATCGGCATACTCTTTCATCATTTGGATATGATATACCTACCTTAAATTGGTTTGGTACAGTCTACTTCAAAATAACTTAACATAATTATAATTATTGTAACTTTTATGCAATCAATGACATCTCATTATTTTTAATTAGTCACTCTACTCAAACAGGACTATATCAAAATGAAATAAATCGTTAAATGTGAACCTATACTAAATAACTTAATCATTAAGGTGATTAGGGCCCTCACAGTGGCGCTCTCATTATATTAAATTTATTGCTCTATTTATATTATATGTATATTATGTATTGCTCGCTAAGTACATAATGTATCGAAAATTCACACGTACAGATTGAAGCTAAGGTTTTTTAGTTTATTATTATATTATTATTATGATGAAGGCGCCACTGTGAGGGCACTAATCGCCTTAAAGTAATTACTCAATAAATTCAATATAATTGACAGAAAAACGATCAAGAGCGAGTCAGACTCGCCCACCGAGGGTTCCGTACCATCACTCTGAAAAAGTTTACTATTTAAAGACATCGTTTTATTGACTGTACTTTATTATATCATCAAAAGGGTACTGCTATGCTATAATTTGTCCAAATTATGAATGGTATCTAATATTCGTAACTAAGGAATTAACAGCTGTTAAGATGCTTATAAATGCTGATGCTTAGTCGAGGCTACGAATTTCCTTTTATGAACCAATGACGTAAAAATTCCTTATAAAATAATTTGAAATACATGTAGCACAAATAAAATCGATGCTCATTTTAATTATATCGTCACAGCCTATGTGGTAAGGATATGCCCTACCTACCCACGTAACACAACAAGACAGTAACAAAACAAAACAAAATCGTGATATCGTTATGTTATTTATATTATTTAATAGAAGAGGCAATCATCATTTCTGACATGACGACCTCCGTGGTCAAGTGGTTTGTACGCCGGTTTTCAAGATGTCGCCATGTCTGAGGTCCCGGGTTCGATCCCCGGCTGGGTCAATTGAGAAAATTATTTTTTCCATATTGGCTGGTCTGGTGTTTACCACCGTTGTCTCTGATTTCCATAACACAAGTTATTTAGCTACTTACTTTGGGATCAGTGCACTGCAATGTTTGTGATGTCGTCTAATATTTATTATTTATTTATTCTTATCTCAATGTTGTTGTAAAACCGAAAATATATATTTTCCTGCGAGTATGAACTGTCACACGGCAATTAGGAGAAATAATACAGTAAATCCGACAGTAAAGTCCGCAAGTTGACTATAACAGCTTTAAAACAACATCAAATTCAAATAAAAAGGTTGAATTTTATTAGTTAAATAAATAAAAAAACCTTTCTGGAATTATTGTGAAAAGAAAAATATATGTAGCTTACTCCCGCAAAAAAATATATGCAGGATGCACCGCCCGCCCGCCCGCAAAAAAAAAATGCACATGCACACCCCCGAATCTGGTGTTGGTTCACGCACGATCTAACTCCTGAGGATGCTCCGGGTTGGGGCGAAACACGTGTAGAGTAGTCTAATTGGTGAAGGTGCAAGGTGTGTCGCTGTCATGCTAAATGCAAGTATTGTGCACTGATATTTTTGTGGTGTGCATGTGCATTTTTTTTTGCGGGCGGGCGGGCGGTCCATCCTGCATATATTTTTTTTTGCGGGAGTAAGCTACATATATTTCTCTTTTCACAATGGTTTGGGACTTCCGCCAAGTAATGCCTGATTCAATCAAATACTTTCTGGAATTAGCGCGTTTGTATGGGAAACCATATTTAAAGCGGTCCCTATTTTGTTTTGAGCAGTACGAGTATATTATGAGTTATGAGGATATACGTGTTATTTCGACGCTTTTGATGAATCAGAGAGATACTAGTTTTCCCTCGTTGTCGGCAGGTAGGTGAATTGTTCTACCAGTCACACGACTCGTTGACAACTCTGATGGAGGTATCCTGCCCAGAGCTGGACCAGTTAGTGGACATCATGAGGGGGGCGCCGGGGGTGTACGGGGCCAGGATGACGGGGGGAGGGTTCGGGGGATGTGTGATCGCGTTGGTGAGTATTCAATTCTAAAGTGGTTGTTAGTGTTACAAGGGACCATGATGCGTACCGTGAGATGGAACACCTTAGCTAGTAACATTACGACGATTTGACGACCTCCGTGGTCGAGTGGCTTTGTACACCGGTTTTCAAGGTGTCGCCATCTCTGAGGTCCCGGGTTCGATCCCCGGTTGGGTCAATTTAGAAAACGAACTTTTCTATATTGGCTCAGGTCTGGGTGTTTGTGATACCACCGTTGTCTTTGATTTCCATAACACAAGTGCTTTAGCTACTTACTTTGGAATCAGAGCAATGTATGTGATGTTGTCAAATATTTATTTTATTTTATAATTTATTATGAAGTGGGCAAAAGGGGTATGTGGGGCCGAGATGACGGGGGGATTCGGAGGATGTGCGATCATCGCATTAAACCTCCTGCGAACAGTGAGCTTTCCATACAAACGTAATACCAAAATGATTTGCCATTTCAGAATAATTAACTCTTCTTGTGATGTTATTCGGATTAAAACAGTATTGGTCCAGGTTTCTATTTTTAATAGAAAATCCAAAATGGCATGGCCTTCCATGCCATAGGAACTCAATATTGAAATTATCTATTAATGTAACTTCTTGTGCCACTAAAAAAATAAGTTTTCTTTCTTATATTTTAAAATTTTGAATTTTTTTTTTTTTATCTTTAACATTTTTAATATAGTTTATAGCTCAGAGGCATAAAGGCATCATTAGTGAGGGCTTACAGTGTGAATTAATATTAATAGCAGGTATCCATGAACTAGATCACCGGAAGTAGGTCGTGTGAATGACCTGAAAACGATGAATGGTATTTACATTCATAATAACTAGGGCTTGAATAATGTTAATGATGTAAAATGAATGCTTTTCTGTTAAATCACTCGGCATAACGATAACGTTACCAGTTACAAAGCTTTAAATGTTTTGCTAAAGTAAGGTTTTTTTTTTTCAAATTCAAATTCATTTCAAGCTCTTGTAAATGCCAAAGAAGCTATGCCATTTGTTCGTAAGGCAGAAGACCTCGTAATGAGTAGAACCGGCAAGAAACTCGTCAAAGTCAGATTTTTTCTCCTTTTTATTTCGTACAGAATCGTCAAATTCAAAAATGACCACATCATGTAAAGTGAGGTATTTTTATCACAATCATTAACCATTGTTTAAAAATAATCCGCGCGTGATGAGAATGGGATGGAACCCTGTCAAACTGAGAAGACGCACACGGTACGCCGGCCAGCCACAGGGATATTCAAAAGGACGGTGTCACGAGTCCGAGGTCAACTTCAAGTAAGACAACAAGTAAACAATTAGTTGATTAATTAATAAAGATTAACTAAATAAATTTTCGATTTACTTTGACAAGGTTCCATCCCTAGTAATTAGAAGATGGCATACTCAAGTTTTTGCTAAACAGTTGCTAGTTTATCTTACTTACTTAAATTAATAATTGTATTATAAAATTAAAATGGAAAAGTTTTAGGGTTTAAAGGTGCCACTTTACACAAACTTGTGACAAACTAATTCGTGTGGGGCTTTGTCAATAAGTAAAAAGAAAAAAAAAACGGTCAAGAGCGAGTCGGAATCGCGCACTGAGGGTTCCGTACCAACATTCTGAAAAAGTTTACTATTTAGATACATCAGTTTATTTACCTGTACTCTTAAAAAAATGTTTGAGAATGTGCAAGCAGCTCTTTTTATATGATACCCCATAATGCCCTAGTAGCCTCATTTCGAATTTTTAAGACCGCCTTTCAATCCCTGTTGAAAAAGAAAATATAAATATTTTTATTTTTCTATTGCTTGCAAAATAGTTGGGCAAACTTCATCTAAAACTATTCCAAATTTCAAGTTGATAGCATTAGTAGTTCTCGATATATCCAGCTGTGACAGACAGACAGACTGAGTCGAACCATAAGGGTTCCTTTTTACCATTTTGGTACGGAACCCTAAAAACAAGGAAGGTAAAAAATTGTGAAAAAATAATTATATGTAGCTTTTTTCCGCAAAAAAGTTTTTATATAATTATCTCAGTTCATTTTTATTTCTCAGAATCGTAAGTAATCTGAGAATATTTTAAATGAAAATTAGTGAAGTGATTTCCACGGCTCTAGGTGTGAAGATATATAATTTATTGTTATAATGTTTTCTACCGTAAATTAAACTTGCTTTGTGTAACTTTGCACTGCCTTTGCGATAGTAATTGAGAACCTGAAAACAAGTGCCTTCTTTATTTGGTTTCCAAGAAAAATCCAAGCGATACATTATTCTATGAAATATAATTATATCTTGTAACATTAGAAGAGAATATTAATTAGGTAAGTTTTTACATATTTCAAAAGTAAAATGTGATTTTAATTTTCTAAATTCTACTCAAAGTGTTATTATGTTATAAATTAGAGTTTTCGTAATCATAGTGAAAAACAATGTTAGTCTATTTAAAAATTAAAACACTTGTTTAATATTTTATTGAATATTCGGCCCTTGGGTGTACTTTTATTTTTCCTAATATTTTTTCAATGAAACAATATCTCATTCGATAACTTTAGTTTTATAGTTTACTTTACTTAGTTTTATAAATATTTTTAAAGCCAACTTTTCATAAGAAAAGGAGCTCGTACAAAGACTCTCCTTACATCAAGAAAATTGCATGTTTTTTATTAAACAGTATCCTAATACTTTTTTATAGTTAGTTATTGTCAACTGAACAAAATTTAAGAATTTCGACTCGCACCAGATCATATTCTCGGACGTGAAATCTCTGGTGCGAGTCGAATTTTTTCTAGTATATTATTTAGTGACTTTGCGAATTCCAAAATTCTGTTGTTTAAAAACTTGATTTTCGGCTAGAAGAAAACAATATTTATTCAGTTGACAATTAAGTAGTTTCTAGAAGGATTAGTTATCAACCTTTGTAACATAAAGTATCAACATCTTCTATCAGAGTTTTCGATAAATAGTAAAAGAGGTTTTGGATTAAAATGTTAGTACTTATAGCACCTTATACCTTTCCGTAGGAATATTAACTTTATGATTTGGAGTATGCCAAGAGATGCCGAAGTAACTTTGACTGATAATAGGGCTGTCAAAATGACTAATGGCATAAAAATGCGTGGGTGATCTAAATCGATTGTAAATTCGCCATTTTCTTACTCCAAGTACCTATAAAAAAAGTTCCCAACTTTTTCTAATGGTTATTTATTTTGTCTGCAGGTCAAAAAGGCAGAGGTTGATAGTTTAAAGAAAAGAGTTTTAGAGCTTTATAAGGGCAATCCAACATTTTTCGTGTGCCAGCCGAGTGACGGAGCAAGAGTCTTATCATTAAAATAAATTTTTATTTTTTATTTTAAGAAAACGAAGTTTTAGTTACTAAATTTAAATTATTTAGGGAAATTATTTTGTACTTCATATTATTATTATATTAAATTGTGATAGTGTACTTACTTGTATTTTAAGTAATCACGTAAATCTATACAATAATAAATATGTATATTATTGAGAAAGATGGCGTTCAAAACGCCTGGAGATTCACCTACCCACGGCTAAAGCGGACCGTCTATTTAAAGGACCTTGTAGTCTTAATCATGAAAAAGACGTCAGTATCTACAACAATTTGTAGTTCCATTTGTTTGTTTTCAGCACAATGTATATAGATTAGCGGTAAGTATGCGCTGAAAGGCGACGCAACAGGATGAGAGCCTGCAAACTTCAGTCCGGCTTGGATGCTCATGCAGCACAGACGTGTTGTATCGCGGAGCTTCATATAGCTGTAACGGACAAACTTTGAACAACTTTCTCGAACATTTACTGCTGTTTTTGTGACTGTGGTGTGATTTAACTTTGTGGATTGGTTTCGATTTCTGCGTGAGTAATTATTTAAGTTACGAAATAATATAATGTATGTATTTATCTGCAAAGAGAAACAAATAATTAGGTAATGCAAGTTGACGCCCGCACAGATTTTGGAAGTAAATACGTTATTTTTTGAATAAACAGATGCATATTATGCTTTACAAAAAAAAAACATTGAAGTAATTTAGTAACTAGGTACTGGCAGTATATATAAATAGTGATTTCCTTATTTGATTGACTATTATGTTCAATGAAGTATTGTTTTTTGAAAAGTAAGTAAGATTAAGTAAGTACCTATCTAATTTTGTACATTATACACTATTTCATAAAAATGACCGAATGTTAGACAGGAGCCATCAAACTGAACAACTTTTACTATGGGACCAACTCTGAAATCGCGAAAAAAACAGCTGTTTCATCCATTTTGATATTTTTTTGTATGAAACAGATGATTTTCTTGTAAGCGAAAACAGACAGTGTCGGGTCGGACAAAAGCATTTTTTTACCAATCTCGAAACTGGGACGCTTCGCTCGCTTTGCTCGCTCAGTCAATAATCGTTGACTTTTATGAGCATAACAGAGCTTTCCCAAGCTTAATGGAATGGAATTAAATAATCCTTTTTAAAGTTACGAGTAGGTATTTCAAAAGTTTCTGAAATTTGATAGATTTCATACGATTTAATCATCTCATTTCATTTCGATTCCCTAAATTTTAATATGTTCAGAAAACAAATATTGAAAAGTATAGCTTGATTATTTGTTTTATTTAGAATATTATTTATTCAATGTATTTTAGAACTGGAATTATTTTTTCAATGAATCTAAATGAAAACTTTAATCTGTCTTGAAACAAAAGTAAACAGATCGTCGTAAGTATATTAAAATGATATGTCATAGGTCTAGGTACAGTCGGAGAGGGCGACGCTTAAGACAAAAATTGCTTGTGTTAACCGTTGCAACCAATCAGACGCGGCCCTAGCAACCGATGCAAAACGTTCAAAGCATTTTGTTTGCAAGGTGGGAGAGCGTCGACCACCGCGATTGTTCCTGCATAATATCCATTTAATGGATACTAGCGCGGTTTTATTGCCCGGAAAATGAGACACAATAGATATTCTATTGATGTCCGGCCGCATTCGGCCGCTCGGGTGTTGATGAATTAAAAAATCTCAGTAGAACCTCTGACCAGGATAAAAAGTATTCTATGTTTTAATCCAGGTTTTAAAGTAGTTATCTGCGTGCCAAACATCCAAATCCGCTCAGCCCTTTTTGCGTGATTGAGTAACAAACATCAAAATTTTGACATTAATAATGTACCATACATTCATTCTGTTTGTTTATTAGGCACATTAACTTTTTTTATATATTTCATAGACAAGCAACAAAAGTTCATTAATTTCAACAATTTTTCATTTTAAACAATGATAATTGAAACTACAGTAAAAGTGATTATTTCAATGCTTTATCTGTTGTAAATAAGTTGGGATTGGAAATTACCTTAAAACATTTGGGATTTAAGATAGCTTAATGTTCGAACATTATGCACACAAAGGTTTATGAATATTATACACATTTGCAAAAATAAGCGGCACAAACGCGTCGCCCACCGGTCACCGGTCGGTCGCTGCTCCGCGTGGCCAGGGGCCTAATCGCGCTAATTCTGAACGATAAATATTAGCTAAAAATTGAACGATAAATATTGTCATTTAGGTTATATTTAGCTAAAAATCTTTGATTTAGCAATAGATTTCTCATTTAAATTTTTAAATTTTGAGATTTAAGCATTCACAATGCTATTTTATAAAATACCAAATAATATAATACTAAATAATATACTAGAAAAAATAGGACTCGCACCAGATCATGTTCTCGGACGGGAATCGAACCCGCGACCTTTGGATATCCGGTCCAATGTTCTGACCGCTGAGCTACCGAGTCACTAGTGGGAACGTTGAATTTCTCCTAGTATATTAACTCTTACGCTGCAAGCCAGCGCCATTTCACCATTGTACAAGGATTCCCGATTTCCGTCCGAGAACATGATCTGGTGCGAGTCGTATTTTTTAAATTGTCCAAGACTGGCATCCTGAGCTGCCTAAGTATAGCTTTTAACAATTTTAACAAAGCTAAGGGCTGATTTTTCTTTGGCCAGATAAAAATTATTCCTTTGATAACGTATACCGCCAAATTAATAATAATAATAATAATAACCTTTATTTCTCACTATAATCTTAAAAGTTACATAATGATTAGTTTGGAATGCAAGAGTTTAAATTGAAAATGTTAGTCAAATTTTCTAAATTACTTTTATTTCATTTGGTTAATAATTTAACTGTCTGATATCTGTTATCGGAGAATTGAAAAATCGACCCTTAAGCAAGTATTTTTCTGTAAATGAAACTGAAACAGTAACGATTTAGCGTTGGTATTATCGTTGAAAATTTGCGCGATTGGGCCCCAGTCCGTAACGCAAAGTTTTGACGCTACGAGGCGTAGTTGTCTATGCTACGGCGTAGTCATCTACGGCGTAGCAGCCTGCTGTGACGTAGATGACGTAGGGCGTTAGGGTGTCAGTGAATATTTTATAATTATAGTTTTGTTCGTAATTCATTGTTTTCTTTCCTATCTTAAAGGAAACCAATACTCACTTGTTCATCACATACAATGAACGGATATTTATAACCAAATATCTCGCAATCGAGATATTTTTGTGTATTTATATCTGTATCTGTTACTTCAATGAAGACATTATTATTTCCATTAAATGTCTGAGGACAAATGACAATTCATACCACTATGCTTGTTATTTATAAAATGTTATGTCTGGTTTCTTGATATCTTTTAGGAATCAGTTTTCTCTATGCGTATTATGCGCCCTATTGTGGGCGTGCTGTAGCGTGTAGCTGATACAAAAAAAATATGTCATTATAAGCAATTTTATTTATTTCACACACTTCATTGTTACCGGGGTTTCAACGGTGTCTCTAGTTAGTGGGTTAGCTTTTATGACAATAGATAGCATAATTTTATCCATTTACCATTGACCGTTTTTTATAACATTAGGATACTTTTTTACCCGGTCAAAGGTTCGATTTTCCGAACGGCAACGTGGCTATATAGTTTGAAATATTAATGGAAAATAATCTTATCTTGTAAGAAGAAGCTTCCTTTGATTCGACAGACTGTTAAAATCAGTATACTGTCCTTTGTACAAGTGTTTTGACTGCAGTAACATTTGACCGTTAAATCATTAGCCTGATAAGAAATTTATCGAAAATGGAGTAAAAAATTAAACATTTGTTATTCGTTGTGTCAACTCATATTACTGTTGAGGCATTAAGATTCGGCGAAGAGAGAAGTTCTTCACAGTCCAACATGGTAAGTAGTACTTATATCTATTCTGTGCCAACAGTTCAATGTTGGAACTTCGTTAACTTAAGGCTCCTATATACCTCAAGTGGCCTCTCATTTTAATTAAATTTATTGCTCGCTAAGTACATAATGTATCAAAAATTCACATCCACAGATTTAAGCTAAGGTTCTATAGTTTATTTACAAACAATAACCTCAGTAAAATTTTGTTCGTTGTAGTAGTAGTTCGCAAAAGTGCTAAAAGTGTCCACTTTTAGCACTTTATTATGTACTTAGCGAGCAATAAATTTAATTAAAATGAGGGCGCCACTTGGGGCCTTAAATATCGTAAGTCACCTTTTCCATGACATTATCTTGACGCAAGTGCAACGTAACGCACGTATGTAATGTGAAGTTGTACTTTCCGCCAATCCCGCATTTCTTCCTTATTTTTGACTTTATGGAGCGATATTATTGCGTCGCTCCATTACGATTAGATTAGATCATACTCCTTGAAATAAATAATTGCATTGTCCTGTGTTATCACGCCATTGTTACACTAAATTTGAGATACTTAAGTGCGGAGTACCAAATTGGATTCCGTTATTCCGTTAATGACATTAATCGACCGTGTCGAACCTTTGACAAAATTGAGGAGCTTCAATGATGCGTGGGAGAATTTTCTCTTTGAATGACGTCTTAGGAGTGTCTTTATTATTTGATTATGACACAGCATAAATAAATAGTCTGTGAGTTCTGACAGAAGCGTTGCTTTTCTTCTTCTCCTCACCCTTTGGTTTCACTTGTTTTGTTACGCTGAAACCGCTACAGTGCCGATTATAGCCTGGTTTGGCCTGAAATTGCCAATACTTAATTTATATGTGTGCGTTCATAGAAAACGATTTTCTATCTACTTTATATTCTGTCGACGCAGACTCACTTTGAAGTCGTAATATGTTTGTTTCAAAGGAGCAACCTGAACGAATCGTATTACACTTTCGAATTATATACGTCATTTTCTCAATGTTGTTTTTGTAATTTGTTTAATTTACACGAGTCGACTTGACAGGCAACTTGGCAGGCGATTTTAATCAATTATAGCTTTTATCGACAATCGCTTGTAAAATCTAATCACAAACCTAATTTCAATGAGGTAGCGATTTGATTTTATTTACAAGCGATTGTCGATAAAAAGCGCTAACCGACTAAAATCGCCTGCCAAGTCGACCCGTGTAAATACAGCCTTAAGAATATTGTGTAAGAATGATTTAATCATTACTGTTTTCAACACCAAATGTTTTTACATTGCAAGAGGTCGTCCTGTGTTTAGCTTTCGTGAAATAGGAATCGGTAAAATAAACTGTATCTCAGAATCGGTATAGAGAACTGGCATCAGAATAATAAGCTATATTTATTTATATATCTAATATTCTTCTTAATTATTTTATTCCTTTTTAGGGTTCCGTACCAAAATAGTAAAAAGGAACCTTTATGGTGCGACTCAGTCTGTCTGTCCATAACAACTGGATATCTCGAGAACTACTAATGCTATCAACTTGAAATTTGGAATACTTTAAAATGACGTTTACCCAACTATTTGCCAATAAGAGAGAAATAAAAATATTTATATTTTCTTTTGCAACAGGGACTGAAAAGGGGTCTTAAAAATTTGAAGTGATGCTACTAGGGCTTATGGGATATCATTATGAAAGAGCGCTGCTTGCACATCCTCAAACTTTTTTTTCGACTTTTGATGAAAAATGTAAAAAAAATACCGGCCTCTCCCCGTCCCCCTTATCTCCGAAGTTTGCAGAGAGAAAAATCTGAAATTATTTTATGTGATAGAATTTTATGTAAAGAATACAGGAAAAATAAAACGATGTCTCTAAATAGTAAACTTTTTCAGAATGATGGTACGGAACCCTCGGTGCGCGAGTCAAACTCGTTCTTGACCGTTTTTTTATAATTGAAAAATCAATTTCCATACCTTCAGTGGTTTTGCTGATTCTCTTTCAAACAAAATAAAGTGGTTTCAATTTGTATTTTTGCGATCTAAAAACTTTTATTTAGCGGAGAGAAAGCTTGAGAGAACGAAATAGGTAGTTGATAGTAAATACAGTCTTCCTGTAAACCACTGAGGGTCTACTCTGAACCACAATAATCGAACAGCGAGCGTTCGTTCTATAGGTGCTGCCACACTGCTGTTTAAAAATGTTTACAAACATTTTCTAACACTAATATATTTACTAACAAATGTTAGGAATTGTTACATTCTGTTGGGGATTGTTACATTCTGTTAGGAATTGTTAAATGTGTTAAGTGCTTCTACACCGATAGAAAATGTTTACAAACATTTTCTAACACTAATACATTTACTAACAAATGTTAGGAATTGTTACATTCTGTAAGGTATTGTTACATTCTGTAAGGAATTGTTACATTCTGCTAGGAATTGTTAAATGTGTTAAGTGCTTCTACACCGATAGAAAATGTTTACAAACATTTGAAACATTTAAAAAACAGTACGCCCCGCACACGCCGCGTAGCACGCCGCCCGGGCCTCGCACTTTCCGCATACCCTGCTGTGGCCTGGATATATGTTTACAAACAAATGATAACAAATGTTTTATTTTGTTACAATTTGTTAACTAACAACTTTGTTTAGAAATGTTTCTAACATTACCTCACATGAAACATTGTGATCGTCTGTTTCTTAACAAATATTTACTAACGTATGTAACCATATTTAAACAGCAGTGTGGCAGCACCTTATTGTGTGAAATTTTTAGCAGTACAAAGTTTAGTAAAACGTACGACGAACGACCGATGTTTCGTTTGTCGTAGAAGGCCCTCTGAAGAGAAAATTAGTAGTTACAAGGTTCTATGAAAAGAAATTTTCAAAGTAAAAGTGTGATGTAGTTAAGAAAAAGTGTGTAGTAGTATAAGTAAATAAACGGAACTTCCTGTTTATCGTCCGGCAACAGGAATGCTTTTACCGCCCGATTACGAATAATGACAAGTGTATCATACTTAGGACCTTTATTTTTCTTGTCTCATTTCATGTGAAGGGTTATTGCTGTAAATATTCTAGAAGATAATTCAGGGTTCCGTACCTCAAAAGGAAAAAATAAACCTATATTTGTACATTACATTTTTACTGATAATGACATACTGTGAAAATATCTAACCCTTTTTATTGCTGTAAGTAATTTTATTCATATTTTTTATTAGAAAGCTGCGATTGCAATAAGAGCCGTGTATATCAAACTCTGGATTCAAATTCATACCTAATTCAATTACTTTTGTCAAGCCCGCTTGACAAACTCGGGAAACTTCCAGATTTCTAAAGTTCAATTCTTAAGACACCATTCAAAGGCCTTTTCTATCGGAAACCTTTTACGTCGGCTCCAAGGACTCAAAATAAACTTTGTTTTAATTGTGTTTCTTGATACTGGATGTTGCCATAGTGTTTTTCCGTGGGGACTTGTGTATATAAAATAATATACGATGTAACGTTGCATTTTTTAACGTTAGCAAAACGGTTAATAAAGTACTTATAATATTTGGAAAACAACACCAAAACAGTGTAAATTAGAGTAAAGTATAAATGTAGTAAAAAGTATTAACTAGGAAAGAAAGATAATTGTAACCAAAATTAACAGTTATATGTGTGACTTTATTAACCCAGTTGTTAATAAAGAATAATATAGGTTATATAATACAATAATATAATATAGAAAGAGAGGAATGATAGAAAGAACCGTATGCAGCATGCCAGTGCGAGAGGAAAATCGCGAGAACTAGTATGAATGAGTAAAAGAGATATAAAAAGAGTAAACTATATCGGGATTTACACCATGTACCTGTTTATTTTTGAGACTCCGATATTGGCGAACTGACCATGGCGAGCATGGCTCGCCATGGTCAGTTCGCCAATATCATGCCAATATCATAGCATGCAACTGCGTCGAAATATCGGAGTCTCAAAAATAAACAGGTACATGGTGTAAATCCCGATATAGTTTACTCTAATAGATATAAAAAGGCCTGGACCTCATGTCTAGGGAGCAGAGAAAAAAAAACGTATTATAAGTCAATGGTTAATAGTATCATGATGTTTAAGAAATAAGATCTAAATACGGTTAGTCACTTGGTAATATTAGACAAGAGGAAATAAAACAAGCTGGCATTGAGACAATATTGCCGTTTAATTTATCTCCCATTCGATACTAACATATGAGCTAGCCGAGTTCCTCTTTTAACATTTAATTTGCAATCTTGAAAAACACTTGTTTTCAACGCATAAAAGTTCGAAAGGATATTGTCCGATAAAAGTGTCATGGACAGTGTCTCGCAAAAGGAATGTTATTCTGAATTAAATTACCCCAAGAGACGGCTAGAGGGGCGGCAGTAGGGGCTTAGTAAGAACATTTTAAATACACAATTTCATCTACCTTTTCAACCCCTTAAGGACTGAAATGAAAAATAACAACGCTATACATTGCGTTATTTTCTAATCACAAAATTATCGCCCTTACTTCGCTCGGGTTTAGGCCGACCTACATTACAACTAAACGCCCGCCACCGCACTTGCGCCGGGCGAGTGTCAGCAACACTTTTCGAAAAACGAAAGAGAGTTCTCAAAGAATACTTCAAACCTTCAAACGGGTTGTCAGAATATAATTAGAGTTTAATCGAGTTTAAGTTTAAATAAGAGGACATATACCTAATTAAAGATTTTGCTCATAAGATTTTTCTTGTTTAAGCGTGTAAGCAGGACGTGACAAGATATTTAATTATAACCTCCTGTTCAACTACGAGTAAATAAAAAAGGAATCTATAGAATGTTATCAATTTGCCGTTTCTATATCGATTTACATAGACAATTGGACATTCATATTTGAATTCTGATGACGGACTATTATTACAAAGTTTCTACTTTGTAACTGCGCATTCAATGTAGACTTAACATTGAACAGAGAAGACAGTAAGGACGAGTATAGACTCGTAGAGATAAATAAATAGTAAATAGGTATAACATATTTAAAAAAACTTTTTTGAAATATTGTTTTAATGTTTAAATATTATAATTATCCAAGTAAATATTGATCCAACTATCAACAATGGACGACTTCTTAGTGGAGTAGCTAGACCACCGTCACTGATAGTGATAAAAGACAGATCAACAATCTAATTTTGGTGTGTTGGGCAAAACTAAATTTTTCCAACTTCTCAGTAAGTTTAAAGTCTATGGTTGCAGTCAACATTCAGCAGAAATATTTTAAAGGGTCTGTCGTTAGAAAGTAAATACCTATTAGACAAGGAACCGATCGTTACCTTCGCAAATATACATTAATTTCCTAAATTAAATTATCCTCCTAATTTAATTGTCTAATCACGAAACCTTTAAATAATCTATTAATGTTATTTTGAAGATAAATCTATTTTTCGCAACGTGTATTGTTGTGCTGCTATGTTTTGATGCAAATTATTATCATTTACTTTTGTTAAATTGAATTTGGTGTCTTTTTCTAAAATGCTCATTATATATGGCCTCGAATTAATTGCGAGGAAGATCGCAGAAAACCCACGCCCATTTGATTTTATACTTATTATGTATCTCATAATTTAATATCTTTCTTTATTTTCAGATTAACAACGAGAGGAAAATATGAGATAGATCGAAATGGCGAATCGTGGTACGACTTGGTATATGTTAATACTTCTGCTGTATGAGGTCGCTGGTAAACCATCACAAAATGGTACCATTAACGATACAGATATCATTTTATTAGCCAACGATAATGGAGCAGAATTTGAATATAAGATTTTATTTAATAATACGGCAGGAGAACCAGATAAAAAAAATTGTAATGAGACAAATTTTGAAGAAACTGAACTTATCAACGAAGTAATGGTAAATTCTACAGAAGCAACGAATGCAGTTAACCATAAGAAGACGTGTGAAGTCATAAACAATACCAATAGCAGCGAGACAATGTTTGTCCATCCACATAATTTGGATTCAATTTATTTGAACAATATATATTCAAGAGTGACAACGAACTTGATTGAGGACAAAGTGACTGTGGACATGATAGACACCGATGGTGTGAATTTGTTTAACATAGTGAGCAGTGATTGTGGTGGTGCAAAAGTATGTCCTATTTTGAGTTCCAACTGGACTGATGAGAAGACTATTACGATTGGGTTTCTCGGATCATATGGAAGGAGTCAGGTATAATTAATAATAATAAATTAATATTTACCAACATCACATACATTGCTCTGATTCCAAAGTAGCTAGTAGCGGGTAGCTAAAGCACTTGTGTTATGGACATCAGAGACAACGGTGGTCACACAAACACCTAGACCTGAGCCAATATAGAAAAGTTCACTTTCTAAATTGACCCAGCCGGGGATCGAACCCGGGACCTCAGAGATGGCGACACCCGGCGTATAAACCACTGGACCACGGTCGTCGAGGTATAGAGTATTATTAATATTTTTGTTTGAGAATCTAAGTTTATTTACATTCGATTATTATAATACTGACTTGAGTTTAGAATGGACGTCTCGTTTACAATGAAGTATTGAAATAGAGGAGATGAAACATATCTAAAGCTCTTTGTAGAGAATAGTATTCGTCTAAAGTAACTTTTGCCAATGAAACTGGAAATTGTGAAAAGCATTTCGACGATCCGTCTTCAGTTATTACTTAATTTTGACATTTTCGAATACAATAGACCTAAATAATATTAAACGCTATGAGCACCTGTTTTAAATTTCTAAAGATATATCTTTTTGGAACTTGTATATGTAACCTTGAATATAATTCTATAATATTTCCTTAAAAAGCAGATGTTTCTCTTGAATGGTAACAATCGATCAAATATGATTTTTTGGCTTCCTGGGCCCAATCGCGTTGATTCTAAACGATAAAACCAAAACCGTAACTTTTTCCTTTAGGTTATAATTATTAACCTTAAAATCTTTGATTTAGCCATAGAATATATAATATTTAGAATTCCTATTTAAAATGTTCAAGATTAGCATTTCAACCATTTTCACAAAACTAAAGCGATTATTCTTCTGTAAACGAAACTAAAACGATTACGATTTAGTATTAGTTTTAACGTTGAAAATTAAACCCGTTATGCTATGCGCTACCTACTTTAATTATTAACAATTCTTGAATCTAACCAATCCCTTAGGGGGTAAATGGGGTATAAAAGCCTAAAAATTTATATGGATGTCGTTTTTGAGGTTTTACTGGATGTTGATTTTGTGCGACTTCGTCCGCGTGGACATTCGAGAAAATCAAGATAGAAAGTATTCTATGTTTTAATTTCATCCAATTCCGATCAGTCGTTTTTAGGTGATTAGGCGGGTCCTCACCAAGCGAGCAGCTACGTGCGAGGCCCGTCACGCGCGGCAAACGTCCTGCCTCGCGAAGCAGCGCGCTTGGTGGGGACACGTTAAAACGGCTGATCGGAATTTGATGAAATTAAAACATAGAATACATTCTATCCTGTTTAAGGCTTCTCTAAGGATTTTCTCGAATGTCCACGCAGACGAAGTCGCGGGCGGTAGCTTACATTGTTTTCAAAATTGTGATACTTACACATTGTTTATAAAATACTATTTTACTAGTACCTTGAGTATTACGACATTTACGACTAAAGTCAAGGCAACTCAATTTGACGATATTCCCGAGCTTGTGATTACATCGCTCCAACCGTGAAATTGCCCTGGGAGTCAGTCGGTTATCGGTGTCAAAGTTATAATCGTAAATAAAGGAATTTTGATAATTCGAATAGTAAAATTTACTCCACTGGAGTTCAATTTGCTCTCCGCAAAGGCTGAACAACTTTTTCTAATTTCAAAATGCTACCCACTAAAGAAAAATCTGTAGAGCTGTGAGAACCTATGCTAAATAAAAATGCTAATTAAAAAAGAGCGTTATGAAATAAAAAATCCAAAATACTTACCCAATTCAAAATAAATACCTATTACATGTTTTCATAAAAAACTGTAAATCGCATTATTTTTTATTTGGTTTAATATTTAGATTTTTTTATTTTAGAACCCTAGACAAATACCTTTTTAATGCGAATAACATCACAAGAAGAGTTAATTATGTTCAAATTCCAAATCATTTTGGTATTACGTTTGTATGGGAATTATTAAATCACTGTTCGCTGGACTCTTAAGTTTATGTTTTTCTTATTAAAGGAAACAATTTCAGTTTCATGTTTGTTTATTATATTAGGTAGTCGGAAAAGTTCGCGGCCTTTTTGTTCCAAAATAATAAAGATACCAAAGCGAGAAACATCTTTATCATCAAAATTACAAGATCTGAAGCTGCTGAACCATTTTTTTGCAGTAGTGTTCGACAAAGCATCTTCTTCATTAACATTACAAATCTTTCTTTGAGCACTAGCAGCTTTCTTCTTTTTCGTTAAGGGTTTTTCGAAAATTTTCAAAATGGCGGAAATTATATTTTAACCATTACGAAATTATTTCAAAAATGTCACGAAGTGAGTGAGGTTTACAGCTCTACAGAACCAGTAGTGAGTAGTTTAGTTTTTTTTTAATAAAGTTTTTTTCTTCTTACCTAATATCCAATGAAAACAGTACGATACTAAAATGAAGGGTACTTAAGTGAGTAACGAATTCTACCAAATTAATCTTACCCGTTTCCTTTCAATAAGGTTAACTTCGAATTTACCAAGCATGACTTTACTTAATTATGCGCTAAGTTATAATTAACTGCGATCCACATTATACTTGTACGTTAAAATAACAGACGTCTGCATAATTATATCGAAAAGCACAAGTCATAGATTGGAGTTACGACGTTTTAGTTACCTATTTGTGATGACGTTAATATTGCTGTATAATATACTAACTTTTACTAGAAATAGGATTTTAATCTGCTTTTGAGTTTATTAAACTAATAATAATAATAAACATTTATTTCGGACATCAAAATCCATACAAAGTGTTAGTTACGTGAAAATCTTATTCTAGTGTTAGTAATTTTTAACTAGACAACAAATTATAATTAGGCCACCGATGCGGCTGCTGTGCTATTGATTATTGATAATCATAGCTAGTGACAGGGGCATGAAGCTGCAGCCAGCGACGCAGCAGTGGGGAGTCCCACCGGTCAGTCAACGCGCTCAGGATGCTGTTCGAGTTGCTGCGCACGCGTGCCCACAGCGAGGCGCAGCACTTTCTGATGATCGTATAAAAACAATCAGTATGCGCCTCGGCCAACATGAGTGATACGCTACAGTGGCGCGGCAGGCCAAACAACATCCTGAACGCGTTATTATACGGGACGCGCAGAGCGCTATATGTCCGCCGTGTAAAGTATGTCCGCCGTGTAATTTGTAATTATTAATTCCATATTTTTTTACCCGACTGCGGAGAAGCACAAAAGGAGGGTTATTATTTATCAAAGTATCCTAAGAACTTGTTTCCTTTTTCTTTAATCTTGCTGGCACAAACTGTCTTATAAAATCCTTTGTTTTGACTGATAAAAATAGACAAAAGGCAAAACAACTAAGTCTAGAAAGCTACAATTTTGAATATAGGTTTATTAGCGAACGCCCGCGACTTCGTCTGCATGGACAGTTATTTTTCTATCTCTCGGGAAATAGGGCTGCCATCCGTTCGGGTTTCCCCGGATTTGTCCTAGTTTGTAGGGTGTTCAGGGAGCGTACGGACGAGTGGGTTTCTTAAATAGGGGAGAGAGTGTTAGGTTTTTATTTAAATGTAAAAATTTTTTTCATGTGCTTCCGTGTAAAATTATTTATTTCACTAAAATGCCCGGAGATTTTTAAATTTTTGTCCGGGTTCCGTAGTTAAGGTGATGGCAGGCCTACTCGGGAAGGGTACCGTTTTTCTGGATGAAAGGTATAGTACCAGGTCCTTTTCTGTACCCCTGACAACGTGTATGCAAAATTTTAATGATGATTGGTTGATCAGTAGTACAAACAAACACACTTTCGCATATTAAGTAAGCATCCGCTAAAAAGGGAACTTTGTAGAAAAGTCTTTGTATTTGAAGTTAGGAACATGACTATTTTTTATAAGTATTTAAATTTTGTGTGAGGGAAACGGGGGATTAAATGTATGGGAGTATCGGTTTTTTAAAGGTATGAACCAAAACCATTTTAAGATAGACCTGTATAAAAACTAGGTAAGTATAGTCTACACCGAAGCAAAGCGAGGGCGGGTCACCAGTAAAATAAAAAAGCATGAGATTAAATCCTTCTTTGATTGCAGACTGTGTTGGGTGCCATGACTCTGGCCGTGGCGGCCGTAAACCGCGAGCCCAGTCTCCTGCCAGGGCTGCGCATGCGGTTCGTGGCGGCGGACATCGGCCGGCCGCGGCCACATCTGCCTTTGGACAAGGATAGTCTTACATTGAGGTAACGTTCTTCATGATAACCTATTGTTTTGACTATCCATACAAATCAAAGAGATCACATGATCAGTTTAGTAAGGAAAGACATGACCAAAAGGGGAATAACCACTAATGATAATCAAGATACACATAAAACTATTTAGGTCATGTGCCTTAACAAAATTAAATCCCATAATATTATATTCTTTTTTAATTCAAAACGACATATTTGAAACTATCTTTCCTTTTCTGAGATTGAAGACAGTTTAATTGAGTTACTGCCGTTCATTAAGTATCGTGTTGTCTTATACTATCACTTTGGAAAAAAAGAGATAGCACCAATTTTAATGAAGCATTAAATTTAATTGACATCTCTGAGTACGGCAGTAAGTATTTGATTCGATTTATTTCAGTCAACGTCCTTCATAATTATCCAAATTACTTTTTATTTATTTAATTCGTCTTAAGGCACTGTTTTTCTTAAGCCCTAAAATCGAATAATATTGTATTATTTTTTCATTTCTATCGATATATTTGAAACGGTCTTTCGTTTCCTGAGATTGAAGACAGTTTCATTGTGTAGCTGATTTATTTGGCTTATCTCAGTCATCATCCTCTATATTGGCTAGTATCTAACCTCAATACACTACAGAGAATGTAATAATAATAATACCAGGAAAAGAAAAGAAAAAATAATTACTGATTACAGCTACTAATTTCCTTTCCCAGATACTAATTTCAATCACAATAACAAGGGCACAAAAATATTTATAGCAATATTGTAAAAAAAAAAATATATAATAATGTAGCTTACTTCCGCAAAAAATATATGCAAGATGCACCGAAGCAAAAAAATGCACATACACACCACAAAATATCCAACACCGATTGGTGTTGGTTTAAGCACGATCCAACTCCTGAGGATGCTCCGGGTTGGGGCGAAACACGTGTAGAGTAGTCTAATTGGTGAAGGTGCAAGGTGTGTTGCTGTCTTGCTAAATGCAGGTATTGTGCACTGATATTTTGTGGTATATACTTATACTTATATACTTTTTGCGGAAGTAAGCTACATATATTTCTTTTTTCACAATGGTTTGGGACTTTCGCCAAGAAACGCCTGATTCAATCAAATACTTATAGCAATATGTTATGGTCTTAGAAAGTGATCATTCTCCTTTTGTGGCGTATTTTGACACATGTGTTTTGGAGAAATTTAAAATAATGTTAATGCACGTTATTTCTTTTCTAAACCTAATTAAGAACTATTTTATGTTGCGATACCCTAGACAGGGTTTATATTCTGGTACTGTTTTCTAATGTGTACACCTATGTTAACCACATGATTGCAATAAAAAAGATTTGATTTGATTCAATTTCATTGTGTTTCTTGGACTTTGTTCAGTTTTATTGACTAGACACTTCCTTATACTTATGTTTGGATGGTGACTAAAAAAAATCCATGTTTTCAAGCGACGCGAAATGTCCCATGTTACCGAGGACAGCAAAGGTCTCCCTGTCCATAATTAGTCTGTCTAGACTCTGACTCCATTGAAAGCTTCTCTTACATTATGATTATTTAATTGGGCGCAGACGATTTCTTAATAGTTAAGAGAAAAAAATATCGTAAAAAAATCCGACAAACCAATAAAAAACCGTAAGTAGTTCTTTGTTCCGGCAAGTATTACGCTATTCAGTAATTTTGGTGAACTAGGATAATTGGAGTGACATTATAACTCTGAATACCTATCAGCCCCCTGGCATGACCACAGAAACGCGATATGATATAGCGATTTATTACGTTTAACTGTCAAAAGACAACGGATTCTGTCAGTTGAGTGTCGATAAAACGGTACCTATATCACGCGATATATATCGTGTTTCGGTAGTCATGCTAGGGGGGTAGAGGCCAAGATCCACTTTGGGTCGCTGCGCCATCATCTATACTTATAATAAATCTGTAACTGAGCCGATTCTGTACATCTAATATTTTTTTTAATTTTAATTCTAATTGTCATTATTTTCGATACAGAGGTCAGACCACCATTTTCTTAAACTTTGTCTGTCTGTTACCGCATCACGAAAAAAGTACTTGACGGATGTAATTTAAAGAGTTAAATATATGAAGAGCGTATATATGTAATATATAAATTATAATTCTTCGGAACGAAGTAAAACGTTTGTACCACATATCACCATAGGCTCAATGTCGTGTAAAGGCCGGTTATCTTGAAAGCAAGAAAATGGCTACTCCGCCATTTATGTGGGAACGACAGTACCCAATGTATTATGAGGCTCTAGTATATAATTCCATTTACGTAATGGATATTAGTTACTGTATCAAAATTGGAGGCATTCCAAATACTTTTTTTTTCATATCTTATGTAGGCCCAGAAACTGTTTATCTTTTTGACCAAGGCCAAACAAGTTTATTTCTCTAGACTGAGAAATAAAAGTTTACCTGTTCTCGTCAAAATAAATTGAAATTTAATACTTTTGAGATTAAAGCTCGTATTTAGGTACCTACATACAAAATAGCAGGGAGTTTTCTCATAGAGCATCGCAATTAAACTTTGGTTAATGATGAAAAGTGACCGCATGTTATATGCTGCTTGAGGTCATATAAAACAGCGAGTAAAAAAATAAATTAAAAAAATTAAAAACCCGCCTTCGTCAAAAGACAAGTCAACTGAAAAGATGGAAACAAAATCAAATATTAAAGGCAACATAATAACATGCAGTCTAAGGCATGTATAAAGTGACATTGTGAATGTTTTGACTTATCATTAGAATTCTATGCCTCCGACTGCATGTTATTATGTTGCCTGTAATTTGATCTTGTTTCCATCTTTTCAGTTGACTTGTATTTTGATGCAGGCGGGTTTTTAATTTTTAAATATATATTTATAATTTGTCTTTTTAGTTATTATAATATTACGGTTATGATATACCTTTTAGAGATCCTTATGATAAGCCCTTTAATTTGATACTCATATGGCAGTATACTAAAACTTGCACTTCTAATAATATCACCGCACAGCAGCCATATTGGTTTTTTTAACGTCACTTATCTAAGTACACTTGAGCTGTCGAAACGAATCTAACGATGTGTTAATAATAGAAATCCGTTCAGCCGTTTGATAGATATGAGGTAATAAGGAATATTACATACAAACATACATACAAGATACGCGCGAAAAACATAACCCTTTCCTTGCAGTCGGGTAAAAACCCTTGTTGAGTTTCTTGCCGGTTCATCTCGTTACAAAATCTGCCGTTTAGGGTTTGGTGGCGTAGAGCTTCTTTGACATTCACAAGTGCATGTAACAGTGTAGACTGAATAAATGTTTTTATTTATTAACTATTTTCTGTTTATGTCAACAGAGTAATGACACAGATGCGTGACCTGGGCGTGGTGGCGTTCTTCGGTCCTGACAGCACATGCCACACCGAGGCAAAACTGGCGGCAGCTTGGAACCTGCCACTCATATCGCATGTGAGTCTTAGCATAGCAGCAGGGTGGGTACCCAACCCGGTTCGCGGACCTCGTGCTCTGCGAACCTATGTTGCAGGTTCGCGGAGCTCAATGTGGACGCTATTTGATTTTTTAATTTTAAATGACAATTTTAAATAAAATAAAATAAAATATTTGCACATCGATAGTATAACGATAGAATATGTTGGAAATAACTTAGTTTAAGAACTTTGTAACCGTATTCTTGCAAATAAATATACTTACTTACTTACTTGCTATTGCGAACTTCCACTTGCTCCCCCTTTGTGTAAATTCGCATTGGATCGCAAAATGCGGAGCGCGCACCGAGGTTCGCACAATACGTGCACACTATGGCGCACTGTTGCAGGTTCGCAGAGCGCGGCGGTTCGCGAACCTAAGTGGGTACACACCCTAATGATTACTATACAGGGTGTACAGGGAACGCTTCCGAAAAAAAAGTTGAGTAACTGATTCTGGATGATAGCATTAAAATATTTTACGATTTTGCGACATCTATAAATAAATTAATAAATAAAAAAATAAATAAATATTTGACAACATCACATACATTGCTCCGATTCCAAAGTAAGTAGCTAAAGCACTTGTGTTATGAAAATCGGAGACAACGGTGGTATCACAAACACCCAGACCTGAACCAATATAGAAAAGTTCGTTTTCTAAATTGACCCAACCGGGGATCGAACCCGGGACCTCAGAGATGGCGACACCTTGAAAACCGGTGTACGAAGCCACTCGACCAAGGAGGTCGTCACATCTATTAGATTGCGTTTTAAACAACACAAAAAAGCGGTATTAAAAATAAACAAAATAAACAATATTTTAATGCCATCTTATGCAGAATCTGTAACTCTACCATCTCAGACAAACTTACTGCTAAGTTTTGCGAGACAATGTGAGAAAAAGTGTAATTTATTTCTAATAATAAATAAATAGTAATCTGCCTTTTTTCGGAAGTATTCCCCTTACACCCTGTATAGTGGGGTAACTCCATGATGACAGGGCAGCGATAGCGATAGGGTGGGTGGGGTGCAGGCCAGGGAGGTGTCGTATAAGGAAAGACTACATTATGTGAGTCGTTACCGGATATACTTGAAAAACGAACCATATCATTTTCATGACTTTTTTATGAGGATGTTATGATTTTCACTCTCTACTTTTGGCCTATCCTTAGTAATAAAGCTTGTGATTGGACAGATTTTTTTACTTGATGTAGTGTAGTATCTAAAACGGATTTCTCATACTTTAACTTTATCGCTATTATATTTTATTCATATTTATAACACCATCGTCACCATCCTGTTAATGTTTTAACCTCTGAAGTACAGGCTTTTTATAAGGATCAGGATGTACTTAAGCTCAAATACGAAAGCTTGCATCTATTATACACCCTGTATATTCGTCGTTATAGGTTTAAACCCCATGGATTTTACCATCGCTACTCTCACTATTTTTATAACTCGTTAAAACTCATTCGACACAACGCAGCGAAGCAAATACTCCTTGATTAAAATTTCTCGATTCTTGTTTTTTGATGTATTGACCATAGGCCATTTTTAATGTCAGGCCACTGCTGGGGCACAGGCCTTCTTTATGGGTGGATAAGGAGGATGAGCCAACCCACCACGCGGGCCCAAAGCGGATTGGTGGGTGTTAACGACTGCAAATTCCGGGATCAACGGCTTAACGTGCCTTCCGAAGAATGGAGGAGCTCGAGATGAAACATTTTTGGTCACTCATCCCATGACCGACCCTTGCGAAAGTTGCTTAACCTCCGCAATCGCCGGGCCAGGCGCTATACCACTGCGCCACCGAGCTCCTTAAGTTAACTTGCCGTGCGTAGGCACGGTCGGTAGTGTTGTATGGATCACTATGGAAACTTGTCCAAATACGGCGGCGCGGCACCGTCGCCGCATCGTAGCAAAACCGTACGACCGGAAAAACTACGGTTAAGTACAGACAGCGTAAGAGTAGGATACTAGAAGAAATTCTACGATGCCACTAGTGACTCGGCAGCTCAGCGATATGAGTATTTGACCTGCCTTCCAAAGTTCGCGGGTTCGATTACCGTC
This sequence comes from Catoptria pinella, assembly GCA_963556745.1. Lineage (NCBI taxonomy): Eukaryota > Metazoa > Arthropoda > Insecta > Lepidoptera > Crambidae > Catoptria > Catoptria pinella. The sequence continues at coordinate 12,077,660 of OY750767.1, forward strand.
CGAGAATATGATCTGGTGCGAGTCGTATTTTGTCTAATATATTTTTTGGTATAATATCAAAAATAGCATTCTAAATGCTAAAATACCTATCAAAAATTAAATATATTGTCATTTAAGCTGGGTTTTCCCTTTGTGTTTCAAAAAGCACGCATGTGTATCCATAAAAGTGTTACTTACCTATACAAAACGTATAAATGAGTATTTATTTAGAGATATACAAGGTGTTACAAAAATACCCCTAATGCCGAATATGGTATATAGGGACCATCAAACTGATCAACTTTTACTATGGGACCAACTCTGCTGAAAAAAATCAGCTGTTTCGTACAAAAATTAAAATCGAAAATATCAAAATGTATGAAACAGCTGATTTTTTTTCGCGTATTTAGAGTTGGTCCCATAGTAAAAGTTGATCAGTTTGATGGTCCCTATATACCATATTCGGCATTAGGGGTATTTTTGTAACACCTTGTATATACAAAACAATAATTACTGAAACATTTGGGAGCAAATATTTATTACTCAGATATTTTGGTTCATTTTGTCCGTCTGTGTTTTTTCAAGAAACATTCTTATATAAATATTATTTACACAGAAATTCTTTGTAACGTAGGTATCATTTTTATTATCAAAGAAATACTTGGTATTATATAAAAATAGCATTGTGAATGCTAAAATCTCAAAATTTAAAAATTAAGTAGCTTTCTCATCTTAATCAATTGTTTAAAAATATCTGGAAAGGTATTCAGTTGATGTCGATGTAATTCCTTGTACATTGGTGAGTTGGCGCTGGCTTGCAGCGTAAGAGTTGATATACTAGGAGAAATTCGACGTTCCCACTAGTGACTCGGGAGCTCAGCGGTCAGAGCATTGGACCGGATATCCAAAGGTCGCGGGTTCGATTCACGTCCGAGAACATGATCTGGTGCGAGTCGTATTTTTTCTAGTATATTATTTGGTATTATATAAAAATAGCGTTGTGAATACTAAAATCTCAAAATTTAAAAGAAATACTATTGTACAGGTAGTACAAATAAGGTGGTACCAAATTAAGTGATAATACTGAAACAGGTGATACTGTTGTTTAAACTGAACAACTTTCTCCAAGGAACATGGGTAGAATTATGACAAAAAAAATCATCCTCCCATACAAAATGTGTTGATCAGCTGATCGACTTAATATGGAAAGGCAAAAAAAATAGTTTTTCGACCTATGTTCCTTGGAGAAAGTTGTTCAGTTTAAGCAACACTATCACCTGTTTCAGTATTGTTACCTAATTTGGTTCCACATTATATATAGTTTTTTTTATGAAACATATCCCTTTTGCAATGATATTATTTTTGTCCAATAGAATATATTTCATAATACGTTAAAATTTTGAATTAACTAGCGACCGCCTGCGACTTCGTTTGCGTGGAAAGTTTTTTGCTATCCCTCGAGAACAATTATTTTTTTCGGGATGAAAGGTACCCTATGTCCTTCTCTGTACCCCTGACAACGTGTATGCAAAATTTCATAATGATCGGTTCAGTAGTTAAGACGTGAAGGAGTAACAAACAAACAAACGTACTTTCGCTTCTATTATATTAGTAAGGATACTCTGTAATGAAAATTTGATGTTTTAGGATGTTTAAATATTCATAGGTTACGGTAGCTGAGGACTTATATTATCACTGCGTATTAAATAATATCGTACCTGTTACAGGGAATCTCATCATAATATTATACTCTTTAAAAAAAGTTTTTTGCACCAGTATCAGACAAAAAAATCATAATTATGAATTATTGTAAATTACTTTTTTAAGGGTTCCGTATCTCAAAATTAAAAACGGAACCATGAAAAGGTCACTCGATAGTTTGTTTCTTATTTCTCAGAAACGCGTGGAGGTATATTAGTCAACTCAATCAAAAGATTCGCAGTCTTTTTTTATTTATATATACAAGGTGTTACAAAAGTACCCCTAATGCCGAATATGGTAGATAGGGACCATCAAACTGAACATCTTTTACTATGGGACCAACTCTGAAATCGCGAAAAAAAAATCAGCTGTTTCATACAAAAATTAAAATCGAAAATATCAAAATGTATGAAACAGCTGTTTTTTTTTCGCGATTTCATAGTTGGCCCCATAGTAAAAGTTGTTCAGTTTGATGGTCCCTATATACCATATTCGGCATTAGGGGTATTTTTGTAACACCTTGTATATGTGAATAAACCAAAACCTATGAATAAACTAAGAATAATGAAAGGTAGAAGTAAGTTCTCTCTACACACGTAGGTATTTGAATATCTGAAAAAGGCCCTCGCGACGGCCTTTGTTTTAACCGACTTCAAAAAAGGAGGAGGTTCTATGTTCGTATGTTTTTTTTATGTATGTCCACCGATTACTCGAAAACGGCTGAACCGATTGACATGATTCAAACGTTACTTTATTAGGTTTGTTTCCAAATTGGTTGCATTATTTGAAAATTTTAAATCGGTTCAGTAGTTTATGAGTAATCCTGAAAATACTGTAATTTTTTAAGCAATCTTTGCACAAGTTTTTACTTAAAACATACAAAAAAAATACTTTATTACAGTCCCCAATTATATGCTTCATCATAATATCATCCTGGAGCCCTGGAAATCCTTCAGCTGGCGACAAGCACTTTTTACTGAAATTTTTATTCGACATAGCCAAAATCCGTATTTTTGCATCACTCGTTGGCCAGTAGTCAGTGGTATACAATACGTCACATGATGACTCAAGACATATTAACGATTTAAAAAAAAATATTTCAGGAATAGGGCCCCTGAAATCTTTGAGTTAAATGAATAAATATTTGACAACATCTCATACATTGCTCCGATTCCAAAGTAAGTAGCTAAAGCACTTGTGTTATGGACATCAGAGACAACGGTGGTCACACAAACACCCAGACCTGAGCCAATATAGAAAAGTTTACTTTCTAAATCGACCCAGCCGGGGATCGAACCCGGGTCCTCAGAGATCAGAGTTGAACGTCCTATAAATGTTGTATAGCGTGGGTGTACTACCGATACTCGTTTGAATATTCAAATCACGATATCTCGAAGACTACGGAGATTACATTAGATTACGATGTCGATATAGATGAATGTGCGTATTTATAATGTCATTCACCCCTATACAAGTACTTATAATGTTGCTATGATAACAAAAGAGCTGTCTTTGTTTGGATACATAATGATTCGGCCTTCTTAGGCCTTATTACTTTCCTTTGTCACTATTTCACATGTTTCAGGAACAATTATTTTTTCGGGATGAAAGGTACCCTATGTCCTCCTGTACCCCTGACAACGTGTATGCAAAATTTCATAATAATTGGTTCAGTAGTGAAGACGTGAAGGCGTAACAAACAAACGGACTTTCGCATTTATAATATTAGTAAGGATTTACTTGGTGAAATAACGTCATAAAATAATGTTTTTGAACTAGTTTTTCTACATTTAAATATAATTTTGTAACAAGAACAATCTATAATGCATGATTTCCGTAATACTCTTCTATTTAAATGTAGTAAAAACATTACCAAAAACAAACGTAGTTTTTAAATATCTTTGAAAATGTTCAAAAGTGTGAGTGAGACAGGGGCAAAATGTGACAACGCTTTGTATGAAAAAAAATGGCATTTATTTTGAATTGGGTTAGTATTTTAATTTAATAGAAACCTAGACATATACTGTCTTAATCCGAATAACATCACAAGAAGAGTTAATTATGCTCAAATTTGTATGGGACTCACTTGACTGTTCGCCGGACTCTTAAGAGAAATACTTCAATTTCTATTCGATTATTTACTATTTCTCTAAGTGGAATACTTCGTTACATTGTAATAATAAATTAATTTATTGAATAAAGATAATAAAACCTCTGAAGAGAATTCATTTATGCTGGCTTTTAGTTATATTTTGGCAATGAAAATTGAATAAATGAAGAAACATGAAAAGGTATAAAATATTTCTAAAATGTTTCATTAAAACTTCTTTGTGTTTCAAATTAAAAAAAAAACGTATTATAACAGGAAACTTATTATTTTTCTTTACACATGCGGCTAATTTTACATAAAAGTTTCTTTAACTGATTTTTAACCCTCAGAAATGCACCGGAGCCAGAGGATCCCACGAGACTGGTGTGGGATTGGGGTCGACCTTCGCCCGTACTCTGCCACCTGCCTACAAAGTTAGCAAGTCCGTGGTGTCGCTTCTGAAGGCATTCGGCTGGTTCAAGTTTGCCATTGTGGTGGGAGACGCCGTCACCGCCGCTGCACAGCAGATGGATGCGATCAAGGTAAGTTTAAAAATATTAGACAACATCACAAACATTGCTCCGATCCTAAAGTAAGTAGCTAAAGCACTTGTGTTATGGAAATCAGAGACAACGGTGGTAAACACACACACCCAGACCTGAGCCAATATAGAAAAGTTAGTTTTCTAAATTGACCCAGTCGGGGAACGAACCCGGGACCTTAGAGATGGCGACACCTTGAAAATCGGCGTACAAACCCCTCGACCACGGATGTCGTCATGGTGGTAGACAAACGTTTTTCATTCAAGGTTCTAATCTAAAGAGATAGGTGATATGGGTTAAGGGCTGACCTTCGCCTGTACTCTATCACCCGCCTCAAAGTTAGCAAATCCGTGGTGGCGCTTCTAATGGCATTCGGCTGGTTCAAGTTCGCCATTGTGATAGAAGACGCTGTCAGTACCGCTGCGCAGTGCGCTGGATGCAATCAAAGTGATCTTGGAATACTTTAATTAATTCATACAAGGTTCGGAATAGACCGGTGGCATGGGTTAGGGTTTACCCACGCCATTACCCTAAACACGTCGAACATCTATCAAGGTCCAGTTGAGTGCAAATTAATGCAAATTAATAATCTTTAGTCCTAGCTAGGTTCTTTTTATATGTTTTTCCATGGTCAATTCCGTGGTTAATGAGGTCCATTTTATTTTAATATTTACCGCACGTAACTGCGTAAAGGCAAAATACGTTAGTATGAGATTACCATACAATCTGTAATTCAGTATTACTGATAAATAATATACTTACGCGTATAATCTAATAAATTGTTATGAGATACTTGTACCGGTATGTAAGCGTACATAGTAATGTACTTATGCCTTTTGAATATAAGTAAGTAATTTGGAGTGTGTTCGACGAAATATTATAATTTAGGTACATAGGTAAGAAGTTTAAATAGATTGAATTTTCCATGTCCAGGGTTTTTAGGGTTCCGTATCAAAATAATAAAAAGGAACCCTTATGGTGCGACTCTGTATGTCTGTCTGTCTGTCACAGCTAAATATCTCGAAACTATTAATGCTATTAACTAGAAATTTGGAATAGTTTGAGATGACGTTTGCAGTACTATTTTGCAAATAAAAGAAAAATAAATTTTTAGGCCGTATAGTTTTCGACTTTTGATGAAAAATGTAAAAAAACCGTTCTGACCTCCACCCCTTATCTCTGAAAAAATCTGAAATTATTTTTAGTGATAGAAGTTTATGTAAAGATTACAGGAAAAATAAAAAGATGTCTATATATAGTAAACTTTTTTATAATGATGGTACGCTACCGACTCGCTCTTGTCGTTTTCTGGTTTTTATTGTGTTCGCGGTGTATTTTATGACAGTTACAGGAAAGTTATTAGCCGCGTCCAGACCGATCGAGCATGGCTCGCCAGGCAGCCTCGAGAGCCAATGCCTCGGCTGGTGTGGACGTGGCTCGGGCTGCCTCGGGCGCACATTGCCTCGGCCGAGCGCTGCTCGACCGCGAGCCATACGTTGTCGGTTTTTGCCGATATTCAAAGGCGCCTCAGCCTGAGCTGCTCGCACGGTGTGGACGGATGTGACGACCCACGAGCCAGTGTAAAATAAAAATGAACCAAGAAAATAGTATTCGTTAAATACAATTATAGTTTGAAGTTTTAAATTACGATTTTGGAAAAATAAGAAATTACAAAACTATACCAAAATTGTTTTAGAGTTTTGGTTTATTAAATAACCAGACAACATTAAGACCGTAGCGGCTAAAAGGGAGTGCAGACAACATAAAGGCTGTAGCAGCTAAAATATTTTAAACCACCCGAGAGAAACTAAATGCTCAAACTGGCTCACCTTGCCTCGCGAGGCTCGCGCTCAACCTTTCAAATTTGTCTCGGGTGCCACAACTCGCGTGCAGGAAATCCGAGCGTGCCTCGCGAGCTATGCTTGGTCGGTCTGAACGCGGCTATTGATTTTTTTTCGCAAAATAACAGATTTCTTATAAATATATTTCTGCTTGTATAGAGTTACTAACCATAGGTACTTTTTTTGATTTAGGAGTTAGCCCAGTCAAATGGAATGATGGTGACCACGGAACACAGTTTCGCTGATTACATACCTCTGCATATCTCCGAGATGGAACGGATCGTGGATCAAACATACGATAAGACTAGAGGTAAGAACTTATTTTAACCTTTTGTAAAAAGGTTTATACACACACACTACTGTGTGTATAAACGACTACATGCTGAGGTTATAAAAAAGTGTGTGTCTTTACACTTCACCTCCTGAAAATATAGTTCGTTGTAGTAGTAGTAGGCAAAAGAACAAAAAGTGGCCACTTTACCTTAGCATCTATCTGTGTATGTGAATTTTCGATATGTACTTAGCGAGCAATAAATTTAATTAAAATGGGGGCGTCACTTGAGCGCTCTAGGATTTAAGTATGAAATTCCTTTCTGTATGGAGAATTTAAAAAAAAAAATGAATTTTCCATATTACATTTTTTTATAATTTATTTAACAACCATGAACGCTAATGTTATAAAACGTGACTCTAACAAAATTTTGCTTTTTAAAGCTTAATATTTCGCAAACGGATCCCTGAATCAAAAAGTGGTTTTCACAAACCTACAATATTATTGAAAGACCTATCCAACGACACCCAACACTATGAGATTGATGGCCAAAAATATTTCATCCCCTCTTTACATGTGGGGGAGGTACCTACACTACAAAAAATATTTTTCAAGATTTTGTTCTACTACTTTTTCGGCGTAATAAACATATTCATGCCAAATTACAGCTTTTTAGCATTTAGGGCCTCTGAGCTAAGCCGCGGTCGGACAGACGGTCATAATGAAACTACAAGGGATTCTTGTTGACTTGACTACGGAACCCTAAAAAGCTCTAAGAAAACCTGAATTTCTTTGAAAATTGATGCAAATTCGCAGAGAAAAGAAATTAAATTACGATGTGATAAGCATTTAAATTCGCTTGTTGAAAAATAACTCTTATAAAAGCGTCTTCTTAGAATTAAATATTCAAGAAGAGGTTGTAATTTTTACTAAAAACATCTTGATGAATCGCTTGACTGGTTGAACAGGAATTTGAATTCAGCCACAAATTATCTACTTGAGATATTTTAAAGTCTCAGATACGTTGGGGGACAAAATGCCAAGCAACATGACCCGCAACACTACAATTATCGAAACTGTAACGTTGCAACATGTTCCGCAACATTTTGCGACGCGTTTCCGCGACATTTGTAAGGGAAGACCATTGTCTTCCCTTGAACGACTACAACAACTGCATAAAATTTCCTAATCTCGGAAGATTTCCCGGGATATTTTACGTAGTTGTTGAAGGACATGTTCCGCAACATGTCCCCTGATTCGAACCAGATGCAAAATAATCTTTACATTAATATAGAAAGCTCAGGTTCTCAGCTTCCATCCCAAGACAACGGAAGTGATCTGTTTTCCCGTGTTCCGTGAATTGATGGATTGTTTTGTTTACTTTAAGCTTGAATTACACCTACGCTTAAGAATTCATTATATACTACTTAGTTTATGGTAGTATGGTACTTTACTTATATACCAGACGCTTCGTGAAACTTTGTAAGTAGTGTGATGCTTGGAGCTTGAGTGCATCGCTTACAAACTTCTTAGCCATTTCGCAAGTAGTAAATAATAAATAAATAAATATTTATGTAAAGTTTACTTTAAGATAAATAAACAAAACACGTATTGAAAGGTAACACCTTTTTCACTGTCTACCATGAATTTAGGTATTATGTAAATATTGTTGTTTGTTACAAATCGTTGTGAAATCTGTATAACCAAAATGAGACAGCCAGCAATTGTTAGAATATTCCATTTCAAACATATTATGTTATTTTTACGACTGAATAAAGTCCCTATATTTTGGTATTTTCGAAATATTGCATTTCAAACATAATAAGTATGTTATTGTCGTAGATGGCGGAATAAAGTCCCTATTATGTAAGTATACCTATTGTGGTATTTTTGAATCAACAATGTGCGGGTCGGAAATATTTGTCTCCCTTTGTATTATTGTTATTGATCCACATAAAAGGTTTCGCTCGTTTACATGTCGTTACCACGACATCTTCTTTCTTATCGTATGAGGATTACGTGACCACCACTGGTGTTAGAGTTTATGCCACCTGTAAGGCCTCTAACTTGTCTTAACGACTGTTAACAGACGACAACAGCGGGGACCGACGGTTTAACGTGGTTTCCGAAGCACGGAAGCGCTCAGTTGTAATGCCACTTGACGGTCACCCATCCGACACCTGGCCGGACCGAGCGTTGCTTAACAAACGATCGAGTACGATCAGTCTGTCAAGCTCCACAATGAGCAGCCACGACATAACAACCTGTTATGATTTTAATTAGGCCGGTACTGGACTTTTGTAACTTGGACGGTACGGGCATTTCATGTAACGCTGGCGCTACATGAAATGCCCGTAGGGCGGGCGGCATTCGCTCTAGTCCACACTGAATTCGCGTTACATTACATTACACATTATACAAGTCTGGACCCTGCATAAGTTTTAACTGAAACGTGTGCAAGGTTTAAGCCGTATCACAAGACATGTTGTATCATTGCACAATAGGTAATGTTTATAAAGGTGTTATTATCTCAGCATCGACCGCCCGCATCCCTCCAACAAAACTTAGGTCCGTATAAAGACGTTAAAGTGTTACAAACAAAGAAACAAACAAAACATAGGTAAGATAAATAATATTAGAAAAAATACTAGAAAAAATCGACTCACCCGTAGCACCTCAGACGGGACTCGAACCCACACCCTTGGGATTCCGGTCCAATGCACTGACCAATTATGCTACCGAGTAGCGACTCGGTAGCATAATTGGTTTCTAATATTATTTATCTTAATGTAAAAATAGCATTGTGAATGCGAAAAAATCTAAATTTAATCAAACTTAGGTACTTCCGCATATAAGTAGTTTGTGTTAGAATGCTACTAAGACTTTCGCGCGTACAGTTCATTAGAAATAAAACACTTTTTACGGATTACAGCGCGTAAATTATTAATTCAGGTGTTGTTTCGGAAAATTTCGAGCGGGTAATTTCATAAAATATGAGCAGCCTAATTTGCTTTAGTTCTCCCGTGACCACGGCCCCTGGGAAGGTGTCGAATCGTCGGGAATTCTAAAAACCAATAAATACAATTTAAATTTATTCCAATACAACACCTGAATTAATAATATACGCGCTGTAATCCGTAAAAAGTGTTTTATTTCTAATGAACTGTACGCACGAAAGTCTTAGAAGTGTATACGCTATTTGTAGCTTCCGTGATTAACTTTATGAACAATAAAATAAGAATTTTTAGAAACTGATCGATGTCGGGTTACGCTATGTAAATATATGCGAGAGACTGCGGTAGACTCTGTTATTCAATTCCGAAAATCAAAACGCCGAACACACTTATCCCTAATATTTCTAGCACGAACGCACTCTATTCCGCATCACTTAAGGCCCCTATATACCTCAAGTGGCGCCCTCATTTTAATTAAATTTATTGCTCGCTTAGTACATAATGTATCGAAAATTCACATGTACAGATTTAAGCTAAGGTTCTATTGTTTATTTACAAACAATAACCTTAGTATAATATAGTTAATTGTAGTAGTAGTTCGCAAAAGTGCTAAAAGTGGCCACTTTTAGCACTTTTGCGAACTACTACTACAACGTACAAAATTTTACTGAGGTTATTGTTTGTAAATAAACTATAGAACCTTAGCCTCAATCTGTACATGTGAATTTTCGATATATTATGTACTTAGCGAGCAATAAATTTAATTAAAATGAGGGCGCCACTTGAGGTATATAGGGGCCTTAACCACTGTAATACATCCGTGACTTAACATATCACGATTTACGACATATACTAAGATGTAACCTTGATGTAGCCAGGGCCGGATTTAGAGGTGTGGAGGTCCTGGGGAACACATTTATTCCAAATTCGACCCACGTGTTTGAACCCACTTATTAAAATTCTTATTTCACCTCACTTTTATGCCTATTGCGACCCACCAAGGGAGTGAAGGCCCCTAATTATTTTCAAATAAGTTAAATAATATTTTTCTTGCAAGTGTTTTAATAATTTTTTTATTTAGTTGCATGTCACAAAAAGATAGAACAGGCAATCACAAAAGGTTTTCAAATCGTAATATTAGGTACTCTTTCGTTGTGTATGTTTTTTTTAATAAATACAATTTATGTGGAGGCCCCGGGCAGTTGCCCCGGTTGCCCTCCCTTAAATCCGGGCCTGGATGTAGCTTATTCAAAGATCGGTATCATAATATTTTTGGCTAAAACCTACATATTGCGCGAAAGGTCCCAAACGTTCGGTTTGTATGAAGGAAATATCAATTTATTTCCAAGTCATGGATATAAATGTATCTATTAAGTATGTTCTTCTCCGTTGTTTCGCCGTGTTTGGTATGAGTTATACCACAGAATACTTACGCCCTTACTAATAAAGATTATATAGCAGACGTATAGTTACACAAAGTTTTGTTCCTTTCTTTTTAATGTCAAAATTAAATAGTTTGACAGAGAGTAACTATTGTGTAACAATACATCTGCTATACAATCTTTATTAGTAAGGGGGTTATAGTATAAGTAGAAATAAAACACTTTTTACGGATAACAGCGCGTATATCATTAATTCAGATGTTGTTTTAGAGTTATTTAGATTATATTTATTGGTTTTTAGAATTCCCGACGTTTCGACACCTTTCCAGGGGCCGTGGTCACGGGAGGACTAAAGACTAAATTTCTAATGAACTGTACGCGTGAAAGTCTTAGAAGTATATATAGTATAAGTTGTACGACATGTTTATGTTCGAAAATAATCTAGGAAAATCTTGTGTGATTGTACCGCAGTAGGACTACGAGGAACTAGACATTTATCATTTAATATTTTGCTCCACAGTAAGACTAGGAGGAATAGGGTTTCCTCGTGGTCCCACTAATAGTACAAATAAATAAATATAATAATAAATAAATATTTGACAACATCACATACATTGCTCCGATTCCAAAGTAAGTAGCTAAAGCACTTTTGTTATGGAAATCGGAGACAACGGTGGTATCACAAACACCCAGTCCTGAGCCAATATAGAAAAGTTCGTTTTCTAAATTGACCCAACCGGGGATCGAACCCGGGACCTCAGAGATGGCGACACCTTGAAAACCGGTGTACAAAGCCACTCGACCAAGAAGGTCGTCAATCGTCAATAAGTAGGACCACGAGGAAACACATGGATTAATCTAAACCCATCCATTTCCCGGATATGGATATTTAGTATCTTTGTTAACGATTAATCCTAGTTAGGTTTCCTTGAATTAGAAATCGTATTTTATACCATGGATCAACTCAAATACATTCATGTCAAGGACTTTCGGAGGATTACGCGTTTCATGTTTAGAAACGATATGCGTGCTTACGGCCATTCCCAGAGGATTAATAGGGAACAAATATGCATTGTTTGCCGATTCAAATTACATCGCCTTCACCGAATGTTGAGAATTTGATTGTTAGTAATTAAAAAAACTAAATAACTGACTGGCTTGATTTCAAAATAAATATAATAAAGTTCATTCAACAAAAAATTGTAACTTACTTAAACTTAAATACTTACATCTATCTAGAAGTTGTACGAGTGTTTATACCTACCTTAAGTTGCCAATTTTATATTTTTCGCTCTTAAAAATGATAAAATAGCATTTGAGAATATTTTACCATTTTTATCAGTCGATCCATTCGCTCAAATAAATAATATTCAAATTCTGTGCAGCATAATTTAAGCGATAAAAGCTTTTTCTATTATTTAATAAAACTATTATTCACAGAACATATCCAATATTAAAGATGAATATTTTTTCTCATGAAGAATTTTTTTCATTTCATTTTGAATTTTCATTTCTAAGCTACCAGATGGGTTACCTTCAGAAAATATGCATAGCTTTCCGCATATGATTTCATATTATTCTCGTACCTATTTGCTACAAATTCAGAAGAATGTTCAGGGTCATTTTTAATTTTTCCAGTTTATGTGTCTCGAATACACCAACTTTTCCAAGAGCAACCGTTTACCTGATGGGGGGGGGACACTGGACTCTTACAAAATTTTGCTCTTTAATGCTAAAATCTCAAAATTAAAAAAACTCTACTACTAATTATGTTCTTTTGTTTCAGTGTACGTGTTCCTTGGGGAGCATATTGCCCTGGTGGACTTCGTGAGCGTTCTCCAGCGTAGGGGGCTACTGGACCGAGGGGAGTATGCCGTGGTGGCCGTCGACGACGAGATATACGACCCTAGCACAGCTGAAATCACACACGCAGGTAATACTGTCACTTCAAACACTCGTTACCACATTGCTGAGTCACAAAGTATGTCTCCTAAGCGCTCATTTCAGGAACAAAAACAATTTGCCGAAAGAATTTCGGACATTAAAATCGACAGTGAATGTATTAATTTTTGACGTATTTTGAACACTAACCCCCTTACTAATAAAGATTGTGTAGCAGATGTATAGTTACACAATGGTTATCTCTCTGTCAAACTATTTAAGTTTGACATTATAAAGAAAGGGACAAAACACTATGTAACTATACATCTGCTTTACAATCTTTATTTCCAGATACTATTTATTCTGTTTACGTGGAAAAGTGCACTTTTTATTTTATTAACGTTGCGACCAATACCAATAATGGAAGGGAGTGTGTATTTCATTTATGTTTTAAAGTGTGGAACTGCCCTAATTTGAAACGACTTCACAAAGGACCAATGTTAATTTACCGAAACATCATAAAGGACAAACATCGAATTCGCCAAGGCCTTGTTTTTTTTTATTTATTTATTTATTACCAGGTTAACGCTTCACTATCCACGAACTCAACGTCTGTGAAGCAAAATGTCTAAAATAAAACCTATGAATTAGTTATGAAAAAAATATATAGGTAAGCCCATAAAAAATATTCTTCAAAAATTCGGATTGAACTGTAAACGTACGAATATTATTTTTATTGACCGAGCGAGCGAAGCGTCGATCGTGATTTTTAATTGGGGGGAAATGGTGGGGGGAACTTAGGGGAAAAGGGGGATGTTTGCTGTAGCATTGTCTTTGGTGGGCGATATATATAAGGAGTATTCAACCTTAATGAGGTTGCATATAGACCTCGAAAGATTAAACCTCTTTCGTGTTCCATAAATTCGAAAGTATCTTATATTACAAATATAAACAAATTATAACTTTTGTTGTATAACGTCATCCGAGTGACAGCGGAACGTTCGCGGGGGGAGGAGGTTGACCCAAACTGATGGTTACATAATGTTATATGATGTTATACATAGTTGAAACAGTGTGGGAGCGTGAATAACATATAACATTATCTAACATGTTGTAACAAAATGTTACACACTGTTGTAGAATGTTATCGTGCTACACAATGTTATATTATAACGTTATATAACTGCTGTGTGGGAGCACCTTAAGAAATGTAAAACAACTCACTATCGTAATAATGGTTGTCACTGATTGATTTGATTGATTGATTGATTGATAAACTTACGGTCTACTGCTCACAGAGCCTAGTCAGTAAAAACTACACATAAGGCCACGTGCAACTGATGTTGCAAACTCGCGGTATGAATCAGACATTTAGCATAATAATAAGTATTTTTTCTAATATTGCTTATCTTAATATAAAAATAGCATTGTGAATGCGAAAAATCTAAATTAATATATATATGTATATATATATATATAGCTGTTTCATGTTTATCGATTGTCAAAACATCTGGAAAGATGTTTCTTTCGAATGTGGAGGTATTTCCTCACATTAATGAAATTGCGCTGGCTTGCAGCGAAGAAGTAAAAAGTACTAGAAAATTTCGCCGCCCCCACTAGCGACTCGGTAGCATAATTGGTCAGTGCATTGGGCCGGATTCCCAAGGGTGCGGTTCGAGTCCCGTCTGAGGTGCTACGGGTGAGTCGATTTTTTCTAGTATTTTTTCTAATATTACTTATTTTAATAAGTAGATATTTTGTTTAAATAAAATACGATGTCAGTGCCCTACAAGTTAAATAAAAAGTTGTATTCTGAGTGCTTTTATAATTGGTTAAATTTGTACTGTTCAAATACCCTTATCAACTTAATATACGTAGAAGGCAAAATATAACTTTTTATTCGATTTTATTACCTAATAAGCAAAGAATAAAAATAAACGTATTTCTGTAATAAAAATTGTGTACCTAATGAGGGATTAGTAAGATTAAACTTTAATAACCTGTCTATAAATAAAAAGTATTTTTAATCATAAAAAAGATCTTTATGAACTTTAAATAGGAGTCAGAAAAGCGGCATTTTCTTTCTAGTGTATTATTGTCACAAAACGATGAAAAGCTTTTATTTCATAAAACCTTTTGCTTGTAAGGAGCGGTACAAAATTACGTCACCGGGTCGTAATCATAAAATGAAATATCACATGGCTCTATTTATACACTGGCCAGCAAAAAATAACTAGTCACCGACCATATTTCATAAACTACATGATAATAATAAACATATAAGACAATATCACAAACATTTCTCATATTCCAAAGTAAGAGCATAAGCTATTGTGTTATGAAAATCAGAGACAACGGTGGAACTACAAACACCCAGACCTGAATCAATATAGAAAAGTCTATTTTCTAAAATGACCCAGCTGGAGATCGAATCCGGGACCTCCGAGATGGCGATACCTTGAAA
Source organism: Catoptria pinella (assembly GCA_963556745.1). NCBI lineage: Eukaryota > Metazoa > Arthropoda > Insecta > Lepidoptera > Crambidae > Catoptria > Catoptria pinella. The sequence continues at coordinate 12,092,764 of OY750767.1, forward strand.
ACTGGTGTACAAATCACTCAACCACGGAGGTCGTCGAAGTAGTAAGGATAGCTTCATGAAAAACGTGATTCAATACACTTCAATGTCTAGTTGACTTCATAGAACTATCATGAGTTGTTTATTAAATCGCCCTGTCACCCTACGTGACCGAATCAGAAATGAGGAGATCTGTAGGAGAACTAAAGTATGACCGAATCAGAAATGAGGAGATCTGTAGGAGAACTAAAGTAACCGACATCGCTCGAAGGTTGCTCAGCTGAAGTGGCAGTGGGCGGGACACATAGCGAGAAGAACCGATGGCCATAGCGGTGGAATGGTTTTGGAATGGTAACCGCGCATGGATGACACTCCGTGGGTAGGCCCCCGACAAGGTGGACCGACGATCTGGTGAAGTTCGCGGGAAGCCGCTGGATGCGGGCCAAGCAGGACCGATCGTTGTGGAGATCCTTGGGGGAGCATAGGCTTCCCTCAAGGACTAGGACATTCACTGTTAGGTATAGACCCACCAGTAGGTGTCGTGCGGTTGATATGATGAAGATGATGATGGTATTAAATGACTAGTTATTTTTGCTCGCCAGTGTAATTATGCTCTCAACCTTACGATTCACTGAGGTAAAAAAAAATACATTATATTTTCTTACGTTCATAGTTTATTAAAATAGGATTCGATAAAGCGCGTCAAATCAATAAAAGTTTATTTTTATGTTGTATATTATTGGTTTTTAGTGAATCTTTATACATAAGTGTAAATTAATGATAATTTTATCGCTAGAGCGGAAATCGAAGAGAAATTGCTCTGCGCGTAGAATTAATTGAAATTTGGAATTTAGTGGGGTTTGATTGTACAGAAATTGGATTTTTAATTTATTTGAAGAAACCTATTTAGTTTGATTTACGGAAATAAACCACTCTACTTTCGGCCTCAAATTACAAGTCGGTGACCTAAGGAAGATCAAAAGAGTAATAAAAATTTAAATTAACGTCTGAAAACAGTGCAAACCCTAAAATTAATTATAACTTGTAATTGTGTTTTTCAATTTATTAGGGACTGTAATTACTTGCTAGTGGCGAAAAAACGTTATTATGACTAACTAATTAACTTAAAAATAATCTACTTTCCATTTCCTTCATTTCCGTTTACATCACATTTGAAAAACGACAACAACGATAACAACAAAAAAAGTGTTTTTTTTTTATATTGAGGTACTTAAGTAGGTAATGTTTTTTGTCTTTGATCTCCTCCTGAATTAATATTACTATGCCACTGAAGTTAAGTATTTTAAAGCATAGTATTATGTTACTTAAGATTCAAGGCCGTCAGTAGTACTTGTTTGGGACATAGTTCTGGTTTACAGTCAATCTATCAGGATGCCTCTCTGAAACGGAAACTGTCCCGTTTCCAAGGCCACTTTATCTACCGTGACCATTTAGGGTTGCCACTTGACAAAAATTGTGTCAGTAACAGCTCTATTATTCTCTATATTATTATACAGTAATTGTTTCAGTAAAGCACTGAAAAATATTGTGTTTATTTCGCATAGAAAAAAAATGAGGGATTCAAACAACTTAGCTCAGCTTACTGAGGCTGAGTTTGATAAAAAGAAAGAACTGTCCTTAAGAAAGTGTTAACTGATATGTTGTATCAGTATTTTATTTTCCAAGAAAATATATTTTATAAAAAGAAAGAAAGACTTTACTTATTCGTTAAAGTATATTTGGCAACCCTACCTAGCTCCTCAGATCGGTCAAGGTTTTACCATAATGAGATAGGTTGATGTTATCTAGGAACAACCGTACATAATTTGACAGTGCTCTTTGATCTAAAGGTCTTTCTTAGTTGTGAGCTTGGGGAATAGTAGGTACCTAATGGGCGCTACACACGCACAGGCCCGGCCTGCAGGCTTGGACTGAAGGTCAAATTCTTCCGGCCGAAGCTCACGTGTGTAGCATAAGGAGTGTTACTCTCCATAAGTAACATTTCAGCAATTTGATTCCAAAATTTCTAAATTTATTTGCAAGTGAGGCCGTTGGGGCGGGAAGGTTTTAGAATGGCTACTGCGCCCCGGACGACGACCGACGCTACGTGAAGTCCCTGAGCAGAGCCCCGGACATAGTGGATCGACGATCTGGTGAAGATCTTGGGAAACCGCAAAACGCGGGCAGTGCAGCGATTGTTGTGGTGATCTTTGGGGGAGGCCTGTACCCAGTAGTGGGTGACGTGCGGCTGATATGATGAATATCTTAACAAGAGTACTTTGTTGACAGATCACCTCGGACAGAACAACAGCAACGACATATTGGCATTCAGAGCAGTATTGAAGTTGACTCCTTCCTTCCCAACCAATCCTCATTATACGTAAGTAATTAATTTTATATTTTATTATAGTAGGGTAGACTAGATTCAGGTACTCATTAGCCTAAAATCTCTAGTGTTATGTCTTTTTAGGGTTCCGTACCCAAAGGGTAAAACGGGACCCTATTAATAAGACTCCGCTGTTCGTCCGTCACCAGGCTGTATCTCATGAACCGTGATAGTTATACAGTTGAAATTTTCACAGATGATGTATTTCTGTTGCCGCTATAACAACAAATACTAAAAAACAGAATAAAATAAATATTTAAGGGGGCTCCTATAAGAAGATTTTTTTTTTAATTTAAACCGTAATTGTTTGTTGTGTTAAGTGTGATTGATGCTATGTAGTATGTATACCATATTTAGTAATAAATTACCATAAGTTTGCATGCTGTTAAATACGGCTAAATAGGCTTTAAGATACTTTCTTTTTCTTAATTTTATAATAACACCACATTTATGTATCACCCTTTTTATGGCAAATAAAACAATTTTGAATTTGTTTAAATTTGAATTTTGATTTTTTTAAGAATCTATAATCAATTTAGAAAAGCGCGATCACAATTCGTGGTCTATTCATTTTCTTAGCTAAGCCAATCTAAACTTTATTTAATGTTTGTAGTAGTCATTCCACGTCTAAGGCTTAGCCAATGACTTCAATTAAATAGACGAACTGTTCAAAACTAAAATTGTGTCACAACCAACCTTCGCGGCGCATCAACTGTTTCTCTCAGTCGCTCGCAATAGACTAAAGGAGTTTTGGTGCATGCACCGTAACTTAGGCCCACTTGCAGTAACATTTACTAAATCTCGATTTTGTTAAACCTAGATGTAGCCCTTATAAAACTGTCATAATTTTAAATGTCGATTTAAAAAATTGTCATATTCGTATGAGTAAAGTCTAACAACAACAAAATCGAGATTTAGTAAATGTTGCTGCAAGTGGACCTTAATGAACAATTTTTTGGTACTGTATAGCCTGTCTAGTGTAGTATATACATAGAAGTCTTTGGGCTTAGCAGTATACTTTGATTGGTGTTTTCTTCTTTCGCCAGGACTCTTTGCCAAATGATCCGTGAGCTGTCAGCGGCGCCGCCGTTCTGCGTGCCTAACTACCACAAACTGTTTGAGGATATCTCGGTAAGTGATTATAATAATAATAAAATTATTTATTAGTTCTAAAAGTAAACACACGCACATTTATTGTTATAAATGACTTACAAAAAATCTATACATTGAGGGTTTTGTAAACATAAATTGCCTATCTATATTATTTTTAAGACATAGTCAATAATAATAATAATAATATAATAATATTTGACAACATCACATACTTTGGTCCGATTCTAAAGTAAGTAGCTAAAGCACTTGTGTTATGGAAATCGGAGACAACGGTGGTATCACAAACACCCAGACCTGAGCTAATATAGAAAAGTTCGTTTTCTAAATTGACCCAACCGGGGATCGAACCCGGGACCTCAAGAGATGGCGACACCTTGAAAACCGGTGTGCAAAGGCACTCGACCAAGGAGGTCGTCGCTATTGAAAGTAATTTAAATATGAGTATCGCTTATTTGATAATGTTAAATGTTAAGAAGAAGGTTCAAAGTAAGGCGAATACAAAACCAATAACACCAGAAAACACACAACGAACCAAAAACGAAGCCAAGACAGATGACATAAAGAAAAAAAGGGAAGAGTCAAGAACTTTAAATTCTTGGGAAACAAAAAACACTCGGCCTGATGGCGAGTTCGTAACAGTTTTTTTATTTATGTATTTTTGTTGATTAGTAAATACCAGTTACTTCTGTAAGTCATTATCATGAGTGCCTCGATTATAAATGCATCATTCTTTCACATAAACTCCGCTGCGAATACATTTTTTGCTATAAACTTTTACTTAATTATTTTTGCACCATAACTAGGTGTTCAACTTCAAGTTCAAAATTAAACCAAGTCCTAACGAGGAACAACACAGTATCAGATCACACCAGGGTCCCCGCTAATAAACGCGTTTGTCGCGACCGCTGAAAAATTGCTCTCATCGCAAGTTTAGTTAGTTCATTTTGAAACGTTCGCTAAAATAGCTTGGGCTTGTTTCGTAAAGTAATTAAGTTGTTGTTTACGCTTGTTGATTTATAGAAAAGGATAAATACTTGCTATTCGTATCTGTCTTTGATGGTTCTAGAGGTTTTAAGGATCGGTTGCCAGAACCACTGATCCCTTCAAAAGTTGTGTGTGTGGTAATTAAATAAAAAAAAATGATTAGTAAGAATATTGTCGACTTGTTGAACACCAAGGTTTCTATAATCTTTCTTATAACGATCCATTTTTGAAGAAAGTAAAAATCTATATATATTTTCCATTATCTGTGCTGTTTGAATTTGCCTTGCATTTAATATGATTTTATAGGTCAATTAAAGATATTTATAAGTTTTAATTTATTGACGATTTATTCTTTTTTTAATCCACAACGGGATAGTGTTTGGCCGTCACTTCACCTGATGTTAAGTGACGATAAGGTCGAAAGTGTAAGCGCACTACAACCGGAATCCTCACCACTGTGAAACTCTTCTATCTTTACCTCTTACTGCTGGAACACAATAATTTTTAAACTATTGTTATGGCGTCAGACTTAGGTAAGATAGTGGTAGCTAGCCAGGCGGACTTGAAAAAAGGCCGACCACCAACCAAACTGATTACAAATTGCACCCCCCTCGAGAGTCGAACCCGGGACCCCTACGTCTTACAAATGTTGACGGACCACTAGACTACAGAGGCGGTTGAAAGAGGCAAAAATGATCGTAATAATATTACTAATGCTATGATTACGTTGACTAAGAAACCAATTTCTTATACTTAACTCCAAGGAAACGAAGACTTTGCTATCAGCCCCCTGATTTGTAACATTGTTGCAATCAACTCTGACAGAAATCGCAGTTACATTGCTGCTTTATTAAGAACCAATGTGACAACTATCTTACTTAAAGCAGCAATGTAAGATTTCAATCGAGAATTGTTAGCAACACAGTTACGTAATCAGGGGGATGATAATATGAATTTTAACGCTCAATAAATTCAACTCTACACGTTCTTGAAAATAAATAAAATACCTTTGACAGACAGACAGACGGATAACAAAGGGTCTAGGATTATAATAGTTCCTTTTATTTGAAATACAAGTCCTAAAAATATCACAGATCCTTTGTCCACAGTGATCCCAAAAGTATAAATGGTTTATCCTACATAATAGCAGTTAAAATTAATTCGTTGCTCGTGATGGTTGGATCAACCTTACTAAGTTCTTGACAGCCTAATCAAACATTCAATTGAGTTTAACTTTAGCCATTAAAAATTAAACGCTCTTTACTGTAGTTGTACAAATATATATTTTACGGAACCAATAGATATTTTCCTTAATTTTTAAAGCCTCACCCGACTTCATAAGACTTGATTTTAATATTAGATGTGCGTGCTTAAATGGTAATTATGCAGATTTGAATATTATTTCTTGCTTTTTAGAGCTGTTTCTTTTTGAAGCTGTTTTGATAGCAATTTTTTATATAACACTAAGTAATATACTAGAAAATCGACTCGTCACCAGAATTGTCTCAGGCGGAAATCGAACCCGCGAATGGAAAAAAATCCCCATTTCATGTTACATTCTGATGAAAACATTTGCTATCAAATATAATAAATAGCGTTACATGAGGATATTGATCATCTTCTGAAAACAGATAAATATGTAAACTAACCTGAATCAGCAGATAATGTGTCTCAATCCGGACTGAAGAAATCTGCCCCCTGATTACGTAACTTGGTTGCTAACAATTCTCGATTAAAATCGATTGAAACCGCAGTTACATTGCTGCTTTAAGTAAGATAGTTGTCACATTGGTTCTTACTAAAGCAGCAATGTAACTGCGGTATCTGACAGAGTTGATTGCAACAAAGTTACGTAATCAGGGGGCGGGACGGCCGTCTTGAATTGTATAGCTTTTTTAAAATGGCGGTAGTTTTGCGTCAAGGATAATGTTGCCATTTCAAAAACTAAAATAGTAAAATAGTATTCGTTTGCAGTTTTTGCCGTGACAAAATCGTCATGTCCGATCGGTACTAATTTTTACAATTTTGTTGGAAATCAATCTGTATTTTAATCAATATAAGACTTAAAATACAAATTACCGGTGACGATAGGCGACACAAAGTTTCAAATGATACTAAACACTCATGCTATCCTAGTCAAAAAGTTTTCAGAATCACTTCTAACATCGGGGAACTTTTAGTTCTTAAAATAGGGTTCCCGTTTTACCCTAAATATGGTCATTATTTAAATATTACGCAAAATATTACAAAGAATAATAATATTATTGTTTGAGTTAACTTAGTTTGAGTGTTAAGTGCTTTTTAATCTTTAAAATAATTATTAGCCAGATATCATTTTTACTTATTATTGTAGAATTCAAACAGGCGGACAGAAAAAAATTGGGACAGTAAAAAAAACGCTTTTTGAAAAAGCTCGATATACAAAATCTGTTTTACTGAGTTCTATGGCCACTTATATAACTTTTCATACTTTCTTAATATGGTTTTTTAACACAAAAATATACAATTTAACTATTTAGACGGCAACTTGGTGCAACGGTAGCGGTCCTACCTTCTGCGCCAAAGTTCCCGGGTTCGAATCCTGGTAGGGACAGATGCTAGTGTAATGAGCACTAGCTTGTTCCCGAGCTATTTAGTTTATAGTACCTAACAAGCTCTACTTAGTTTAGGATAAAATAATTGTTGTGAGTTGTCCGGAAATCATTTGGAGCAGCAATTAACAAACAACCACAGAGTAAAAAAAAAAGACTATTCAAGAATAATACTATGGACTTTATGGTGAGCGAGTACAAATTAAAACGTAGTGATTACATTCTCTTTGGTACAAATCAAAGAGAATGTACAAATATACATGAATCACTGTACAAATGACGACCACTTTAAAACGTAGTGATTACTTGCTGAGTGCACCCCTGGTGCACCCCAAGTGCACCAACTGAGCAAGTAATCACTACGTTTTACACCACAGTGCACTTACGGGTAAGAGATGCTCAATGATTTTCTCTAATTTCAATAAAATATTGATTTATGTTGAGGAAAGCTAAAGTAAAATCAGAGTTTAATATTTGATTAGTTTAATCTAACTCCTTCACAAAAGATCCACCAGAAGTCAAATATTACCCATCCATCGTTTTCATATAGGGTAATTTCATTTTACCTTATACCCAATATTTCCTCATGGAGGCTTTATTGAATTCATAATAAATGTAATAAAGAGAGAAAACAGTTAAGAAACACGTGTGACATATTTATTAGAATTTATATAACATTTGCTTCGGGTGAAACTTGATACATACATTTTTGTTTGTGATATTTTACGATCTTGATGATCTTGATGGTTGATGATCGAAGGTGATATATTAATAATATTAAATATTGCGATAGCTCATTATTTTCTCAAGAGTTGAGATTAGTGAGTGCTATGAAAGTTTTTTTTGTACGAATACTTCTGGATTATTAGTGTTTTCTAAATAAATGTCATTATTTGTGTCGAAACTAGTTTTCATTTTCACCTGTTACTCCTATAATTTTTACAGAAGTGGCAATAGATTACAGTTTCAGTGCTTGAAAATTTGAAAAATGTATATAAGTTAATCAACCAATTTTTATTAAATATGATTAACTTAGAGTGATTTTTTTTCAACGTGTAGCGTCAGCTCGGACTTTGTATCTAGAGCAAACTCACACACACTGTGTTAGGTACATCCAGCTGACGCACATACAATTATATGTTATAATTTAGTATATAAGATGTACAAAAGAATAAACATAGTTCTTAGCTTCTTAGCGCTATAGCAACACTGGCTGTTTGATTCATCTCCCAAGCTAGGAGCCAAATTGGTGACCCCGACGTGATTCTGCTGGATTTCTCCGTGATCGCACATTTCAATCGGCTTTCCACAAGCGGATCCCACCGATTGAAATTTCAAAAGGCGTATAATCACGGAAGTCCTTCGTCGACCAGGGAGACAAACAGATCGCAGCCACCCAGTAACCATCAAGCAAGAACAAGCTGAGGAAAGCGCAATCACGCAGTCTGACGTAACTGTTTTCGTCGTTCGTTTTCTAGCGGATCGGTTTGGCTGGCCTCCCACAAGCGGGTCTCACCAGTCAAATTGAGAAGTCGCACATAGATTCGAACTAAACAGCACAGTTGCCTCATAGACATAGTCAAGCGCTACATCAAGCTAGCTACAAAGCAAAGCCCATCCTCTGAACAACAATGGCGTCTCCACAGCTATCAGAATCCTTAGAAGAACTCCTGTCGAGAAGAGTGGAATTTCTTGCGCGACAATTACGCGAGATGCGCCAATCTCAGCATCATATGCCGAGAGAGCAAAACATCAGAGACAGACGCAAATCGAAATCCCACTCCCACTCCAGGAAACGTTCCCGAAAACTCAAGGACTGGATGTGCTGGTACCACCGAAAGTTTGGAGATCAATCGACGCGATGTACAGATAAGGCTCGCTGTACATACAAAGCGCAGCGAAATATGCCGTCGGAAAACTAACTCCGACACTAACCGCGGCGGGAGTTGGTGTTGACGGAAAAAGTTACCGTCTATGTGTCACCGACCGAAAAAGTGGGACACAATTTTTAATAGACACCGGAGCAGACATATCTGTACTCGCCCGCACAAAGGAAAAGCCCACAAATGCCGATTACGCAATTTATGCCGCCAACGGAACGCAAATAAAGACCTACGGATTTAAGACAGTTTGCATAGATCTGGGACTACGAAGACCATTCACGTGGACATTCGTCATAGCCGATGTGCGCAGATCAATTCTCGGAGCAGATTTTCTTGCTAAAAATCAACTAAACATTGATCTAAGCGAAAAGAGATTGATCGACAAAATAACGAAATTATCGGTTGCCGCGCGCACAATGCACTCGAATGACTCATCGGTCCGCACGATAGATGTAACCGGACCCTACGCCGAGTTATTACGTGAGTTCCCTGACGTAACAAGGCCGTCGACGCTGAAAAATGCACCTAAGCATAATGTCGTGCATTATTTACATACGACGGGGCCGCCGATCTATGCAAAAGTTCGTCCATTGAACCCAGCAAAGTACAAAGCCGCGAAACAGGAATTCCAAAGGATGATGGAGTTAGGCATTTGCCGCCCCTCCAACAGTCCTTGGGCAACGCCGCTGCACATCGTCACAAAGAAAAATGGCGAATTAAGGCCATGCGGCGATTATAGGCGATTAAACGCCGTCACACTTCCTGATCGCTACCCTATACCAAGGCTTCAAGACTTTACATACTTGCTGCGTGACAAGACCGTTTTCTCCAAGCTGGACATCCGAAAATCGTTCCATCACATCCCAATTTTCGAAGATGACATACCGAAAACCGCGATAACAACACCGTTCGGACTTTTCGAATTCACGAGAATGACGTTTGGATTACGTAATGCCAGCCAAACGTTCCAACGTTTCGTCGACATGGTTTTCAAAGGGCTCGATGTATTTGTTTTTATCGACGATATCCTTATCCCATCAAGGACGAAAGAGGATAACGAGACCCTACTTCGAAAAGTTCTGGAGAGAATGGACGAATACGGCATCACACTAAACGTGGAAAAATGCGAATTCGGCAAAGAAGAACTGGATTTTCTGGGCTACCACATATCCAAAGATGGCATACGTCCGCTGGATGACAGGACTGAGGCAATATCGAATTTTCCTTTGCCTACAACAGTCCAACAGCTGCGACGTTTTCTTGGCATGGTGAATTTCTACCGCCAGTGTATACCTCACGCTGCTAACATACAAGCTGAGCTCAACAAGTACCTGCACAACTCCAAGAGGAAGGACAAAAGCGAACTAAAGTGGACACAAACGTCAAAAGAAGCGTTTGAGAAGTGCAAAGAAAGCATAAAAAGCGCTGTTGCACTATCTCACCCATCCACTTCCGCTCGTCTCGGCCTGATGACAGATTGTTCGGCCACATGTGCAGGAGCAGTACTACAGCAGCACGTGAATGGAAAATGGGAACCTCTATCCTTTTTCTCCAAAACACTGAGCGAGACACAGAAACGGTACAGCACGTACGACAGGGAACTACTTGCTATATACATGGCAATAAAACATTTCCGTCACATGATTGAAGGAAGAGAATTTACGGTTTATACAGACCATAAACCGCTGACGTTTGCTTTACACAAACCAGCGAGCTCATGTGACACGGAAAGAAGACTGCGCCAGCTCGAATTCATCTCACAATTTTGCTCTGATATACAACATATTTCCGGCAAAGATAATGTTGTTGCTGACTGCCTTTCTCGAGTGGAGGAGATTACCTTCCCTTCACCCATCGACTATGAGCAACTGTCGGCGGAGCAAGAAAAAGACAGCGAGCTGAGAGAATTGCGAAACAACCCGCACTTGCAGTTTAAAATGTTTCTCGTACCGAATAGCGACAAGGTCATATTGTGCGAAACATCGACGCGCTATATGCGACCATACCTACCGCCGCTGTACCGACGAAAAGCATTCGACATCGTGCACAACATCAGCCATCCCGGCGTCAGAGGAACACGACGCATGCTAGCGCAACGCTATTTCTGGCTATCGATGACTACAGACATCGGAAAATGGGCAAAGACATGTCTATTATGTCAACAGTCCAAAGTGCAACGTCACACTGTTTCGCCGATCATGCACTTTCCACCGGCCGATCGATTCGCACACTTGCATATTGACATAATCGGGCCGTTACCTACGTCCGAAGAATGCAAATATTGCGTAACGATGATCGATCGCTGCACAAAATGGCCAGAAGCGTATCCCGTCAAGGACATCACCGCCGAAACCATCTGCCAGATTCTACTCAGAGGTTGGATTGCCAGATTCGGAACACCGACGACGATTACGTCAGATCAAGGACGACAGTTCGAGTCCGAATTATTCCGGAAGCTGACAAACAAGCTGGGCATCAACCACATCCACACCACCGCTTATCATCCGCAAGCGAATGGACAAGTAGAACGCTGGCACAGAACACTCAAGGCCGCGCTGATGACGAAGTGCAACCGAGTAAACTGGGTCAAAGAATTGCCCATGATCCTGCTCGGACTTCGCACCGCAATACGGGACGACACAAAAGTGAGCGCAGCAGAACTGACCTACGGCACAACACTACGACTACCTGGAGATTTCTTCACCGCCAGGACGACACCTCAAGACGAGAATGGCATGTTACAGCAACTACAGCAAACGATGACGTCACTGCTATCGACACCGAGGAGACAACATACTCAGCGTAACATCTTCGTACATGACGAGCTACGAACTTGCTCACATGTATTCATACGCAATGACGCAATGAAGAGCGCACTTACACCGCCTTACAACGGCCCGTATAAAGTGCTCGAACGTCACGAGAAGTTTTTCTCCGTCGAGTTGCCAAACCGAACAGCCACTATCTCCATCGACCGTCTCAAGCCAGCCTTCCTACTTCACGATGAGCAGAGTGGCGAACTCAGCGAGGAACAACCGCAGCCGCCGCCCGTGATGAAGCCTGGACCATCGACGAGTCCTGAGGGTCAACAGCCAGCCAAGGCAAACGTGAAGACAACCCGTTCCGGCAGAATATCGAAGCCAGTCGTCAGATTTAAATTCAATTAATCCTATGCACTGAATGCAATGATTAATTGAATAAAAACAAATCTATTTTTATCGCCGCGAGTATTTTGCCTATACAGCAAATTCCTCGGTCAGTGAACAGAGTGTCATTTTACAACACCTGTTCATTAGTAATCGTAGTTTACTTTAATATTAGTAATTTGTATTTTAACTTTTAATAGGCTTAGGTAAATATACATCCTTTATTTCCCTTTTCCTTTATTTTTAGGGGGGAGTGATGTAGCGTCAGCTCGGACTTTGTATCTAGAGCAAACTCACACACACTGTGTTAGGTACATCCAGCTGACGCACATACAATTATATGTTATAATTTAGTATATAAGATGTACAAAAGAATAAACATAGTTCTTAGCTTCTTAGCGCTATAGCAACACTGGCTGTTTGATTCATCTCCCAAGCTAGGAGCCAAAAACGAAAACTTATTCCACTTTTGCATTTTATAACTTTACGCTACGCGTAATTGCAATTTTCGTAATACGTATTCTGGCGCAGTTGTCGGTCTGCGGGTCAGGTGTCAGTCCTCAGTCTTCCCGTCCGTCCGCTGTCAACCTCTGTCGTATGTCTGTCAGCCTGTCAGTCACTAGTCGAAGGAGGCTGGACGCTGCTTCAGTACCTATAACAGTTTTTCAAATCAGTTTATTTTACGTTAGTTACTTTATAACGTCACTAATGTAAAACTTTAATCAAGATGTTATTGGATACCTATGACGTAGACAACCTTAGAGTTTGTGATGAACGAACTTTTAGCAAACGTCAGCTATGAAGTAAGAAATTCAGACATTGGGTATGGTATAATTTGCATTTATGTGTTTACAAATCATAAAAGCAGTATACGTATAGGCCTCGGCGGATCTTGAGCGGCGAAATTTAATGCGCAGAAGCATAGCCGTCTTTATTGAAGTAGCAATAGTGATTTACGTCAAATAATCTAACATAGGTATTATTGAACTAAATTGTTTTAATTAGTGTCTACCACTGTATTTAATAATAAAGCGTAATTATTTTTTTAAATATTAAAATTCAGAATCATTTGTATTTTGTATAAATTTACAAGGGTGGTTTGATAAGTCCTTGACTTTGGAAAGAAGAAACACTTTTTTCGGCATATTTTGTTTTGTTTGTCTACACAATATTTTTGTAGCGCTGCGTACTCAGTCCAACGAAGTTCCTACCTCTTTAACCCATTAATTTATTCTTTCATTGCCTGAAAAATGTGGAAATTGCCATTCAGTCACCGCCTTTTGGGTTAATGAAAATCTTTGCCCGCCAAGACATTTATTCATGTTTGGTAGGCGAAACAATCTCAGCGGGCAAAATCTAGAGAACAGGCTAACTTTTCGAACTTCGACGGGTCTGCCGAACTTCAACTTAAAACAGATAAATAGAAGTAAGGAGTTTCGTATTGTACTATTCGAAGTTATTTAGAAGATATCGATGTTCGTGTGACATCATTAATTGGGGTTCGCCATTTTGGCCCGATTGGGGCTCGATTTAGTTAGCCGGTACAGGCCCTTGGAAAGTCTGCCGGGCTTCAAATTAAAACAGATAAATCGAGCCCCAATCGGGCCAAAATGGCGAACCCCAATTCATGATGTCACACAAACATCGATATCTTCTAAATAACTTCGGCGAATAGTACAATACGAAACTCCTTACTTCGATTTATCTGTTTTTCAACTTAAAAGCTCGGCAGACTCGCCGAAGTTCGAAAAGTTAGCCGGTAGGGCCCCAGGAAGGGTAATGCAGTAATTCGTATCGTAATTCGATGAGTTTTGATGTCATGAGTGCCGAGAGGGTCGACAGGGTCATTAAGAAAATTTAGAAGTTGCTTGAGTTTTATGTTTTAAAAGTAATAATCTTTTGCCAAATTTGATAAAACTATAGCGTAAAGCATTGTAAGGAGTATTAAAATTAAAAAAAAACAAATTATGTATACATTTAAATTACATTTAGTTATGGACTTATCAAACCACTCTCGTAAAGTATTGATATAGCAATAATTTAATTTTAACTTAATTTGACAGATTTTGGCACACCACAGAGTAAAGCAAATATTATTTCTTTTTGAAAAATGTTTCACCGAAACCCAACTTTGATAATGTCAGTATTAGGTTAGGTATATATGTGTCAAGTACGGTCAACATATAAACATGAAATCCAATCCTATCCGCAAACATTTTTATTTGAATAGGATAGGTAGGTATTCTTAATTTCTCTTATGAAAAATCTTACCTAACCTCAACTCTTTGATGCCAAAATGCCAACATATAATTTATATAACTTGCTCTCCAGAAAGTAACCGATACCAAAATCATACATCGTATTTGAATTATCGTATCTGTTAAAGGATATCACAACAAGTTTCGTCTATTCTAAATACTTCAAGTTACGTGTCGCGGTGTTAGTTTTTGTGTTTATTCAAAATATTAACGTCGCTAAACATAATTGGTTAATTTTTTAATTTAAGATTTAAGCATTCACAATGCTATTTTTATACAATACTCTCGCCTCTTGATTTTGTAACTCTGTTGCAATCAACTTATGATTGAAACTGACGGAAATCGCTGTTACATTGCTGCTTTAAGTAAGATAGTTGTCACATTCAATTACTAAAGCAGCAATGTAACTGCAATTTCTGTCAGTTGCAATCAAAAGTTGTCAGCGACAGAGTTACATAGTCAGGGGGTTGATTCCCGTCCGAAAATATGATATGTGTGAGTCGATTTTTTTCTAGTATATTATTTAGTATTGTATAATTGGTTAAGTTACGTCGGTGACCAGTAGAATAATAAGTAAGCTCTAAAATGTTTGCGTTGATAATTAATAGCGTGCCTATGATATATAAATAACAAAAGTATACCATCTGTTCATCACAGGGTGTTTGGAAATAGCCCTAAAAGCCGAACATGTTAGAGATACATAAAACTCCGGAAAATTATTATAAACCCTGAAAATCAATACGTTTAAAAAAAAAATATGATAAACTGCATAGTGACAGCCCTAGACCGAAATTGTATTTTGATTTTGCTTTTTAATGGGATTGGTTTTCGAAAAAAAGTTTATTTATGTCTAGCAATTTTCCATACAAATAAAAAATTGTTTTTTCAATGTTTGCACTTTTCGGGGTTGTGTGCATGGTACTCTATTTACGCTATTTCCAAACACCGCGCAAACGCATTGTGAGCGGTTTTTTTAGGTCAATGCTCGATTTCGGTATTTGAACATACACAATAAATCCGTGCACTAATTTACGTACGTACCTAGGTAGAAAAGTCTTGCCTTATCACATCACACGCTCTCCTCCGTAGCTCGACGTGGTGGCGTTATCACGTCTGTTGAGTTCTCAAATAGGCATACCAAGATTACAGCGCATCATTTTGACACATAATTATCCAATTTGAATGAAGAAAGAATACTGGGTACTTGTTTATACAGTTATTTATCGTTAATTAAAAAATAGATTCACCATCTATGCAAGAAATTGTAGATCTCCAACCAAACTTAACTGATGAAGATGACACTAAATGAGGATTAAGATCTTATTCATCATCTTAGGTGCCGATAGAAGCCGCTCACTTATATGACGCGGTGACCCTGTGGGCCAGGGCTGCCACAGCCGCGATGAGGTCCGGCCTGCAGCCAACCGACGGCGCATCTCTCATGAAACTGCTTAAACCAACCACCTACCGATCCGTGCAGGGATTTGATGTAAGTCCTATATATGCTTTTGTTATTTTACTTATAACTTCGAAGTGGTAAATGTGTTAACTACTTAAACTTATTGATTTTTTTGCACTTTTCCCGGAATCCCCAACTACTGAGGAACTGGAACTACCATTACTTGAAGATTGCTGAACAAATTTAAATAAATGCAATTTTTTAAGTTAAAATTATCTTGTTTTAAGAACGTCGTGGTACGGATTATTTATTTATTTATTTGCAAGTCACAAGTTGAAAGGATATTACAAAATTGGTAGGTATAGTACAAGTGACGCCCTGCTAGGGCACAGCAAACATGAGGGGCAACTATCGCCTTTTACTCTACTTATAAATTCAAATTAAATAAAACTTAAGAAAATAATATTCAAATTGGCACATGCATACAAACTAATAGTGACTTACTACAATCTGCAAAGGTAGGTACATACTACAGTTTGATAATATTTAATTAACATTCATCATTATATTGTTATATAGGTAATTATTATATTATATAAATTATATTGCACTAAGTAGGTATATATTTATTTTTTATTTCTATTTTGTTCATTTAATTATTTATACTGCACATTATAACAACACAAGCGACCGCCCGCAAATTCGACTGCGTGGACAGTTATTTTTCTATCCCTCGGGAACCGTACCTTTTTCTGGATGAATGGTACTATGTCCATTTTGGTACTCCTGACAATGTGAATGCAAAATTTCATGATTATCGGTTGAGTATTAAAGACATGAAGGCGTAACAAGCAAATAAACAAACTTACATTCGAATTTATACAAGGTGTTACAAAAGTACCCCTAATGCCGAATATGATAGAGAGAGACCATCAAAGTGAACAACTTTTACTAAGGGACCAACTTTGAAATCGCGAAAAGAAAATCAGCTGTTACATACAAAAATTAATTACGAAAATATCAAAATGTATGAAACAGCTGATTTTTTTTCGCGATTTCAGAGTTGGTCCCATAGTAAAAGTTGTTCAGTATGATGGTCCCTATCTACCATATTCGGCATTAGGGGTACTTTTGTAACACGTTGTGTTTTAGTTAGGATTGCTTTAAGAGCTTGTGGCAGGGCTCTTGGTATGTTCCCAAGTTGATCCCATTTTTTTAATTTTGAAAGTAGTTAGCAAGTAACTCCTACTTGTTTTTGGTTATCGTTATGTTGTTTATCGTTAATTAAACATTGAAAAAACTTTCAAATTAAAATATAATACTTATAACTTAAACAGACTTTTTCTTAATTAGTTTTATTAAAAACATTAGTAGTTAGTAGAATTTGTCTCGAATCGTGCTTCATTTATTTTATTATAATTAGGTACTTGTTTGTGCTTCTCTGATATTCAGTTCACGGAAATTCTACCCCAAAGTTACGAATCGTGGCCTATACATAATGCCTATTTACATTCAACTCAGAGGGGATTTACGACCAACTGAGACTTATATTATAACGAAGTGTCGTTATGAACTTTAAACGATTTATTATACTTATGTAAAACATACTTATTACGGCATGTACCTATTTATCGACATGGTACTTACACTGCATCTACGAGAATATGACGCAGATATTTCCAGTTCGATTTCCACAGGATAGAGTCACCTTCTCAGTTGAAGAGGAGCTCGGTGGCGCAGTGGTTTAGTGCCTGGCCCAGCGACTACGGAGGTTAAGCAACTTTCGCAACAGTCGGTCATGGGATGGGTGACCAAAAAGTTTAATATCTCGAGCTTCTCCGTGCTTCGAAAGGCACGTTAAGCCGTTGGTCCCGGCTGCATTTGCAGTCGTTAGCACCCACTAATCCGCATTGGGCCCACGTGGTCATGGCCCATCCTCATTATCCACCCATAAGAAAGGCCTGTGCCCCAGTAGTGGGACATTAAAAAATGGCTGATGGTCGAACCTTAGGAATCTAAGGAAGTAACGTATAAAATCTAACGCGCTTATACTTAGCTGCAAATAAACTAGAACCCGTGTGCCAAGATGTCAGTAAATCACGTGGTCGGTACTTTAAGAGGAAACACCACGGTCGAGAAATTCCTATTAAAAGTTGACAAAACTAACGTTTGGTAGTCCCCTGTAAACCGATTGAAATATTTTTTCATTAAAATTCAAAGGATGAATTGGCTGTGTTAGGTATTCTTTTTTTTCATAAAATAATTATTTAAAAGACATATTAATCTCCTAAAACCTAAAAAAATATAAATTGCCATTATTTACACATCCAGCAATCTTTGACGAGATTATATAAAAAAGCAAAACATAGGAACACAGCCAAATCCTTTCTTTATTTTTTATGAAAAAAGTATTTAAATTAGTTTTGGAGGAGGAAACAGGGAACTACGAAACGTTGATTTTGTCAACTTTCTATAGGAATTTTTCAATCGACCGTGGTGTTTCCTCTTAATAACTTATTTTTTTTAAATAAAAACAACTAGGACAATCGAAATCATTTACAATTTTTATTAGTTTATGTAAAGTCACATAATATCAATCTTTTACTACTTTTTAATACCTTCTTATTATACTAGAAAAAATACGACTCGCACCAGGGGCTCTATCAGCTAAAAACATTGAAGTTCATGTTAACTGTGTTTTGACAGATGTATGTGATACATTGCTACTTCGTCTTGGCACAAATAACAACTTAACAAAGAAAAATAGCAATGTATCACATACATCTGTCAAAACACAGTTAACATGAACTTCAATGTTTTTAGCTGATACCGCCGCAGATCATGTTCTCGGACGGGAATCGAACCTTCTTATTAGACAGACTGAGAACAAAACATAGGACATTATTTTACCTTGACTCTAAAACATTTCTGAATCACTTTGTGTGAAGCTCCAGTGAATTCTAATAGAAAAATCATTTTATAGCAATGTTAAACCGCATAATGTGGTTTTAAAAATAATTATTTATGCATCTATAAACAAGATACTTACAAATCTTTTATTTTTTATCCATTATTGATGAATTACCTATTTTCTATTAAATGCGATGAAGCATGAAAGTGAGCCATCCACTTTAGAATACTTATTTATTTTAAGATGTTATAACATCTCGATTTTATATAATACTAAATAATATACTAGAAAAAATAGGACTCGCACCAGATCATGTTCTCGGACGGGAATCGAACCCGCGACCTTTGGATAACCGGTCCAATGCTCTGACCGCTGAGCTACCGAGTACCGAGAACATGATCTGGTGCGAGTCCTATTTTTTCTAGTATATTATTTAGTATTATATAAAAATAGCATTGTGAATGCTTAAATCTCAAAATTTCAAATATCTCGATTTTATTTTTAATATTTAAGTTGCTATTAACTATTAATGTTATTTTCACAGTGTAACAAATCAAAATTCACGTGTAACAGAAAAGCTAGAAGACTATAAAGCACCTGTTAACAAACACAGTAATAAATAAGAAATTAAATTCCGTTTCCATAGAAATAATCTAGTATGCGTAAATATTTTAGTTTTGTCGATGGATTTTTTTATCACCACAAAATTTTAATCTACTTCAAAAACAAGCAGAGCCTTTAATATAACTGTTCACTGATTACTCGAAGACGGCTGAGCTAATATGATTCAGTTTGTTTTCATATTGTCTTTCTTAGTGTTTTGTTTTCATGTTGAAATCATTTCAGTAGTTGTTAAAAACCCTGAAAATACTTTCATATAAGTAGGTAAAAATTAATTTATAGGTATAATGTGCATGTGACTTGTCCTGAAAAAAAGACTTGAGTTGTCAGTAAAACAATATATTAACCAAACGAACACAAAAAATAAATTAAAGGAATGGCATGGAATGTGTCACCAGCCAATAACGAGCTCACGTATTTCGCTGAACGGATTTTTCACGAATGCCATTTGTTACTTTATGATGACACATTGTTTAGCTTCATGTTACATACAAGTAAATCTTTAATTTACACACGTTTAAAGGAACTTAAACCTGTAAACATGTGAAAATTAATAATAGTAATATTCGCAAACAGAATGGTTTAGGACATATTTTTAAGCAACTTTATTTATATACCAACCTAATTTAAAAAACCAGTTACACTAGTTTTTTTCTGTAGTTAGGTATTAGGTTACCTACCTACTACCTTGGTATCCATGGGAACATATAGCCATTTTACCAGGTTTTTTTATTAGGCTTTCACGTTTATTTGTTTGTTCACAATTTTAGCAAACAATTTTATACTAGCTTCCCGATGAGTTAAAGACTTAAAACTTGGAACATAAGTCAGAACTGGAAGACATTGCAATATTATGGTGTCATTGAGCTGATCTGATGATGGAGACGGACGGAAGAAGGCCACAGGAACTCTATATTAAAACCATGCTACCCCATCGATGAAGAAAGCCCAACCCCAAGAAAATAATAATTAACTTAATATTTTTTTTTTCATAAAAATATTTCTACTTATGTCTTTAACCATAATCATCACTTAGGTTGAACACTCACAAAAGAATGCTAATGATTATACCTGATTGTCTCTAATAATTCCATTTTCCAAAAGTTCGCGTGAAAACTTTCACTGCCAAGTGCCAACTAAGAGGTATATAGTACATAAAAAACTTGTCTTCAGGTAAATATGGACAGCGCGGGAGACGCGGAGGGCAACTTCACTGTCATAGGTTTGGTGGCTGATGCTACAGCGCCTGATGGCTGGAGCGCGCAGCCTGTTGCCACCTTCAGATACGCCAACTCCTCGGATCTCCTCCCGGTAAGTTAACGACAAGCAGATTGCTGATGTGCAACAGAAAATGGCGAGAAGAACGTGCAGGCCGTGGCAATCTGCACTGGCATATCGGAATATGCCAGCTCCTCGGAACTGCTCTCGGTCATATAAGTAATTTATCGAAACTTCATTAGGACTAGCGGCTGATAAAGCAGTGCCTGGTGGGTGGAGGCTAATATGAAAGCATGATTTCTTAGGGCTTGTGACTGATGATGGAGCGCCTGACAGGTAGAACCAGCAGCCCGTATCCACTTTCCGGCATGCCTTTACTCCTCGGATCTACACCCAGTTAGATTATAAGGTGTAATAAATTGTCAATGAGTTTTGTGATAATATAAACATAATAATGCATTTCTTCCCAGGAACTGGTTGGTGGCCACCAGATAGCTTGGATCGGAGGGAAGCCACCAGTGGCCGAGCCTGTATGTGGCTTCAACGGGTCCAAGTGTTCCCTCCCCCACGACCCTGGGGTGTTGTCCGCTGTGGCTGCAGTGACAGCCGCGGCACTGTTAGCAGCAGCTCTTTTGGTGCGACACTACAGATACGAGCAGAAACTCGCCTCGGTCTTATGGAGGATAGAAGCGAAAGATCTGACGTATATATCCACGTGTAACACTGATAAGGTGAGTAAATAATACATATATCTAAAAACATTGATTCTGATGGTATGCCGTATTGCTCTTTAATTAACACTACAGATAATCCCAATCAGATAGTGCTATTTTCGCGAAAGGACCGGCGTTTACTCCTGGATGCAGCACACTAGAACGCATTACATTACACAATCATTAGAACACTGAAATATGCCGATATTGCCGATAACTAGAATTTCGATCAAGCGCGAATAATCTACTGGGCGGGAAATTACCGACAAAATTGCATGTAATTCCTATGTGTCATTTCTATGTATGTACCTACTTACTCTACTTAACCTACACATCTATTGAGAGTTAGAGATGATAATGGATTTTCCAATAAAACATTACAAGAGAAAAAAGTAATTAAAAATCGATATACGAAAGAAATATTATTAAATCTGATATTTTACCCCTTCGCTTCCTATATAGTACCTATATTCATTCTAGATGTTATTATTCTAAGATTCTAGATTTCAATGTATGGAAAAACTGTCAAAATTAATAACTGTGTTTTACTGATGCTATGTTATACCTATAAATGAGTAGGCTACATAAACTCTCTCGTCTGTACAAAGACACTTGTAAATAAATAATTACCTACATAAAAATCACATTTATTTTATTTTTCTTTTTTGACAACCCTTGCACATTTGCGAAAGATAGCGTAAGTAAGTACCTACACGGGCGGCGGCACCGGCAGTGTCGTCCGATATCAAAGGCACGGGCATTTTCCAACTGTTAAAGTTATTAATTTTGCCGATAAAAATATATAATGAATATACTATTATTGTTTATTTGTTTGTCAAGGTATACTTACGTTAAGGCACAGAATAAATAACAAGTCAGTAGTACCTACTCTACTTACCTACTCATTATTTATTCTGTGCCTTCAGCCAAATCTTCTATTTTAAGGCCCATTTCTCGAAGGTTTTTCCGTGGGTACATACTTACAATGAGCCAACCTCAGGTAATTTGTAAAGCTTTTTACGTTGATAAAGTATTTTCCTCGAGTTTTGTTTTTATTGTGGACCTAAATGAATTTAATTTATCCTTGAAATAAAAGAAAAATAAAAAACAAATGAATGTTCTTGGAGTTTAATAACCGTATATGTCTGACGATTAATTTGCTTCCAGCCCACCATACCTCAGGAAATGGACACGAAACGGGCGCACACCACCCTCGCGTTATACAGAAGCAACATTGTCGCCGTGAAGCGGTTGAGAAAGAAAAGCATTGACATCACAAGAGCCATCAAGAAGGAACTGAAACAGGTACTTACTGTTACTTCGACATCAGCCATTTTCAATGCCACAAATGTAAATTTTCAATGGCACAGGCCTTTCTTATGGGTGGATAAGGAGGATGGGCCACAACTTTCCAAGTGGGCACAGTGCCGAATGCACCCGGGACTAACGGCTTAACGTGCCTTCCAAAGCACGGAGGAGCTCAAGATAATACATTTTTGGTCACCAATCCCATGACCGACCCTTGCGAAAGTTGCTTAACCTCCGCAGTCGCAGGACTTGGGGGCTAGTAACCACTGCGTCACCGATTTTCCCACAGTTACATGAAATGAAATGAACTCATTAGTTATCTCTCTGTCGGGATTCACGATTTTGCTATCAGTTATTGGTTATTAGGTGGTGGCAGTAAAATAAGGGTTTGCATTGAGAAGCATGTTGCATTACTTATTGTTTCGCAACTCATCCAAAGAAACACGTACTTCAAAACTTGTATTTATGTATAGGTATAGGTAGGTATATTTATACTTGTATAGGTAGGTCAATGGTGGGCCTTCAGCATCTGATGTTACGTGACAATATGTCCAATATACAACTGAGGATGAGGAACTGGCTATCGTAACTCCTGCCGGAACACAAAAATGTTAAATTGTTGTTATATAGCGTCAGACTTAAGCCTGCCGTGCCGATGACGCAAGCTGTCGTTGCTGTTGTTCATCTGTAAGCTCCCAGGCTGGTCCGACCTTCCTGAATTTGAATTTGCTACCCTTTAGAGACAATAATATTTACATAACATCAGTACCTACACACACATCTGGATAATAACGGAGCGTGGGTTTGTGTTTATTTTATCCGCGGATATTTTCAGAATTTATTACCACTTGCGAAAATGCCTGTTTTGAAAATATAATATTACTATCGTGGAAATAAACATGTATACAAACGACTCACTCCATCCAATGATTTACCTAGTTCCAAACTAAGTGACCGTTCAGAAGTTTTTACGCTTCTATCAAGCTAATTTTATAATACACAGGTCTTTGGTGCATAGTTCGTTGGATTGAGTGGCCGACTGAACATGTGATTAGACTCCATTGTCTGTTACCTAAATACCTGACCATCAGCCATTTTTAATGTCCCCACTGCTGGGGCACAGGTCCTCCTTATGGGTGGATAAGGGCCCACGTGGGCCCATTGCGGATTGGTGGGTGTTAACGACTGTAAGTAAGTGCAGCCGGGACCAACGGCTTATAGTGCCTTCCGAAGCACAGAGGAGCTCGACATAATACATTTTTGGTCACCCATCCCATGACCGACCATTGTGAAAGTTGCATAACCTCCGCAATCGCTGGGCCAGGCGCTACACCACTGCGCCACGGAGCTGCTCAAATACCTACCTACATTATTAAGCTTCGAAACTACAAATTAAAGTTTTTTTTATTTTAAATATGCAATCAACTTTATCCCCACATGGCAATTACAAGGGGTGACGTTACGCTACGGGAGTTGGTATATTGCTATTTCAAATTAAGTAGGTTTATTTTAATCTTCATTGTAATAAGTTAATGCTAAGTATGAAGTCCATTAGAGTTATTGTTGAAGCTTTACGAAGTTGCCGCGTCTTTGAAAGGGCCTTCTAACTCTAACTAACTTAATGACCATTTCGGGTTTTACCCAAGGCTAACACGAATAAGTTTTCTACTCGTTTGTATACTGTTGATTTTATTTTGAACAAAAGTAACGTTTCGCTAATTAATAAAAATAAATCGCTCTTTTTAAAGTATTTTTATTTTAAATCCTCTATAAAAGGTTCTGAAACAGCTTAAAATAACAATATAGCCTCTGTTTACAAACTTGTTTATTTTTTAGCAAGTGAAAAATGTTATAACAATAGAATAAAGAACGAATAGGTAGAAGGCCTCAAATAATTTGAACCACACAAAAGCATAAAATGCCGTTAATGGATGTGCCTAACTGTGTTTAGTAATTAATAAGTAGGTTAATGTCAGATTATTGGAAATTGCAAACAAACTTTGTGTATAACGCAAATTTTATTCGCATCGCAAAATATTATCTCGTCACGGCTGGCGTAGAGTGATAATAATTATTATGAGTTTAATTTAGTTGGGGTTTGATTTTGTTTTCACATCCAATTTAGAAAACGAACTTTTCTATATTGTCTCAGGTCTGGGTGTTTGTGATACTACCGTTGTCTCTGATTTCCATAACACAAGTGCTTTAGCTACTTACTTTGGAATCGGAGCAATGTATGTGATGTTGTCAAATATTTATTTATTTATTATTTATTAATAAGTAGGTACTACATAAAGATTCCAAGCTATAGTCTTATTATCTTTATACCTATTCCATACTTAATTATTACACTTATTCTCAACTTTGTTTCATACTTACCTAGGTACCTACCTATTTACTTAGTAAACTATTTTGCATGAAAAATGTAATAAGGTAGGTTTACTATGAAGATTTAAATGTAAAAATATGTAACTTACCTAATTATTAAGTTAAAAATCGACCCTCACAAGCTGCCTTCGCGTCTAGACTCGGCTTTCACTTATCATTGTGTGCATTGAAATCATTTTCTTTACATGATCTAAAAAAAATGTGTAAGTAGGTACCTACCTAACTAATGTTACCAATTATAATGTTGCTCCGTCGTAGACTTAATTCTTCATATCATACAATGATTTTCTTAGCTATGTGTTATCGAGTAGTAGACAGCGATTTCTCAACTAGTTGAAATTTATTTTACCTACCCATTGAATGTAAACTTTGTTAATTATTGTAATGGAAAATGACGTCACTTTCAATGCCGACCTCATTTTTCAAATTTTGACGACTCTGTATGAAATATACAGGGAGAAAAAAGCAGCCCTTGACGAGTTTCTTGCCGGTTCTTCTCGTTACAAGGTCTCCCGCTTAGGGTTTGCGAACCGACGGCGTAGCTTCATTGACATTCACAAGTGCTTGTAACAGCCTAGACTGAATAAATGAGTTTTGAATTTTTAAATTTTGAATAAAGCTACCTATTTTTGCTGGTCTTTCTTACCAGATAAGGGAGCTTCGACATGAAAACCTGACCGCTTTCGTGGGCGTATGCGTCGAAAGTGGTGCCGCTTGCATCGTATCCGCCTACTGCTCAAGAGGATCTTTAGCCAGGGTCCTGGCTGATAGAGACCTGCATCTGGACGATATGTTTGTGGCCAGTCTTGTGGCAGATCTGCTGAGGGGTCTGACGTACTTGCACGACTCCCCGCTGGTGTCCCATGGGAATTTGACGTCCAGTAATTGCCTTGTGGACAGTCGATGGGTGCTGCAGATTTGTGACTATGGACTACATAATTTGAAGAGTAAGTACTTATAACATTGTTTTATCGCTTTGGGTGTCAAGGATCTGGCTAACAGAGACCTATAATGCTCTTGATTCATCCACCGCCTGCAAGTGAGCTGGTGGTTCGGAAGTGGCCTCGCCAGGAGGGGGCCTCTGCATCCTCCATGACCGCCTTCCGTGATCCCACCCTGTCCCTATTGGGCTCGATAGGACGCCAGGATGGGGCCATACTCTGATTGACAGAGACCTGTATTTGGACGATATGTTCGTGGCAGATCTGGACTGTTTCTGTAAATTAATAAAATTCTGAGTTACTTACAATATCAATATTAAGATAAAGAAGCATTTTATTTAGGTATCTCTTTTCGAATAGCGCAGCATTCAATTGTCATTTCGTGGAAATAATTCCAAAATTAGGGATGCCAATGTATTGAATATGATTTAATTGCTTTTCAATGCAGACGGAGATTTATTAAACGTACCTATGTAAAATTGGTAGGTATCATTCGTTATTTATTTTATATCCTTAATGTCTCTTTGCCCTAATGGTTCAGCATCTCTATAGGTAATAGGTACCTTACACTAAGAAATTCTATGAATAACATTTGTGGTAAAAGGTTTTTATACACGTACCTGTACCACTAACTAAGAAGGTAATAGGTATGTCCTTAAAGCAACGTTGCCATCCGGTAACTACAGAAATCAGTTCATCAGTGCACATCATATTCAGTCCTGTGTGTGTATGTCCACAGTCCACACCAACACAAAGAATATATAATTTAAAACTGTCCTCTATAGGCGGCTGTACCGACGCCGAAGATGCATTAAGAATGGAAAAGCGCATGTTGTGGACGGCTCCAGAGTTCCTCAGGGACCCTAACCCACCTCCCAGAGGATCCCAAAAGGGAGACGTGTATTCTTTCGGGATTATACTTTACGAGATATTGGGCAGGAATGGCCCGTGGGGAGAGACAAACTTGACTAATGCTGGTAAGTTATAAATGTCATGATTTTTAAACTTATAGATACGTATGGATAATTGCATAGAGTAGAGATGGAGTTTGTTGATAAACACATGAGTTTAATATATTATTATTTTACACTTTGAGATACAAATGTTGATTTGATGTCTACAAGTCTGCGAGTTCAGAATTCAAAATAGACGCAATGCAACTGCTTTCGATATCCCTCAGAAATTATCGGACGAGTGCGTCAGCCCATTGGCGGGATCCTATTCCGGCCACCACTGAGCGGGTTACAAGCTCGGCCCTCGGTGCTGGCGGTACTCAATGCCTGCTGGAGTGAGCGGCCCGACAGGAGACCAGACCTGCGTCTGGTCAGACTCCGGCTCAAGGACATGCATGCTGGGATGTAAGTGGTTAACTACTGTTCCGCCACTGATTGATCACCGGCGCGTCAGTCATTGCTGGCGGTTCTCACCGCATGCTGTTCTATGGACGAATGCATGGACATGTTCATTAAATTCAGATGGGTTTTTTGGTATAACGAATCTTAGTACTCGTAAATAAAAAAGTTCTACTTCTAAACTTGGTAGAATTAATAAGAATATTATTACATTTAGATAACAACAGCCGGACAGCATACATTTTCCTTGAAAAACGACTAGCACATATTGATTTGTTTACACCTTCGACAGGAAAACTAACATATTCGACAATATGCTATCAATGATGGAGAAATATGCTTCCAACCTTGAGGAGTTGGTAGCTTCGAGGACAGAACAGTTGCTTCAAGAGAAGAGGCGGACTGATGATTTACTCAATAGGATGCTGCCGAGGTAAGATGTTTTTGAATTGTTATCTGTTCATTACTTTTCCTATTGAGTTGACGACCGCTAGGCGCAGTTACGATGTATTGTCGGTTAAAAAGTAAAATGCTAGGCATCAAAAATTCATTTAAAAAAAGTGGGATACGAGATCTATATATCCAGCGCCTCTAGCATGACCACCGAAACGCGATATGATATAACGATTTATCACGTTTAACTGCCAAAAGACAATGGATTTTGACAGTTGTGTGTCGATAAAACTCTATGTCACGCGATTATATACGTGTTTCGGTGGTCATGCTAGGGTGGCAGGCTAACTTTTGATCGGTCGGTATACTTAAAAAAAGTATGCTATGTTTCAATCCAGGCTGCAAACTATCTGTGTGCCTTTCATCCAAATCCGTTTAGCCGTATTTGCGTGATTGAACAAACATCTAAACATTTATAATATTAGTGGGATGGGCAGGAAGGTACCTTTCGTCACAAACAAGCTTTTGCTTGTTTGTCAAGAAAGATGTAATTAATTAGTCCAGCAATATTTTTTATCTGATCATTATTATCGGAGCAGGAAATGTAATTAGTAGGCTTGTAATTGTACTCTAAAATAGATTTTGTTAAAACTTTTGGGATGTGTCATATAAAAAATTCGAGACGTAACCAATAACACCTGTAACCATTCTCAAAAACAAAAAAATGGCTACCTTTTTTCTGTTTGGTTTTATTTTTTCACAACAAACATTTTTAAATTTGAGATTTTAGCATTCACAATGCTATTTTTATATAATACTAAATAATATACTAGAAAAAATACGACTCGCACCAGATCATGTACTGATCATCTTCATGGTGCGAGTCGTATTTTTTCTAGTATTTTATTTAGTATTAAACAAACATTTTCTTCAGAGAAAAATAAAAAGCTTTGTTCTAGGAAAACACATTATCCTCCTCCGGTGAGATAATAAAATTGTTACTTTTAGGAAGCGGTTACAGTTCCACGCAATTTTGCCTGCCACGTCTTGCTTATATTCCAGTTTAGCACCATCTTGTTTGTTTATCGTCGTGCGTGTGAAAATGTTTTAGGTCAATCCTAAAATACTTAGCTGTATATGTTCATAGATTATGATAATTCATGGCTTTGATACTGCTAAATATAATTTCACGGTTGTTGATGTCAAGATGGTAGAAGATCATATCACATTTCAGTGGTCATGCTAGTGGGGCCGGCGCACATAATTTTATTGTGTAAAAAAGGCATATTTATTTACTTAAATGTAGCTGGCTGTCATAGTTTATATTATGCGCAGGAAACAAATCGGCATTTGTGCACGACGATTGAAGCTAATATGGACGATGACACATTCATTCATCGGCCAACTGTTTGAAATGCCTTAAAGGTCGATATTTTTTCTCTTTCTCTCTCTTGCTCACTTGAAATTGTTTTCGGTTAGAACGGTGGCAGATGCGCTGAAAAGAGGGGAGCCCGTCCAGGCCGAAAGTTTTGACTGCGTGACCATTTACTTCAGCGACATCGTCGGGTTCACACGCATGGCCGCGACTAACACACCTATGCAGGTCAGTACATACAATTATACTTATTCAAAAATAATGGAAGCATTTGTGTTCTCAGAATAAGAATATTTTTAAAAATGCGTTAATTTTATGACGTCGCAGCCATTTTTAATGTCCCCACTGCTGGGGCACAGGCCTTCTTATGTGGGTGGATAAGGATGATGGGCCATTACCCACCACGTAGGCCCAATGCAGGTTGGTGGGTGTTAACGACTGCAAGTGCAGCCGGGACCAACGCCTTCCGAAGCACGGAGGAACTAGAGATAATAAATGTTTGGTCACCCATCCCATGACCGACCCTTGCGAAAATTGCTTAACCTCCGCAATCGCAGGGCCCGGCGCTAAAACACTGCGCCACCGAGCTCCTCGTTATGCGTTAATAACGTATTAGTAAGTAAGTACTTAAAAGTATTAGTGTAAGTAAATAGCAAAATAAACATCATTGGTAAGCACAACTAGTGGACAGCTAAGATGTACTGTGTCCCTTAACAGTCAAGTATTTTTTGATCGGGAATGACTGATTTATGCCAACACAAACTGTCAGTTAGCTAAATGATAAATCAGCTAATATTTTCTTTTTTGTTTCACTTGAATACTAAAACCTACCTTAGGTTAGGTATTCCTAATTCAAATGAATTGAAAAAAATGCTGCCAAAAGATTTCAGAGCTAAGTAATCTTAATACAACAGTATCCATAATCCGAAACAAATTCAAACATTGTGTATTTATAAACACTGATGATGTATTCGTAGGCACGTAGCGCTACGCGTAACGCGCGAACTACGCGTCGTAGCAAATTTAAGTGAATACTACGAAGTTCGTAGACTGTGAGTTATTTTGCATACGAAAATATAGTCTGATTTATTTGACACACTTTCAAAGAAAGAAGATAACAGGAAAAAATTAATATCGAAATTTTTGTTGAAGGTAAGTTCTGGATGATCGGATGGCTGAGTTTTCAGTCAAGTGAATATTTTGAATAGAAAAATACGTGTTGGTGCCTTTGCTAACTATAAGGCTATTGGATATTTAGGATAAAGGTTCTGAATTAATTTTATTTGAAGCAAATTTTATGTTTAGAAAAAAACGAAAGGGGACGACAGAAGCTGTTAGATCCTGCATTTGTAGGAATAAATATAAAGGAAAATAAAAATAAGTGGAAATTTATTTGATTTCAAGAAGACAAAAACATTTTGACGCACTAAAATGTTGTAATATGTTATAAGGAATATTAAATTAAATAGACAAGAAACTTATATTTCTGAGAACCAAATTACTCATTAAAAGATATTATATATCCTTATTTATTCAATCAATCGTACTATTTATACTGAGGTTAGGTGGTGGTGATGTGGATGATCTAATAATTTAAGCAGCAGATCGATGATCCCTTTTTTTCCGTATGAGGTCACAAATAAACAAAATATTTAAAATGTACTATTTTTTAGTTGTTTTATTCAACTCTATAGGTAGGTAGGTATTATTATTTTTCACTTTACGCTTTTGACTACAACAAAGTTACGTAAAATCGTTCTCCTTTGATGAGTTATTGTTATGAAATCTTTGTCTAAACAGACTTAACACAACACAACAAGATAATTGTAAACACAAAGTTTTCATGCCTGAGCAATAGAAATTTCTCCGATACGAACTTAGAACTTTTGTCGAACTACTTAATGACTATTTGATTACAATCATGACCGAGCAGTACCTAACCTACGGAAAGGACGACAAAAACATACTTTGAAAATCTCGAACAGGTCTTAAGATTGATCCTTTGCGCTCAATTTGTTATAAACTTGCCGGGGGAAGAAGCAGAAAAAATAATGACGTCGGATTTTTATTGACTTTTGTTTACGAAGAAAACATTTCAAGAAATGGGCGCTTAGACTAAAAGGGAGTAAAACAGTTCTTGCCGAGCTAGGTTCTTTGAGTTAAGTTTTACCCGGTAGGTACTTATGTACTTACAAGCTATCCCGATGACGGACGTAGGGTTTTCGAAGCTTTGATACAGATTTCAACTTTCAAACTTTCGTAGTTGTTTCTATTTATTACCCTTAAGTACAAGCAGTAGTTTTTCTAAGAAAAGGTAGTTAAACTGTTTAAACATTTTACCCAATAGAATGATGACAGACAGAAAAACTAAACCTTTGCTATCTTAGGGCTATACAGGGCCGGATTTAGAGGTGTGGAGGCTCCGGGACAACAGGGGAGTGGAGGCCCCTAATTATTTTTCGAATAGGTTATATAATATTTTTCTTGCAAAGTGTTTCAAATGACACACACCGCTAGTAATAAATAATATTAATATCAAAATTACTAGGTATGTTTTCAAATCGTAGTATTAGGTAGGTACTCTTTCGTTGTGTAAGATTCTTTTTTTATAAATACTATTTATGTGGAGGCCTCTCTGTTGTGGAGGCCCCGGGCAGTTGCCCCGCTTGCCCTCCCTTAGATCCGGCCCTGGGGCTATACCTAACAGCACGGTGCTTGACACCCCGGTCCCGTAACCCTTGTGTGTTACAGCGGGCCATTAGGAGGTTTTTAACTGAGAGCTCAGAACTCGCCGGCCCCCTCTTGTTGGATCGGAGAACGATCTTGACGGAGTGGGTCGGAAGGCGATAAAACCGCGTTTCCTCTTAACAAAAAAAAAAGGGCTACACCTAACAACCAAATTAACCTACATTATCATTGGGACCAGTGACCCATCCAATGTCATACTTAACAACTTAACAACAGTATTTCCAGTCTAGCCGCAATATTATATGAAAATTAACGTAAAACAGATTCTATTTGAATAATAATGAGTGTGATAAATCATGTCTCATTGTCAAACAAAAAAGAATATAAATATTAATATGAAAAACAGTACAATGGGGACTTGAAGATTTTCTTTTCTTAATATGGAATAGTTTAGTTACCTAATCAAGCGTATTTTGTATTGAATTAAGGTAAGTGCCTTGTTGTTTAGTTTTGTTTTATTCTTTGTTCGCAACCAAGTTGCGGTTAAGGAAAAAGTTTTCTTGATTCACAACTGGTTGCGAACAAGAAACAAAAATTCTTTATTCACAACAGACGATTGCGATTCGCAGTTAGGGTCTTTCGATATACCATTCTAAGTTCATATGTAACGAACTGTCTATTGTCAATTAAGGCCGATTTACACAATGATTGTTCTTTAAATAGTTAGTTAATTCTTTAAATAGGTTTGTCACTGAATATTTAAAATACGATTGAATACCGAAGTTCATTCACCATTTGGACGTTGCTTGCCATTTTCCGATTAAGTAAGTAAGTAGAAAGACAGTTGAGCTTACTTACTTACTTATGGATGTGTAAATCAGTCTTTCTTTTAATTGTACTTATTTACGCTAGGGTTTGATTATACACTAGGTCTTTTACCCTCATTCGGGTATGATAAGGGAAAAAATATTTTAATACGAATTTTTTGGACTGGTTAACCTCTGTGTGACCGCACCTTTATGTTATTTTCCGTTTATTAAGAAACACTGGTAGGTAAGGTATATTTATTATACATAAAGTTTTGGTCGACCAGCCATTAAACATTATTTTCAAACTAAACCAAATGTCATACTAAATAATACCTATACAAAAAAAAAACCTTAAAAAAATTGCTGTAAAAAAACAACAGCTCTAAAAAGCAAGAAATAATATTTAAATCTGCATAATTACTATTCAAGTACCTACGCATATCTGATATTAAAAAAACGTCTTTTGAAGTCGGGTGGGGCTAAAGATATTTTTCTTTTTTAATCATTATCGTGGTTTCTCTTTCTCAATTTGATTTTTTAATTCTTAAAGCCCCACCCGACTTCATAAGACGTTTTTTTTAATATCAGATATGCGTAGGTACTTGAATAGTAATTATGCAGATTTAAATATTATTTCTTGCTTTTTAGAGCTGTTGTTTTTTTACAGCAATTTTTTTAAGGTTTTTTTGAAGGAGGTTTTTCTTTTTAATTTTTAAAAGTTTTTTTTATTTTTAACTTTTTTGTGGTAGGTATGTATAAGTAAATGTTAGCGATGATATAAATATATTTTATTCATATTTCACACATTTGAATGGTATAATACGCCTAGTAACTCAATATCCACTTTTCGCACTGTTAATAGGCAAGGGTCAGACATGGGGTAGGTGACCAAAGTGTATTATCTCGAGCTCCTCCGTGCTTCAGAAGACACGTTAAGCCGTTAGTTCCAGCTACATTTGCACATTAACACCCACCAATCCGCATTGGGCCCGCGCGGTGGGTTATGGTCCATCCTATTCATCAGCCCATAAGTAAGGCTTGTATCCCAGCCCCAGTAGTGACAATAAAAATGGCTGATGCGAAACCTTCCAATACCGTAGAGTAATCACTAATACACTATCATATTTGATTTTGAAGAGTTCTCTTGTGTATCTTCGAAGTTCAAGGTCCAATGTGCAGGAAATTTTAATGAAAACACCCTTAAAGTATCCCCTTTCTAACAAAACAAGAATTATCTCAATCGGTTTATAAACAAAGAAGTTATGTCTGAAGATCCGTTGAAACTCGTGCAAAAGTTACCTAAAAAATTACAGTATTTTCAGGATTACTCGAAAACCACTGAACCGATTTAAAATTTAAAAAAATGGGACCACCTGGGGAACAAACCTAATAAAGTGGCGTTTGAATCATGTCAATCGGTTCAGCCGTTCTCGAGTAATCGGTGGACATACATAAAAAAAAAAAAAAAAAAAAAAAACAAATAAACAGACGAACATAGAACCTCCTCCTTTTTTTGAAGTCGGTTAAAAACAACTGACTCGCACCAAATCATATTCTTGGACGGAAATCGAACCTGCTCTGACCGCTGAGCTTCCTCAGTTTATTTCTAAGTAGTATATTATTTTGTAAGTAACGGCCGAATACTCAAAGGCTTCTTATCTAAAATCTTTAGTTAAGGTCTCCTTAACTTTAAGGAAGCTGTCAGTTTCATAGTTTTCACAGAGTTTCTGTGAAATCTGACAACTTTTTTGAATTTAAGGTGGCCTTAACTTTAAGATTCGTATGAGTATTTGGCCGTAAGTAGGTAGGTATTGTAAAAAATAGCATTGTGAACTAAAATGTCAAAATTTAAAAATAAACCACATATCATTTAGGTACTTATAATAATTGTTGTCCGACGATTTCGACGTAGTTATCTCCATGCTTTACTTCAGAAAATCTTGACAGTAGGTAAGTATTCGTAGGCGCTATGTCTGCCCTTGATTAGTTTGACATTGGAGTATTAATTATAATATAATGTTCAAGCATTATCACATTACTAATAAACATCTGCGGAGCTATTACAAATTCGCAGAGAACGGGGATTATTTAAGTAAATACTTACTTAGATACTAGGGATCAATGCAGATTACTTATTACCTACACTACACTAATACCAACTCGTTTAGTTTATGAAATTGCAATAACACCCTTCTATTTCCGTCGGTGGTTAAAAAAGAACCTTCGCATCAGATTTTTAAAGCAAACGATCTATTTTTCTTTGGTCTTGCACTCGGAAGCCTTGGATTGTAATGGAAATTGGAAAGATAAATTGACCTTTCATGATCAATAAACGGAGGTTAACGGGTAGGCGGGCGAAAAGGAACTTAAACACGTATTTCTTTTTCTGAAGTAAGATTGACGGAAGATGTCGGTAATGTTTTTGTGTGAGGGTGTAACTTTGAAACTAGTTAGTGGATCAGGGGGCTGATTATGTAACTCTGTTGCTAACAATTATCCATTGAAATCGATTGAAACCGCAGTTACACTGCTGCTTTAAGTAAGATAGTTGTCACATTGGTTCTTACTATAACAGCAATGTAACTGCGATTTCTGTCAGAGTTGATTGCAACAAAGTTACATAATCAGGAGGCAGATCACTAGATCTAGGTACATAGAGCATCCTATATGGATCCGTCACAATGGGAGGTAATGGTAGAAGAGCGGTCACTGTGGAGACGTACCTACTGTGAACACTAAAGTGATAGAGTATGAACGGAAACGAAAAGATGAGCTCGTTTCTAAGCCGGACTACCACATTTTTTTTTATGCCGAAGAAAACGCATTTACGCGCTTCCCCTCCCGCAGGTGAGCGAGAAGGGGGTACGTGGGGCTCACCAGGAGGGGCCCGCAACATTCAACGTTGCGGCTCCCTCCACGACTGCCTCCCGTGATCCCACCCAGCCGTGTGGCTCGATGGGATCCCGGGAGGAGGGAATACCCACTAAAAACTCCAGCACTTGCCCTCGCGCCGCCGGTTGGCCCTGAGGGTCCCCTGTGGAAGTCGCCTCATTAGACCCGGCGGCAAGCGGGACTACCGCCTACGGCCTATCATTATTATAATTATGTCGGAGGAGTGCTGATTTGCGGCGATTGTGGATGCACATTCAAAGCAAAAATTGGATAGGTCAGTCACCTGAGAGCACTCGATTGACGCTCTCCATAGATCCCGAGTCGCTGTGACCGAAAACGGTCGGGATATTATTATTATTATAAGTAAATAACAAGTCTAAAACTTGTGAACCTAATACGTCGTCGGTCATTCCCGACAAATTGTACACAATAGATATTCTATTGTTATCCGGCCGCATGCGGCAGCTCGGGCGTTGATGAATTAAAATCATTTTCTATTAACAACAACAAAACCTCTGAAGGCGCCACATTCCGTAGGGAATCCACATTAAGTTAAAGGGCTACGTTGTTTTTAACCGGTTGCTTTGAATTTGCCTAGAGGTATTTAGATCTATGTCTGTGGGTATTAAGTATTTACATGAGAGAGCGACGCAATTTCAAAAGCTATTGTTTGCCATAATAAACAACGCAAACAACTTATTCATTATAATAAGTCCTACGTAATTGTATAAGTTGTATGTTAACGCGAAAAGTTGTGTTTTCATGTTATCTAAACTTTTGCAGGTGGTGGAAATCCTGAATGACCTTTACACGTGTTGCGACTCCATCATTTCATACTATAACGTGTACAAGGTAATTTGTTTTTTTTTATATGATATAGGTAGGGTCACATGTTCATCAGTTAGCCACTCGGACACAATCAACCAGCTCAATATTTC
The DNA here is from genome assembly GCA_963556745.1 of Catoptria pinella. NCBI lineage: Eukaryota > Metazoa > Arthropoda > Insecta > Lepidoptera > Crambidae > Catoptria > Catoptria pinella. The sequence goes on from OY750767.1 coordinate 12,129,047, forward strand.
GTAAATGCGACACTGTCAACTCGTGCCGCCGCGTGATTTACATGTCAAAACATGCCCCCTCCCCCGTCCCCAGTTGCCAGAGAGCTTGCCCTAACGTCGGCTGTGTGAGGTCGAATTTTGTGTTTTTTAGTGGAAAAAGTTGAAAAAAAAACGTCAGCACTTTTTCCTTTCACTTCTTTTTGTATAATATTTTGCAAATCATTATGTGTCGGCTGTGTAGACTCACTAAGCGTGCTTCATTTACTATTTGTATTAACTGAGTAGAGACTCTCATTAAAAAATTAGCTTAGCGTAACGAGTTCGGAAGGAGGGTGTTCTACAAATAACCAAATTTCTATGTCCAACAGTCAACCATGGGTAATTGTGTACTAACTATTGTTAACTGTGTAATTTTTACATTTCTTTTTTATTTTAGATGGGATGTAGGTACTAAGTAACAAAAACGAAAAGAAGGAGGATATTCAGCAGGACGCTATAAAAAAAGCAATTCAATATGCTAATAAAATACATTGATCTCTTACTACATTTATCTCTCTAGTTATATAGAAGGGTGGCCACATGATTAAGGACACCAGTCGATTTTCATACAAATGAGGTAACTTTGAAGCCTTGGTTCTCCGCCAAGGATTGACCAAGCCGTGATCTGATGATGGCCATCCAGGTAGTGAATGTTCCTCCATTCTAGATCGATATACACAACCAACTGATCTATCAGCATTCTAAGAGATGTAAGGATATGTATGTTTAAAAAAACCGCAAATTTAGCATAAAGATGTATGGAAATCCTGAAATTGAAAACTCTGATCCTTACATCTCTTAGAATGCTGATCAAATTCTTTCCCTGGGTGGCCATCATCAGATCATGGCTCGGTCAATCCTTGGCGAAGAACCAAGGCTTCAAAGTTAAGTACCTCGTTTGTATGAAAATCGACCGATGTCCTTATTATGTGGCCACCACTATCTAATGTGCGTGATAATTAATAAAATATTATATTTGAGATGTATGAAACCTAGTGACATAAATAATATAAATAATGCTTTTAAACTTTTAGAGCCAAGAAATATTCCAAAGCAAAGAGTCTTATTGTTCATTTTGTAATCACGTTAAATTGTTCGTAATTATTATAAGAAAGTAATATTTTGTGTTAATTTTCATAATAATACTGTTTAATAAACAATTAAAGGTCTATTTCATAACATAAACTGTCATTATTTAATGACAATTAATTTGTCATTAAATAATGACACGTGACTAATTGTGTACCCCATGGTTAACTGTTGCAAACCCCCCCGGTTAATAGTGTACGATAGTGTGGACATAATTAGCCAATTCTCATTTTTGAACAAAACTTTGGTATAACAAAAAGTTAAACTAAAAATAACATTTCTTAAATGCCAATATGTAGCCAACAAACCTGAGTATTGGGTAGAATAAAAAAAAGGTTGTTTTTGATGAATAATTACGATCTGTAAAGGTTCGAATTTTATGTGGTTAACTGTTCGACAGGTCACCCTACCTACTTACTATGATAATTTTAAATTAATTATACTACTTAATCGTTATGTCAAAATAAGCCTTAACTTCATATTAAAGTGGTTCACTTTTCATACTAAAAATATAATTTGTGCATCGATCTTTTTTTTGAAAATATAATAATTTATATATGAAAAAAATTGTTTCATATATAAATTACGTAGAAATCGACGTGAATTTTTTAAATTAATATTTTATTTTTATTTTCATAATATTACGTACCTACTATGATAATTAGTTATGTAAATAGTTATGTCAAAATAAGTGAACTTCATAACGATTATCCATAGAGTTACGCCCCATGGACCCGCCCGCAGGATAATTTGCGATTTTGTTGACATTTCATAAATTATAGATTCAGATTGATGTTACAAAACCTCCTTCAAAAAACCTTAAAAAAATTGCTATAAAAAAACAGCTTCCAAAAACAGCAGCTCTAAAAAGCAAGAAATAATATTCAAATCTGCATAATTACTATTCAAGTACCTACGCATATCTGATATTAAAAAATCGTCTTTTGAAGTCAGTCCCAACTGGGGACTAAACCTGATAAACTGGCGTTTGAATCATGTCAATCGGTTCAGCCGTTTTCGAGTAATCGGTGGACATACATAAAAAATAATAAAAAAAAAACAAATAAACAGTCGAACATAGAACCTCCTCCTTTTTTTGAAGTCGGTTAAAAAGGAATGTATTATGCTTTTGGTTTTTACACAAACGAAATTCGTAACGCTGAAGAATACTATATACCTACTTATATGCTTTTTAGGGTTCCGTACCTCAAAAGGAAAAAACGGAACCCTTATAGGATCACTTTGTTGTCCGTTTGTCTGTCTGTTTAAATATTATACTTGTTATACATTGTAACACCCAGACCCATCATAGAAATTAAAATTCATCTTTTCAATTTCTGCCTGGCCGGGAATCGAACCTACCTCCTCTTGTGTGATAGACTGGCATGTTAACCAATGCACCACTCAGGTCGTCATAATAAAATAGGGATACTAAAAAACTCTTCCTTCAGGTGGAAACCATAGGAGATGCGTACATGGTAGTAGGAGGGCTACCGGAGCGCTGCTCGCGGCACGCTGCTGAGGTAGCTTCGCTCGCATTGCATGTACTGGACGCAGTGCCTAAGATACGCATGAGGCACATGCCTGCTGCGATACTTCACATTAGGATAGGTAAGTACACGTCAGCGGCACGTCAGACTATACATGTTGACCTTGAGACCGTCTTTATGCCCTACGTAGTAAAAGCTGTTTTCGTAATTCAACTGTTTAACTTACCGTGCTGTTGTGCGTACCTAGATGAATTTTAGTTTTATCCTCTTTGTATACCCGGTTTCTGGGGTACCTACCTACTTTAACGAAGTTTATCTGTTCGATAAGGGGTCCACATTAACTGGTTTAAAGATAATTCTTTTATTTTAAACCAAATCCAGATAATGTGGAACCCCTATCGAACAGATAAATCTCCGATAAACTGCATAAGAAACCGGGCATTAGAGAAGAAGGTAGCTACCAGTAAACTACACAAATTAGGTGGGCACATGCACATTATTTTAGTGTGCGTCTGCACACTCTCGTATTGGTGCGTAATACGAGTGTGCAGATGCACACTAAATAAATGTGCTTGTGCACGCCTAACAACATCCATAGCAAAACTGTCTTCGTGAGATAGAAAAACTACCTATACCAGTGGGAACGACACCAGTGGTGATGCCTGGGGAATAACCGATATTATCTAATCTGAAATTGGCTGTTCCATACATTCTCGAGTGAAGTTGCAGCGGATCACCGTCTATTGTCAATTTAATCGCATTGTACCTACCTTTTTATAAGTAAGGACGTAAGTCTCAAGGGCACATAAATATAGGGGTAAATAAATATTGTTACCAAAGTTCAAAGAAAGCATCCTTGATATAAAACTGTGTAATACACTAGTAGCATTGTTATTTTCCTTTTACAAGGCGATCCTCATTGAATTTCTTGTTTTTATATGTTCAACACATCTACTCTTTGAATACCTTAGACATCATCTTTAGAGTTGCCACCCTTTTTTGAACTAATAAAGTACCTACCTACATTGGTTGCTAAAGGTAGAAAAAAAAGTAAATTGTATGGAAATAAAGTATTATTTATTTTTACCTATAAAAACATACTTTTTATTACTTTTGGCAATTTATCCTAGAGAAATAACAAGCCATGTGAAATAAAGTATTTTCACGTAGGTACTTTATTTTCCTCATAAAGTATAGAGTAGGTACAATTACCCCGAAATAAAGTATATACTTTGTTATAAAGTACGGGTGGCAACCCTACTTTATTTCTCGTTATTCCTTCAAAACATATACCTAGGTATCATTCACGTCATGGTCAGGTGTTTCTTTGGTTTTGTTATGATTGAAAAATAATACCTATCTACTTAGTCTATGAATATAGAATAGCCTTACATAGTTATTGATATCCTCAATATGTAGTAAGAATACAATAGACCAAACCATAAAGTAAAGAACTAGGTACAATATATTGTCAGGAATCCACAGCGGCCAATGTGCAGCAGGAGTGGTAGGCGTTAAGATGCCTCGCTACTGCCTTTTCGGGGACACCGTAAACACAGCTGCCCGGATGGAGTCTAGTGGGGAACCGCAGAGGATCCACATCAGCAACGACACCCACAAGCTCCTCAAGCAACATGGGGGATACCACTTCAAAGAGAGAGGCGTCATGAATATCAAGGTGAGATTGACAAAAGTTTGTGAAAGTACATGGCTATGGTCTTTTGCGGTAATTCGATAGCTGGAAGTTGGTAGAGCATCTTAAGATAACGTTTTCATCCAGTGGCATATAAAGGTAGGTATATTGTGTATCTTATTTTTTTGTACGATGGTGTTTTGGAAGAGCGGGGCCTCCTGACACAGGCATTTCAGAATGCCTACTGGGTTGGTCCCAATCACTGTTTATATTTGTAACTCCGATAAAAAGCATAATTTACTATTTCTTGTTACAAGGGCAAAGGAGAAATGAAGACATGGTGGTTAGTCGGAGAAGACCAGGAAAGACGAAGCAGCTTATACAAACCTCGTAAGTATGTTACTATTAAAAGTAAACAATATTGAAGATATTATACTGAATAACGCTCATGATTTATTTTAGAGCCCAGCTTGGATCGAATGAGCAACCACGATGAACCGTGGTGGAGTCCACAAAGGTCGATCCAGAATATCCGGGACAGGGCTCGTCTCTCTTGCGGAGGTTCCCTAGGGCCAGGATCGGCTCTATCTTCACCCGGCCCGCCTGCGTGCGCATGCTTCGTCCCTCCCAGAGACCACCACTCAGCGCCAGTCGTGTCCTTCTGTGAGGACTGACGTTAACCAACAGACTGCCACACACTTCAATACTTCTGGATCAAAGACGAGCGAGATTATTCGTCACGCACATTCGGTAAAGACAATTGGTATACGAATTTTGTGAAACCGAAACGGTTCGTTAGGGATTTGGTGTATCGGGAAAATATCTGTAAGTCCTATAGTATTGTTTACGAGTGTGACTTCCACGAGCAAGACATCGAAGAAGGTGCAGCTAAAAGAGCCAGGAGTTTGGCCGCTTTACAGAGGCTGTATTCCGCTGATTATGAAAACTGGCTTTGATTCGATTGAGACAGTTAGGCATAAGTACTAGCCGATCAAATAAGCAAACTGTAAGGCGCGATTTTAATACCAGCACCCCTACTCTCGACGGGATCGATATCGTTCATATCAGGGGCCGTACCGGCTAACGCATCGAACTTCGGTAAGTCTGCCGAGCTTCAAATTAAATTCGATAAATTGAGCCCCAATCGGGTCAAAATGGCGAACCCTAATTCATGATGTCACACAAACATCGATATCTTCGGCGAATAGTACAATACGAAACTCCTTACTTCGATTTATCTGTTTTAAGTTGAAACTCGGCAGACCCACCGAAGTTCGAAAAGTTAGCCGGTAGGGCCCCAGGATCGAATAAATGTCAAAAATCTGTTATTTTGGTACATGAAAACGGATTCCACAGTACCGATTTGACGTTTACTCGATTCGAACTCGATCTCGATCGCGTCGCGTCTAGCCCACACCCCAGAATAGTGGTGTGGGCTATGTAAGGGTGTTTTGTTATGCACTTCGCCTATCTTACATTATTAAAGGCTAGTAAGTTTTAACTTCAATTATGAAATCTGAACCTGTAGCCAATGTCACTTTTACAAATATTCGCCATCACTTCGCTTCAGTATGGGATGGGATTGACATAAGTTTTCGTTAACAATTGATTTTAAAAACGTCAAATGGTCAAATCCATACATGTTTTGAAAGCGAAGCGAGAAGTAACGAAGATTTACAAATGTTACTTTGGCTAGGGGGGCTGAAGCAAACATTGACGATCGAAGAACGAATCCGTCCATTTTTATAAAAAGACATACTGGGTCCGTTCTAAAACTCAATTAGCAACATGTTAAGGCTAATTTACATGAAAACAAACTTAATTAATTAATTATTGGGTACCTAATTATCCACGATTTGATGGACAGACCTTGTTGATTGTAAATTATAAGGTGAGGATAAAGGAAAGTTAATTAAATGATATTAATTAATCAGAGATGGTCATACTCAGGGTAGGTCCATGTACTTACGAGTTTTATTGTACTATGCATGAATTTGTAAATTAAATTTATTCCTACTGACTTCAATACGAACTGATAAGGGAATTAAAGTAAATCGACAGCTTTATTTGGCATTTATTAGATAAGAGATATTATAAATTTTATTTACGTAAGTGTAATCATTAATTAAACGTAGGTAGGTAAGTATGTAAGTAAACATTTTTGAATGTATAAGAGAAAATTACATTAAGGCTTCGTTTTTTGTAAATAAAGGACCAACCTTAAACGAAAATGTAGCAAAAAATTTATGTAATTAATGTGTCGCAGCCAACTGGTTTAATCAGTCAAGTCACTCGATTAACGGCCTAGTAATTTAATTTTCCTTATGTTACAATGTACTCTATGCATTTAATGGCAGGATAATTTGCTGATTCACAAATCGTGCACTAGTTGGCGCACTACCGCTAACTTGGCGCTATTGTAGATGTAGATCTGTCATTTTTTTGTTTGCTATCAATGATTGTATGTTGGAAGCGATTTTTCGTTTCGTTCTTCGAACACATTTTGGTTTTCTTTAATTCGTTTACTGTCAAACTCCCATAATAATTATTATAAACCATTTTTAGACATAATTAAAAAATAACCAGGAACATAACATGACCCATTAATTATGCACACGTACAAAAGGCCTATATCTACAGCGGCGCCACCAAGCGGAATAAATTTTCTGTCATTCTGCCATTAAACATGAACAGCGCCGTTTAATCAACCGCCTAAATGACATTTAGCCAATACGTGAAATACGTCTAATATGCGTCTAGTCTAATACAAAACGGAGTTGTCGCAGCGAACTGGTTAAAACAGCCACTCAATTAACGGCCTATTCATTTCATTGAACAGCGCCGTTTAATCACCGGTTTAAATGACATTTGGCCAACATAATAATAATATGCTTAGGCTGTATGCGAAAAATTACACAAAAACACCTTTACCCACATGCTGTTGGTCATATAATCCAATAAAATTTTAGTCAACATTCTCTTCAAAACGTCATATAACAGATACTATTTACACTATTTTTATAACCACACACTTTCATTGAACCATATTCTCGTGAAAACATATTTTAACCTCGTTAAATCGTGAGTAACACCAAAAATATCACTGCTGGACACTGCTGGTCAACGCCAAAAAAGGCTAGGCTGTTAATTGAACGACTGATTAAGCTAGTTGGCTGCGACAAATGTATGTGTATGTTTTAAAATTCGCCACTCTTTCGCCAACCCACACTTCCTAACTAAACGATCAGACAATGCTTAACAAGCACATTAATTTTTCCACTTGTCTAACAGTTTTGATGACAAGCATCGTTTCTAGACTATTAAAATGGCTTCACAAGCAGGAATATTTAATTTAAAAATTATTAGGTATTGATTTCAAAGAAATCTGAGTGCCATTAACGGACGGAAGTGGCGCTGTACTTACCATTTAGAACTTAACATTTGTACTTAATAATACAAACGGATAGTTTTTCGGATAGGTCATAGGATGTGACCAAAATAGGAGATAATACAAAAGGAAATGAAAACAAATACTAAAAGGGGAGTAATCATAAGATTCATGAGTATATCTATGTGAAAACAAATATTTTATATGGAAAAATAATGCTATTTTTTAGCTAGTCTTATTGAATAAATGTAAACAAATGTTACATTATATGTACCTAAGAGATTACATTTGTAATCCTCCAAATGAATGTTCTTATTTATACTGTTTGTTTGAATAAAACCTTTTCTAATAAAAATAAAAATACTTTTATTGACTATATTAATGTGCTTACCTCATTCATACCTATAGCTTAAATATTATCACAGCTACTATCATCATAATTACTTACATAATTACTTTGGTGATAAATATTAAATACCTACTAGCATTTCTAAATAAACAAGTAATACTAACAGTTAGCGACAACTAATAAGTAAAGCTCTGGTAAACCACCAGTAAGTACCTCAGAAACCAGGCACAAGCCAAAAAATCTAGCCTTTCTAATGGCAACCCAAACTATACAGGGTGTTAGTAGCACCCCAACAAAAACTTTAAAGGATGATTCTAACCTTAAAGTTAAGCAACTTTCTGAATGGAACCACTTGTCGCAAACGAATAGAGATTTTGATTTATCAATGAGCATGTATGCGTAACAACTCGATAAAATCGCGGGCGCGTGAGCGCGCGTACAATAGCTACGCCCTTGCAGTTGCCGTCGTGACCGCGAGCAAATAGCTGCTGTTGTACATACAATGTGGGTTTATAAAATTTTGATATTTTGAGACGGAAATATAATATTCTGAGTCTATCTGAATTTATTCCAGTTCAGATAGACTCAGAATGATGACTTTTTTAAATTTAGATTTTTCGCATTCACAATGCTATTTTTATATTAAGATAAATAATATTAGAAAAAATACTAGAAAAAATCGACTCACCCGTAGCACCTCAGACGGGACTCGAACCCGCACCCTTGGGATTCCGGCCCAATGCACTGACCAATTATGCTACCGAGTCGCTAGTGGGAGCGGCGAAATTTTCTAGTACTTTTTATTTCTTCGCTGCAAGCCAGCGCAATTTCATCAATGTGAAGAAATACCCCCACATTCAAAAGAAACATCTTTCCAGATGTTTTGACAATCGATAAAGATGAAACAGCTATATAACTTTTTTAAATTTAGATTTTTCGCATTCACAATGCTATTTTTATATTAAGATAAATAATATTAGAAAAAATACTAGAAAAAATCGACTCACCCGTAGCACCTCAGACGGGACTCGAACCCGCACCCTTGGGATTCCGGCCCAATGCACTGACCAATTATGCTACCGAGTCGCCAGTGGGAGCGGCGAAATTTTCTAGTACTTTTTATTTCTTCGCTGCAAGCCAGCGCAATTTCATCAATGTGAAGAAATACCCCCACATTCGAAAGAAACATCTTTCCAGATGTTTTGACAATCGATAAAGATGAAACAGCTATATAACTTTTTTAAATTTGGTTCGAGTCCCGTCTGAGGTGCTACGGGTGAGTCGATTTTTTCTAGTATTTTTTCTAATATTATTTATCAGAATGATGAGTCGACTATGCCCTGAAAGTTTTCGCTAGGGTGCTACTAACACCCTGTATATGTACAACATGACATACTCCAGCTACTATTGTTTCTTTAATCGTAACCTCAACTCCATTTCCAAATACGCCTTCAAGGAAGGGTCATCCACCATTTTGAGCACTTTGTCTGTGATTTCTGGACCAGCATCTTGCATTTTCTTTGCTAATGCTTCTGCCCAAACTATGAATACACAATTGGCACAACCAGTACGACAACAGGCTGTGGGTGGGTCATCTATGGAGGCCTGGAAATAAAAAAAATTGTTATATAAATAATAATAATAAATAAAATAAACCGTTCTTGTTAGTTGCTGATAAACTTATATAAAAATTTTAATATATTTTAAAATGCGGATTAAGCATTCACTTCATTCTCCCGGCCCACTTCCTCATACTGCACCCCCTGCGTCGCCCTTTTAGTATGGATAGCAACACAATGCTTCATTTTTATTTCTGTTGAACTATTAGACAGAATGGATTTAGAAAAAACAAATCAACAACCCTTGCCGTATATAATTATATACAAAGTGTCCTTTCAATTATTAATGAAAAGAAGCGAGCAATTGGCCTGTTATTAGATATGAGCAAAGCATACGATAGAATTAAGTTTGATATACTGCTATCTAAATTACAAGGGATAGGCGTAAGAGGTATTACGAATAAATGGTTTGCTTCTTATTTGAACAACCGAAGTCAGTATGTAGAAATTGATCATCACGACAATATGACAGGTTACACAACTACTATACGATCCCAAAAAGCGGAAGTGTCAATGTCAATTCCACAGGGAAGTGTGCTCGGATGTGTTTTGTTTCTAATTTACATTAATGACCTGCCTAATGTCATCAATGTACCTTGCTCCTTGTTCGCGGATGACATATCTATTGTAATCCCCTTTGAAAACGACCAAAATCATGATATTAATAATACAATACATAACACATTGTCGAAAGTAAATGAATGGTTGAATGAACATAACTTGCTGATTAACTTCAAAAAAACAAAAATATTAGAATTCAGACCTCACCAGAGAAACCCATTAAATATTAATTTAAAATTTAATAACACAAAACTAGAACAAGTAGATCATTATCCTCTTTTAGGAATAAACATAGATTCAAATACAAACTGGAAAGAACATATCAATAAGGTTGCCATTAAGTTATCAAGATTTTCTTATGCATTAAACGAACTAAAAAAATTAACAAATATAGAATCAGCAAAAAGTGCTTATTATGCTTACGCACATTCCTGGCTAACCTATGGCATATTGTTGTGGGGAAATAGTACGGAAGTTATTAAACTATTTAGACTACAAAAAAGATGCATAAGAATATTGGGAAATTTATGTGTTATGGATAGCTGCAAACCGTACTTCACAGAATTTAATATATTGACATTACCATCCCTATATATCTATGCTGCCTGTGAATTTGTCAAAAAACACCCTGAATTCTTTCCACAACACTACCGTCCACAATACCTAAGACCACAAAATAAACTAGCCCAACCAACCTGCAAATTTGAAATGTTTAGAAGTGGCCCCTTATCCATGTGTGTGAAAATTTATAATAAGTTACCCCGTAACATTACTGATGAAAAAAACTTAAATAAATTTAAATTAATGTTGAAAAACTATCTAACAGATAAATGTTTTTATTCACTGCAAGAGTTTTTAGAACATAACGATAATAAAGTAAATAGATAGATAGGTAAGAAATTAAGTTTGTTACAATAAAAAGTTTTAGTTTTTCAATTAGATGTATCTAGATTTAGAAAATAACAATATTATGTTTGTAAAACTACTGATTACCTACTTAAAAAATATTCTTATATAAGTATCTATAAAGATATACTTTTTCATTGTTGCTGTGCCCTTGCAGGGTTTCATGTTTGATTCTGTTTTTTGTAACATCTATGTACTACAACATGAAAAGTGCAATAAAAATTTTGAACTTTGAAAAAAAAAAAAAAAAAAAAAAAATATTTACAATCATTATTTGTGTTTCTATAATTATTAAAAGAGAAAAGGTCAGACACAATGGCTAACATGATTTGTTATTTAAGTTAATAAGTTAATGACACTGTTTAAAGAAGAAAAAAATGAAAAACAATTGAAAACGCCAAATGATGTTCAAGATCTTAACATAGATTAAAGTCAATTAATCACAGTGCTGACCCGCTTAATTATTCGCACTCAAGTCGCACTATATCAGATAAAAAATATGATTACATTTTTGTATATAGCACTGTTAGCTGTGATATCATAGCAGTCGACAACAGAATGAATGTTGTGACATTTATGTAACTAACAAACTATTTTATATTTATAAGCACTTAGCAAACCATCAGACAAGTTAAATTTTGCAGTGACTAAAAAATTACTCAAATATTCAATAAACTTAATGTCTAATATTTAAATCATCAATGTAAACATTAGCTTTTTGTTCTAGCTGAATCCGTTGGTCCCGGCTGCATCTGCAGTCATTAATACCCTCCAATCCACATTGGGCCCATGGTATAGTACCAATAATTGTATGAATGGAAATATATAGGTAGGTAATAACCTACTTACATCTTTTGATATTCTCTCCAGTTCCTTTTGTTTCTCTTCTTCCGCGGATGAAGATTGGGGTGTGCATTGTCTTACTTGTTCTTTTAATATTTTCACTGTAGTATTTCGGAGCAAGGGCGCACTGAATTTCTATAAATAACAAAGAGTCAAAAGTTGGCACTGAAAAATGACAGGTACAACCACAAAATAAAAACGCATTCCATACTTACATACATTTCTATACAATTAAGTTTTCATGTTTTTCATTATACTAACATATGTAGTATGTACGTATGTTATGTGCACAATTTTTTGTATTTTATTTATGTACGGATGGATAGACAGACAATAGCACAAATTATATATAGTTATTGTATTAAAGTACACAAATAATATAGTTTTGTTTAGGTTACCTAACTACAGATGACTGATGTGATGTGATGAATGAAAGTGATGAATTTGTTTGAATATAAACTAGACTAGCTAGTAGCGATGTGCCGCTACGGCTTGATTCGAGTCAGTCTCGATTCCTGCCTTGGACTCGCCTACTCGAATACCAATTTATTTTGATTCGAGTACGCTGGACTCGATAATCGTGTCAGGAAGAATCACCGACCACAGGGGTATACCTGTCCCGTCTGCACCACACCGTCACTGCGGGGGACGACCGGCGTCCGGCGGGTCTATCGGCTAAAAACAATGAAGTGTGAACTGTGTTTTGACAGATGTATGTGATACATTGCTACTTCGTTTTGACGCAAGTAAACAATTACCAAAGAAAGGTAGTAATGTATCACATCGATTTGTCAAATCAGAGCGATTACTATAGCAATGTAAGTTAGCCGATAAAGCCCCGGGACTTGACAAAGTACATCAAGAAAAAGGCCAACTTCTGCTTCATAGTCTGAATTAGACTAGACTCGAGTCAATTCGAGTAATGGACTCGAATCGCGGAATCACAGCGGAATCGCGGAAAAACAGCGACGTGACGTGATGTGCCGCATCACTATATACCACAGTACCTACCACAGTATGTAACGCAGATTAGATCACAATGCACTTGAAGTAAAGTTAACAAGGAGTTTTTGGCGCCATTTTGTCGAGTTCGGTTTGGTGTCTATTTTAATTATTTTCATATTGATTCATAGTGGATATTGTGTCTTAAAATTGGTCCAGTTATATGGTACAAGTGTCTACGCAACTGAACAATATGTGGGTTAATTGAAATAGGCGCGATCTTGGTTGTGTGAAGCTGAGACTTTTATTGGAGTGGTGGCTTCCTCAGCAGAACTAACCGAGTAAACTGTCTTGATATACTTGGTGCCAAATGCTCCAAGCAGCATTGGAATGCGATGCACCCGCATTCTAATGAAGAATTAAACAATATCTACCAATATCTACCACTGAACTATTTAACGAGTTTTTGGCGCCATTTTGTCGAGTTCGGTTTGGTGTCTATTTTAATTATTTTCATATTGATTCATAGTGGATATTGTGTCTTAAAATTGGTGCAGTTATATGGTACAAGTGTCTACGCAACTGAACAATATGTGGGTTAATTGAAATAGGCGCGATCTTGGTTGTGTGAAGCTGAGACTTTTATTGAAGTGGTGGCTTCCTCGGCAGAACTAACCGAGTAAACTGTCTTGATATACTTGGTGCCAAATGCTCCAAGCAGCATTGGAATGCGATGCACCCGCATTCTAATAAAAAAATAAACAATATCTACCACTGAACTATTTAACACTTGACACTGGCAAAAATTACTTCCAAGAGGAAAGTAGATTGCCATAACAAAAAAAGAAGAAGAACTACTTAACCCTTTCATTGCTACTTAGTTTTTAAAAACATCACCTTGATGCCACTTGATATTTTTCTGGATTACAATAGGAAAGATATATTTTAAAGTTTTTTTTAATTAAATAAAACTATTAGATAACAAAAACCCGTCTAAAAATGCTATACGCATCAAGTGCGTTGGTGGCACTGAAGAGGTAACCATAATCACCAGTGCCATTCAACGCACCATTTGCGTCGGCGTTTGAAAAGCGTTATGCAACATGTGTTTTTGATCAGTTACAGAACGGTTGCACTATCCGAGTCCGCTCACCTATGCTCGGCAATGATCGCCGAAATAATCGTGCAGCCCTCTACACACTCGTCATCGCCGATTTTTTTTTTCATTTTTCTTATGTTCTTCTTCTCTTAGTTTATGTAGGTGAATAATATTTTAGGGCAAAATAAAAAAGTAAAAAGTAAATGAAGACATTATTTATTATTATATAAATCAATTAGTAGTTGTGGAACGCTTTGAAGCAATTATTTAAACAAAATCCGTATTGTTCGGGGCAATCGGGACAGAAATACGAAGTGTCCTTTCTGACTTTGGATATGAGCCAGCACTGCCTACACCGACGTCGTAAAACTTTTCTCTTTACGCCATCACTCTTACGGGAACATTGTTGAAGAACATGCACTTTATTTTTTTGAACTATATTCCGCGTTGTATCTTCTCCATCAATTTGCAACAATTTTGTTATAATTTCAAGACGGTAATCATAAAAGCTTTTTTTTGTCGAAAAAATGTTGTGCAGCGTGAACGAATTGTACAGCATTTGCTGGAACACGTGAATCCCCAACTTCTTGTACCAACGTACAGTTTTGTGCTCACACGAATAATACGCCAGCATTTGATCTTGGTGGTCGATCCCACCCATATATTTGTTATATTGTACTACAATTTCAGGTTTGGAGACGGTTTCACCGCGTCGAGTAGTTACATTGATCATATCGGATCCGAATTGTGTTGAAATCATTAAGACATCTCGTCGGTCTTTCCATTTCATCACACAAACACCACTCTTATTAAATTTTGCAATAGAGTCGCCACGTTTCAATTTACATTCTAAGATTTCTTTTGGATTACTTTTTCGATTAGCACGTAGCGTACCCGAACAATATGTTCTAAGAGTCAATAAATTTTCTGCCAGATTTACTGAATTATAAAAGTTGTCCATGTAGACAGAATAACCTTTATTGAAATAATCAGACAATAAATTTAACACAACTTTCTCAGTATGATTAGTACCCCCCACTAAAGTGTCTGAAGCACCTGCATAAACAATAATCTTCATGACTACCCCATATTCATCGGTCAGTATGTATAGTTTTATTCCATAGGGATGTTTTTTTCCTTTTAGATACTGACGGAATATCAGCCGGCCACGAAATAAAACCATAGATTCATCTATTGCCAGATTCTTGGATGGGCAATAAATGTCTGCCATTCGCTGGTTGAAATATCTTATTAAATCATTTATTTTTATCAACCTATTGTCAGACATATCATCACCTTCAAAATTGAGTGATCTCATTATCAACAGAAATCTATTTCTGCTCATACATTTTGAAAAAATTGGTAAATTAAACAGAGGATGCGTTTTCCAATAGTCTGTAACTCTGTTCAATTTAATAGTTCCCATGTGAAACAAAATGCCAAAAAATGTTTTCATTTCTTGAACAGTTACGTCTTTCCATAGTCTAAGTCTGCTTTTGGGTTCTAGTATATTCGACAACAATTTAGACGCGTAATTGTTAGCCTTTGCGACTATCATATCAAAAAACTCATCAGTCGCAATCATTGAGAAATAGTCGAATGGTTCATTTGTTTCCGGTATAATTTTGAGTTTTTTTTCATATCCCTCAAACTCTATAGAAGCTAAAGTAGGATCACGTTCACTCATCCATTCTTCATCGGTTGATCGTAATGTTTCATTATAATTTATATTATCATGTTCACTCTCGTCAGAAGATAAGCAATCCTCTGACACGTTTTCTTGGTCACTTCCTTCATCAAGATCGTCATCATCTAATTCCAGCAATCTAATAAGGTCTTCTTCAGTCCTTATTGTGTTAGAGGATTGGCGGGCCTTTATCTCAGAACCTTTGTCTTCCACTTCTTCGACGTTAAATATATTTTTCATTTCAGCCATTATTTTCGAATCCTGCAACGAATGATCTAAATCTACCTTATGCTCCAGGCTTTTTGTGTCAACATTGTCCTCAATATTTTCTACCTTATCAGTTAATGTTTTTTTGCTATCGTGTACGTCTTCTCTTTGACATGACTCTTGATAAACATTGTTCTCTGTATTTTCTTCCAAATTAGTTAATTTTACTTTATTTTTGTGTATTTCTACTTTTTGACATTTCAGTACTTTTATACATGTAGTCCGTCGTAATCCTCCTCTGGTTCTAGCACCACTTCTTAAAAAGGAAAGGTTCTCATTGGCTGGAGGCGAATGTAGAAAAGGTGAAAATTTACTAGTTGAAGGTTGCGGTTCTATTGGAGGTGTCTGACTTTGAAGAGATATGTCTTGATATGATTTGCATTTATTGTTACTCTGATGTATAAGTGATGTACAGCATTCGTATGATAAATCTGTCAGAGGTTCAGCTAATTGCTCAGGATCGTGTACAGGATCATCATTTTGTGATCCAAAGAAAAGAGATTTGGCACGTTTTAATCTTTTAGTTGTTTTAGGTTCTGTTACCACGGTTTCAAATCTGAAAAATTACATAATAGTTACCGAAAATTAAGATAATTATTTGAATGACGTCATTCGTAAATTAGTATAAATGCTTACGCTCGTGGCGACGGTACTTCGTGAATTGTGTTACGCCGTCTTGGCGTGATACTACTAAAACAAATAAAAATCCATTAATTATGAAAAACTTGATCAAATCAATTTTATTGCGTAATAGAATCGCTTATTACGATTATTTCTAAAATCACTAACCTCTTGCTCGTATTAGGGTCATTTTTTTCGTTTAAAGCTGCCTGTAATATATAATCGCTTCTTCGTTTCATCTTTCAAGGGTTACTGAAAATAAATGTAGGTATTAACTAAAATCATTTAAACTTATGATTCATCATCATTATCATCATCATCATCATCATCATCATCATCATCATCATCTCATCATCATCCCAGCCAAAACACGTACACTACTGAACAAAGGCCTCCCCCAAGGATCTCCACAACGACCGGTTTTAACTTATGATTAAAATGTGCAAATTTTCCCTAAAATCTCCAAGTGTTCGTCTAAGTATATACTTACACGAATAAAACTTTGGTACAAGTTTATATTTATAATCAGTTAAAATTTAGTTACTAACTTTAAAATGTCACTTATATTTTTAATTCAGTAAAAAAAATATTTATTTTAATTTGCGAAATGTTCCACGTGCTCATGCAATGCATAAAACTATCCAATATTACTTTTTACTTTATGCCAATGAACGCACCATATGCGTTCATGACGTTTTATTTTAAAAATACACACTGAAACTTTAAAAAATAATAATTATTAAAAGAATATTGCTTACCTTTATCTCCCAATTCACAAAAATATAGTGATCACTCAATAAAACTCGAAGATATTGCAAAATCAAAAGATACCTAATCTGGCTAACGTTTTTTTCATTGTCAACACGACACTGACAGGATGAAGCTAAAACCGCCAGTGTTTTCACTCGTAAAATATAGTTCTGCAAGTCAGTGTTGCCAAAGATATAAATAAATTTCTACTGTTATTAATTGAATGCTCAACAAAAGTCAATGGTAACCCAACGCACATGGTGCGTTGGTGGCATGACGTAGTAATCTCGATCAACGCAAATGGTGCGTTAGTGGCAATGAATGGGTCACTTGACACGAGAGTTTTTGGCGCCATTTTGTCGAGTTCGGTTTGGTGTCTATTTTAATTATTTTCAAATGGGAACAATATTTTCTGTCACCTAAGTTTAGATGTGTCACTAATCTGCAATACCCAAATTATAATATCTATCCCCAAGAAATATATTTGTCATCATATTTATCAAATCTGTCTCTAAGTATAAATCACCGTATTAATGTAAATATGTCTCTTAAATTATAGTTTGATCACTTTTTTCTATAACCTAAATATAAGATCTGTCCTCTAAAAAGTAAGTCCCTGGCAGCAATAACATATTTGTACCTAAAATAGTAAATCTATCTCCTTATAAATCTAATCAACAAACATTTTAATCGTTCAATCATCAAAATAATAGATGTGTCACTTAATTAATAGAAAAATTCCTAAGTAGGGGCGGAGTCAAATTGGCGGGCTGTGAAAATTTAAATGCACTAGGTAGGTTAGGTTAGGTTAGTGTTTAGACCACTCGCAGCGGAGCGAGCGAAGCGAGCGAAGCTCCATAAATATCAGGATCAACTAGTTTGGCCATAATGCTTATATCAGGATCAACTAGTTTGCTCTAGCCTAAACTGGTTTATCCTATCGGGCTTAGGACAAACTATGTAGTTTGGTCTAGGCTATACCAGTTAATCCCATCGCGTATAGGAAGAACTAGTTTAACCTAGGCCAAACTAGTTTGTCCTGAAAATCGGGTTTGGCCGGTAACAAATATACCTAACTAACTCGCACAGCTCGCACTTGACTGCAGTGTTTTGTTTAGTTTTAGATAAGTAGTGTTTTTGTTTCGATTTTAAATGTAAATTATATGATTACAACCTATTGTAGTTTAATTTTATTAATTGTACCCATATTTTCAAATTTCAGTTGAATTATTTATATTATTATTAAATTTAGATTTTTCGCATTCACAATGCTATTTTTATATTAAGATAAATAATATTAGAAAAAATACTAGAAAAAATCGACTCACCCGTAGCACCTCAGACGGGACTCGAACCCGCACCCTTGGGATTCCGGCCCAATGCACTGACCAATTATGCTACCGAGTCGCTAGTGGGAGCGGCGAAATTTTCTAGTACTTTTTACTTCTTCGCTGCAAGCCAGCGCAATTTCATCAATGTGAGGAAATACCCCCACATTCGAAAGAAACATCTTTCCAGATGTTTTGACAATCGATAAAGATGAAACAGCTATATAATTATTAAATTTAGATTTTTCGCATTCACAATGCTATTTTTATATTAAGATAAATAATATTAGAAAAAATACTAGAAAAAATCGACTCACCCGTAGCACCTCAGACGGGACTCGAACCCGCACCCTTGGGATTCCGGCCCAATGCACTGACCACTGACCTGGTTCGAGTCCCGTCTGAGGTGCTACGGGTGAGTCGATTTTTTCTAGTATTTTTTCTAATATTATTTATCTTATTTATATTATTTTTCAATGATCAAATATATTTTTAGGTAAACATTTTTAATTGTTTGGTGATTCAGTTTTAGCGACACTTTTATTATTTAGAAACCCAATATAATTATTTGATGATTGATATTATTTCCAAGTAATTATTAATTAATATTTAGGTAAGCGTTTTATATTATTTGGTGATTAAATTTAAGTGACAGATCTACTATTTTAGGAACAAATATTATTTATTAGGTCACTGAAAATGCATTTATTAGGTAATTGATAAAATCATACCCTTTTCAAATTGATTCATAGTGGATATTGTGTCTTAAAATTGGTGCAGTTATATGATACAAGTGTCTACGCAACTGAACAATATGTGGGATAATTGAAATAGGCGCGATCTTGGTTGTGTGAAGCTGAGACTTTTATTGAAGTGGTGGCTTCCTCGGCAGAACTAACCGAGTAAACTGTCTTGATATACTTGGTGCCAAATGCTCCAAGCAGCATTGAAATGCGATGCACCCGCATTCTAATGAAAAATTAAACAATATCTACCACTGAACTATTTAACACTTGACACTGGCAAAAATTACTTCCAATAGGAAAGTAGATTGCCATAACAAAAAAAGAAGAAGAAGAAAGTTTTTGGCCGATACCGCCGTAGGAGCAAAGCTTGACCGCTTGACATCAAGGACGTAGGTATAACGTGATTACCGTGGTCAACAAAAGTTGGCCACGCCCCCAAATAGTAAGTGGTGGTGGTAATTACGTGTTTATTGTGTGTTACTCATTAACTTTAATAACGTGCTTGATAAGGCATGCTTGATCTTCTAGGAGCTCAATTAGGCATCGTTTCGATGTTTTCACGCGCGTTCTTTCTGGACGCTTCGAATAGACCATATTACTATGACTTCTTGGTTGTGTGTTCGCACGGGTGATGTTTTTACCGCACGATTTTTTTATATCCCGAACGGAAAATACCGACATAAATGCAACAAAGGGGAAACGTAAGAGATGTTTACACGAGCGCTGTTTTTAAAGCACGATTCCCCGAAATGGGTCCAGTGTGGCCAGATAAGGCGATTTATCGCAAATTAGGCTATACTTACCTCAAAAGTTTTTAGGCCATGGGCATAATTAAAGTACATTCTGAATTAGCAAAAAAATAACATATTCACCAGTCGACCATGATCAAATCGTTTTGAGCATTTTCTGAGGCAAGTTGGCTCATGAAGATGTAATGTAATCTATGGTGGTGATTCGTACTCAGTTCTCTGGTTCTGTCGTTTGCTGTCATGCATGTCATGTATATTCATTCATCTGTGCATGTCGTTCACTTTTGATCTGTAGATTTTACAAATTGCTAATTTTATATTATCGTGATTTTATGCAAAAATCTCTGTTTTGGTGCTTATATTCTCAAAGTAACGTGTAATTAAGTGGGTATTGTTAAAGGTCTTATCCAATTACGTAAGTATACGCTATTTTAATAGATTGAAACGCTACAATATTAGAATGAATGATAAGCCGTACCAATGACTCCGGCTGGGTTTGCGGTTGCGTGCGAGTCACGAAGCCGCTACTTAACGTATTATTGTCGCGGCTATTTAGCTTGAGTCGCTGAACTTTGCTTGTGTAATAAATATCTGTATGCTTCCTTAAATAATAAAATATATCACTTATACTATTGTGAAAGTTAATAATTAAACTATTCTTCCTTTTCCTTATCCTGTCGGCGTGCTCTTGAAATTGTCGTTATGATTTAGCAAATATATATTCTGCATTCATCATCCATTGAGCAAACATATATTACAGATTGGTTTTCATATTATTTGAGGTTAGTGAGCTTCTAGAAAGTGCAGTGAGAACCTGAAATTAGGATGTCCAAGATCTAGCTAGGGGGTGTAATGATTAAAAATAAGTAGGTTTTCAGTTGAAAATGTCTGGTGAACCTGAGGTCGCACGCACTCCTGAGGCAGGCGAAGAAACTGAAGAAGAAGAAATCAAATCTTCATACAAACCTCCCCCAGAAAAGACGATTGAAGAGATCCTAGCTGCTGACCAAGAAGATGAGTCTCTACGAAAGTACAAAGAGGCACTCCTTGGTCAAGCACAGAGCGGACTTGTTATAGTAGGTATGTAACGTAATGTAATGCAGATCAAGTTATAATTATTTGTTTTGTCTGTGACGGCCTGTGTTATAAACTAACTTTGGCTCAGTTCTGTAATAGTAGGTAGCTGTTGAAAATAGTATAACTACACTTTACACTATAGTGTAATGTGGTTATGCTATGTGGTAGTTATGTGTCACGTGTATGAGAAAAAAGTGTTTGTCTGGAAATCCATATTACAGGATAAGTCGAGGCATAGTTTTAAAACAAAATGCAGTAATTTGTGTTTATTGTTGTCTATGGAAATTAGTAATTTAGTTAAGCTGAAACTTGTGTGAAGAGGAAGATCAATTATGCAATTTATTAATTTATTACTTACTCTACTGTGTAAATGTCAATTATATTAATCAAGAATATACTATATATATTTTTTTCATGTTGAAGTCAATGTTATTCACATCACATGGTTTATCAATTTTAATCAGGCTATATGTCAGTGATAATGTTCTCAATATGAGAATATGTGTATTGGCTTTATCTCATAGTAGATAACACCTTGTCAAATGATGATAAATAAATCTCCAATAAATACTTCAAAACATAGGAACAGTAATAGAATAATGCAACTACTTCTATGATGCTCTATGATAATTAAAATATTTTAAAATGATGTGTCAAACAAAGTTAATTGTTCAGAATTTATATGGTGCGGCTACTTTTCCTGATGTAGGTACTGCACTCATATTATTAGTACAAAATTAACATATTCAATTGATGAAATATTCAATTGAGATAACGGCTAAAAATAGACTTAAAAATGGAGTTTGCTATATGATTCCAGTTACATTGTTATAAATTTAAAGAGTTAAATTACACACAAGTTAAAGAGTTGAACTGCGTAAACAGGTTTATTATGTAGGTAGGGCATAAAGATGGTCCCAAGGTCAACATGAGTGGTGGCCACATAATTAAGAACAACAGTCGATTTTCTTACAAACAAGGTAACTTTGAAGCCTTGGTTCTCCGCCAAGGATTGAACTAGGTGGGATCTGATGATGGCCTTCTAGGAAGTGAATGAAGGAGGTTCAGATCGCCATACACACCCAACTGATCTGATCAACATCCTAAGAGATATAAGGATATGTTTAAAAAAACTGCGAAATTATCATAAAAATGTATGGAAATCCTGAAACTGAAAACTGTGATCCTTATATCCCTTAGAATGCTGGTCAGAGCAGTTGGGTGTGTATAGTGATCTGAATCTCCTTTCACTTCCTGGATGGCCATCATCAGATCACAGCTAGGTCTATCCTTGGCGGAGAACCAAGGCTTCAAAGTTACCTCATTTGTATGAAAATCGACTGGTATCCTTAATTATCTAACCACCTCTGTATATCTGATGTGTCATTGCTTGTTGAATTATAATCTGTACTAACTAATACCTTTTATGTTCTTTCATTAGAGCCCAATGATTCTCGAAAGGTGATAGTGAAGAAACTGGCTTTATGCGTGGTGGGGAGAGACGATGTGGAACTTGACCTGTCAGGAGATCTAACAGACCTCAAGAAACAGGTAAGAAATATATCCCCTAAAATCTAACCTAAGTAAGAGAAAGGCATATAATGCTATTAAATTGGTGATCTGCGGCAACTTCAGAGCACTTGCGGTACAGTCACGTCTAAAAATATGTATACAGTTTAGAACTTCGTCACTTTGTTGTAGTTGACATATGTCATTGATATCTGTTCAAAAAAGTAATAGCTCTTAGAGTGACAAAGTTCTAAACTTTATACATATTTATAGACGTGACTGTACAAAACGAAGTATTTTAATCTGTAAAATTTACTCTTTGCCTTACATTCTCGAGTGAAGTTGCAGCCGATCACTGTCTATTGTACAATGAATCAGCTTTGTGACTGCAGTCATGCTAATTACAGTAACAACTATACATTTTTATACAAATCAATTGTGAGCAA
This sequence comes from Catoptria pinella, assembly GCA_963556745.1. Taxonomy (NCBI): domain Eukaryota; kingdom Metazoa; phylum Arthropoda; class Insecta; order Lepidoptera; family Crambidae; genus Catoptria; species Catoptria pinella. The sequence continues at coordinate 12,152,164 of OY750767.1, forward strand.
ATGTGTTCACTGTGTATAGCACCCAAGTCCATAATAAAATTCATTGAACTCAATATTAATTGTTACCAATATTAATTGTAAAGATATAAAAACAAAACAATTGATTTATTATTTCAGTATTAACATATTATTATAATTAAAAAAATAAATGCTTTATAAACCCATTATGATTAGCGATGAGGGTTGCCAGATGGTATACCTATAAAATCCTGACATAAAACCTGATTTCTTCTAAATAATCCTGAAATTATGCTAAGTTGTAGTTGTGTTAATTATTTTCTGAAAATGGCCTTGTTGATTGTTACCAAAGAAAAAAATTAAAGCAATCTTGATTGCTGTGGTTTGTTTTAAGTACTATAATGTAAATAATTAAAAAATCCCGACATTTTCCAATTCCGGCCGGAATCCTGACAGGGCCCAAAAAATCAGACGTCAGACAAATCTTGACGTCTGGTATCCCTTGTAGCGACCCGCCCCGGCCAGTTATTTGGTCAGTGCGTTGGGCCGGAATCCCAAGGGTGCGGGTTCGAGTCCCGTCTGAGGTGCGAGCCGATTTAATCTAGTATTTATTTATCTATTATTTATTAAGTAGCACAGTGAAATGCAAAAAATCTAAAATTTGTTAATAGACCATGAAGGTTGAACATTTACAATCATTCTTATCACTAATAAGATGACTCCGTACCACTGCATCATAAAAGTTTATTTACACTAGTATCAAAATCATTAAGATTTCAATAGCAATGAGGATGCTTGCATATTCAGCGGCTAGAATAAATTTAGGTACTATTTATCTATAAATAAAATTAAGACGTTATATTAATCAACTCAAATACAAACAGCAATGGCAATCTGTGAATTATTGAGAAAATGCTTCCGCTTCCTCATAGAAGACTGAGCAAATAAACTTGTCTTGTATCAGATTTAGATAGGTATAAGTATACGTCATTTTAAATTAGTTATATCATTAGGTACGCTAATCTGTAGCTATTACTATAGCGATAAACTTGATCTTGCATTTTGATTGTCGCCTCTTACATCACCCCTGTAGGAAGGGTTTATGCTGCCTTATCACTATGCCGGACTGCTAAAAATTGCTTCCCAACAATTATTCATTCAAGTGACAGGTGTTCTCTGCATCATTGCACTGCTTCAGGCACATAAACTCCAGCAATTATCGTCCGATACGGGACGACAGACGCTGGCCATGCGCCAACTCGTCGAACATACAGGATGTTTGTGTTGATCCGCCTTTGATTTGTTTTTTATATTTATCTTTTTAACCTTTTGAGCGTCCTGGGGGCTAATTGTCTAATTTAAAAATCTATCGCAATCGCTTTCATTTGACAATTGGATCCGACACATTGCTGCATTTCTTTGGTAAGTTTTTATTTGTGCCAAAAAGAAGCATCAAGGTGTTTCATCCTGAAAGCGATTGCGATAGATTTTGAAATTAGACAATAGAAAGGCTGGTCTTCTATAAAAAACAAACGTTTCCGTGTCCTCCACGCCACGACTTTATTAGAATTATTAGTTCTAATAAAGTCGTGGCGTTTTAATAAAGTCGTGGCGTGGAGGGCACAGAAATGTTTGTCATTTATAGAAGACCGTGTGCTCAAAAGGTTAAGGTTTAGGTTGCTACAGTTGTAGAAAATAGAAAGGAGGTTAGTTATCGTGCTAGCATAATGTTTTTTTAAATATGGTCAGCGTTATTATTTTCACAACTCTCTGTAATAACAGTTTGTCTTTTCAAGCGTTTTAAAAACGTACATAATTATTTAAAAATAAATAATTATTTAATAATCTAATACATATCTAGGTAAGATTGTTTTTTATCAGTGCAGATGGAATGTACTCATTTACGAAGTCGCGCGGCGCGGCCCGCACTAAATTCAAACATACAATGCGATTAAATTGACAATAAAAAGTGATCCGCTGCAACTTCACTCGAGAATGTATGGCAAAGCGTAAATTTTACAGATTCAAATACGTCGTTTTGTACAGCGCTCTGAAGTTAGACACTTCAGTTGTATATTGTTAAATTAATCGCATTGTATGTACGTGTTTGCTTAAAATGCAGCGCTACTTGCAGCGGTGCCCGCGGCGATGTCCGCGGCGTGCTGTCGACTCAGTCGCTCAGTTAGAAGAGCATTGAATCCAAAGGTCGCGGGTTCGATTCCCGCCTGAGAAAATGATTTGTGGCCCTACCGGCTAATTTTTCGTACTTCGGCGGGTCTGCCGAGCTTCGACTTAAAACAGATAAATCTAAGTAAGGAGTTTCGTATTGTACTATTCGCCGAAGGTATCGATGTTCGTATGACATCATGAATTGGGGTTCGCCATTTTGTCAATACGCCGTTAGGGCCCCAGGTGACGAGTCTAATTTTTTGTAGTATATTATTTAGTATCTTATAAAAAAAACTCTCAAAATTAAAAAGTATACTAATTAACTAAAATATTGAATTACTATTTTATTGATGGCGAGTTTCTTGCCTCTTACGATTTCAACATTTGACGTCACTTCCTGACGTACATCCAAATCTGCTTAGACAGACTAAATTAGTTCGAGTTTGTGATCATACTTAGCTTGCAAACACGTTGATTTACGCGAGCGACAAGTACACGCGATCTAAATATTAGCTGAATGGCGTTCCGATTAGATCCGTGTCGTCCGTTTATTAATATTACACTAGCCTTCTGCTCAAGTTTAGACTCTATGATCAGATAATTAAGGCATAAATTAGCAAAACGCAAATTGAAGTTTAGTCATTCGTAAAGTGACGTAGATTTATGTTAGTCATATCATAAATCAGGATTTTAGCTTTGACCTATTTCAATAACCGATTACAATGCTAATTTTACAGAATTATGATCCAAGATCTACTTAAATAAATAAAAAAATACTAAAAAGATGGATTATTGCAAATACAATAGTATTAAAAGGTCCATAGACAAAATAAAAAAAACATCAACAAAAGACGATGTTTTAGCTTAGGTACACTGAAAAATCACACTTCTTCAAAAAAAGATGTCTAATTGCCTGTCAAATAACATTGAAGAAACATTTAGTTTTTTTATACAGTCTTGTTTAACGCTATGATATCATTCTGTCCAAAGATAAAATTCAAGTAGTGTCTGGGAAATTGTATGAGTCATGCGAGTGACGTTAGAAATATAAATGAGAAGACTTTCTCGGTGTATTACCTGCGACCGTTTCATATTACTTATACAACATGTTACAAAAGTACCCCTAATGCCGAATATGGTATATAGGGACTATCAAACTGAACAACTTTTACTATGGGGCCAACTCTGAAATCGCGAAAAAAAAAATCAGCTGTTTCATACATTTTGATATTTTCGATTTTAGTTTTTGAAACAGATTTGATTTTCAGTCCCATAGTAAAAGTTGTTCAGTTTGATGGTCCCTATCTACCATATTCGGCATTAGGGGTATTTTTGTAACACGTTGTATAGTCACAATTTTTTTTTATAGTAGAGTGATTACTTTTACGCATCTCGTAGGTATGTGACTCGTCAGGGCTCTACCTACTAAACTCTTACTGAGACCCGGGGGCTGATTACGTAACTCTGTTGCTAACAATTTTCAATTGAAATCGATTGAAACCGCAGTTACATTGCTGCTTTAAGTAAGATAGTTGTCACATTGGTTCTTACTAAAGCAGCAATGTCACTGCGATTTCTGTCAGAGTTGATTGCAACAAAGTTACATAATCAGGGGGCTGCATTAACACGCAAGACCTATGGGACCGTGATATCACGCACCGTGTGAAAATATCATGACTTGTCTTGTAAGCGGGAAACGAATAATAAGAGTGTGCATAAGCGATCCATAAATAAGTATACTAGGTGTTACAAAAGTACCCCTAATGCCGAATATGGTAGATAGGGACCATCAAACTGAACAACTTTTACTATGGGACCAACTCTGAAATCGCGAAAAAAATATCAGCTGTTTCATACATTTTGATATTTTCGTAATTAATTTTTGTATGAAACAGCTGATTTTTTTTTTCGCGGTTTCAAAGTTGGTCCCATAGTAAAAGTTGTTCAGTTTGATGGTCCCTATATACCATATTCGGCATTAGGGGTACTTTTGTAACACCTTGTATATTACTTACCCTAGCAAACACAAACATCAATAAAATCCATTGAATTTAGCTTGCCGATATTCGTCACGTCATTTTTAAACATTTTATCTCATAATTTTTTCATAATACTCCAATTTGATATCACACGCGATAAGAATATGTAATAATCATATAATATGTATGCAAACGTCACATCCTGAAAAGACATTGAAATATGTTTTAATCGAGGGTATGAAATTTTAAGTGACGAAGCGCGAAGGTCATTTTTTCATATTGAGTGAGGGATAGTTTTCTAGCCCTCGATAACAATAGCTTAATTAAACTAATCGAAAGACAGAGACAATGAAAGTAGTCTGAATGTCTGTTGAACAAAACTCTTTCTTATTGCTTCTAACATAAGAGTGAAAGTGCAATGTATTTATTTCCAGGTGTTCGTGATCAAAGAGGGTGTCCAGTACAGGATAAGAATCGACTTCATTGTTCAGAGGGAGATCGTTCATGGACTCAAATACGTGCAAAAGACGTACCGACTTGGTGTTGGAGGTATTGCAAAATTCTTTATTTATCACTGTAAAGTAGTTTCTAACGCATTAAGATTAGAGTTCATTATTAATTACAAGAAAATGAATCGCGGTAAACTCACCAATTACGATTTAGTAGGTGACCCTGAGGAGTTTGGTGACCCAGTGGTATAGCGCCTGGCCCAGCGATTGCGGAGGTTAAGCAAATTCTGCAAGGGTCGGTCATGGGATGGGTGACCAAAAATTTATTATCTCGTGCTCCTCAATGGTTCGGAAGGCACGTTAAGTACGTTGGTCCCGGCTGCATTTGCAGTCGTTAGCACCCACCAATCCGCATTGGACCCGCGTGGTGGGTCATGGCCCATCCTCCTTATCCACCCATAAGAAAGGCCTGTGCCCCAGCAGTGGGGGACATTAAAAATGGCTGATGGTTAGGTGACCCTAATTATTATTAAGAGAGTGTGCCCTATAGAGAAACCATTGTAATAAAATAAATGACAATGGTTATTTCTCTCTTAAACCACAGCTTAGACATAACTTTCTTACTAGGATTTGATTGAACCCGGTAACTCTTACATAATTATACTGCTCAACACTGGCCTTAAAGCTAGTTGAAATTTTTATGTCAAATTCAGTATGACCAAACTACAAAACCCTAGTGTTGATATTTTTATTGTCATTGCAATCCATGTTTTCTTTCGGTAGAAGTTTGAATTTTAAAACGAATCAGTCGGAATGTTTCTTATCGCATTTTATAGTCAATGCTCACCACCTTATAGGATAATTACAATGTTTCCTCATTGCCGATATAATGTGTGATTTATTTTTCCCGCTCGCCCCGGAAGTGCCCGGTACGTAGATAATAGCACAGTAGATATAGCAAACAGTATCTCAACTAAGCACTTTTCTCGTTACACCGTAATGGTAAAATAATGTAACGAAATGTAACGCGAATTATGTGTCTGGATTGAGGACCAGCGCGAGCGTTACATGAAATGCTCGTATTGCCATCCACGCCCAAAATTCGCGTTACATTACACGTGAAGCTAAGTACCCACTTAGGTCCGCGATTCTCCGCGCTCCGCGAACCTACACTAATTTTTTTTACCCTGTGCTGCAACAGTGCGCTATAGTGTGTACGTCTGCGCACACATATGCGAACTTAGTTCGCAAAGGTACAAATTGTGGCCACAGAGTAAAAAAAAATTTTTGCTACGGCGCACTGCTGCAGGTTCCCAGAGCGCGGTTTTTTTTATGCCGAATAAAACGCATTTACGCGCTTCCCCTCCCGCGTGTGTGCGAGAGGGGGGTATGTGGGGCTCACCAGGAGGGGACCGCAACATTCAACGTTGCGGCTCCCTACACGACTGCCTCCCGTGATCCCACCCAGCCGGTGGGATCCCGGGAAGAGGGAATACCCACTAAAATTCCGGCACTTGCCCTCGCGCCGCCTGTTGGTCCTGAGGGAGCCTTGTGGGATTCACCTCATTAGGTTCGCGAACCTAAGTGGGTATTCAGATCTAGACCCGGCTACAGTTCGCGGCGCGTACACGTACAGCTGGGCAAGAAAGTTTAGATACGAAATAATGATTTTTACGAGCAACGTGGTTTTTGCATACAGAAGTAGTCGATGGCGTTGCCGTACAATAACACTAATGACATAGAAAGTGGCGCCCCCTATCAATACTATACTTTTTTGCCAAGCTGTTTTAAAGACACAACGACTCGACGACCTCTGTGGTCGAGTGGTTTGTACGCCGGTTTTCCAGGTGTCGCCATCTCTGAGGTCCCGGGTTCGAATCCCGGCTGGGTCAATTTAGAAAACGAACTTTTCTGTATTGGCTCAGGTCTGGGTGTTTGTAGTTCTACCGTTATCTCTGATTTCCATAACATAAGTGCATTAGCTACTTACTTTGGGATCAGAGTAATGTTTGTGATGTTGTCTTATACAACGCGGCAATTGCGACTGGCGCTACTGTAGAAGGCCTCATTGTGAACCTTAATCAGAGCTCTCGTAGCAAAGTTCGTTTGTGCGCAGTTGCGTTACTGCTTCAGCTATTACAGTATGTACACACACGCGCGCATTCCTTATACGCGGTGCCGTATCGGGCTGCATTGTTATAGTAGTGAAGGCTTCAAGACACATTTGTTTATGCTTAAATTGAGAAACAGAGTACTTGAGCTTGGTATAGTTTTGTTTACTTATAAAAGTAATTTTGCATCGTACGAAGAGAGACAAAATACTTAGATAATTTTGCTTTGATATTTTCGTTTATTAAATAGTCATTATAAAAGATCTTAAATCTATAAATCTAAGGACACGCTTCCATTCTATCGTGATTTCGTGATCGAAACATTGTCTTCAAAATAGTAACCACATAAAAATTACGGTCAGCCGGTCAGGATTGCATAGTGGCTTTGACTATTGCTATGCAAAACATCGTCTATAAAATAGTACCTATCACTTCAAAATGACGTTTAGTCAAAACGCTATTAATCGGTATTTTTTTTTTTTTGTTATGGCAATCTACTTTCCTCTTGGAAGTAATTTTTGCCAGTGTCAAGTGTTAAATAGTTCAGTGGTAGATATTGTTTAATTTTTCATTAGAATGCGGGTGCATCGCATTCCAATGCTGCTTGGAGCATTTGGCACCAAGTATATCAAGACAGTTTACTCGGTTAGTTCTGCCGAGGAAGCCACCACTTCAATAAAAGTCTCAGCTTCACACAACCAAGATCGCGCCTATTTCAATTATTCCAAATATTGTTCAGTTGCGTAGACACTTGCACCATATAACTGCACCAATTTTAAGACGCAATATCCACTATGAATCAATTTGAAAATAATTAAAATAGACACCAAACCGAACTCGACAAAATGGCGCCAAAAACTCTAATCGGTATTCTCTTACAGTGGACAAAATGACACACATGGTAGGGTCGTACCCGCCTAAAACCGAGATCCAGTCGTACACGACGCCGCCCGAGGACGCGCCGGCCGGCCTCATGGCGCGCGGCTCCTACACCGTCAACAGCCTGTTCACCGACGACGACAAGAACGTGCACCTGCAGTGGGAGTGGGCCTTCGACATCAAGAAAGACTGGAAAGACTAAACTGGGTGCGAGGGAATCGGTGCCATACGGTCTCGACTTCCGTGTAGACTCTATGCGGAAACAGAACCGTCGTGGGATTTGTGTTTGATTACCGTTTTTGTCATGTTGACGGCACTGTTACGTCATTAGTAATATAGTCGCACTATAATGACGTAACGGTGCCGTCAACATGACAAAAACAGTAATCGAGCACGAATCCTATGACGAATCCTCTCCTTCCGCACGGATTCTAGCTGTTCTCACTGATATTTACTTTGACATTAAAACACTTATTTTTGTTCCTAAGAGTCAGCGCAGGTCAACGGAATGGCGACGAAAAGACAGATTCATTATCAGTCGAAATTTGACATTCATAATTTAGTATACGGTTGGCCTCGCGGCGACTGCGTGTGAGAAGGACCGTATGCTAATATTACTAAGGTCGACTTTCAATTGATAAACAATAAACGCTCTTTGATGTCATTCCGTCGGTCTGTACTGATCCTTAGGATGCTAATACCATAGATATATAAACGTAACTGGAGCGCTATACTTAATCAAAATTACGGCCCAATGCTGGAAAGAGACGGGGATACCGCGTACTTAAAGAAATCTACTAGTACTTTAAAATCGTTGAATTTTATCCTTGTCCCCTTCAAATATTGGGTTGTAATGAATCGCGTCATAGGAATAGCGAATCGGTTACATCTTTAAATCTATTGTTAATGCAGATATAAAATGCCTTACCTATCATAAATAAGCTTCATAATGTAAAAGAATTAGGAGTTAAAGAATCGTGTAATCAAACCATACATAAAGTCACTTATGTATGATTAAAAAAAATCTGGTGTGCTTACTAAGAATATACGTAATACATATTCATACATTTCACTCTTAGCCCCTTACTAATAAAGATTGTATAGCAGATGTATAGTTACACAATGGTTATTCTCTGTCAAACTATTAAAGTTTGACATTAAAAAGAAAGGGACAAAACACTGTGTAACTATATATCTGTTATACAATCTCTATAAGTAAGGGCTTTATACTATTAATTATAAAATTAGAAATTACCTACTATTAGTATTAAAAAAAAGTTAAAGCAATACAAAGTCAGACTTAATTAAACTTTATACCTCATAAAAGTAAATGAGTCATTAACTCAGTGAGAATGGTAACTTACAGTGCGCGGTAGTCACAATTAATGTAAGATTCTAAATAAAAAAGTGTTATTACACCAAAAATCGCGTAGGTATTCCAAACCTTTCTGCTGTGTCAAATGTGGCTGACTGAAAGCATTATTGACATTTTAGATTAAAACCACTCCGGCACCAGAACATGAATAAAATAAACCTCGTATAGCATACTAGTATAGTTATTTGTATGAGAATTCTATACAATTTATATGTCACATGAAATCGATATAGTGTTTATCAAATTGTATTTACAATGATGACTATTTTAAATACGTTTTCTATTTGTCTGTAGCAGTACTGTTTACGCGCTAGTTTTGTACTATCTTAATGTTTAGAAAATACATTTCTATTTTTTATGGTTTACTTAGATATCCAAGTGACGCGATGTTCGGTTTGCGAGAGTAAAAGAGCAAAGAAATGATTATAAAGTTGTAAAATACTCAACTTTTCCTCCAAAAAGAATGTTTTTTTTTTCATGTAAATTAAATCTTTATGTATTTATTTAGATTTAACCTAGACTTTAAACACAAGTGCAATACGAAAGATTGCTCAATTTTACGTGTCTAAATTTTCTTTCCTTCGAAACTCATACTCATGCCTTTAGTACAAAGAGGAATTCGAAAATTGCAAATGAGAATGTGTTTTATGTTCATGAATATATGGTTGATAATTGTTACTCTCAAGAATCGAACTGGAAAACCTATAGTCAGTCCACTTATATCGACGCGCTTGCTACCACCAGCATTCCAATAGCATTTGATATTAATTTCATTGTACCGCACAGAAGAAGCGTTTTTAAAAAAAATAATCAGAGTATGTACCAAAAGTTACATTAAAACTGTATAAAGGTATCGTTGCACCAAATGAGAGGAGTCTATTTTTAATAATTCACATATTGCTTCTATAACTGTGTCAGTGACGCGAATCGTGGCAATAATATTGAAAGTATTAGTTTGATGTTCCCGTGTATAAAATTAGTACTAAGATAACAAGTACATACACAAAATCGGGTGGAATACTCAAATTGTTAGAGCGGGATGTTTTATCGAGAGGTAGTCGTCTCTTTCGCACTTTGTACCAGTGAAAGAGACTTTTGAGTACAGATATCGTGTTGCCATTTTACCGGATGGTTGTATCGTTAACAATGTGATATATCAAAGCGATATGAATTTTATGGTGTTCTATCATCACTTTTTTACCTTTATTATGATGGTCGGTCTCGCTCGATAAAATGTCAAGCCCTTTGAAAGTAAGGTGGCATTTAAATGGATAGGCATCGCTTGAGCGAAAGGGATAGAAGGTGCTTCAGTGGACACCACTGGTGCTCTTCTTAATGTAATAATTCTAATCTAAGTAAGGCTTCCCTTTTATAAAATTATTAGATTAGTACCCCACTTTTTGGATTATAAAAAATATACATTACAGTATTCCGTATGGAATGTCCGTTCACATTTCAAATGTTTGGGACTACTTTTTTATGTATTTCGTTCGTGCTCTATTTTAATAAAATTTATTGATTATTTGTTAATTGAATACTACAGTTAGCTTTTTTATTTCAATAGATGTAACGTGAAGTTTATGAATTGTAATAGTTTGGCCAAAAATAAAGCTTATTTATTCAATAAATCCTATCTTTTTTTGCCACTGAATCAATGTATCAATTTTAATAAAAACACGTCTAATGAAGTCGGGTGAGGCTGGAGGACAGTTTTTTTTTAATTCTAATATCCCCAAGACTAAGTATTGGTTTTAAGGAGTTCCGTTGTGCCTTTGTAGTCTCAGTCCAGTACAGAACGCCGCAGACCATAGCTGTTTGTTTTGGATTGTCATAAACCTACCACTATCTCAATCATTATGCATTATCCTATTTGACTTTGAGGAGTCCCTTGTGTATCTTCGAAGTCCAAGGTCCAATACCAATGAAATTAAAAAGTTTTTACTTAATTTATACCACAAAAAAAATCTTGAGGTCAGTTCACACCGAGAGGCGACGAGACAATTCGCCAAGAGGTGGCCACAGGCTGCGCCTCGTGGAGTCTCGCTACGTGGCGCGGAAATGTGTATCTTTTCGTGTAATAAAATTTTGAGTCGCTAAATTAAAATGTACGCGCAGCGTCGCGTCGTGTCTCTGTGTGAGCTGACCCTAAATGGGTTCATAAACAAAGATGTTATGCCAGAAAATCCATAAAGACGGCGATGGTAAGCAAAACAATGGAGTGATTAGTCGCGGTAGTTCAACTCGCTGAAGGATTGACAGATAGGGGAACTACTGAGACAAAAAGCTGCACTAGTTCAACGGTTGAACTAGCCGGTTGTACTAGTGGGAACGAAGGTATTTTTCAGGATTATGAAAAATCTACTAGCCTAATCTGGAAACATTTATGGGACCACACCTAAACTATGTTCTTTCAGATAAAAAAATATTATTAAAATCGGTTAACAACTGGCGAAGAGGTTGGCCGACATAAAAACCGTCGACTTGAGAACCTCCTCCTTTTTGAAGTCGGTTGTCAAGTGTTGCCATACCATAACACTAATGACAAAGAAACTTGCTCTTGAGTTTTTTGGCGCCATTTTGTCGAGTTCGGTTTGGTGTCTATTTTAATTATTTTCAAATTGATTCATAGTGGATATTGTGTCTTAAAATTGGTGCAGTTATATGGTACAAGTGTCTACGCAACTGAACAATATGTGGGATAATTGAAATAGGCGCGATCTTGGTTGTGTGAAGCTGAGACTTTTATTGAAGTGGTGGCTTCCTCGGCAGAACTAACCGAGTAAACTGTCTTGATATACTTGGTGCCAAATGCTCCAATTTAGCATTGGAATGCGATGCACCCGCATTCTAATGAAAAATTAAACAATATCTATCTACCACTGAACTATTTAACACTTGACACTGGCAAAAATTACTTCCAAGAGGAAAGTAGATTGCCATAACAAAAAAAGAAGAAGAAGAAGAACTTGCTCTTGACATGAGTTTCTTGACACTGACAGACTATATTTATTTATTATTATTATTTTTCTGTTACTTGTCTTTTGTCTGTTACTATTTGTGGCAGTTTTGTATAAATTTTATTACCATGATAAACTTTTCTTTGTGACTGTGACCATGATAAACGTAGGCAGTGTTATAAATAAATTTGACCTCTGTTTGTTTTTATTTTGTTATTTGTTTTACATCACAATACGAAGCCCCGCTCTTCTTTATTTGCCTAATCACCCAGTAAGACCCAGCTTTCACACTATCGGGTATTCGCCATATAGATTGATAAGAGGGAGATTAAAGAGCGAAATATTATTTTTATTGTTTGACTACTTTATACAGGATGTTTGGAAATAGCCTTATGAAGCCGAATATAGTAGACAGAGTACCATACACATAGGGTTACCAGATGAAAAAATCAAAATTCCGGAGAAAAGACCCGATTTCCATCCTGAGATTTGTAGCAGTTTGAGAATAACGGAAAGGGGGGGGGGGGGGGCGGTCGGTTAGTTTGTTTAACTTTGTATTAAAAAGATATTTAAAATATACTGTATTTTATTGAAAATTCCAAAAATCTTGAGATTTTCAAAATCCGGCCGCAATCTTGAGAAAAGTTCAAAAATCCTGAGATATGGTAACCCTACATGCACATAATAACCCCGGAAATTATTACTAACCTAGAAAATCATTAAGTTTTCAGAAATTTTTAAGATAAACTGCAAAGTGCAACCCTAGACTGAAATTGTGTTTTGCTTTTGTCTATTAAGGGATGATTGATTTATCAAAAACAATGTTCTATTTGCGTCTAGGGTTGTTGTTGTATTGGTTTTCAGGGTTTATACCTTATCTTAGAGCATTAAGAACGGGAGATGGCAAATACACGTTCCCCTTTCACCAAAGTACATGACCAATTTGATCGTGACAGTTTATAAAAACTAGTTGGTCTCGAACACCCGTCATTTTGTAAGAACACATGTCACCGATCGCAGCTCCGCAAAAATGGTGAATTGTGCAGTGTTTTCGTGCAAAAGACGATCTGAAAATTCAAATTTTACTAAGAACGGGATTTTCTATCACACGTAAGTATAATTTTATTACCAAACTATAAAATAATTACGAAGAAAACGCACTTTGTTTGTGTAAGATAATGACGACATTGCGATAGGAAAACGATACCAAACACATGTCGAATACCATAATAAAAGTCGTAGTGCTGCGACAAAGAGAACGAATGCTTATGCTCTAAGAACGAATGAATGATCAAGTGAATGAGTTTTAACTATTATTTTGATGTGATCAGACCAGCACATAAATTGTCAAATATTATTTTTTATATTTAATATGTAATAGGTAGGTATTGACTTTTTTTGCAAAATCTATACATAGTATTAATTGGAGACACTGTTTTACGGGTGTAATGTTCTCCTTTTTTAATCTTCTCTTTCTTTTAGGTCATCCCGAGATAGTTACTAGTCCTCGGCTGTCTGTCGGTTATGTAGAAGTGGAGAGAATCTTATAAATCAGTCCTGTCAAAGCCCGAGCATAGGACACCAAAATCATTAACCAAAATAAAGGAAACTGATGCCGAGATCCTCAAGTCAAATTGTTCCGATTGTGCAGCTTCTGCAGGTAAGATATTTCAAAACTTTTGTTTACTTAAACTTTCCTTGCAAAAAAATTACTAACTACCAAAAAGGAGGTTTTCAATTCAACCAATACATATTTATTTGTAGATTATAGGTATTAACATATTATCATACCAATTTTTTCATTTTAAGGTGGCTGCAAGCATTCACTACTGCTTATATTTTGGCTTGAAAAGCGGAGCTGTGAGCCTTCCAGCACATCTACACAAGGCTTCTGGATAAAGCCTACCTTGGCATCGGAACGAACTAATCATGTTTTGGCAGAACATGTATACAAAAATTTAATAATACCTAATAAAAATGAAACACAAATCACTTGTTTTCCAAGCATTTATTATTTTATTTCACTTTTTAGTACTATTATGTTTTATTAACAACTCGTATTGTAGAGACCACGACATTTCAATAGTAATACACAATCACGATTGTATGCACAATAAAGTATCATCTTGCCAATGCAAACCAATAGAAACGGCGCAACAGCAAAAATATTTAGGCCTATCAATTGACAACCGCCACAACTGGGGTCCTCATATAGAAACTGTGTGCCATAACTTCGTGCTCTGTTAGCTAAATTTGTCATTATCAAAAATAAAATACCGTTCCAAGTTCTATTAATCCTGTACAAATCCATGGTAGATCCTATAATTTCATATGGAATTTCAAGCTATGGACGCACATTTCAACCTACTTAGAGAAAATTTATAATCTACAATTACGAATATTAAAGCTTATAGTTAGTAAGAAAGTAAATCGTATCTATAAAGATAAGTATGACGAACTCTTTAGGTAATGCAAGGTCATATCGGTTCATGACAAAGTGAGTTACGCAATTATAACTGAACAACTCGATAACGTTGCTTCTTTGCCGAGGATTAATCATAGAATACAAACAAGACAGAATACGCAGAAGAAACTTCTCAAGGGCCGCTCAAATAACTTTTACGGAAAGAGAAAATTTTACTTGTCTTCTTCCTGTCATAATTAACAATCTACCTAAAGAATTATAGGTTATTCTCGATGACCTCAAACACGAAAGTGTGAAGCAAAAACTCAAAATTTATTGTTCTACCAAAAATTTGCTTTAGAATTTCTCGTATTTAAACAATAGTCAGCTTTTTCTTAACATCATCCTGTGCACACGCATTTACGATCAAATATTGTGTTTATTAAGTATTTTTTAAGACCTTAAAATAATATATATATGTATACAACGTGTTACAAAAGTACTTCTAATGCCGAATATGGTAGATAGGGACTATCAAACTGAAATCGCGAAATCAAATCAGATCAAAATGTATGAAACAGCTGTTTTTTTATTTCGCGATTTGAGAGTTTAGTTTGATGGTCCCTATATACCATATTCGGCATTAGGGGTATTTTGTAACATGGTGTATACATATTTTTTTTTATTCATAAGAATGAAGCAATTTGTTTTTTCTTTTCAATACTGCTTAGTTGTATACCGACTATCTATTTTGACGAATACGTAGTGACTGGACAAATCTAATCGGGTTTTAAGTTTTAGTCGCTGGGTTTTTCTATAAATTGTATGTTTTACTTTGTTTAATAAATAAATAAATAAAAAATGTATGTTGAACATTTAATTATAAGCGCATTTTAGTGATTGTTGGTGTATATCACAATATCAAATGAAAACCATTTAACATAATCTTGTTCGTAATCAATCACTCATCTTCTAATCATTCAATTTCATCGGTCTTTTGACGGCACATCACTAGCTGTTGTTGTTAAGTTTGGCGCTGCCGTAGCGTGATCTGTCAGAATTTGTACTGAGATTGTTAGTTCCAAATTTGACCACCCACAATTATAACTGTGTGGGATTTTGTTTTTGTGTGCGTGTGTAACAACAAGACTTTTTTCTACAAGAGTGTGCGTGAATATGAAGTTGTGTGCTGTGCGTGTTTACCTCGTCCCCCTCCAAAATCGGTGAACAAAATCTAATGTAGAAGAGTGCTGTTGGCATCTCCCGTTCTTAATGCTCTAAGTACCTTATCTACCATATTCGTCTTCATAAAGTTATTTCCAAATGCTAGTATAGTTTTATGGTCGACAGTTTATTAAATTGATAACATACCTTCAATGATGTTAAGGTAAAAGTAGGAAAAGAGTTTTGGATAATCTGATGTGCTGTTGACCTTACTACTTAACTTAATACCTATGTCCTATTGTTAATTCATATTAAATATCAAAAGTATTATCTTTTATCATAGATAGAGAAATTAGCTCATTTGCCCCCTGGACCTATGAGCTTAAGTTTAAATGATACTTAATACCTAGTAATAAAACGATACCTTGTCTCTGAAATGAGATATCAGTTATTTATTGGCAACACTAGAACAACGATGGCAGATTTTAAGTATTTACCATAAACTTATTATTAGTATAAATAATGACTTATGGGCCCGTTTCACAGATAAATTCTGTTCTAGTTTTAAATTAAACCCGAGAAATGTGCGATGTGTATCTTACAGATAGGTGCTATGTGCAACGGGCCCAATCGCGCTAATATTCTGAACGATAATCCTTAGGTACAATTCTGTTATTATAACAATAAATATATAAAATTGAAAATGTTTTCTTTTTAGGGTTCCGTACCAAAATGGTAAAAAGGAACCCTTATGGTGCAACTCAGTCTGTCTGTCTGTCACAGCTGGATATCTCGAGAACTACTAATGCTACCAACTTGAAATTTGGAATAGTTTTGGATGACGTTTGCCCAACTATTTTGCAATTAAGAGAGAAATAAAAATATTATATATTTTTTGCAACAGGGACTGAAAGGGGGTCTTAAAAATTCGAAGTGAGGCTGCTAGGGGATATGGGGTATCAAATAATCTTTCATTCGAATTTTTAAGTTTTTTTGTGCATTTTTTCAATGCACTGCTTGCACATTCTCAATCATTTTTTTTATTTTTTTAGGCCGCATAGTCTTTGACTTTGATGAAAAATGTAAAAGAAACCGTTCCCCTCTAATCTCCAAAGTTTGCGTAGAGAAAAATCTGAAATTATTTAATGTGATAGAAGTTTATGTAAAGATTACAGGAAAAATAAAACAATGTCTCTAAATAGTAAACTTTTCCGACTCGCTCTTGACCGGTTTTTTAACTCATGATCTCTTCCAAGTTGACGTCGTCGTGCACCCTGTTAGGTTCCCGTTTTCTGGAGATCTTGTCCATTTTCTTGAGCGCGATCATCACTCGCTTGTCGGTGTTGTGTGTGGGGCAGAACGCTGTGAGTCGGGTCGGCACGTAGTGGCTGTGCAGCATCATCAGCGGCGCTGCTATAGTCATGCAGCCAGAATCTGGAAATAAATGCTTTGGGAATGTCATCTAGAAACTAAAAATATAAAAATTAAGTTTTTCTTTAATTCGTTTTTAGTACCTACTTTAAAAATAAATAGCGAACATATCAAAACGTATGAAACAGCTGATTTTTATATCGAAATTTCAGAGTCGGTCCTAAAGTAAAAGTTGTTCAGTTTGATGGCCCCTATCTGCCATATTCGGCATTGTGGGTTGTTTTGTAATACCCTGTATAGCCCCCTTTTAGTCAACTACCTACTTACATAGATAGAAATGCGAAACAATCGCATACAAAAGTTTTTCGCCAACACCGAACTACTGATACAAGAGGCAGCTCTACATGAGGGACGTGTGCAACCGAACTACTGAGACGGAAAAGTCTCATCAGGGGCCGTACCGGCTAACGTATCGAACTTCCGAAAGTCTGCCGGGCTTCAAATTAAAACAGATAATCGGGACAAAATGGCGAAACCCAATTCATGATGTCACACGAACATCGATATCTTCTAAATAACTTCGGCGAACAGTTAAGTAGGTACCTACAATAAGAAACTCCCTACTTCAGTTTATCTGTTTTAAGTTGAAGCTCAGCAGACCCGCCGAAGTTCGAAAAGTTAGCCGGTAGGGCCCCAGTCCGGTCAACCGGACTAATTGTCCAACCGGAACTGAGACGGAAATAATTACATTGGCGCCCAACATGGGACTGAAATTAGTTAGATTTTTCTATTAAATTTCAAACTGTTTGTTGGATACAGGTAAACAGAATACCTATAACAGTTGCCACAGTTTACATAATAAGTCTTAAATCTTTTGTAAATGACTATAAGAGCTATTCCCTACCTGGTATTTTAGCCTTTACGTTGACATTCTCTATCATGTAGACGCCACTCCGTCCAAGTACATTTGATATGGTTTTGGTGGTGAATTCCCTGGTCTGCTCCGACTCCAGGGTGGGAGCGTCGGTGGCTACCCCCATCACGTGGCTTAGGTTTGCTGCTATCCATTCTGCTAGCTCGTAACTGAGGCCTGGAGAAGATTACATTATTTCATCATCATCCTCATCATCACCATCATATCAGTCACACGACACTCACTGCTATAGGAGATAGAGGTATAGGCACCTCCCAAGAACATTATTTTTATCGTTAGTACCTAGTCACAATTAAAAAAGATGGACTTCATTTTTTAATTTGAGATTTTAGTATTTACAGTGATATTTTTATACAATCCTTACTAATATTATAAATGCGAAAGTCCGTTTGTTTGTTTGTTTTGCCTTCATGTCTTTGAATGTAGAGGTGATTCCTCACATTGATGGAATAATGCTGGCTTGCAGTGGATAATACTAGAAGAATTTCGACGATGCCACTAGTGACTCGATAGCTCAGTTGGTAAGAGCATTGGACCGGACTTCCAAAGGTCGCGGGTTTGATTCCCACCTGGGACGATCCTGGTGACGAGTCGATTTTTTTCTAGCATATTTTTTTTTTGGATTAGATGGACTTAAGTACTTGCATGAGCTCTGTGGTGAAAATTATACGGTTGTTAAAGTGAGACGGCAATAGCGCATTTACCTGCTCTGCTCATGAATGGTAACTTGAAATTTGGCTAGTGAAAATAAATTTTTCATCATATTTTTACATTCCTTGGAGATTTTTAAGAAACAATTTTGTTTTCTACTAGCATAGAACTACTTAAATCTATCAAATTACCCGGTATTTGACAAACGCAGGTCCTCTTGATATTAGGGTCATCTTTCCAGCCGAACTTAAATAGTAGCAGCGTGGGTTCCCTTGGGTCGTGCTTGAGCGCTATCCACTGGAGAGCCACGTCCAAGGACAGCACCAGCGACGGGTTGAACTTAGCGATATTTGTGATGTCAATGACGATCACTACAATTTAAGCGAATTTGTAAAATTTGAATATCTACAGGTGTTAGGTGTTATTAAAATAGAACTCATGAATGAATGGTGCATTTATCTCTCTATGACTAACGGCGTCCCTAACTGCCAATCGCAGGTTATACGTAAAACAAACGAACCAATCACAGAGCTCTATTTCGTTCCCATAGGCAACGGTCGGTTGAGTATTGTTCTTGAAAACAGGTGTAATAGGTACTTATAACTTGAACTCATGTTGATCGAAATGAATGATCGAAACTATTCACGAAGTAGTTACCTACCTATTTGTAAAGCCTGGAATATCTGGTTAAACTAAAGTTTATTCAAGCAGAAGTTTAAAGTTAAACTTACGTCTGGTAAGCAGAAATTCCGTTGGTATGATAGCGGGGTAAGTTGTTCCTGGCGCATTGACGTGACCCAGATGCATAGCCGTGCCCAACCCTGGGACTCCACAGTTCATACAGATCTTCCTGTAGAAATAATGCAGTAGGTGAATTCAATGATTGTCCAGGCTAGTCTCCGAGAGCATAGTAGGTAGGGAATTTAGTGGGTACGGCCACGTATGGCTTCAATCGGGGCAAACCGCACATAACTCAGTTGCTTGCCAGGCACGGAGTACCTATCAAGCAAGCATATTTAATGTAATTCCAAACTGGAAGCAATAGAAGGAATCATTACTAATCATTTCTAAGATTTACGCTGTTCGCTGGTTGGTCAGTTGATTTTTGGGTTTCCCAACGTTTCAGCACCTCTGCTGTGGTCACCACAGTGTGTCAAAAATCAATAAAAAAAAACTACGTTGACATCAAATCCGCTCTGTTATAAGGATAAAGTATATTTGATACCCACGACTAGATCAACCGTATTTGAGGCGTAGTAAGGCTCAATTTATTACCCTACCCGGAAATCTAATAACTTGGATTGTGACAGGTGTGTAACCATTTTACACTGTTCTGCGGGTATCATCGAACCGGGCGAGTGTTCCCGGTTTGTATGGAGTTCATTAAAATTTGTCGACCTTCACTGATAAGGTTAATTGCTTAACCTCCATCAATTTAGTAATTGGCTGTAGAGATAGAGGCTCGACCTTGACTTTTAATTGTTTTTATAATCATTCTATTTCATTTAGCTGTCTCGATTCTTGGGGAAAATTCTTCCGATTCCATTCGACATACTTAAGTAGGTATATCGAAAAATATCGAACTACGCGCTTCGGTTGTACTTACAAATACTCATTTAGGTATCACACCATCAGTTGCAGTTACGAAATAACTACACACATTTGAAAACTAGAGATTGGACTTACTCACCATCTTTTATCAACTGCAGTGTAATATTCTGACATTTTTCTCCAAGTAGTGGCTTTAGTCATATCAACGACATTAATCTTCGAATTGGTCTCTTCTCGAGTCATCCGTTTGTCATTCTCACAAAAAACTTGAGCTAATATCAACACGTAAAAGAAAATAGTTAACATATCAGCACAATTCGTCCAGTCTGCATGAAGATCGAATCACATTGGATTGAGATGCGGCTAATAATGCACTGTTTATTTTTGTTGGTACTTGCTTAACAAGGCTGTAACAACAATTGTTTTGAGAGATCTATCAACTAATGTGAACAGGGCTGGACTCCATATTATTTTGCAGTCGTTAGTTTTTATCATTGTATATTATTGCATTCATTTTGTCCGGTTATGAATAAAATATGTGGAGTGTTTAATGGTTGAAAGGAAAGTCTACGTCTTACAACATTTTTCAAAACATAAATGGTTTTGCGTTAGCACCTTTAGGTACTGTGGTGATGAAAATATAAATTACATTAAGTATTTATTTTAAGTACAAAAATGCTTTTGTATGTCTGTCCGTCTGTTCTCTGTCTCTTCAGGTTGCAACCGATTCTCGTGAAATTTTGTGAGCAAGTTCGATAATCATTTAGAATTTTTTGCAGAGCCAGTTTTTCGAAATTTTAAAATTCACCCGTTCGAAATATGTTTTAAATCAGAAGCGCCATCTTGCCTCGAATAAATTAAATTAAAAGAATACCTACCAAACAGCACTCCATAAACTGCTTTTGATACCTCGTGGCTACATCTATTATATTATTTTTTAAACAACAAAGGTAGGAACAATTTGAGCTACTTTTTAACGCATAAACGCGAAGTCTAGCTCACTGCGCCACGCGCCACTAGTTTAAATTTTCTGCCACTAGTGGACTGTTCCAATGCGATGTTATTTCTTTCCTTTCACAACCCGAGTCCGCCTCTGGCTCACTGATGTTTTGACTAAACCTACGGTGTCCATTATCACTCATTTTGTTTTGTTATACCCAGCAACAATTTGTCTAAATTCGTTGTGCTTGGGGGAGATATATTTTAATAAATTACCTACAAAATATATGATATTCTCAATTGGGAAGTGATTGCTAATTTAGCAATAAAGCCGCCTTTTGTGTGCTTTTATTTTGTAAATTTTACCAGCTATATTAAGGGTCAGCTTCCAATAAGATATTAGTTTAAAGTACTTAGGTACACTCTTCGTTTACTTTAACATTTCAGCTATCATATTATTCTATGAACTTGTTGCAAGTGTTGCAACTGATAATCCCTTTTGTTTTTTTGGCTGAAAATCAGCGCTACTTATAGTTGGTTCACACGAGGCGATTTTAGTTGATCAACTGCTAATTTGAACCGTCTGAACTTGCAAATCGCAAGCGAAGCGACCGCGTGCATTTATTTGTTGACCGATAATAATTGATCAACTAAAATGGCCTCGTGTGAACCCGATTTTAGGGTCGTTGAGTATATGCATGTAGCTACTGAGCCTAGTTTAATTCTGTTTTCTAAATTGTTTAACGTTCTTATTATACAACTAACCAGCTCTTTATATGGCGTTAGTCAATATTTATTTGGTCCATTATAAGCAACTACAGTGTTGACCAATTTTGCATCTTGTTTTTGAACTTCATGCATCTATACACTTCTAAGACTTTCGCGCGTACAGTTCATTAGAAATAAAACACTATTATCGGATTACAGCGCGTATATTATTAATTCAGGTGTTGTTTTGAAATTATTTAGTTTGTATTTATTGGTTTTTTAGAATTCCCGATGTTTCGACACCTTTCCAGGGGCCGTGGTCACGGGAGGACTGTATCTATTGTACTTTTAATTCTAATTTTATAAGCAAAATAAAACATTATCGAGCAAGTTTATTGATCTACTCTACGTCAGTTTACGCCTAATCAATATTACAACCAATTTTACTTTATCTATTGGGCTTAAAACTATAATCTCACTTTAATTGAGTGTAATAGTTTTATAATCCCCGTTATTAAATTTTTAGTTTGGTACTATGGTGACGATAAAGGAAGCTTGTAAATTATTTGATGGTTGATAGTTTCATCAGCATTAGCCATATTAATGTAAGTACCCATTGCGGGGGCACAAAGCTTTTACTGTGGATGGATAAGTTCAGAGCAGCCAAATTAAAGCTCGAGCACTTTTTAACGACGTTTAGATTTCAAGCTTATCAATTTATCTTTTTTTTTCTCGTCTCTTCATTATCTGGAACGGAAAACACATTAAGCTATTGCGTGAGATCCGCCTTATAAAAATAAGCTGAGTGACTCGTACACTCGTTTTCAAGGAGTCGGTCGCCATCCCGTGAGATCCCGGGTTCGATCCCGGCCCGACAATTGAGAAAACGTTATTTCTATACATTTCGTCAAGAGTGGGTGTTTGTAATACCACCGTTGTCGATTTCCATAACACAAGTGATTTAGCTTTTACTTGGAATCGGAGCAATGTATGTCACATATCGTCCAATAATTAAAATATGTAAAATCTAACTTCAGCGTTATCAATATTGAGTTTCAGAATAATTAATATTTTTACTATCATGAAATTAATCTTGGGAATTGGGATTGATCCCAGCGTAAAGCTACAATGATTTATGTACACGCGTGCCTCTATGTATATTATACACGCATACCAACAACAGAGCAATCAAAAGATTAAGAATTCAGATAACAAACGACACTAAATTATCATGTTTATTTTCTTATTTTTTTAATGTTAGTTGTTTTTATTACTTATGAGGAATTTTTCCACATAAATATAAAAAATAAATTAAGTAGGTACTTTTAACAAAAATGACATTAGAAAAATTGGTAGGTAGTTTTCGACTTTTTACTAATAAATTATGAAAGCTAATACCTAATAAACAAACTATCAAAAGATATTATATAAAAAAACATACTGTCTGTATAAAAACATAAAATATTTCTTATAAATTTCTCTTTTATTTCGTCGTGGGGGGTAAATTAAGCAAACATCAAGAGAGCCTACGATTTTTTTTTGTATTGTAGTTTTTAGTTCACACTACAATAATTTAATTGGATCTTTTATTTCGTCGTGGGGGTAAATTAAGCAAACATCAAGAGAGGCTACGATTTTTTGTATTGTAGTTTTAATTCACACTACAATAATTTACTGGCTCTTTTATTTCGTCGTGGGGGTAAATTAAGCAAACATTAAAAGAGCCTACGATTTTTTTTTGGATTGTGGTTTTTAGTTCACACTACAATAATTTTTTTGGCTCTTTTATTTCGTCGTGGGGGGTAAATTAAGCAAACATCATGAGAGCCTACGATATTTTTTTTTGGTTCACACTACAATAATTATTTTATCACTAGATAAACGACGCTCTATATTTCCTGAAACAGTCCGGTATCGACTAACTAACGAGGCGTTACAATTTTTTTTAGTACCTGCCTATTTTTTTTCATGGGCGTAATATAGGACTGGGTTATTTTATTAGATTCAATTAAAACGAATTAGTACTTATATGTATAGGTTTTGGTCATTACAAGCCCTTTGGTCGCATAGATTCTTTTAGTACATCTGTTAATATCTTTAGGGGGTGGTTAATAATTAGTTTTCATTTTGTAAAAGTAAGTATTGTACACCTATATGTATAATTATCAGTAATACTTATAGGTATTCTGAACACCTATATTTGTTTATTAATCAAACAATATAAAAAAAACAATTTTCAGATGAAAAATACTCTTTTTTCGAAAGAGTCAATGAATAATTTTTCTGAAGGTCTTAAATTTAACAAAACTCTCAGAATATTACCATTTACAACAAAAGTAAATCATGCCTAAGCCTGACAAAACTGATAAACTGTCGCCAATATTAAGTACTTATTTTAACGACCGTTTAAGTCACTCTAATCTACAAGCAGTGTAACCTGCCCTCGCGTCCTTACAAAAGTTGGTGTTGCGAATTTCCAATAAACAGTACCTTTTGGTATTGCGTGCGAAATGTTCCTCTTTTGCCTACTAAGTTTGGTGGTGGGCGGCGCGGTGGGCGGGCGGTCGCCCAACGCAAAGTATATTGAGGAGTTCTACGAAAGTGGAAGATCAGGTGTTAGGTACTCTACTGATGTGCTGGAAGATGCTAAATTGGACGTGGTGAGTTTTGATATCATCACTAGTAAAGCTACTATTACAGCGGTGGACGTATAATAATAAACTAGGTAACTTCGAAGCCTTGAATCCACCAGGGATTGATCGAGCGATCCACATCGCTATCCACCCGTAACTGATCTGATCAGCATTTTAAAAGCAGGATCAGAGTTCTCAGTTTCAGAATTTTCAAACATTTTCATGCAATTATCGCGGTTTTTTTCAAACATATCCAAATGCAGGTCTTAGATTAACCTACTAATCAGACAAGTTAGGAGTAAGTATAGCGATCTCGATTTCCTCCATTCACTACCTGGATAGCCATCATCAAATCACAGCTTAATCAATCTTTGGCGGAGAACCATGGCTTCAAAGTTTCGTTTGTTTGAAAATTACTGGTGTTTCGAACTATCCTTCCTCCACTGTGCAAGCTTATTTTCGAAAAGATTAAAGTAAAATTATCAGTAGATGTGTTCTTATTTTTGACTTTAAAGTATTTTTTGGTGACTTTTTTAATTATTAACAGATTCTGTTTGATACTGATACATTTTTAGCATTAAATAATGTCAATATTTGCTTTTGCGATAAACTTTTCAAAAGAAAGAAATACGAGAATGCTTCGAAATCACCCTTTAACACTTCTTGGTGTATTTTGTTTCTATGTTTTTATTATAATTAGGTATTCTTTCTAGCCGGGCCTAGTCATCAAATATGGCTACCCAATCGAGAGCCATGAAGTGACCACTTCCGATGACTATATCCTGACGATGCACCGCATCCCGCACGGCAGGGACCGCAACAATGACCCGACCGTCAAAAGACTAGTGGTCTTCTTGATGCATGGTCTTCTGTCATCCTCTGCTGATTACCTGGTCCTTGGACCGGGGAGTGCCTTGGGTAATGGGACCCTTGAACTTTTAGAACTTCACAATGATATAATAATTTCACATTCAGCGTCTACATTTTAAAACTGGATCAGGGTTTACGAACAAATTGTAAAGTTTTATGAGACGAACAGCTATAAAATGGATAACAAAGTAACAAAACCAATTAAATAATTTGGGTAGACACTATCTCGTTTAACTAAATACAACAATGAAATTATATTTATAACTATTGGCTCAGTTTCTTTAAGCATTGATTTCATCGAGAAAAATTCGTCAACACTATACAAAGTTCTAACTTCCAGGTTACTACTTAGCTGATGAAGGATACGATGTATGGATGGGTAACGCCCGCGGAAACTTTTACTCTCGTCGCCATCGTCGTCTTAACCCTGATAGCATCATTAGCCAAAACTTCTGGAAGTTTAGCTGGGATGAAATCGGCAACCACGACCTCCCTGCCTTCATCGACTACATCCTCGATACCACCCAGCAGTCTAAGATCCACTACGTAGGCCACTCCCAAGGAGGTACCTCCTTCTTGGTGCTCAACTCCTTGAGACCAGAGTACAACGAGAAATTTATCTCGTTCCAAGGCTTAGCTCCTGCTTCTTTTTTTACTCATAATGAGAATCCGACATTCAGAAGTTTAGCTCCTATGGAAAATATTCTTGAGGTAAGAAATGTGAAATAAGTATTACATGTGGAAATTGATTACGTTTAGTGCTTTACATAACTATTTTTTTTACAATAATTTAGTACAGCATAAAAGTACAAATTAGTTAGTACAAAAGATTTTAGCGAAATGTAAAACATAACCTCTGCCTTTGGAATCAGTTGCTGATCAGCTGGCGACTGGCGACGTCGAGATGATCTGCAGTTAAACTTTTAAACTGTAGACTTCGATTAGAAGGTTTTTCGTGCTAAGGTATTCATTTTAGTAATGGTAAAAGGCATTCAGAAGTACCTAAGAACTAAATGTCTATTTGCTTTTTCAGACGGCTGCTTTCGCGATGGGCATTGGTGAAGTGTTCGGAACCCACGATTTCATCTCTTGGTTCACCAGTAGCTATTGCGTTGAAGGCTCTCTCTTGCATAGCGTTTGTGGTTCATTCTTGGTCAGTGGAAGGTCCGACTATTACAATGAGGTAAGTGATTTATGGTAATAAGCCACAATATTATAATTTACTTTGAGGTATTGATTAATTAAAGGCTGCAAATTACAAGATAAAAGACATTTGAAATACGAAGTTATTAAAACTGGCTAGTATTTTACGAAATATTCTTGCCTAATCTGTTTAAATAACCTACGATTGAATTACTATGAATCAGTTAAGATAACGTTATCAGTATCAGTTTTTGTTAACATGATTGTTTTATTTTACTTTAAAGATGACTATGTCAAGTTTATCTAATCTATTTGTGTATTAGTTGTGCCAAATCTAAAACGATTTTTAAAGTCAATAATTGATTAATCACCGTCTGTATCTATGCGTACGTTCCGTTTGGGTTTTTTCTTCTTTCTCATTTTAATAGGCATTTATTAGCTTATAATAAACATAAAATTATTGGGAAGAAAGTCAAAAGATTTATTTTATTCATTTCAGTATTATCAACTTCTACGACGCAAATAAAATGATGCGACGACGTCTTTTAAATATAGTAAATTATCTGTATTTATGAGGCTATATTATATTTCCTTGATAAAAATGAATTATGCTGATGTTTTTTTAAGTATAGCTAAAGCTATGTAATTATTGATTACTTATACTGTTGAGTAGTCTGAGTAAAAATATCCATAATAATTATACCTTAAATATTTAAATTTTTGAAAAATAATATCAGAATGCTTTTATACCTTATCTTCCACAGATTGTGGCCTACATTTTACTGTAAGTATGTTTACAACACATTGAGATCACAATGTCTGAGCAATAATTCTATATTTGTTTTCAGACTATGCAACCAGTGTTCAGCGGGCATGCTCCAGCAGGCGCATCTATCCGACAATTCGCCCACTATGGCCAGAGCATCAGATTTGACACCTTTCGCCGCTTCAACCACAACAGGATCACCAATCTCGCTCAATATCGCTCCTTCAATCCCCCCATCTATGATTTGTCAAGAATCACCGTCCCTTCTTACATCCACTATGCAACCCAAGACACTTTAGTTCATCCCAAAGATGCTGAAACTCTTTGCAGCCGATTACCTAATCTCGTTGGTTGTTACTTGATACAGAGTGATTCGTTCGACCATTTGGACTTCATTTGGGGAAATGGTGTCAAAGCTCGATTGTATGAAAAAGTGTTGAGTCTTATGCGAGATGCCGAACAAAAGCAATTGTAAATTAGAGAACCGATTTCCTCTACAAATGAAATAGCTTTAAAATTTTCTCTAATAGTAAATGAAGTATTTACATGTTCTTAACATCTAAGTACCTACATTTGATTTTTTACTGAAAATGATTTTGTATAAATGAATAAATACCTAAGAATATTTTGCCTTACTTATTGGGTTTTATTACCAACGTCTTTCTTTCTAGCCGTGGTAGCAGCTATTGGTATTGTGGTGTTGAGCACTTTTCTCCGCATTTAGACCAATTTGGTCCGTTATGCGTAATGCGTGGTAGCAGCTATCTTTGAGCAGTAAATAGGTTTAATCCACAGAATAAAGAAAAAAATGCTTTATCTATGGATGGAAATTGGTGGTCCACTTCTCACACATAGACGCTTCTGTAGTTATAAATTGAATTGATTGAATTGAATTGATTGAATTGAAAAAATCTTTATTCAAATAAGCTCACATAACAAGCATTTTTAAATCGTCAATTCTTTTATCCTACCACCCATTATGACGTCTTTTAGCTGACAAGAAAAATGGGCGCAAAAAACTTATCAGCTTTATTAGAAGGAACGATATTTACAAATATGTATATCGTTTCCAGACATTACTAATTATTAATTGTTAATTGACTAATGAATATAAGACATTAAGTTGCTCTGATTCCAAAGTACACTAAATCCTTTGATAAGGAAATCGGAAACAACGACGATACCACAAATACCCAGACCCCAAATTGTTTGTGTTCTTGTGATAGAAAAGTTAAATAACTTATTAGAAAAAATCGACTCACCCGTAGAACCTCAGACGGGGGTCCCATACTTACGGGGAGATAACTTTAACCTTACGTAAATACATAATCTCAATTTAATAATAGAATAGTTATTTATTCTAGAGGTAGATACATTGACCCGGCCGGAGAAAGGTCCAGGGCTACCGGCTAACTTACATGGCTATACTAATGGCTTTCATTTGACAGATGGATGTGATACATTGCTATTTTTCTTTGGTAAGTTTTAATTTATACCAAAAAGAAGTAGCAATGTATCACATCCATCTGTAGGGCCCCAGGTCAAGATACAAGCCTTACCCAAGTCGTAGTTGCAGTTGTAATTGCAGACTTGGTCGTTTTCTTAGTGGTAGTCTTTTCTGGGCTTTTTCTAGTCTTCTCTCTATAAATTAACAACAAAAAAAGTCCGACAATACCAAATAACTCAATATCGTAGTTCAATTACCTGTCTAGTAGATTCATATGTGATTCAACTACACCAGAAACTAGTAAATCAATCTCCAGACACAATCTTAGATCTTTTTGTTGATAAAAACTATGTGACAAAAGTTTGGTACAAACTAAAATGATTATTTATTGAATAATTATTATTATTATCGATTATCGATCAAATTTTGAAAGGGTATAGCTATTTTATCAATAGATTTGTCATCGTAATGACTAATTGTTTTAATTAAGCCCGGCTTACACTAGTTAAAGTAACGAAGAGTAAAGATTCAAAGAAAATGGTTCTTCCCTCGTCAATTGAACTAACATTTTGCAGTATTCATCTATGAAACAATATGCATGTAGATAGTTCAGTTAATCCCAAACTCAGCACAAGTTTAGTTGTAAGTAGTACATAATAGGTTAAGGTTATTATAACTATAGAAAGAAAAAAAAATGCTCGAATACTCCTAATACTTATAGCAAACGTTAAACATTCTAATAAGTTAATTATATACTGCCACATTATGATTTGCATCGCTCATGTGAATGCAGTGTCCTGCATATAATACCTATGCACAGATTGCCCTTCATGCATGCGGCTGACAATGATGATCACCATGATTCAAATCCACAGCCCTTGGTTTTGAAGTCAGAGTCAATTCAATTGGTAGGACTAAACATCATTTTGTGATTTTTAAATATTTTCATAATCGTATTTTACTTATTATTAAAGTGAAAATTAACTACCGGCAATAGTGTAACCGGGCCTTATATACTTACAAAAGCTGCGCGTTTGTACATTGAGCGTACAGTATGTTTTGTACTGCGTACGACATGTTTCAATTACTCTTTCTTGGTGTGTTGGTGGGGGAAGTGGTAGGGGGAAGGTCTCCTAATGCTGATTTTATTGAGAGAACCTTTGAAGCCTCTCCTGAGGCGAGGTACTCTACAGATATCCTTGAGGATGCCAAATTGGACGTGGTAAGAGTAAACTTTGGCTTGCTTGCTTGGAGGTTTGGTTTTGTTTTATGGAAAAAGCTGGAATCGAAGAGAAATAAGGAAACGCTTACTTTACCAATTAACTTATGCCGATTTTACTTCTGTTTTTGTAAAAAAATATATCGAATGTAGTTTATCGTAAGTAATGTTTAAACCGCATGTTTTATTGCGTTTCTTATGTGATCTCGCCTCTGGACAAGAAAATGTTAGAGCGCAGTATATACTACGAGAGATAAATAAATTAACGATAAAGATACGTGAATTAACACATCGACTCAAATACATTTTCTTTGGTCCCTGATTGATCGAAGCAACGATGTGCATCTGAACTGAGGGCCCATTTTTTAAATCGTGGCGAATCAAACTGAGACTTATAGGGGATTTAGTAAAAAAATCTAAAAACTGATACATGTGACACTAGTAATAGCTTGATTATTTTTTAAGGCAGTTGATAGTTTGTCCCAACACTAAAATGTATGGTCCTTTTAGCCAGGCCTCGTTGCCAGGTATGGCTACCCCATCGAGGTCCATGAAGTGACCACGGCTGATGACTACATACTGACGCTGCACAGGATCCCACATGGCAAGGAGAAGAACAATGTGGCTGGCGTGGAAAAACCTGTTGTGTTCCTCATGCATGGTCTCTTGTCTTCCTCGGCTGATTTCCTCGTTCTTGGACCTCGTAGCGCGTTGGGTAAGATTTATCATATTTAATTCATCAACGTTCGTTCGGCCGGATAACAATGGAATACCTATTATGTCTCATTTTCCGGGCGCTGAAGGGTTAATATTTTTCCTTTTTTAGGTACCTAACCTACACGATATTAATTTTAAACAGTAACAGTTAGTTGTGGCACAGTCAACAAGTTTCATTCTAATGTTTGATATACTCTTGACCAAATTTTATTTAACCGCATCATTTGTGTGTGTACTTAGCAGGTTTTAGCAGCAAAGCTCGTTGAGACTGATCATTTATGTTTAATAACATTATTTTAACAAAGTTTTCATTAAGATATTGATGTGTTAAATCTTTAGTACATATAATTAACATTGCTTAGTTTAATCTTTTAAACGAATATCTTTTTGATAGCTTAAACCAGACTGATAGGAGCTATGATAAGATGGTCGAAGAAAATTAATAAGCTTCTTATAAAATTCATATACGTGATTACGGCTTGCATTACGTGAAATGTAACCGGAAAGGACGTGATAATTTTTTCTCTAAGTAATTATTTATTTATCTTTATTCAGGTTACTATCTTGCTGAAGAAGGTTACGATGTATGGCTAGGCAATGCTCGAGGCAACTTCTACTCGCGTCGCCATCGCCGTCTCAACCCGGACAGTATTCTCAACCAGGCATTTTGGAGGTTCAGCTGGGATCAAATCGGCAATTACGACCTCCCTGCCTTCATTGACTATATCCTTGCTACAACCAAACAGTCTAAACTTCACTATATCGGCCACTCACAAGGAGGTACAACCTTCTTCGTCTTGAACTCTTTGCGACCAGAGTACAATGAAAAATTTATCTCATTCCAAGGCTTGGCTCCAGCTGCATTCTTTAATAATAACGAACAACCAATATTCAACTCATTAGCTCCACTAGAAAATGTGATTGAGGTAAGTGCAGGAAAAAATATTTAAAGCGACAGATACTCGACGACCAGACGACCTGAGTGGTGCAGTGGTCAACATGCCGGTCTACCACGCAAGAGGTTCCGGGTTCGATTCCCGGCCGGACAGAAATTGAAATGATGAATTTCAATTTCTGCGACGGGTCTAGGTGTTGCTATGTATAATAAGTATATATTTAAAAAATATATAATTAGTATATCAGTTGTCTAGCACCCATATCACAAGCATTGCTTAGAGGGCGCTGTGTGAAATTGTCCAAGCATTTATTTTTATTATTATTATTACTCATTATTATCTACGTCTCTATTATCAATGATCACTGATTACTTCCTGTATTTAATGGTTATTAATATTTCCTCTTTCAGACAGCAGCTTTTGCGATGGGTAGAGGAGAAATCTTCCCAAATATAGATTTTGTGGAATGGTTCACCACTAATTACTGTGTAGACGGATCCATTTTCCAAGGAGCTTGTGACACCATCTCCATCACTGGAGCATCAGAATATGTCAATGAGGTATGAGTACATTTAAAATGACCCAGTATAGGTAGGTCAGTATAGGTAATAGTGGCGAAGAGTCCATATAAGCCGATTCTTATAAGGCCTTATAAGGCTTACCATTTAGAAATCCTACCCCACCGATCCACTATGCAGATCATGACATTTTTGTAGAACGGCTTACCTTCGCCATAATTTCACCCCTCGCCACTAATAGGTATAGATAGGTCCGATAAATCTTTAGTGTTCTTATACTGGAACATACTTAATTGAAACAATAATTGGGGAATCTCTCTAAATTAATAATTTTAATTTCGTTGTGTTTAGATTTCATTAATGAGTTAAAACTGTATTTTTGTTGTTTTTTCAGACAATGCGACCAGTGTTCCTCGGCCACGCACCCGCTGGCGCGTCCATTCGTCAATTGGCGCATTTCGCCCAAAACATTAGGTTTGATAATTTCCGTCGTTTCAACTTCAATAGACTCACAAATCTCGCTCAATATGGATCTGCCACACCTCCAAACTATGACCTGTCCAAAATCACCGTTCCTGCTTACATTTACTACGCCACATTAGACAGCTTAGTTCACTATAAGGACGTCTTGATTCTTTGCAATGGACTACCCAATGTGGTTGATTGCCATCTGATACCAAGTCAGACGTTTGGCCATTTGGACTATATCTGGGGGAATTCCGTCAAAACTCTTTTGTATGAAATAATATTGCAACAGATGAGAGATGCTGAGAAGAAATAAATGATGTTTGTAGCTAAATAAATGCAAACTTTACGAATGAAGCAATTTATGCGTAGTTTTTCTAGTAAATCGAATGAAATTTTCTTTTATTAAATTATTGAGCATTACTAGTCAATATCTAAAGACAATATTATAAAGCTGTATTTTTTAAATGATAAAACGTGACTCATTAAAATTAAACGATGGTCTTTTAAATAAACTTTTTAAAGTAAATACCTACTTTAAAAAGTTCATGTACGAAAGATTTCCTCTTATACATGTTTACGCTATTTTGTAGTAAGTGATTGACATCGGAAATAAAATTAATAAGAAAAGGGTAATGATAAGTATATTTTCGATAACCATTTCACGACAGAATGTAGTCAATGCTTACGTTATACAATATTTACATACGAAAGAATAATAGATTTAATCTAATGGAGGTAAATCTAGAACACAATCATACCAAACATTTCATTGTAGAATATAAATATTGCAACGAATTAAAAAAAAAAATAAAGAAAATATTACGTTATTCTGGTGTATAACGACGATTATTATCGTTGAAAGGAAACTTCTAATAAATAATACAAACTAGAAAAAATAAAAACAGAAAAAAAATAAACAAAATCTGGCAGCAATCAAAACTGAATCGTGCGATCTTAAGCCAATTTTGCTTACATACAAAATTACCAAGATACTTTTAATTATTCGAAAGTTCTTAAATCAACACTTACATACTTACAAAGATTTACAATCTGCTTTTAAAGAGATTTTTGAAGATTAGGTACACTTATTAAACAAATGCTAAGAAGACCTGCCTCTTTAAAAACTGGTTGTAACAGACATAATTTTCAAAGGTTTTTATTATTGCACTTATACAACCTATATTAGTCCCACTGTAGGACACAGACCGCCCCATAAACATATAAAAATGGGGCCTAAAACCCACCACGCTGGTCCATGGGGTTTGGTGGGTTATTGCACTAGTCATTGTAGTTAGGTACATTCCTTAAAATAGTCGTTGGTTCATATTAACAATAAATTAGGAGCCTATTAATATAATCCTGAAGGCATGTCTGTCACTTTGTGGAGGCCGAAGTTATTAGACGATCCCATGGGGGAAAGGGTTCGTTTCAAATCAGCGTGGCTGTGAGTGCCTGTCATAACAAGACTGGTCATACTTGCTGGGGCTTCTCTCATTATGTGGTTGCCAGAGTAAAAACCTGCATTACTATGACCACGTTTTACTAAAAATGTTCCATTATATGAAGCATTGTGGTTATCGAATGAGCCAGTGCTCAGTTTAGGATGAGGCAAATAAAACTTTTGTGGAGTTTCTGTCTTTGAAATTTCATCTTTACCCTTGTTACTGGACGATCTGGTATCAAATCTCTGATAAAAACTGTTGAGCCTACTATTTGACCTTGTAACGGGGACTAAAGGAGTTTCTTTCCCCGCATCACTGTTAGTTCTTGAACAAGATCTTTGTCTCTTCTCATAAGGCCAAGATGTTTTTTTAGGTTCAGCCAGCATCACTATGTCTACCATTGAGTTGAGTCCTTCGTCGATTCTGTTCAAACTTTTCGTCAATTTCTTAGATTCGATTAGGTTGACTATTTCATCTACACGACTACATTTCGAATTGGAGCGTTGCAGTGGAGCGGCAGAACCAACGGAATTATGAGTTTCGCTGTAAAACATACTATCAATGTATTCACGCTGGCGAGAACCCTTTTCAGATGTTTGGAATGATTCGCTTCGCTTTATAGATGGTTTTCTTGTTTCATCTCTTGATCTGGTTCTTTGTCGTTTGCCTCTGTTTGGATCAAGTTTCTCCTTTTCAACTGTAGAGTTGAACACTGCGCGACATTCACGGAAGTCAAAACTAGATCCTGATGGCTTCTTAGTAACTTGGTTCTGACAGCGTGAAGCACTCAATAGCGAATCAGATTCTTCATCACTAGAATAAAAGTTATCATCATATAGATCTGATGGTTTATATAACAGCCCTTGGTCAGTTGGTGGGGTAAACAAATGAATCAAGCTTTTCGCTTTTCTTGGAGGATGTGGCAGAATTTCACTCGGAACGATTTCGGATTCTTCGTCATCTTCATTGCTTTCGTGAGCAAATTCGCCACTACTTGTAATTTGAATGCTATGTCTGGTACTTGTTATGGAGTCTTCCTTTTCCACATCTTTATGTTTCTTACATTCTAGGGTTTTAACGGAAACGTTGATTTCAGAGGTTTGGTTGCACCTTGAAGATCGACCGTCACCATATACTTCTTCTTCTTTTTTGAACTGTTCTGTTTCTGCATGATTAACTATATTCCTTAGTTCTTGTATTACTTCATCTATAGTCGTTTCATCCTCTTCGTCAGAAGATTTTTTGTGATCTTTATTTTTCTTAGTGGACTCTAATTTTCGATGGATAGATCTTTTGTTACGCATCATATCAAATGTTTCATTTTTGGCATTGAATACTTCGTATACCATAGAATCACGTTGAGGGTCTCCTTCAGGACTTAATGATCGCTCCGAGGAACTAATACCTTCATCCTCCGGAGGTGATGACTCATCTAGAAAATAAATAGAACTTCATGAATATCTAATGTACCGTTTCAATGTATAATTTCATAATGGAAAATGAGTTTTTTATACATACCTCTATTTTGGTGAACTGAGTTTTTTTTCTTCATAAGAAACGACTTCTTTCGATTAGAGTTTCCATGTTCAGATCTTAGAGAAGAGACTTCTTCTTGTAGTTCACAGCACTTCTCTTTTAGGCATTTTTCTAAAGATAACAATATACCCTTTTCTTCCTGCAATATTTTGACTCTTTTCTCAAGCAATTCTAATTTGTGTCGCAGATCGTCCTTTTCTTTCAGAGCTTCGTGAGCTTTTTCGCTTAAAGTGTCGATGTCAATAAGTTGCTTTTCGTATCTTTCTATTTCTTTTGCAACTTGATCATTTTTGTTTGGCAGTTTGCTGACCATCTGAAATAACAATTAGCTTTTACTTATCTCAAATACGAAATTGTTTTGATTGTAACTTTTATTAATTATTTGTAAAATTGTCCTATAAATATAATTTAATTTTGATGACCCATTATTAATGAGTTATTATTATCGAAACTTTTCTTTCTATCAAAATAAACTTATTTTCCAAAACTCGAAAGGAGGTCTATTTATTTATTAATCATTTATTTCATATAACTTGATCCACTATTATTTATAACAAAATAGTATTAGTATGACTTAAAACTATGTTAGTTTAAAAACAAGAATCACTAAAAATTAATGCAGGTCTAAATCCTATGAATACGAAGTTATACGTACCTTCTTCAAAGTGACAATATCGAACCCAGCTTGTTCCAACTCAGCTTGAATGTAGAGCTTCCTCTGAGGTGTGGGGGCGGTGATGAGCAAGGCGTTAATGAACCCTAGACCCGCCGCTTGAAGGTCCCCTGAGCCCCCGGCACTCTGCAGCATGCCTACAAGGAATCTGAAGCGGACCGGCTCCCCATACCGCAGGCGGAGGGTCGAGAGGGACTCGGAGACCGTGCTGTGGCCGTTCGCAGGAGGATAGCAGGCTTTTGTGAGGAGCTAAAAAGTAAGCGATTAAAGATGGTTAAGAGTAAGTATAATTTATGTGCTTTAAGTTACACATTATTTTCCAATTTCAACTATTTTCTTTGAAAGAGTAAATACCAAGTATTCAAAACTTTAAGGGCAAACCTAAATTATTTTTCAGTTGGTCAGTAGCAAGATATATCAAAATCAGGAAATAAAAAGATTTCTGACCTGTAAAGCTAATATCCTAGATTTATTAACAGTAGACATGATGCACGCGGTGAGTGTGTACACTCCATTGGAGCCAGCCACCAGCCTCCTCACGCAGTCCGGGTATCTGCTGCAGCAGCTCCAAAGACATTGTCTGAAAAACAAAGAATATTTTATTCTCTCATTACAGAGCTGATAGACCCGACAATGGCAGTGAAAAGGCGAAAAACAGACCACGTAATTAATTGAGAGGAGCAATGATGACTACTTCATTATACTCGTTTCTTTTTCTTTCTTCCTTCCATCCGATTCGTTTATGGTCTGGCGATTGATCGCAAAAAATCAAAGACATAGAAATAGGTTTTGTTAAAGCCTTATTTTTAGTGTCCCTAATATGTAAGTTTTTTTGTAAACTTATAATGAAAAATAAAAATATCACACATTCGAAAAATGTTCAAAATTAGAAGCGCCATCTAGTTTCGAATAGATATATTTAAAGAATACCTAACCTACCAAACAGCACAGCAGTGCAGAGTTTCAAAAGCGTAATAGACGCTCATTGACGTGAAAATTGATCGTTTACATGTGCAATTAAAGCGATTGTCAATTGCTCTAACAATGGCATTGACGAAAAAAATTGACAATCGCAATTGATCGTTACCAGGGGCCTTTAGATTGTGCGAGGTCTACAGCTTACTGAGCCACTAGTTTAAATAAGGGCCTGTTTACAGATAATTTATAGTTCCTTAGTTTCATTTCATAGCCCTAAACCTGCAAATTTTTGGGCTTTTGTTTATACAGGCTGTTTGGTAATATCCTTATAAAGCCGAATATGGTAGGTAGAAGTACCATGCATATAACCCCGAAAATTATTATAAACCCTGAAAACCGCTACATGGATGTGAAATTAGTTTTATTATTTGTATGGAAAAATACAAAATGACAACCCTAGACGCAAACAGACTATTGTATTAGATAATCTATCCTATTAATGGGCAAAAGCAAAACATAATTTCGTTCCAGGGTTGCCACTATGCAGTTAATCATTAACTATGTTTTCGACATTGTGGGGGTTCTCAGGTTTTATAATAATTTTCCAGGGTTGCATGCATATCTACCATATCCAGCTTTGTAAAGGTATTACCAAACATACTTTTAAAGAGCAAAATCAAGTGGATACTCACAGACAAGCTAGCTCATCCAACAAGGGTCTTCGCCTAACAGCGGGCGGCCCACGCGCGCTCTCGCCCGACTGGCTGAGCTGCACGTTGCGCAGGAGTTCCAGGAGTAGAGTAACGCCATCTAGCGGTTCACATGCAAACTCTTGAATGAAGCTGCAATGAAAAATACGGTTTTTTAGCGATAATGTAGGTACCTAGTTGGGGAAAAATGAAGTGAATTGAATTCAGAAAGCGAATGAAAAATTCAGCTCATTGGTATTAAATCCATCTGTACAGTATAGCAACAATACAGATCATAGCATGATGTAGCTAAGCCCAACGTAATAATAAATTGACCGCATTCATCTGCTATACAACTTTCATCTCAATCTCTTAAAACGGTGAGGAAATAACTATTTTACATTACTATATGTAATAACTACCTATAGTGTCCTTATAGGTACTTATTACATATACAACGTGTTACAAAAATACCCCTAATGCCGAATATGGTAGATAGGGACCATCAAACTGAACAACTTTTAATATGGGACCAACTTTGAAATTGCGAAAAAAATCACCTGTTTCATACAAAAATAAATTACGAAAATATCAAAATGTATGAAAGAGCTGTTTTTTTTTTCGAGATTTCAGAGTTTGTCCCATAGTAAAAGTTATTCAGTCTTATGGTCCCTATCTACCATATTCGGCATTAGAGGTATGTTTGTAACATGTTGTTTAGAGTATAATATTTTTTTGTCAAAACAGTGGAAGCATAGATTAAATTAAGAGAAAAGTGCAGGAATTAAATCAATTGAAACTCCTGGAAAAGGAATCTTTCAAACTACCAGCAGCCATAATAAAAAATGTAATTTTCTCAGAAAAAATAACTTATCCTGGCGCCATTTAGTCGCCAAGTGAAATGTAAAAATAAGTCCCAAGATACTATTAAACTGGAATGAAGGTAAGAGCATCCGTATAATTTGTAGACATAAAGAAAAATTACAGCTTCTGTGAAATGGCGCTGGCGTCGCAATTTGAAATACAAAAACTCAAAATGTACGGCAACGAAATGAGCGGTTACACAGAAAGAACACAAATGGCGGAGATTCTAAGAAAGTTGTGGCAAATTGTTTTTTAAGTGACCATTTGTGACACAGAAATGTATTCTTTGAGTAAACTATATTATTAACTCGAAAACAAACAAACAAACTCAAAAATAACCACTAAATATTTTGATTTCACATTGCTGAAGAAAATTGCCAATGCTCTTATAAATAATAACACAATGGTTTATTTAGTTTTCATAAATAAAATCATAATTAATTGCTTAGTCAATTTACATTTATGCCACGTGTCAAAAGTAACTAATAACTTTAATTTGTTTTGCAAATGTTAATCTGAATTAAAAGCGATCTATCTACTATAAGTACACACGACAGCACGTCAGGTTATACAGTTAAACTGCGAAAACAGCTTTTATTACATAGGGCATAAAGGCGGTCTCAAGGTCAACATGTATAGTTTGAGGTGCCGTCGTGTGTACATTCACTTCTGTTGTTGAGTGTACCAGTACAATTTTTCTTCAAGCTAGTTAATGCAGTTAGCAACTTTGCGACGTCTACGTTAATCTAAGATTGAATCTTCGCACTCGGCAATAAATTATAGGAACCTAGTTACACACGACACCTTGCAATTAAGGTACAGACAGACACGTTTAATAAATTGATAATACACGCTGAAATTTTAATCATTTGGTTCCCGCTGTAGGGTGGTTCCACTCATGATTACAAGCAACTTTGGGGCCAACTCTGATAACGCGAAAAAAAAACCAGCTGATCCGTACAAAAGCGTAATATCTACTCGACCTTAATGTATGGAACAGCAGGTTTTTTTCGCGATGTCAGAGTTGGCCCCATTGTAAAAGTTAATTGTAATCATGAGTGTATGGAATGTGTATGGGAATCACCAATTGAATATAACGTACATTGAAGGTAAAGTTTTTATAAGTTTCTGAAGTTAATTCATAGCGTTTAGTAAAACTCGAGTAGGTAATAATTAATAACAAATCAGGTATAAAACACGCTTGTGGATAACTAAGCAATAACTAAGTAAGTGAACCATCTTAGTATACACTTTGATTTAATAATGAAAGGTACTAACGTAATAATAAAACTCAGATTCATAAATAATAATAAATAAATATTTGACAACATCAATACATTGCTCCGATTCCAAAGTAAGTAGCTAAAGCACTTGATGGAAATCAGAGACAATGGTGGTATCACAAACACCCAGAACTGAGCCAATATAGAAAAGTTCGTTTTCTAAATTGACCCAAACGGGGATCGAACCCGGGACCTCAGAGCTGGCGACACCTTGAAACCCGGCGTACAAAGCCAATCGACCACGAAGGTCGTCATACATACATACATACATAAACACATTACACTCCTTTTTTGGAAAGTCGTGTAAATAAACCGGCTATATTTCGTCACACATTGACACTCGCCAAAAATCAAGTAAGTAAAAATGATAGTAGATAACAAGCAACGAGTTTTAGCACAAGTATGGAGATAAATAATATATTTGAAAAAATATTAGGAAAAATCGACTCACCCGTAGCACCTCAGACGGGACGGGTGTTACGGGTGAGTCGATTTTTTCTAGTATTTTGTAATATATTATTTATCTTAATATTAAAATAGCATTGTGAATGCAAAAATCTCAATTTAATAACAAGTTTAGAGTTTTTTAACCAGTTTAGTCATAGTATAAAAGTACGGAGACCAGTTTTTCTTAATTAACCCATCAAACTCGTAAATCTATACGTGAGATCTTCAGCAGTTTAATTAAAGGACATAAAGTCAGTTTAACTTTATGCAATTATTTTAAAAATCCAATAAAAATACAGCTATGTTTGTCTGTACTAGGGCATCCAATCTCGCATGTTATTTGTGATCTCGGTATTTGCGGGATCGATGATTTACGATCCCGCGGGATCTCGGTATTTGCGGGATCCCGCAGGTGTAAGATGA
The DNA here is from genome assembly GCA_963556745.1 of Catoptria pinella. NCBI lineage: Eukaryota > Metazoa > Arthropoda > Insecta > Lepidoptera > Crambidae > Catoptria > Catoptria pinella. Next base: position 12,192,715 of record OY750767.1, read on the forward strand.
GCTGCCTATTAAGTGTTGTATAAAGAGGTATCTATATGTTAAAATAAAATTCTCAAGTATCCATTTATTGCTTTTAGTATTTACTTCTTCTTACTGTCAACAAAACCATCAAACAAAACCAAACATGGCGATATCAACAGCGTGGCGAATGCGCGGGACAAGCGCCACGAGCCGCGCGCGGTCGCCAACGGCAGCCAGTCATTCAGTACTCGCGCGCCAGCGCTTGCAAGATGACGTTTCTATGCTACTTTCTAGTCCCGCAAATCCCGCGGATCCCGCGCTGGTAATCTCGCTCCTTGCGGGACTGGAAAATGACGCGGGATCTCGGTATTTCGAGATCTCGGTATACCGAGATTGGATGCCCTAGTCTGTACGTCTGTACCGTTATTATTAGTATTAATACGAGCTTTTGAAGCACAGTTTATGCATGTTTCATTACGTTATATGCATTATTTTAAGACCAATTGCAAATAATTACTTACTTAAGAAGTTTCATTTTAATTAAGGTATGATAATTCTTTATATTTTTAATACTGATTTTACGATGGGCTAATGGAGGTTTATTGAATATATGATGTTCTTTTTAACCGACTTCAAAAAAAGGAGGAGGTTATCAAGTCGACGGTTTTTTTATTTTTTTTATGTATGTTTTAACATAACTTCACCAGTTGTTAACCGATTTCAATTATTATTTTAAAAAACTAATTATTTGAATATTATTTCTTGCTTTTTAAAGCTGTTTTTGTTTTCGGGTTTTTTGAAGGAGGTTTTTTAAATTTGTAAAGCGATCGCTAAAAATATAATTATAAAAAAGTTAACAGCTAAGTAGTTTAAGATGATAAAAGATGAAATTGAGCTCAGTAGCTGATAACAGCTACTGCGCCACCGATCTCTTCAGATGTTATGATATAACTTTGCGGTTTACGTCCTCTTGCCTTATCTGTTTTTTGTTTGCAATAAATGTTGCAAACAACACAATAAGGAAGAAAAACTTGTTAATAGCAGATTATTCTATGTTATTTTAATAGTGTTCTAATAATGTTTCCATTACATTTATCAAGTTTAAATATCACCTTTTAGTTTTAAGTTTATGCAACATGTTACAAAAGTACCCCTAATGCCGAATATGGTAGATAGGGAACATCAAACTGAACAACTTTTACTATGGAAACAACTTTGAAATCGCGAAAAAAAAATCAGCTGTTTCATACAAAAATTAATTACGAAAATATCATTGTATGAAACGACTGATTTTTTTTTCGCGATTTCAGAGTTGGTCCCATAGTAAAAGTTGTTCAGGTTGATGGTCCCTGTATACTATATTCGGCATTAGGGGTATTTTTGTAACATGTTGTATAGGCGACTGAAAGGGTTTAGCCTGTATTAAAGCAAAGGATACTTTTATCCGGGTCAAAAGTTCCTTAGGGATGTGTTTTCTGAATATCCACGCGGACGAAGACGGCGAATAATATGAATAATATTATCTATAACAACTACTTTCATATAAAATCTATCAATCATTTAATATTATCGTATTACATTTAAGGCAAAAAAACATATTATTAAAATAAATTCCTAGAAATAAACCACGAATAAATTAGTTTTCATGAAGCACTTTATAATTAAGAGCGGTTAAGATTTTGTATGAGCATAATCTTTATTTAGTTTTTTTTTACAGTTTAATGGGTTTTGATACTTAACGTGATAAAGCTTAATAGACTGTTATAATTTACTATGATATTAAGTTCATAGTTACATTGTAACATCAACTTCGCAGTGAAATAATGCAGCAAGTAGGCTAGTTAAGTAAATTTATGTTTTGTCTACCTTTTAAGTAGAATTCAAAAGATTTATTTTCTTATTTTTTTATGCTAAGCGTATACTAAGGTTTAAGTATGAAATTGCCGTTTTGTATAGATAATTTTAAAGAATTTGAATTTCCCATACTAACATTTTCTTAATTCATTTAACAACCATGAACGCTAATGTTTTAAACATTTTATGCACTAATGTTTTACGACTTGCATATTGTAATAAGCGCTATAACCAACTCACCTGGGGAATGAAAGCCGAAGATCAGCTCGAAGCTTCGTGAGAAGCTCGCTGGGTGAAGCGAATTGACGCAGCGTCATTTCTTCCCCCACGCCTAGACATGGATTTCTGAAAAAAGAACTGGTTTTGACACCAAACTCTTACTAGGTTTTTTATTCGCTTTACAGATTAAAGAAGTTTTAAAAGTAATATTTTTTATTTAACTATTAGACATCTGTCTTTACCCTACATGCCCCAAGTACCTATAATATTATACAACGTGTTACAAAAGTACCCCTAATGCCGAATATGGTAGATAGGGACCATCAAACTGAACAACTTTAACTATGGGACCAACTTTGAAATCGCGACAAAAAAATCAGCTGTTTTATACATTTTGATATTTTTGTAATTAATTTTTGTAACACGTTGTATATTTTAATTACTCTATGGGGTTGTCTCACTTGTTTGTATTGATAGGGAAAATTACGTATCAGTTTGTGAGCTTGGATGCACGTACGATGCAAGTCCGTGCTGATCAGTTTCCAAATTGCCCAAATTATTTTTAAATTTTGAGATTTTAGCATTCACAATGCTATTTTATATAATACCAAACAATATACTAGAAAAAATCAGAGCATTGAACCGGATATCCAAAGGTCGCGGGTTCGATTCCCGTCTGAGAACATGATCTGGTGCGAGTCGTATTTTTTCTAGTATATTATTTGGAATTATATGAAATAGCATTGTGAATGCTAAAATCTCAAAAATGAAATAGCTTTCTCATCTTAATCAATTGTTTAAAAATATCTGGAAAGGTATTCAGTTGATGTCGAGGTAATTCCTTGTACAATAGTGAGATGGCGCTGGCTTGCAGCGTAAGAGTTGATATACTAGGAGAAATTCGACGTTCCCACTAGTGACTCGGTAGCTCAGCGGTCAGAGTATTGGACCGGATATCCAAAGGTCGCGGGTTCGATTCCCGTCCGAGAACATGATCTGGTGCGAGTCGTATTTTTTCTAGTATATTATTTGGTATGTCCAAATTCTTGCCCCTTTTTTTACAATTTTTTTTTAAAAGTATATTCATATAATGTTTCTTTACAGTACCTGAAGTCCTTGCTGCCCTGGCTTGGAAGGGTCCTGGCTTTGTTTGGGTCCTGCCCAGGGTCTGCTTCGTACAGGCCCCCTGCGCCAGTCTTCTTGCCCCATTTCTTGAGGGATGTTGCGTAGTCTTCTGGGTTGTAGATCGGGGGTCGTTGCTTATCCTGTAATAGAAATAAGATTGTGTAAGGAATTTAATTTATTGTACTGTTTTTTTTCTAAACATCCTAGATCATGCTGTTATAGCATAACATTTTAGTTAAGCTAATAAGCATTTGTTGAATGCTTTTACAAACGTAGGAAGTGAAAGGTAACTTATTAACCGATCACTGTTTTAAACAATTGAGACAAACAAAGCACGAATGATGTTTCCTGTTGTAACTATCTCTTGTAAAAAAAAGGGGCGAAAAATCTTAACGTATTAACTAAACCGCAAATAAACCGTAAATTATGAGCGGTATTAGTACCTTTTGAAATAAAACCGTAAACAAAAACGCACGATGGCGGCGTGCGGTAAAATTGACTTTCCGTACGCTGTAAACCGTAAACAAAAACGCACGGCGTGCGGTAAAATCAACTTACCGCACGCTGTACTGTCATCGAAAACACACATTTTCGAGCAACTGAATTGAAAATACCTTTACATTAATCATGTTCTAAACAATACGCACGGAAAAAGACAACTATTATTATGCTCTATATTGAATATTAAGGTTTGATTCGAATCTTTTATAATTTCGTCTATTAGAAGAAAGTCGAAAAGTAATTGGTATAACACATCTGACGCGAGCTCGCAAATAATGCGAGGAGCTACCTACATGTCGTAATAGACGTGAGTTAATTAATACATCGTGCGGTCATAGTGCCAGCGATTGTAAAACATATCGAATTATAGAATTCCTTGCATAAAGTTATTAGACTAATAGGCTAAAAACACTAAACTTTTTATAAGAATTGCTTTTCTGTGAAATTCTGTGCATCATCCGTCTTTTACTAATTTTGGAAACATTTAATGGTAACTAGTATTGATAATGTTTATAACGCAATGTTAATCATTACAGCTGATGCTGCTCAAATGAATCTAAGGCTTTTCTAAAGAGGAATACTTAATAATTAAAGTAAGTAACATTACTTGACTGATATACACCGTTACACCGTCATTTTGTAGTAGTTTTAATTAACTTAATAAAGTGTTACTATGATGCACTTAAAAGCACTTTATAATTAAAAGTGTTTAAGATTTTGTATGAGCATAATCTTTATTTAGTTTTTTTTTATAGTTTAATGGGTTTTGATACTTAACGTGATAAAGTTTAATAGACTGTTATAATTTACTATGATATTAAGTTCATAGTTACATTGTAACATCAACTTCGCAGTGAAATAATGCAGCAAGTAAGCTAGTTAAGTATACTTATGTTTTGTCTATTTTTTAAGTAGAATTGAAATGCTTTATTTTTGATTTCAAACTTTTTCGAATTCCTTGCATAAAGTTATTAGACAAATAGACTAAAAACACTAAACTTTTTATAAGAATTGCTTTTCTGTGAAAATCTGTGCATCATCCTTCTTTTACTAATTTTGGAATCAATTAATGGTTACTAGTATTGATAATGTTTATAACGCAATGTCAATCATTACAGCTGATGCTGCTCAAATGAAAGGCTTTTCTAAAGAGGAATATTTAATGATTAAAGTAAGTAATATTACTTTGGTCCTCTCATCCTAACTAGACAGCTATAAATTTTTCTATTCTTACTAGTTTTATTTAGTAAGCAGCTTTTGACAGATTGTCATAAGTCTTTTAAAATTAAATCGTTATATAAAAATGTGTTTTCTTATAAAATTAAATTATTACTAATAATTAGTAATTACTTTTGTAATTTATGTGTGGAAAACCATTTGTTATATTTTATAATTGATTTTTTCAATAAATAGTTGGGTGAAGATTGTTTACCAAATAAGATAAGTAAGAATAAACAGACTATAAAGCATTGTAGGTATTAGTATGAGAAAGTATTTTTTTTGTTGTTTAACCTATGTTTCTTTGGAAAAAATGTTTAGTTTTATTGGTAGAAACTCCCTTAAGTTCATTAAAACGACAACAAAATGACATGTATTTTTACCGACTTTAAAAAGAGGGAGGTACCTCAATTCGACCCGTATTTTTTGTTTTATTTATGCGAAGGAAGTTCTAAATCGTTGTGGTTTCACGCTAACCGCTGCCACTGCAACCACGCACGTCATTAGCGGGCAATGCTGCGATCATCGCTCATAAGGCCTAACAATGCTTGCGTTGTGACAGCGCCAGTTTTAGAGAAAGCCTCAATAACGCTTCAGAAACTACAATTTGCGCATTATCTGTTTACTAACACCGTCATTTTTAGATCGTTATGAAATTTTCTTTGGACTACTTAGACTGCTTTATCTCGTCCACGTAAGGGTGAGTTTTGAATCAATTTTGATAGTTTGTGATATGTTCAATCAGTATTGTGTGAAAGTATTGTGGTCTGTGAACTCGGTGAAGTATTTTGGTTTTCAATACTTTTTGCGTTTAGCTACTTTTACTTTTTTATTCTTTTGTGGGATTGCTAGCAAATAATATATTTATCTTAAAGATGTCACTTTGTAGAATTTACCAGTTGTTTGGTACAATATTAATGTAAATTTAACAAGACTTTATTTGGTAACGATAGTTACCAAGTGACTTTTAGGTAGTTTAGTTGACAAGTGACTTTTAGGTATCGCTAGTAGGACCAAATTGCAGTCATTACCTATATGATGTAACTACTTTACAAAGTGAATAAATAAGAGTACTAGTGTATTGTAATCTTTAATATAGACCAGCCCTTCTATTGTCTAATTTCAAAATCTATCGCAATCGCTTTCAAGATGTGACACATTGATGCTTCTTTTTGGCATAAATAAAACTTACCAAAGAAATGCAGCAATGTGTCACATCCATCTGTCAAATGAAAGCGATTGCGATAGATTTTGAAATTAGACAATTAGCCCCCAGTATTTATTAGGAATAAAAGATACACTGGCGGCGAGCCTAGGTAGCATTTTTAGGTTGAATAGGTATATCCGGTCGTACCTGTCAGTTATCTGTAGATATCCGTAGCACGAATATCTATCGAAAAAATAAAGAGTAATTTTGTTTGGGAAATTTGTACAGAGCCATCTACCACTGAAAAGAGAAATGAGATTTCTCATAGGCAAATCCTCTTTCGAGTAATTTTGCGCACGTTTTTTTCTCGATTGATGTTCGTGGTAGGGGTACAGATCGTGATTTTCGGACCTTCTAGGTCACTTTCATAGCTACAAAGATTATTATGGCAGGTAATTTAACAGTGTCCTCACTCACCGACACCACATGTTGGTACACACGACGGCACCTCAGACTATACATGTTGACCATGAGACCGCCTTTATGCCCTACGTAATAAAAGCTGTTTTCACAGTTTAACTGTATAACCTGACGTGCTGTCGTGTGTACATATCGAGAAAGATACATACAGGGTCATATAATTGATACTTTCGTCATTTGTTTTACCTAACGACTAAATATAGCTCGGTTTGGCCCGAGTTTTCCCGTATATGATGTCTACACGGAAAATAGCCTATTAAAAGGAACTTTAAATTGTATACTAGATTTTATTACGAGAATAAATAAATAGAAATAGAAATATATAAATGGAAATATAAAATACTATAAAGATTTCCAACGAGAAACAGCGTGGTACATCAAACTTATTTACAGGCTCACCTCTTTACTCAGAACACGTCCGCCACAAGCCGTCACGCTGCGCACGCGACGGATCAACTTGCTTTCAAAACCCGAACGAAGCTCGTCCGATAAATAAAAAGCCACAGAATAAATCGAATAATCTACTAGGAAGAGAACTGTGTATTTATTCGCTACGCTGTGTTATTTGGTTTTCACTGCGTATCGTGAATGCAAATTTTATCAATTAATGTTCTACTTATTTTCTCGTGTATTTTGATGTTAAAAAGATATACCTAAATGTCCAGTGTTATAATAATTATTAAAAACTAGCTGCCCCGCCCCTGCTTTGCATGGTTGGCGCCATCTATTAGTTTTATTGCGATTTAAAATGAAGGAAAAGAGAAAATAATGTTTTTTTTACATCTTTCCGTACAATTATTTAAAAAAAGTCTTAATGGCGACTATTTTTTATTCTTTTATCTACTCCCTTTTGTTTACATAAAATATAAGACGGCCGTCGCCGTCGTTGTACTCGAGTTATAATTAATTATAGTCTTATAGGTATAGGTATTTAGTGTTATATCCATTTTCAGTCGCTTTAATACAAATAAATACATATAAATGATTACTTACATTACGATAAAATTGATAATACAACTCCGACTTCTACCTCGGCACTCTATCGTTTCATGCAAATATAACTTTTTAAATTTTCTTTAGATCTTTTTTTAGAACTTAATTAAACCTATTAAAAGTTCTAGTGCAAAAAAAAAAACAAAAGAAAAAAACAGCATCTTTTGTATTACGAAAGTTTATGTTTTATTGGCCCGGAAACGGAAATTGATTTCTTGGTCATGACACGTATTCATTAAGTTGTTGGACTAGCTTCGAAGCCTGATTTGAATCTGTACGTTACATAAAATCTCAGTGATTAGCTAAAGACTTAAATATATTCTAACTACCTAAGTACTGGACATAGACAATCTACTAACAAGAGTTGTTTCACTTGTACTTGTTTTGACAAGTGATTAAATATCTATTTTATGAGTGACTTGCTATTTAAATGATAGTAAACAGATTCTAATAGTAAGTTTTATTGCAAAAGTTTTATTACTTTCGACTACTTGAGTGGTACAGTGGTCAACATGCCGGTCTACCACGCAAGAGGTCCCGGGTTCGATTCCCGGCCGGGCAGAAATTGAAATGATGATTTTTTATTTTTTGACAGGTCTGGGTGTAACAATGTTATAATAAGTATATATTTAAAAAAAATATAAGTAGCATATCAGTTGTATAATATGGGTTTATTACAAGTTTGGGTTAGTTTGGGGCTAGATGGCGCTGTGTGAAATTGTCCAAGCATTTATTTATTATTTATTTCAGTAGGTAGTTCTTTGTTGATATATTTATTGGGAATTTAAAGGGAAAAATATTTCGTAGCTAACCCATCGAGATAAACTCGATGAGCTAACCAATGTCATAATATGGCTGATATTATAATGATGTTATTTTAATTTAATTTTTTAGAGAGGTATAATACAATAATCTAGACTTAGCTATATTTAAACAATTAAAAGGTAAAAAAATACTAATGTTATTCAGTGAAAACCAATTCAATAGAATAAGGAAATGGAATTAATGATATATGATAGATAATACTTAATGTAATGAAAAGGTAATTCAATGTATTGTTATGAAATAAATGAAATGTAATTTACTGTTTATTTGTATGTCTTCAAAGACTACCTATAGTGAGATGCCTGTATTATAATGTATTTATAAAGCAAATATGAATCTGAATCTGAATACTTGACTATTTGAGTTGTTGAGGTTAATTCCTTCTACATTGGTGAGATGGCGCTGGCTTGCAGCGTAAGAGTTGATATACTAGAAGAAATTTGACGTTCCCACTAGTGACTCGGTAGCTCAGCGGTCAAAGCATTGGACCGGTTATCCAAAGGTCGCGGGTTCGATTCCCGTCCGAGAACATGATCTGGTGCGAGTCCTATTTTTTCTAGTATATTATTTAGTATTGAATCTGAATAGTTTAAGAAGCAAAGCGTAAAAGCATAATATTTTTAAAAATTGTCAAATTCCTTTGCATCGAACAACTATTCACTATGAATCATCACGGTTAGGTAAAATCATTAATTTTAACTAGCTTACGTCACACCGAGGTATATGACAATTACTGCATAATTATGAGGCAGGGAAAGAAAGTCTTACGCACAATTAAACCGTATGTAATGAGAGGGTAACGACCGCATGAGGAATCTGATGCGTGTGCCCGAATAACTATACCCAGTTACACTACTCTGGCGCAAGTTGAATGTGAAAGCGATCTATCAAAGTAATTCTTAAAAAAAACCATACTTGACTATGTTATTACCGGTCTTCAAGTGACAGTCGCAATCGCAGTTGTACAATTATTGCTGTCAAAACACAAATTCACATAATACGAATTTGTGTTTTGACAGCAATCATTGTACAATTTAGCGATTGCGACTGTCACTTGAAGATCGGTAATTAGCCTGCCGATTGCATCCTGTGTGTTTGAGCTTTAAATGTTTAGACAATTTGACTATTATTTAAGTATTGTTAGAAATGTGGAGATGCTGTAATCAACTACCCACTCACAATCTCAACAGTAATGTTTAATAAATTTTAATAAAGGTACAATTAATTCCTTTAGTAAAAAAATCTAAAGTAATTGTACCTTTTAGACCTTGCCATTCCATACCATTTCGGAGGAGCTCGGTGAGGCAGTGATTTAGAGCCTGGCCCTGCGATTATAGAGGTTATACAACTTTAGCAAGGGTCGTTCATGGACCAAAAATGTATTATCTCGAGTTCCTCAGTGCTTTGGAAGGCACGTTAGGCCGTTGGTTCTGGCTGCATTTGCAGTCGTTAACACCCACCAATCCGCATTGAGCCTGCGTGGTAGGTAATAGCCCATCCTTCTTATCCACTCATAAGAAAGGCCTGTTCCCCAGCAGTGGGGACATTAAAAATGGCTGACGTAGTACATACAACATTTAATGAATGATAATTAAAGTGTCATCAAATATTTCAGCTGCTGTAGATATTTAAATCAAAAACAATACTTACCTACACGGTATTTAAAGATAAAATGAGATGAGAACGAGGGTAAAAAATTACGCAAAATTAAGTCGTAACTAACTATTAATAAATAGTTACTTTATCTAATACAATACTGTATTTTGAAATTGCAGCTTACTACATCTGTCTAACTTAAACCACTTAACAATCGTATCCAATCACCCATGACTTGCACCTTGCACCATACCCGAAGTTTAATTTCATATTACGCCAAAAACACCTTTTGTGTTCTTCTCTAGATTGTTATCGCTTACAATATGTAATAGCAAACGAATTTAAGAAGTAACATCTCCTCACTTGTTTTAATTACACATTCATGATACTTTATACACAAAATTGGGCGAAAGAGAAAGGAGATGTGTATCGTGAGCGTTTGATGGTTGTTGTTTAATTGTAGTATAATTTATGTGATGTCGTTAGTGTGAATAAAGATGACTATTACCGAATGGTAGCAAAGCCTCAGGCCACGTTTGACAACTCTGATTGAAATGAGAGTTATTTTGCCACTTATGACATTCTGTGTGGTCTCTTAATTGTCAATAATATGATCTTAAATTAGTTACGTATCAATTTATTAAATTCTCATTTATATCAATGATAAATAATAAAGTATAAGTGATTTTCAAAGAGTGAGGTTAGAAAATACGAGTTTGTTTAAAATGCATTGTTTTGAAAATCAGTTTGTTGTGAAAAATCTTTATAGAAATTATAGAAACATTTGCAAGTATTTGTAACAAACATGCTAGACAGAGAACGTAGAACTGATGATGCTATTGGTTTTCCATGTTAAGTTTTACCATGTTAAGCTTTTATATATAACCTATTATTAACGCCTACGTAGGAACTGCACAGGCGTAGCCTTTATAATCGTGGCGAAGCCTTTGAAAATAGAAAATACTTTATCTTTTTACTATTTATTTAGACTCATCTATAAAACAAAAATAAGGAACTGCCTTTCGCATTTGAAAATACAATAAAATTCTTTTTTTATCTTTAGTCTGTAACCAAAGAGTTACAGAACCGAAATAGTTTGCATACGATGCCAAGGCATCACAGTACTTCATGCAGGCAATATGCTTGTTGCCACATTGTGAAGGAAAAAGCCTGCTGGTGCTTAAATAGCACGTTTATTCGATGCCTTCCCATACAATAGAGTGTCCCAAACAGAAAAAGCGTATTCTCACATCATGTCGTAATGAATGATGATAGGCCACCAATCAGCCAAGTTTAATTTGCGTGCGTAATTGATACTTGTCCATTGTTCTCAGCCTTATTACTTTGAGATAGGAACTAGGTTAATTTATATGAAGTTAATTTTAAATTTTGTCATTTTGACGCTTGTGCAATTAAGTGATTGACACTGAATACACTATTCTGAAAAAAATCCATTATGTTATGGGTGTAGACACCCACATTTTAAAAGCAGAATTAGATAAGTGAAAATCGTATATAAGATAAAAACTTTAAGATTATTTTTGAAAGTTCTCATAAGTTTTAACCCTTCATGGCCCGGAAAATGAGACACCTTTCCATACTAAGTCGATCAGCTGACCGATACATTTTTGTATAGGAGGATGATTTTTTTTTCGTATTTCTAAACCTTATACAATATGTTACAAAAATACCCCTAATGCCGAATATGGTATATAGGGACCATCAAACTGAACAACTTTTACTATGGGACCAACTCTGAAATCGCGAAAAAAAAATCAGCTGTTTCATACATTTTGATATTTTCGATTTTAATTTTTGTATGAAACAGCAGATTTTTTTTTCGCGATTTCAGAGTTGGTCCCATAGTAAAAGTTGATCAGTTTGATGGTCCCTATATACCATATTCGGCATTAGGGGTATTTTTGTAACACGTTGTATAAGAACCGATCCTATATTCTTGTTGCTGCATTGTTGTATATTATTATGTACGCTGTTGGTGTACCTTTTTCAATAATTATTATTATTATCGTATGAGGGTTAGTGGCCACCTCTGGTGTTAGAGTTTATCAAGCCGCCTGTAAGGCCTCTAACTTGGCTTAACGACTGTTATCAGATGACAACAGCCGGGACCGATGGTTTAACGTGCCCTCCGAAGCACGGAAGCGCTCAGTTGTAATGCCACTTAACGGTCACCCATCCGACACCTGGCCAGACCGAGCGTTGCTTAACAAACGAGATCGAGTACGATCCGTCTGTCAAGCTCCGCCATGATAATTACCTTTTTAAAAAATAAATAAATATTATGTACAGTCAGCAGCACGTCAGACTATACATGTTGACCTTGAGACCGTCTTTATGCCCTACGTAATAAAAGTTGTTTTCGTAGTTCAACTGTTTAACTTACCGTGCTGTTGTGCGTACTCTAGAGTTTGAAATTAACAGCCTTACCAAAACACTGTTTAACAACTGTTTAACCTAGAAACTGTTTAAATGTGAATCTGTCATTTTCTTGAATATATTGTTTGGGAGAGACAGCATCACTTTTACTTAAAGCGATTAGTGCCCTCACAGTGGCGCCCTCATTATATTAAATTTATTGCTCGCTAAGTAAATAATGTATCGAAAATTCAAACGTACAGATTGAAGCTAAGGTTCTATAGTTTATATACAAACAATAACCTCAGTAACATATAGTTCGTTGTAATAGTAGTCTAGTCTAAATTAAATAGTGTTTTAAAATCTTTTGTGGTAAGGCAGTAAGAGTCTATGTCCAAGGCCCCTAAACTGTGTTAAATAGCCGATTATATCAGATGTTAAATCATTTTAAATAACATACACAATTCAACTTGTTTACATTAATCAATGTTCTAGAAGTAAAAATGTTATTTATTTATTTTTTATTTGGAAAACAAACAGTCTCATATAAACATTGAAAAGGATCAACAAGATTCATCTTACAGACTAATAGTTTCACTATTTGCCCAAAAAAAAAACTTGTGAAAAATTCGAAACAGTGTATAAATGTAATGTTGAAGTTGTTGAATAAATATAAATGTACTTAAATAATTTAGAATTTAACAGACTCAGTGCAAATTTATACATGAAATAGAAAAGAAGATGTTATTTCAATACGCACGAAAATCTAAGAGTTCTTATAAATACTTACATAATCTAAATGCCTATCATATGCCTTATATGTGTCGTGGGCCAATCGTTGAACTGGGCTGATCGAGTTCTGCCTGGTCAGATCAAGATACGCCGGCATTTCTTGATTTGCCTTTTCAAAACCCGCCATATCGTTCAAAGCATAACGTTTGATGATTTGCCCGGCCATGCTTGGGCAAATCGATTCTGTAGGGTGACCAAAGTACAAGCAAATAAAATGAAGTTTGATAAAAAAATATTTTACTAAATAATAAAGATTTAACCAGCCATGCTGGGATAAATCTGTACCTTCTGTGAAAACTGATCTAACTCGAGTTATATCGATTTTGAATTTATTTCACTATTCAAGTCATCGAAAAATTAGCTTTTTTTGTGTCTAATCGGTGTATTTTTACGACTTATATCAACAGAGATAAATTTTGTGCATAGTAATATAAGTGCTTGCTTTTCTATGATTTTTTTGAAATAAAATGTGTATATTAATATATCTCTAGTTAAAACAATGTGTACCGAAACTTATTTCTCTTTAAATTAGTGTCTAGAAATATAACTCGTTTTAAAACTTTACACACAATTCAATAACAACTGACTTAAATTGTGCGTAGTGATTTATCTAGAATTATATCAATACACACATATAATTTCACAGTATGCTAGTTTGTGAACATTGATTCAACTCGACTTATAGCATTAAAAATGAAGTAATAATCAAGTTTTATTTTGTGTTTATCGATATAAATTAAGTTGAATCAATAATAACATATAGGTTTGCGATAGGTGTAAAATGATATAATTGACTCATATCAAAAAATATTATGAATAAACGAAGTAAAACGTTTGATTACTTATTGTGTAAAATGATATAACTGCCCAATAAACTGTCTTACTAACACGTGGAAAAAGAGTTGTGTTTTTAACTGCTTTTTGACCCCCGACGCAAAAAGAGAGGTGTTATAAGTTTAACGTGTCTGTGTATCTGTCTGTGGTATCGTAGCTCCCAAACGGATGAACTGATTTTGGTTTAGTTTTTTGTTTGAAAGATAATTTTCAGCTGCTTGGAGATCATCAGCTCTTTTCTAGTTGATGACGGGATCTGACTAACTTCTTTATGTCCGATCGATTCGAATTTGGTACAGTATTACTTTAATGACATTGAAAGAACATGGTAAGGTAACCATGACCTGATCAGCCGTTAGAAGATCATCAGCTCTTTTCTAGTTGATGAGGGGATCTGGCTAAGTTCCATATGTCCAGTCTTTTCGAAATTTGGTACCGTGTTACTGCAATGATATTAAAAGAACATGGTAAGGTAACCATGACCTGAAGCTTAAATACTCAACTCCTCACCAACATACAGCAGAGGTATAGTGTTTGGGATCACTAGAATGGTCTTTAATGAGTAGATTGCGAATAAAGTATAATAGGTGGTGATGATGAGGCATCATCTAGAATCTGAAGGATACCCAACTCTTCAACAACATACAGCAGAGATATCGTGTTTGAGATCACTAAAATGGTCTTTAATGAGTAAATTGCGAATAAAGTATAATAGGTGGTGATGATGTGGCATCATCTAGAATCTGAAGGATACCCAACTCTTCAACAACATACAGCAGAGGTATCGTGTTTGGGCTCATTGGAATGGTCTCGATGATTAGGTTATACTCCTAGATTGGTAATCAGGACTCATCAGCTTTTTGAAATCGAATTCAAAATTTTGTACCGTGTTACTTCAATGATAATGGATGCCAAAAATTTAGTTTAAAAAGCTTCAAATAAAACTGAAATTAAAAATTTAATAAACCCCCGATACAAAAAAGCTAACTCTTAATAAAATACCCCCATACAAAAAAAGCTTACTCTTAAAAAGTTGAAAATAATGTCATCATATCATCAAGTCTTAAATAGATCTATGAAAAAATCGTAGACGTCGGGGGACCGCTAAGTTAATGGATTTACATGTAAGCTTGTCACATTAACTTCGCGGTCCACCGACGTCTACGATTTTTCCATAGATTTATTTATAACTTGATAATAATGATGATATTATATTTAACTTTTTAAGAGTTAGGTTTTTTGTATGGGGGGTTTTTATTAAGAGTTAGCTTTTCTGTGTCGGGAGTTTTTAAAGAATAATTTATTTACTATCATTAAATGTACTATTTTGGGAGTAAATTCATTTATTTTAATTTGCTACTGAATGGAAATGGGACTTATGAATAGTTTTTTTAAGATCGGTTTATTGCTAGTTGTCATTTACATGTTGGCTAAGTTTGAGTCTGAATGACTGTAGTGATGATTGTGTTGTCTTTACATGAAGCACTCCGTAGTCAAGTCAATATTAAGCCAATGGGATCAATTCCCGATCACCGAACCGAGCTCAATGGAATAAACATTTATATTCATTTTCTTTTCTCTGAGTAGGTGTTTAAATACCAGCCTGTTTTCTTTATTATGTTACGTTGAATTTCGATACAACAACAGTTTTAACAAGTTTAAACATCTGTTATGTTTTGTTTAAGTAAACCTTTAAGTTTAATATTGTTTTGTTATTTTTCAAAATTTAAAACACATTGTTCTGCTTATCCAAGTTGATTTAAGCGCTAATGAAGCAAGATTTAGTATTTTATATGATTACCAAAGTGTTAGTAATAAATTACCGAAATATTTTTGGGTTTTAATAACAGCAAACATTGCCTCATGATATTATTTAGTATTTTATCATAAGTTATATCACTATTCACATAGTATACGTACTAGTTATATCGTTTGTGATAAAAGTTATAACAATATCCACATCGATTTTTTTCAAAAAAGTTGTGTAAATTGATATAATTCGATTTTTTTAAACGATTCTACAAAACTAAACTCTAATTACTAACATTTAGAGTGTGTTCAACAATGTTTGTTCTACAACTTTAAAAAAAACATACAATTGAAAAGGCAGACACAAAAAAATAAAGTCAGTTAACATTTTACACGAAAGCAGATTTTCATGGTGAAAAATGATATAAGTCTTATTACATCAATATACACAAAACAAATAAATGTGATTAGTGATGTAACTAAACAATTTCATGAATACTGAAAAATCTGTAAGACATTTCTCTTTAAATAATACAAGAAAACAAAGTTAGCTTAACCATCTACAGTCTACAAGCACTTATTTTATTTTATCATTCTCAGTTGAAGAGTGAGATTTTTTTTAACTTTAAAGTCAATTTCCCGAAAATCATGTTTTTAGAGTTATACCTCTTTTCACGGAAGGTACAGAAATAGTCTGTAGGGTGACCAAAGTACTTGCTCGCACGTAAACACACAGCTGACAGAGCGCAAACAGCGTTACAGCGCCACAAGCGTCGCGAAATGGAAGTATATTATGATGCGCCCAGCCATATCTCGATGTGCCCAAGTACTAATAGGGCAAATTGACGAATAGGTTGCTTTTATCGATATGCCTAATTTTTGATTGGGCACATCATGAAATTATTGGCCAGATCATGAAATGTCGGCACATCGTGATCTGACCAGGCAGATCTCGATCGGCCCAGTTCAACAATTGGCCCACGACATATGCCATGACAATTAATGCACATTGTAGTTATTTGACTTTTCATAATTTCAGGGTTAAAAATAAAATGCTACTTATATTAATGACGACCTCCGTGGTCGAGTGGCTTTGTACACCGGTTTTCGAGGTGTCCATTTAGAAAACGAACTTTTCTATATTGGCTCAGGTCTGGGTGTTAGTGATACCACCGTTGTCTCTGATTTCCATTACACAAGTGCTTTAGCTACTTACTTTGGAATCGGAGCAATGTATGTGATGTTGTCAAATATTTATTTATTACTATATATGTGAAGAAATAAAATTAATTAGATCTACACGCTTTCTAGTTGTGTTTTTCATTTTGATTAACAACGGTAATTCATTTTATGGTCCTCGTTCATAGTATAAAACAGCAGTTTTATAGCACTCACGTTCAGGTTATGGCCATAGCCGTGAGAGAATGTAAAATAATTTAGAACTTGTTATTGATCGTTATAAATTATACTACAAATACTTTGTGAGATGTAAATGGGGAAAATACAAAAAAAAAACTGGGCCTTATTAGTTTAAGTTCCACAAACAACTGCTAAAATATTTCAGTGCAAAAAATATTTCTGTTAATATTATTTAGCAAATGTCAACTAATCCTACACCCATAGACTTAGAAAAATTTTCGCACACCAATATTTAGACCAAATTAAAATGTGGAAGTCAAAATAAAGTAAAAAAAGACACGTAAACGCCATGTTTACTTTCCTTATATGGTTTGTGATTTGAAATTACGTAAATCTCTTCGTACACTATAAGGTGAAGATTATATATGTCATCAGCCAAACACGATTTTCAGGACAAACTAGTTTGGCCTTAGGTTAAACTAGTTCTTTCTATACACGATGAGATCAACTGGTAAATCCTAGACCAAACTAGTTTGTCCTAAGCCTTATAGGATAAACCAGTTTAGGCTAGGCCAATCTAGTTAATCCTGATATAAACTGGTTAGGATAAATAGGATATAAATATGACCGATAGGGTAAACTGGTTTATATACAAACAAGTTTGGACTAGGCTATACCAGTTAATCCTATTGCGTATAGGAAGAACTTTTAGCCTAGGCACAACTAGTTTGTCCTGAAATCGGGTTTGGCCGGTAGCATATACAAACTATTAAGATTAAATAAAAACATATTCAAAGAAAATATTCATGATAAGCACTTATCTAGCTTTATCGAAAAAAATGATCCAATATTAAATACAAAAAGCTTTTCACGATTCAAAGAAAGGTTGTTTTATAATATTTCTTAATTTCTCCTTTTGTAGGTGTATCGTGAACAATACCACTCATAATCACTTTTGTCTGTGCTGCCTGCCGATTCTGTAACCAAACTCGAACTTCACTTCGAATCTCACTTGACTGCGCGGGAATTTTAAATTATAAATGGGAAAATGATAGGCTGTAGCTACCTAAAACCTTTTGCAATCGGTAAAGTAGCTTATAGGTATTCTGCTAATTTCTAATAACAAATTCACACTACACTTAACTTCACTAAGTGAGGTTCGATGTGAGATGCGAGTGTGACTCAACTCCCTACCCTGAGTTTATCCAAACTATTTTTTTTTAATTTTATTAAATTGAATTATTAAAACTAAATTAATTATTAAGGCTAGAGTTTAACCAAAATAGCTAATACCGGCCCCCCCTCCGGGGGGAGGGAAGCGTTGCCCCACCAACTGGAAATCTAAGTAAGTATAGCTTAGACATCTCGCGCTATCCGCAACGCTCTGTGGAATTCGACCCAGACGATAATTCCTCCACCGGTTTAATACAAAATTGTTATGTAGTTACTTTACTATTGCAAAGGACGAACGAGTACCATAATGATCTCCCTGAATCCTAATCGAATAGCTGTAATTTCCCTAATCGAATGCTGCTGGTAAGTAACCCCGCTTTTAATGTGTTTGCGATCGGTTCTTACCTACTGTCCCTAATCGAATTGATAATGAACCCCGCTTTTAATGTGATTGCGATCGGTTCCTAACTACATTCCCTAATCTGTACACCCCATAACCCCATTTTCCCAACCCTAATAGCAGGCAGACCATTAAAGTACGACAGGCGGAACATGCGCGGACACTTAATACACAACGATATGTTACGCAACAACAACAACGGCTAAAGTACTTAAAATACGCAAAACAACCTTATACTATTAGTACACTAAGATAAGTCGCATAATACTCAACCCTACGCCCTAAACACTTAATATTATGAATGCAATTGGGACTCACCGGGATAATCTCGTGTAGCTTACGCGTACTCGTACGACTTACTCTAAACAGCCACCGCTCTCGTACCTGCCTCAGCTCTCATACCTGCCTCAGCACAGCACATCTATACCCACATGCACTATACCTCATGGACCAACGATCGTTACGAGACTTCCGTATTAGCCTCTCGACACTTAACACGCGCGCGCGCACTATCCATTTCACTCCCGATGAACGGCGTGCGTCATTTACCACATCCAAGACCCGAATGCCTTCCCTACACATTTCATAATCTTACCACGAGAAAGTTTAAGGGTTTTTTGTAACGTATTTTCAAAGCTATTCTTCTCACATCTGTTTAGCTTCGTTGGACTTCCCCAAATTATCCATTTGTCTTAGATTCCCTTTGTCTATGATCCGAAGTTACATACCAATGGTTTTTTATGATTCCACATGCTGAAACCCCGCTTTTGTAAAATTAGGAATACATTTGTCTTAATGTCCCTTTGTGCATCTTTCTTTTGAAATTTCTATTTAAAATAAAGAACTCCTACAGTCTTTGAAGGTCGGGTTCGCACATTAAATTATTTATTGTTTCAAAAACAACTTCCGCCTCAAGTTTTGTTTTATTAGTTTGGGAATAGTTTTTTTGTGTTAAACATGCGCTATTAGGATGGGCGTCACATTCCCCCCTCTGAAAATCAGACGGCGAGATAACTCGAGACGTATGGGTTTTCACAATAGGAAACTGTTACATAACCAGGCTATATTGTTCTTATACAATGTCCAGTATGAAATCTTTGGCTACCTTTTAAATAATTAAGGTCTCAAATTAGTTTCGTACCTTTCTCATATGAAACAATAATAAATAGCGAATGACACCCATACTCCGTATCCTACATTCTCCATTGCAGAACGTTTGCTCCTAACGTATTGTATTCACAAGGCGTCCGTTATTAACCTTTAATACACGTCCAGTTGTCCAATAAGAAGTAGTAAGATGTTTTAAAGTTTAACCCTTTAACCCTATACCTCTTTTGGTTCAGTATGTAAGTACTCACTTACTGCAACTATGCGCTAATCCTTTCCGAAATGGATGCTCTATCTGGGTTTTCTCTAATGATCAAATATTCCGCTCCAATAAAATCTTATTAGAAAATAACCTCTCCATTCCACGTTCGGTGATTGGTGAGTTGTAGTGTACACAGCTACAATGAAATGCTTGCATTTCTCATTCGAAATAATTGTCCTTAAATGACATACCATTAACGCAAAATATAATTATAATCGTTTCCTTCTGCTAATTGTTCCTCCTGAACCCATAACGTAAGAAGAAAATTGATATTTTTCTCTTATTTTCGAATTTAAGTGGAAAACACCCATATGACATCGTGTAAAAGTCCCAATAAAGTTAACCTCTTAACGAAATCGCTATGTAGTCGAGCGTAATTAAAAGAGACATGTAACTTATCTGCCCCTTTCATTACCCTGAAAACTGTGGACGCATCACCCGTATAGTCCAAAATACCGTAACCCTACGCCACGCCGATTTCCGAACCAACTCCGATAAAACACCTAAACAACTCAGCATCATGCATTTTTACTACAAAATATTGTCCTTGTTTGGCGTTCATCATATAAGTCGCACGACACCCACCGCTGGGCACAGGCCTTGGTATTTGGTATGGAGATGAGACATGGAAGACCTGAACATTTCTTATGAATAATTTTAATTCATAAGGTTCGAATATTTTAACCTAAAAATAACACAAAATAAAGCTAAGTAAAATAGTTACAGATGAGAACTATCCCCACCACTAATCAAAACACATAATAAGGCTAGTTACAAGAAACTGTTTGCGCTTAATCCTATACGATAAACATTATACTGTCTTATAAGACAATCGTATACGATGATAAACATTTTGTGAACTCTCCCCCCTCAGACTGATGAAAGCTCGTGTTAGTTTCAATGTGATTTAACCCATTTAGTTTTCATCATAACGCATAGAATTTCCATATCCTTAACATATAAAGTAGAATCAACGCTTGAATTGTCCTTACACCTACTTAGCATAATACGCTTCTAAACCGTTTTTCCTCATTTCAGCTTTACGTAGTTTTGCTGTCTTAAATCGCACTTATCACTAACTACCCCCCCAAATAGGTAAATATTGATTCCACGAACCGAACAGGTTTATTCCAATATCATCATCATATCAGCCGCAATATCATAACCCATTTTAATTTCAATTGATAACTTAAATACCATTTCGAATATATATGATAAAGAACAGGCTTCAGCTTATTTCCACTCCATTGACATCAGCTATTTTTAAATGGCTGATTTTCACTCCATATACCTACACTTAAAATGAAATTACAGATTAGAGCTTTCCCTTTTTTTTCCACTTTATCCAATTGATCCACGTACCTGAATCGAACAGGTTTCAGCTTATTTCCACTCCATTGACATCAGCTATTTTTAAATGGCTGATTTCCACCCCATATACAATTAAAATTACAGATTAGAGCTTTTCCCTTTTTTTTCCCACTTTATCCAATTGATCAACGTACCTGAATCGAACAGGTACTTTCTAGTTCCGCAGCGTGTATAATTACAAAATAAATCACCAAATTGGGTTCTATGTCCTAATCGTCGAGCAGTGCACTCAAATTGCACGGGCTTAGCTTGGTTAATATTTATTCTATACTTAAATGACTAATCGGTAACTTCGGTTACGATTATAGTTTATCGATCGATATACCTAAATTCTGAATTGAACATTTCGAGTTCCATTTCCGGTATATAAATAATGTAACTTAAATTACTAGTTTCTTTCCTCCTTTAAAGTCTTTTTGCAATATCCATTGTTAGTCCAGCTACTTGAATCGAATCGTTTGCTTCTATATATTCAATTAAATAATAATTCACCTGAATCGAACAGGTAAGCTTTGAATCTTTCTAATCCCAACACTCGAATGGAGTAGATTCATAACAACATTGCCATGTCATTCATCATGAATGCGCGTATGTATGTACCTAAGCTTTGTTAATTCGGTAAACAATAAAACATCGGTCTTCAATAGTCGCACTTAACTTAGTTTTTCATCTGGTGACAATGGTTACGTCTATCGAGCCATTGTTTACTGCCCATAAATAAATGAAGAAAATAATTACAAAGTAATAAGACTCTAATTACTATGTTTTTTATTAGAAGATATGCATAACTTTATTATTATCTATTTATATTTTTTTTCCAAATCACACGTTCTAACCTACTACGATAACGTAGACTTACTTATCCTTAAATTAATTAATAGTTATAAAAAAAAATAACAAACGACGCCGCCTTCGCAAATTCGTTCAGTGAGCAACCGAATATGTCCATGATATCAGCCGTATTGTTTAGCGTGCGTCCGTAGTGTTCGAGTAATGGTACTCCCCTTTTTTATAAATTAGTGCGCGCGCGCGTTATAGTAAACAATGGTGGCCGTTTCTGCCGCCACATATACCTAACGTTCTGGGACACACAACTGCTCTATTCTTTATCTTTATATACGCATCTATACGCATCTCTGTTGACGACAGAAATACAAACTGGATGTCGTTAACTGTCGCTATTGGCGCCATGGCCCGTGTGCAACTGAAGCGATTGAGCCGGGAATTACCACGCGTTGTTGATGATAACGATGCTCGGATCGAACCATATGAAATTGGGATACAAATAGGTTGAGTTAACTGTTCGTAATAAACTTCCTGTAACCACGCAGACACAAAATACACAAATAATAATATAATTTTGACATAACACCTTAACCTTATACAATATACCTAATAAACCAACTGCCATTAATGTGTAGGATAAATGTTAATAAGTAAATCAAATTTAAATGCCCCCCTCAAACTCTTGGTTCTGGCGATTACTTTTATATTAACAACTTCCGTTATTCATTGGGTTCGACTCAAAATATTCGGAGACTGTTCAGTAGAATTAACAGACAACCTTTATTAATGATTTTTGATATCAACACGCTTAATACTAGTTCTACATTAATATTCCTAATTAGTTCAGTCAGAATATTCAAAGTAACTATGCAATTACAATTCTTAGTTTTGTCATGGCTGTGATCGTTTTAGGGACCAATACGTTGTGTGAATAAAATCCTACGGTATAAGAAATAACGATGTCCGTTGCGTTGACCTGAGTCAATACATTTAATGACGGACATCCTGGTCACGGCACCACTTGTGACTCAACTCCCTACCCTGAGTTTATCCAAACTATTTTTTTTTAATTTTATTAAATTGAATTATTAAAACTAAATTAATTATTAAGGCTAGAGTTTAACCAAAATAGCTAATACCGGCCCCCCCTCCGGGGGGAGGGAAGCGTTGCCCCACCAACTGGAAATCTAAGTAAGTATAGCTTATTATTATATTATTATTATTTGGAAGGGGGGACGCCAGCGAAGCCGGACGGGTGATCAGTCTCCCTAATCGGAACCATTTCACCCAGTTCCCCAAGTCCCCTGAAAGCTGGAAGCTGGGGGAGGCGGGTTATCGTTTACCCCACCGGCGTCGGACCCTCGAACCTACCTGTGCGCTTACAATACCTGCTGAGTTGACTTATCGTTAACTGCCTTAGATCCTCTTCCTTTAGCTTGTCCGCTCCAAAGAGCTCCCAACGCAGCGATGCATACATCGGGCATTCTGCCATGAAGTGGTAGCTTGTCTCTTCTTTTTCTTTACATAGCGGACAGATGGGGTCCTCTGTCCGTTTGATAACTGCCAGGTGTCTGTTTAGTGGAAAGTGTCCTGTCAGTACTCCTACTATGGTTCTTATATTCCTTCTGGTTCGTTTCAGCAGTTCTCTGCTTTTCTTCTTGTCAACTGATTTGATGAAGATCTTAGACTGTCTGCAGTCCTTTCTTGCCCTCCATCTTTTGTTGGTCTCTCTAGTTGTTTCGATCTCGATAATATTCTTGGTGATTCTATGTGATATTGGCAGTCTTGGTTCAGGCCCAATGAGGGGTTCATCAGCCCCTTTCCTAGCCAATTCATCTGCTTCTTCATTGCCTTTGTTACCTTCATGTCCAGGTACCCAGGCAATTTCTACCTCAACGAGGCTTGCGAGCTCCTGAATGCCTTGTTTGCATTCCTTTACCAATGCTGAGGTTGTCTCCGATTTGTCAAGGGCTTTGATGGCAGCTTGACTGTCGCTGTATATTATAATTTTTTCTAAGTTATGGTTGCTTATCTCACTTTTCATCATGTGCGCACACTCCAGTATCGCGAATACTTCCGCCTGAAATACGCTAGTGTATTTACCCAGATTGAAAGTGACTCTTTTAATATCGGGTTTGGCGATGTAAATCCCTGCTCCCGATAGCTTAGTTGATTCTTTTCTAGACCCATCGGTGTAACATACTGCGATGCTGTCCAGATCTGCTTGTTCTGAGTTCCAGTCTTCTCTGGATCTGATGCTTATTCTATACTTTTTGTCGAAGATCCTTTCCTTTTTTATTAGGTCATTATTGACCAGTATCATAGAGAGGTTTTCTTCGTACTGTTTCCCTATTTCAGCGTGAGCTTTGTCATTGTGTCTTCCTATCCATAGTTTAGTGCTTTTTAGCTTAAACCATTGTTCTGTGGCTCTCTTTTTAATTTCAAGGTCTATTGGACTAAGGCCTAGTATCATTTCTAAGGCTGCCGTGGGAGTTGTTCTCATGGCTCCTGTGACCATGATGCTGGCTAGTCTTTGAACTTTTGTGAGTTCTTTTCTGTTGTATTCTAGTTGTGCCTTGTGCCACCATACTAGTGCTCCGTGGAGGATTCTCGGTAGGATGATTGCCTCGTAGATCCATTGGACCACTTCAGGTTTCATGCCCCAGTTCCTACCAACGGCTCTTCTGCATTGCATGAGAGCTGTCATTGCCTTTTTGCTAGTTTCTTTAATGTGTGTTCTGTAACTTAGGGTGCTGTCTAAGACTATCCCTAGGTATTTAAACTCCTTTACTATCTCAAGTTCTACATTCTCAATGTTTATTGGGATCATGCTGTCAATCTTTCTTTTATTTGTGAACAGCATCAGTTTGGTTTTTGTAGGGTTGAGATTTAGTCCCTTATCCCTACACCATCTTAATGTTGTCAGTATTCCACTTCTCATTATATCTCTGACCACGCTTAGAACTTTGCCTCTTACAAGTAGCAGGCCATCATCCGAGTACGCTTGGATATATATGTGCATAGCGGTGATCTTTGTTACTAGTTCATCTATTAAAATACACCATAGCAGTGGAGACAGGCAACCTCCTTGGGGAAAGCCTCTTCTAGCTTTGATGGTGTATTTGGTATCTGCTAATTCTGCTTGTATGGATCTGTGTTGTAGCATGTTGGTAATCCAACCCGATATTTGCTTTGTTACACCTGCTCTATTTAGGGCCTCCACGATGGATTTCGCAGACGCTTTGTCAAAAGCACCTTCAACATCGAAGAAGCACGCTAAGGCGTATTCTTTGTTTATAATTGATCTTTCTACTCTAACTGCCATATTGTGGAGGGCTGTCTCAATGGATTTCCCTTCCATATAAGCATGTTGGTTGTCGTGTAGTGGTCTTTCACTCTTACCTATGGTTTCTCTTATGTGCCTGTCTAGTATCTTTTCCAAAGTCTTCAATAGGAACGAGGAGAGGCTGATGCATCTAAAGGACTTTGCCTCTTGATATGTAGCCTTTCCTGGTTTCGGTATAAAGACGGCCCTAACTTTTCTCCAGCCGCTTGGTATGTAATTGGTCGCTAGGCTGCTTCGAAATAGAACCAGGAGATCCTCTTTTATAAACCGTATAGCAGCTTGTAACATCTTTGGAAAGATGCCGTCTGGTCCCGCTGCTTTGTATGGTTGAAAGGAGGTAATGCTCCACACTAACATGTCTTCTGTGATTACTTTTCTGACCTCTGCCTCACCGTCTGACATTTGTTCTGCACACAGAATGTTCATCTCCTCTTCTGTGTGCTCAATGCAGTCCGGGAAGTGAGTGGCCATCATTTCCGTAAGTATTCCTTTGGGGTCTACTATAATAGTGTCATCTTTTTTAAGACTTCCTAGTTTACAGGTGTGATCTTTTGCTAGCATCCTCATTAACCTGGCCGACTCAGGTTGTCCGGAGATACCTTCACAAAAGGCTCCCCATCCGTTTCTGCTTTCTCTGCGGCTTTTGTACTTGAAGTTATTTCGTTCTTCTCTATACTTGTTCCAGCTCTCGTCGTCGTCCTTTTCTAGGGCAATTCTGAGTGCCTTTTTAGTTCTTTTTCTTAATTTCTTGAGTTCTTTGTTCCACCAGGGTTGTCCCTTTCCTGGTTTGACTTGTTTCAGCGGGCAGGCCGATAGGTAGGCTTTTGTAAGGGCCTTCTCCAGTCTGTCTGCTTCTCTTTCTATTTCTGTTGTGTTACTAATTAGGCTGACATTACCGGGTATCCATTCATTCATTACTTGATCGAATTCATCCCAGTTGGTTTTCCTATTATTCCTGTAACTTATAGTTTCGACTTGACAAGTCAGACTATAAGTAATTCTGCGATGGTCCGAGAAGGAGTGTGAGGTGTCAACCCTCCAGTCCTTCATCAGATGACTTTCTTCCTTCGACATTAGTGTTATGTCTAATACTTCTTTCCTTATTCTTGTGACGAACGTCGGTGTGTTACCAACATTCATTATTTCTAAGTTAGTACTGAGGATATATTCAAGTAGTAAGTTACCCTTATTGTTGCAGTCTGTGCTGCCCCACACGGTGTGGTGCGAGTTTGCGTCACAGCCCGCAACAATAGGGATGTCCATACCTCTATATCTCGCTATTGTTTCTTCTAGGCGTAGGCCTGGTGGCTCGTAGTCCGTCTCACTTGGGATGTAGACCGACATGAAGACCATCCTCTTTCTGCGCCCATCTGCTCCACATATTGTGACTATAGCTGCTGTAAGATCTCTGTAACATTCAACTTCTATTAACCCTAATGCCCTTGCCTTTTTGCTGACGTATATGCATGTCCTTGGATTGGACTCACCATCACGACAGTAGATGGTCGTCCCACCCAGACATCCAATGCCAGCCACTCGGCCTTCAGTATTAACATATGGCTCTTGAAGCAGGGCAATGTCTATGTCGTTTGTAACCACAAATCTGCAGAGCTCGGTCATGGCTTCGCGGCAGTGGTGCAAATTTAACTGAAGTATCTTTATCTTTTTTTGGTTTTGTGTTTGTGTTGTGTGTGTGTTATTGTGCATGTTGAGTGTTGTTGTTTGTGTATGTGTTAATGTGTGTGTTTCACCTGAACCCTAATGCCTCACCCCCGGAGTCGTACACCTCTGGTCATCTGGCGATGAGCCTTGGGGTGCCGACTCCATGGTGCTTGGCACAGGGTCCGGGTTTGTGCTTGTTCCATGTAGGTTGGATCCGCCGACGGCCAGGGAGCTGGACCGCAGGGGCTGTGGGACGCTTATAGAGTATAGCTTAGACATCTCGCGCTATCCGCAACGCTCTGTGGAATTCGACCCAGACGATAATTCCTCCACCGGTTTAATACAAAATTGTTATGTAGTTACTTTACTATTGCAAAGGACGAACGAGTACCATAATGATCTCCCTGAATCCTAATCGAATAGCTGTAATTTCCCTAATCGAATGCTGCTGGTAAGTAACCCCGCTTTTAATGTGTTTGCGATCGGTTCTTACCTACTGTCCCTAATCGAATTGATAATGAACCCCGCTTTTAATGTGATTGCGATCGGTTCCTAACTACATTCCCTAATCTGTACACCCCATAACCCCATTTTCCCAACCCTAATAGCAGGCAGACCATTAAAGTACGACAGGCGGAACATGCGCGGACACTTAATACACAACGATATGTTACGCAACAACAACAACGGCTAAAGTACTTAAAATACGCAAAACAACCTTATACTATTAGTACACTAAGATAAGTCGCATAATACTCAACCCTACGCCCTAAACACTTAATATTATGAATGCAATTGGGACTCACCGGGATAATCTCGTGTAGCTTACGCGTACTCGTACGACTTACTCTAAACAGCCACCGCTCTCGTACCTGCCTCAGCTCTCATACCTGCCTCAGCACAGCACATCTATACCCACATGCACTATACCTCATGGACCAACGATCGTTACGAGACTTCCGTATTAGCCTCTCGACACTTAACACGCGCGCGCGCACTATCCATTTCACTCCCGATGAACGGCGTGCGTCATTTACCACATCCAAGACCCGAATGCCTTCCCTACACATTTCATAATCTTACCACGAGAAAGGTTAAGGGTTTTTTGTAACGTATTTTCAAAGCTATTCTTCTCACATCTGTTTAGCTTCGTTGGACTTCCCCAAATTATCCATTTGTCTTAGATTCCCTTTGTCTATGATCCGAAGTTACATACCAATGGTTTTTTATGATTCCACATGCTGAAACCCCGCTTTTGTAAAATTAGGAATACATTTGTCTTAATGTCCCTTTGTGCATCTTTCTTTTGAAATTTCTATTTAAAATAAAGAACTCCTACAGTCTTTGAAGGTCGGGTTCGCACATTAAATTATTTATTGTTTCAAAAACAACTTCCGCCTCAAGTTTTGTTTTATTAGTTTGGGAATAGTTTTTTTGTGTTAAACATGCGCTATTAGGATGGGCGTCACACGAGTTTGGTTACAGAGTCGACAGGCAGACCTTAATGCTGCAATCACATTTGCGAACGCATTTCGCACGCTCTCGATTTCCACGTAGTTTTTGTCGATTTCGACACGCAAATTGAATCAAATGTCTAATAAAATAAATGGAATAGTGTTATTAATTGATTGCTCACATGGAAGTTGTAAAACGTAAGTCACGGCGTGTAACGATAGAGACTTAAGGTATTTTTTAATGGTAAAAACTAGGGCATTGTTGTACGGAAGCGTGAGTTAGAAAATAACATCAAAGTGTCTACTAACTTAAGCTGAACCTTATTAAAAGTGGTAGAAAAATACCAGATTCAAAGCTCAAAACATTTTAGATCTTGACTAGTCTGTCTGGCTAATGCAATCAAACGCTAATACACTTAACTCTGACAAAATTTTGCACTTTAAAGCTTAATAATTCACAAACGGATGCCTCAATCAAAAAACTGTTTCCACAAACCCGTTGAAATATCCAACGACACCCCACACTATGGTGTAGACAAGAAAAAAGAAATCCCCACTTCACGTGTTTTTTCAAATTTTACCACTTTGTCGGCGTGATTAATATTATGTATGTATATCCATGCCAAATTACAGCTTTCTAGTACTAATAGTCTACGAGCTAGGTTGGGGATGGACAGACGGACATGGCGAAACTATAAGGGTTCCTTGTTGTCTACGGAACCCTAAAAAGATCAACTTACTTTTGAGACGGGCTCCTCATTCCACCCGGCGCAGTTGGCCATTCCTTCCAACAGTGTTAGTTCACTGCAACAATGAAAAAAACCTCATTAGTTAATTAAAATTAAAAAAAAAAAAGTGTTTGAAAGTTTATATTACTTTGAAAGCCTTGTTGTGGCTAGCTAAGGCTTAGGACAAACTAGCTTGTTTGTTCTAAGCCTTATTTATTAGAACTTTTCTCAAAATTAAATAGTTTCTTAAAATGCGCTTGTTATAAATATATAACAAGCGCATTTTAAGATGATTTTTTACCACGAAAGTCACGTGAAAATAATTATTCTTACATTAACACTTTTCTCGCTGGTAGAGGTGAAAAGTTGTGCCATGTTTAACACTAGACCAAATTTTTGTGGTATCTCGTGCCTATAAATCACGCTAGTTCTTGATTTGAAGTCAGCACTCGCAGCAAAAATGACTTTGGTCTCTAGTATGACAATTAATTATTTTCACGCGCCAAGATGCTTATATGTTTTGTTTGTTTTTTATTTGACCCAGCATTCTTTCACCAGCCAGTTCAAAATTTAAATCTTAAAATTTTCTTTAGATGCTGACGCAATGAAAAAGTTTTTTTTACTTGCTGATAATTAAATGAGTTTATCGTTTTTATAATAACATAGTATGTCAAAGGACTAAAGTGTTTAACTACTCTTATGATATAGGTCATTTCGCGTATTTGTCATTTCGCGTATGTGTCATTTTGCGTATGTCATTTCGCGTATGTGTCATTTCGCGCATGTGCCATTACACGCATGTGTTATTTTGCGTAATCAAAATGTGTCATTATGCGTAAAATTTGTCACAAACGTTGGCCAGAAAAAAGGGACAGGCAAATGTCAGCGTTGCACGTGCCTATGCCCGCTGCCGAATGTTGCTCATCTAAGGAGCTCAGCAACTCCTATTGAATTGCATAAACGTGAAAAATCAACCGCGGTCCACTGGTTCTATGAGAAATCATCGACTGGAGCGCTATCTTCATTCCAACTGGTCCAATTCTAGTGGTGCAGAACGTTCCTGCGGTAAACGGTGACATTATAGAAATTGTTCGAGATGTCGACAATTTGCCATTTCAAGGGTTGATAGCTAAGAAGAAAATTTTGAAAAACGATGTTCATTTGTTGTAGAGTTCCTTTGTTTTTAAAATTACATTGGAATAACTCGAATTCAGATTGTTTGCCAGCAGTTTTATATAAATAGTTTGATATTTATGTAGTTATAATTCTTTGCGAATGTGCTTATAGTACCAATATAAAGTACCTATCAAAATGTAAGTGTAGATTTAATGTTAAAAATCCAGTCCAGAACTATGAAATTTATATAAATAAGAACGAGAAATACTGATTAGGGTATTCGTTCAATAATATTAATATATCCTTCCTTATTAGACGTTTCAATTAAATTAAATTAAATTGTACTGAAAATTATTTTATGTTGACACCCCTGTACTTGAAATAGAGGCCACACTGATAACTTTCCTCGATAGCCAAGTTTATGGTAAGTTTGCGGCGGCCTCGGTGATTAACGTCATTTTATCGAAAGTAGATAGCTGAAATGGACACTAAGCTGGCCTTGATACATTTACACCCGTATTCACAAACATTACTATGAGGTATCACAGTGCAGACGCACAGTGTCTCAACTACCAATCACACGTCATACGTAAAACAAACGAACCAATCGCAGAGCTCTATTTTAAGGCAGTGCTTTCGCATAGGTAAGAGTAATTTGAGAAGGTATTGTTCTTGAATATGGGTTTTACTTTGGGAATCGCCACTTTGATGTCTAATGGGCCCTCGATTCCCGCCAAAACTCAGCGTGTTTGGCCAGAAGGCCGCGCCTCTCCGTACGATCCTGCAGGCCGCGCCTGTGCATGTGGAGGGATCATAAAGTTTGTGAGAAAGTTCGTAACGAAGATGAACTTATATATAAGTGACATTTCTGTAATAAGATAAATAATATATTAGAAAAAGTGGCCACATTTCGGAAAAAAATCTCCATTAAACTAAACGACAGGCTAGAAAATATTGTTTAAGCGATAAAAAGTACCACAAAGCTTCTTCGGAGTGCACTACAGAGAGATAATTCACAATTTCGTCTTTATTTAAGCACTATGATTTTTTTCCAATGGCGGCTCTAGTGTGCAAACTAAGCGTTTTTAATCATTGGTGGTTAATGTAAGTAATAATTATAAAGTACTCTAAAAACGGTTGATATTTTAACAAAAGCCGGGTTTAAATAACGTTCCAGATACTTCTACTATTTAGGTAAGAAAAACCATACCGGCTACCGCGTGTGATCTCGCTACAGCGACGTCTCGGTCATATAAGAAAAACTAAAGACTGTATTGAAACATAAGTTGAACAACAACAAATTAAACAACTTTAAAAAGAAATGGATCAAATTCTGTGTAATTAATTATTCACTCGTTAATCATTATACAATGAAGTTTAGTAACCAACCAACTGTCTGAAACAATTTTATTATGCACATACATAGGTACTACTTTTGTTAGCATAAAATAAGTTTCCCAACAGATTACGGAGTTTAAGCCAAAAGTCGTCGTAGTGATTGAATAATAAGTGACGGTAAAATTAATTACTCCAGTTTCAAAATGTATTAATTAGCGTAACAAGATTTCGGCTTGATTATTCTTGCCGATTCGCGAGTTGTTCCGCAAAGATGACATGATAGGAACCTACTTATTCCACAGTGAATGAGCAAAAGTTATAATTAGATTTTTAAAAAAAATCTTGGTTTTGATAAACCAGTTTAGGCGAATCCCAATATTCAATTCAAATCATTAAAAGACTACGTGCGTGAAGCTATCATAAAAAAACATATTTAATTTACTTGAGATAATACGTAACAGATTTAATTGAAAGCATTTATTAAAATGTCACAAATCGCGAGGACTCTGTTTTTGGACTTATTGCAAAATTTCTCGGATACATTACAGAACATTCGTTTATGTCAAAACCAAGGCATTTATGCCTTGTTTTTTAAATCGGCGATTTTAATACCTTCAATTTTAATTGAACATATTTTTTTAAACAAATTTGAAAGCGAAGAAACGTTATAAAAACATGTAAAAAACGAGAATTCTGCGCTCGGCCTCAACGCAACCGCTGCGTTGGAGCAATTTGAACCCAAAGTGAGTAGAGTACGTTCGATTTCACTCTATCACGGATCGACTTGCTCGGATTGACGCATGGAGTCCGGCGAACAGTGAGCTTCCCATACAAACGTAATACCAAAATTATTTGCAATTCGAGCATAATTAACTCTTCTTGTGATGTTATTCGGATTAAGACAGTATTTGTCTGGGGTTCTATTAAATGAAAATCCAAAATACTAACCCAATTCAAAATACAAAACTGTAAATAGCATTATTTTTTATTTGGTATGGTATTTTGGGTTTTTTATTTATTAGAACCCTAGACAAATTCTGTCTTAATCTGAATAACATCATAAGAAGAGTTAATTATGCTAAAATTGCAAATCATTTTGGTATTACGTTTGTATGGGAAGCTAACTGTTCGCCGGACTCTTATAAATAATATGAGGTAACCTTACACATTGTTCAGGATTTACATTTTCCCCAATCAAAGCAAGGCCTGAGTAGGTAGTACCTAGTAATAACGGTTCACCTAATTTGATTGTTTAAGTTAATAAAAATAGAAGATTAATGATTAAGGTTTACGTATTGAACTCTGTATGTTCTATTCTCGGCGACAAAAAATCGCTCAGCGATTAATTGCTCGTGGGCGGTGATAGTTAAAATTACATTAAAAAAAAACAAAAATTAGTGGTACAGTGCGTGGTATGTGAATTATTATAATTCCAATTTTCAAAACTGACAAAACTAGTTATATATTAAACTACGTATTATTCGCTAGTAATTTACTTGCGTGTATCGATTATTATACATCGGTTACATAATAATCGAGTTCAGAGCAAAGAAAGCGGATTAAAATCTGTTGGGTTCATCGTAAAATCACGGATTAGAAGATATTTTGATTTAGCGATTAACTTTACTAGATAAATTCCAATTATTTCTTTTGCTGGGTTTGCCTTGAGAAGAACTACACAAGTGTCAAAAGTTCAACGCCAAGTCTCGGGCAGCGGTTAACTAACCCGACTATTTACCTTTTTTATCCTTGCGTGGTCCGCATCTGGAGGGGCATCTTCAAGGAAAAAATAACTTCCCATCGGGGGAATCAGTAAAGAGGGACACGCGAGGAGGAGAAGGATTTATGAGCTTTCTTTTGTAGCAGAACAATGATAATTATGTCACCTAAACTCTTTTTGGTGTTTTAATGAGTTTAAGTAAAACACACAGTTATTATTTTATTATATTAATAGGTAGGTGTTTAAATACCTATCTATCGTTTAGTATGTGTTTTGCAACGCGAACATTAAAAAGTTTCAAGGGGTTATTATGCCGCATACATTTTTAAAGCCTACTGTTGTTGTTTTAGTTATATTTTCTTTTAAATGAAATTGATTTTATAATAAGTTATTTTTTTTATTCCTACGATTAATAGTTATTTATGCAACTGTTGTATAATGACGGGTTTATCACACGAAGCGAAGCATAGGGTGAATAGTATCACATTCGTGTTTTTATACCTAAGACTTCATCTATCTACACAACACCCATGATATAAATCCTTTATAAAAGGTTACAAAACAGTTAGCTTATTGCCAACATCAAAACAACCAGTGTCATAGTAATCATATTTCGAAGGATATGCAATAATTAATATTTTAGTACAACATTATAACACTCGCTTAGATGATATAATGGTAGCGGCGCGCGCGGTGGGTGCGGGTGCGGGAGGGTTGCCCCAGCCAGTCGTTCGGATGCCATTATGGTACTATGACACTTTTTTTTTCTTTTTATGCAGAAGAAAACGCATTTACGCGCTTCCCCTCCCGCAGGTGAGCGAGAGGGGGGTATGTGGGACTCGCCAGGAGGGGACCGCAACATTCAACGTTGCGGCTCCCTCCACGACCACCCAGTCGAGTGGCTCGGTGGGATCCCGGGAAGAGGGAATACCCACTAAAAACTCCGGTCCTGAGGGACCCTTGTGGGATTCACCTCATTGGACCCGGCATAGTACTATGACTCTGGTTGTTTATAATATTGACAATAAGCTAACTGTTTCGGAACCTTTTATAGAGGATTTTAAGCATAGGTGTAGATAAAATACTTTAAGCCTCATTATCACATTGTTAAAATAAATGTTTCTAATAATCAAACATACAACCATGACCACAGTTACTACCAACGGTATTATGACTATTCGTCCGGGTAGCCGCGACACCGCACTTGGCATCGGGATGTAGCTGCCGGGTAATACGGTGGAAATGTGGTCCAAGTCATGAAAGAATCGAGGCGATGGAATATTTTTATTTCAAGTGTTTAGACACAAAATATGTCTGTGCTATGTTACAGATAACAGCGCCGCTTTGACCGTACCTATGCGTTAAAACTTTCGTCATTTGTTTCGCTAGCAATTTCTAATACACAGTTACCCAAGACTACAGTTACTGCCAATGGTAAGTATTTATTAATACTACCTATTCGTCCGGGTATCCGCGACACTGCACTCGGTACTGAGATATAGCCCCGGGTAAAACAGTGAAAATGTGGTCCAAATTATGAGAGAAAGTTAATAGACGGTTTCTCTCAAGATATTAAATTTAGGGAAATTAGGTTCAGAAAACTCCACTGCCTATTGCGTGTTTTATTAATGGAACTAAGTTCGTTTTTTCATGCCTTTAAAATTGATTTTAATAAAAAAAAATATTTGGTATTAATAATAATGCACGTAAAGCAATAATGTCTTTCTTTAGTGTTGTTGTGTTCTAGTTCCTACAAGCTTACGTCTACCAAAAACTGTGGCCAAACTGTTTAAGCTACCGTAAACTATCGGATATACTGCTCACAGTCAATGCGAGTGAAAGAGAGAAAACGATAGTTTACGGTAGCGTAAACAGTTTGCATCAACTCATGGTAGAGCCACCTGTTGTCACAGAATAGCAGTAGGTGCTATAGTATGATATTGGTTCACGCTAATCGCTGTTGACTTGAACCGTGCTACTGTGAATATTACAAATGGAATACAAATTAGTGCTCTGATTGCGGGTTGCGGCGGTGTCTGAAGAATGCTTAGTTATCCGCGTAATTCCTACTTTGCCACATGACATATTTGTTTAGAGCTTCCGGGATGAACAGCTTTAAATTCATTTTACCATTTTCATACTGAAGTTTTGAGGTCAGAGGGTCTATAACAAGAAATAATTGTGATAAACGAACGATGTTCGTCGTTCGTTTTAAATGATTTGGTTAATAGGTTAGGTTACTACATGAGTTAATAAACGTAATTATCCATCCCTATAAGTAAAATTTTTCTCATTATTTTGTTTGACAAATAAAATTATCGCGATTTTTTATATGGGTACTTAATGGGCAATCCAGTAGATACATGTTTTTCTTGCGGTCCCATGTATCATCTTTTAATTCACGATAGCTATGTCCTTCATTGTTTGATATATCGTCCATTATTCATAAAAAAATATATTCATGTAACTATAGACTACTTTTCTAATAAACAGCTTTCAAATACCTATCACGATTATTTTATTGACTTAATTCTTGTTGTTTTTGTAATTATAATGATTCATAGTTTTGAGATAGTACATCTTGTTGGTGTATTGGAGTTGTGTAGCGTTTACGAGATTGCGGTGAATTTCATGTTCGACGTTACAATGATCGAACGTCAAACATGAAATTCACCGTATGATGAAACCCCTTAAGATTGAAATCAGAATTAAGTCAAGTGAGGTTCTCAACCCTTATTACTACCGTATGGTTCTGCTGTATCTGTGAGTAAGAAGGTTAGTATTTATTTGTGTTGCTATTAGTAAATAAGCCTGAGGAATCAAATACACTGCCAACGGCACTTGTTTCACCGCAACGTAGAAACTCAATTTGTGGCACTGTTTACAGTTTATGCTGTTTATGTTACAGACCATCTAGTTTTACAGCTCATTTGTGACCTTTTCCTCACTTAAGGAAAGATATAATACAATTGACATGATAAAATTCAAGTTTACGTATCATAATATCAGAATTAACCTCTGAAGTATATGAATATAGGTCTTGAGATCTTCACATGATTCTTTTTTTTAACCAACAACTGATTGATAACTTTAAAGTTATCCTATATAAAACACTAATCAAATATTTATCTTATTTTAGTATTTAACTTTAAATGTAAGAAAACTTCTAAGAGAAAGATTGCAAGTTAGTTCGCCTTTTATATTTGTAGAAAAGAAAGAAAAAACGGAGTAAGTATAAAGTATGCTTGGGACAATAAAAATATTTCATGATTTCCACTAACATATAAACAAGCGTTTCCCAAACTTTACATGCCCTGGCCCATTTATTTTAATGTTTCTCCATCGCGACCCACCACAAGTTTTTTAAAACCTTCCAGTGCTTTGCATATAAGGAAAATTAAAAAACAAAGTACTTATAAGTGACATTGCTTCGACCCGGTATTTTAATTTTCGTGGCCCGTACCGGCCCCCTGATTATGTTATTTTGTTGCAATCAACTCTGACAGAAATTGCAGTAACATTGCTGCTTTATTAAGAACCAATGTGACAACTATCTTACTTAAAGCAGCAATGTAACTGCGGTTTCAATCGATTTCAATCGAGAATTGTTGACAACAGGGTTACATAATCAGCCCCCAGGGGCCGTACCGGCCAACGCATCGACCTTCGGAAAGTCTGCCGGGCTTCAAATTAAAACAGATAAATCGAGGCCCAATCGGGCTAAAATGGCGTACCCATTTCATGATGTCAAACGAACATTGATATCTTCTAAATAACTTCGGCAAATAGTACAATACGAAACTCCTTACTTCGATTTATCTGTTTTAAGTTGAAGCTCGGCAGACCCGCCGAAGTTCGAAAAGTTAGCCGGTAGGGCCCCTGGTCCGCAGACTAAGCAAGTACGTGTAGTCGCAACCCACCATTTGGGAAACACTGCTATAAACAATACAGGCGTAATAACGATTCAAACCGTTAGCTACCTATAACTTGCAAAGATAATCAATATTCAAGAAAAGTTCGATCACGACCATCGCACGTGATCAACATAGGACCGTTCGATAATGTGTCTCCACTCCACACAATAATAAATACTTAGTTTCACGTTGGTTTAATAATAAATCGCGCGGTCGTGCATGGCTTGCGGTAGGTCATGGGATTGAAAACATACGGGCTGCAATACTGTGCGGAAATCGACGCAGCTTATTATTCTCTAAATTTATAAAACAGACCTCTTATTATGAGACATGATTTTAAATCAAAGTAGTTTTGTTTTCAATTCGAGAAAACCATTCTTGACTGAAAAAAAAAGTACCATACCAAGAGCTGTATAATGTTCATAATACAATTCATTTTAGTGTTATAATGTATTACACGATGGTCTAAGAATTGCAGCTGCGTAATAATAGTAAAAATATGAACTTAACGTCTGTAATAAAATGCTTAACATTTATATTTTCATTTCATAACGGGAATCAATAGAACACAAAACATAGCCTAGTTACAGGGATACTATTTTAATGTCATTTTCGTATCGAAATAACCACTTTCTATAAGCCATTCATAACAACCACTGACCAAGGAATTGACTATAGAAAACAATTTTATATCTTCAATCTCAGTAGTAAACTAGGCTTCATTGTTTGGTCAAGTAGTAAATACAATAATACCAGACAGGCTGCAGCGAAAAAATTATTACGTTAGGAAATATATCAGTGGTCACTGGTCAAATAATAATAACTCCAAAAGATTACAAAACTTATAACTTTTTTTTGTTCAAAACTCATAACTTTTTTTTGTCCTAAACATAAAACAAATTTTGTTAAGCATCAATATTGAATGACATATTTGCAAAAAGCATAAATATCAAAACGCATATTTTTAATTGGCATATTGTCTGAAAAGCATAATCATCCCCCCTTCCCTTCTGGGAGGTGAGGGGGTATATAAATAGTACATGGATCGATTCTCGAACACTTTAATAGAAGTAAACTTTTGTTTTGCCTTGAATTTAGGTGATAATAATATTAAATTTTTGTTTTTATTTGCATTTGACAATGCTATTTTTATATTAAGATAAATAAATACTATATTTTTTTTATCTTAATATAAAGATTATGTCACCAACTCAAACTTTGATTTATCGAATCAGCCAAACGATACCCTGGCTGGACTAATTAATACCCAGCGGGCTGGTCCTCCTCCAAGGATCTCTAAAACGATCGGTCCTACACTATAATCTATAATATCTCTAAGATATAATAATATATTAAAGATAATATCATAGATCTATAGATAATATTTCATAGATATATACAAATAGAATCAGCCAACAATGTCCCATCATTTACCCCAAAAAACATGGTTTCCACTTTCAGCCTATTTTCTAAGTCATAAGGCATAATATTTATTGCTTTATATACTGATGGTACAAATAGCTCGCAAAATTTTAAATAATACACATAACTAGAATTATAGTTTTCAAAGAATAATACTTACAACTTTATGAACTAAGGTATACGCGAGGTTGTATCAAGGGATATGCGCAACAATCTCATAATAGAGATTATGATATAATTATCAGTAACCTTTGTAGGGTTCCGTAGTCAAGTCAACAAGTAACTCTTATAGTTTCGCCATGTCCGTTTGTCCGTTTGTCCGTCCGCGGCTTAGCTCAGAGGCCCTAACAGCTCTTGAAAAAATAGCAAAAACTGACACAAAAAAAACAGTGAACTCAAGTTAACTAGGTAGGTACTTATTTTATTTATATTTTTGTCTTTTTTTACTATTAAAACAAAATAATCCTTATATAAAACAGACGTATTGCAAAGCTTTTTTATGAGTAAACTAAAACTATTCGTAACTGAAGGACAAGAACATAAAGAAGAATCACAAAATGCAATTAAATACAATCCAGCGGAATATATTTTATGTGAATAATTTTTGCTGTATATGTACACGGTCCTTGATCTTTTGCTGTAGTTTTAGTGATGTGAAACTATCGATAATGTCGATAAAATGTTGAGTTATGCTGTGCATTCGTTGCATACAGGTTTGCATTGACTTCTAGGCTAATGCAGTATGTTTTCCATGTGTTTAATTTGTTTTATTTTGTTTGATTTACAAATTAAAGAGCATGGAAATATAAAGTGCTGATAGTTATTAAAAAATATGTGTTATCATTTACAATATGATGGAAGTCTTCTCTTTACCATTTTTTAATGCAAAATAGGTCAAAACTATATGGAACGTTAAAACAC
The DNA here is from genome assembly GCA_963556745.1 of Catoptria pinella. Classification (NCBI taxonomy): domain Eukaryota; kingdom Metazoa; phylum Arthropoda; class Insecta; order Lepidoptera; family Crambidae; genus Catoptria; species Catoptria pinella. Next base: position 12,232,464 of record OY750767.1, read on the forward strand.
TGATCTTCAGAGGCAATAGTTCAACTTATCGATAACATAAGATATCGATCGATAAGTTAAACATCACTATTGTCGGGAAAAACAATGATAAGTACTTACAATATTAAAATTCACACGAGACATACTGACTAACTACCGACGAATTTCATGTGAAGTGCACGGTTCTTTTACTATCTTCTTCTTAATCAACAAATAACACTTTATTGCAGAGAAATAAAGCTCAAAATACTACGTCCAATCGAAAAAGCATGAATAAAATTTACATAGTTACAAAGATGATTGCTCATGGAATTTTATGAGAGTGGAAATTTTATGCGTTATTTTAAATTGATTTTTTTGTTTTGGTTAGGTATCGCAAAATTGTAAAATGAATATTGGCAGGATGACAGAAAACTTATCCCGCTTGGTGGCGCCGCTGTAGATGACCTTTTGTATAGTCCTTTTGTACGTGTGCATATATATGGGTTATTTTCCCGGGTATTTCCCGGCATATGGGTTATTCAATTATGTTCAAAAATTTGTAATAATAATAATTATGTAAGTTGGCCAGTAAAAAAATTAAAGATCGAATTGAAAAAAAAAACAAAATGCGTTGGAAGGAAAATTGATATTAAAAAAAAAAGCTAAGCGTAGCAAAAAACAAAATGACTTGTCTACATGTACACTAGCGCCAAGTTGGCGCTAGTATGTCGACTGGTGGACGATATGTGAATCAGCCAAATTATCCTGCCATTGCAGGAAGATTAGAAAATAACTTGTCATCACTCATTCAATTTCCATGTTTATTTCACACACCCCTTAATTATCATCTTTAAATGATGAAAGACCTTAATACAAAAAAAATGGCGTTTCCGTTTAAAATAAAAATGGAACCCCATTGAATGTACCATAGAAACCAGCTTGCAATAAATACTTATCACATGAAAGAATTTAAAGAAATATTCAAAATCAACTCTTAATCCAATGGACTAAGGGGGTTAATAATTTGCAAGCAGCTAATTTTATTGTAGTTGTGAAACTATTTTTCAATTTGCTGGCTATTGGCTTATTAGAAATATGGTTGAGCATGCATGTTCAAAATGGTGGATGATATTCTCTTAGCTATTCCTTCGTAAGTTTACTCCCATTATCAAACGATATCATCTCCTTGCGGAGGTTCTCAAACTTTTTACGTCACTAGGTACGATATTTTATCGATAAGTATTTGGTTTGCGTTCCCACTAACTCTATAACCTTTTGACTATTTACTTTTTAAAGGTTTTAGTTTATTAACCAGCCCACCGTTGTTTAAGCTTTTTCACAGTTTCCGGTTAGCACTATCTTCAGGATTCATTGTTCCGTTTCTTATGAAAATAATTCAAACCTAAATGGAACAATGAATCTAGAAGATATTGCTAATCAGAAACTTATCACTAATATAAATATAACACTTAGATTTTGAGTGGTAAAGGAGTACTGGATGCAGAAGGAATTTATTTCAATAACAATGTTAAAAATTGTATAAAAAAAGAATCACAATATCACTCAATTATTTAGCAAGGCAAAAATTTCAAAAAGCTTTGAGAACCACTGTCAAACCGGCTGGCTCACTTTGTGCGGCGATGCCGTGCACCAAGTGTTAATATCATATTAAAATTGCAAAGCCTACCCTATTATAAGCGCGTAGCCAGCAGCTGGCTCTAACCACCACTTACATCCTCACAAAAGAATCCTGACTCTACATCATAAAATATAAAGTTTATTATCTTTTGGGTCATTAGCTTGTTTTAATTTCCCTGGAGCGGACGGTTTGATCGTGAAAATGTAAGACTATCGTTTCTGATTATGAAAATAAAAAAATGCATCCTTTGAATATAGATAAAATATTTTATTGACCGTAAAGTTAACTATTTTGTAATTACAAATAATCTTTAAGTTTCTTTATTATCAGAGGGCCTACTCATATGACCATTCTACGAAAATTAACGCTAGTAGAATAGAATGACAATGTATGAGAATGACAAGAGCTAATGCTTAGCTACAATAGTGCGAACTACAATAGTGCGATTCAAGTTCGTGCGAAAAATCGATTTTGTGATGAACGGTTAGTTGAAAAGTAAATGATGCATGATGCAACCGAAAATTGCCGGTGGTATATACCGACGAAATTCGTCAAGTTGGATCCCGAAAACTCCTTAAATATTCTTATCAGATATAAAAGATTTTTTAAAATATATTTTTCAAACTTCAATAAGTATTACAAACGTTCATCGCACAATCGATCTTTCGCACGAACATGAATCGCACTATTGCAGTTCGACCGATAATCACACACTCGTTCGATAACAAATGATTTTTCATTAAAAACCTTTCTTTATAAAGATACATTTGGCAAACCAAACGACGGCTGTCAACTTATGTAAATAAGTACAATAATTTATTTGATTTTACTTGACTCGATTGAAGAAAATGATAAATTGACAACGCATATGACAGTTATCAGGTTAATATTATAAAACACACAAGTGATCATGCTCACTATATAAAGAAAACTTTAGTAGTATCTGCCATACAAATTGTGATCATACTTCTCTTTACTATATTCACAGAACTACAAGAAAGCTTACGACTAAAAGACAAGAAGGAAAGTCATAAAGAACCATTTCCTCATACGCAGTTAATTAATGAAAGACAATTAAATACAGTCACCTTACAACAAATAAGGAATAATTGAATGGTCAGAGATTTGCTGCGCTGGGACCATAGCAGTCCTGGCTTTGACATAGAACCCGTAATCGGAAGATGGAAAAGCATCCCGTTACGGCCTGGATTATTGTCTTTTTACAGTTTTAGAATTAGTCAAGAGCAATTCTAGTTCTTATTAGAGCTTTCCGATCAATGGTGTACCTACATGGATGATCGGAACAAAATGAAATGCTTTGAAGTATTAGTAATTCAATTTCCAATTGGAAAAATATGGATTAATAAAACAAAATTATTTCAATGTAATTTTGTGGGCTTGCTTAGATTATTCACCTGGGCTAATTCTTCCTTTGATTTCTCAACTAAAGTTAAGTTATTTTACCTACCCATTGAATGTAAAAATTTGTTAATTATTGTGATGGAAAATTACGTCACTTAATGCTGACCTCATTTTCTATTTTTGACGACTCTGTGTGAAATATACAGGGAGAAAAAAGCAGCCCTTGACGAGTTTCTTGCCGGTTCTTCTCGTTACAAGGTCTCCCGCTTAGAGTTTGCGAACCGATGGCGTAGCTTCTTTGACATTCACAAGTGATTGTAACTGCCTAGACTGAATAAATGAGTTATAAATTTTGAATTTTTGAATTTAATCAGAAAGGTTAGGAATCTGAAATGGTGGCTGCTTACCGACATAATGTTACAGATGGCGGTGATAAAATATGTGACGATATATACCTGTAGACAAGGAAAATAGGGATTAGTTTTTTATTACACAAATATAAGAAAATCATTATTGAAAGTAGGTAGCTTACGACATAGCTAGCCAGCTAACAACTTTATACTTACTAGCGGTTACAATTTTTCAGTACTTAATCATTCACTAAATATCTCCATTTTGTAATTCATGCCAGTGTGCGATATCAATATTTAGAGTTATTAAATGTTTTTTTCGTTTATCTTCTAAATACACAACATGTTTTGCGTCTATTCTGTGTTAGATCTCCCCCCATTAGTTTTGGTTAAAAAGACCAAGAACTATGGACTCAGTGTCATCTGGTGTTAGCTCCGAGATCTTAATCCATTTTCTCAAAGAAGACGTCTAAATATAAGTGCTAGAGGGCCAAATGCTTACTCTATACTTGTCGTTAGTTAGAACATGCGACATCCTGCGCAGACGTCTTTCTATTAACTATAGCTAGTCCGACGGTATGAATCGAGAGATTTAATATATCCGGCCATGGGTTATGAGCTACTGTTCTTGTAACTGTTTTGAAGGATACTATTTCAATCTGTGGTCCAGTGCGAACTGTTTTCGGTAGGTATTCACAGTTACTTATTATTTTCACGTAAGTTCGTTATTTACTACGAACGTCACTGACTAAAATCTTCTAACTTTTTTAAATATTCTCTACGCTTCCTCACCAATGTTTTTCAATAATTGACTATCTACATTACAGCAGCAGTTATATCATCTCTGACAAACGCTGATTTTCATGGTTTCGCCATTTCTCTCTAAGGTCCCAGGTTCAATTCCTGGCTGGTTCAATTTAGAAAAGGATTCTTTCTATATTGGCTCAGGTCTGGGTGTTGGTAGTACCACCGTTGTCTCTAATTTCCATAACACAAGTGCTTTAGCTATTTACTTTGAAATCGGAGCAATGTAGGTATGTGATAATGTACAATATTTATTTATTTTATCTATACTTTAAATACTAAATAATATACTAAAAAAAAATCGACTTGTCACCAGGTTTGTCTAATACGGAAATCGAACCCGCGACCTTACTGAAACGAAGACGCTTCGCTCGCGTTTTACGCTTACTCGGTCAATTTTTATTATTATTTGAGATTTTAGAATTCACAATGCTATTTTTACGAGTCGAATTTTTCTAGTATATTATTTAGTATTGTATAAAATAACATTGTGAATGCTAAAATCTCAAATTTAAAAATATTTTATCAACTTTAATTAAAAACATAACGTAAATAAATACTAAAACAAAACAAGATCCGACGAAGAAGATTTTATATAAATACCAGATATACTGACATTTATAAAATTAATCATTTCCTAAGATAAAATTATCATAAAAACAGCTACTGATGCAGCTGTAAGATCACGTGTGATCAAGATGGTTTCGACTCTTATTACCAGTCTGTGATTATATAAATTCCTGAGGGCTCAGCGAGAAACACCATAGCTCCCACAAAGGGCGATACGATCAACCCCAAAACCCTTAACCCAAAGCAATATAGTTCAAATCCGTTTCGTCCCGCAAAGGGAATTTATCATTTTCTGTATCAACGGCCCCAGGTATTGGCTATCTGATTATAAATTATGAAGTGCGTATATTCACAAGTTAAATTGTATCCATTATACTGCCTTTATTATGAATTATAGTTCTGAGGATGACTACTGATTAAGACTAAGGATGGATGTTGGACTTGGGTCTATTGCAGTACTTCGCTCGTAAAGCTGTACTATAGATGGATATGAAATAACGGTTATAATATTCTTAGGTAATAAATAAGCAATATAAAGTCATGACTCGAGTATAAAACGTTAATAATGTTCATCACAGCACCGACATATGTTCCTCGTTGATTCGAACCCGCGTGGGTTTTGCACGTAAAATCACTCGAGACCAACTTGGTATGTCAAATAACTATATACCACAGTGGGAAGGGTCCATACATGCCGATTCCCATCGGTTTACCTTTTAGAAATCCTACTCCACCGATCCACTATGCAGATTATTACATTTTTGTAGAACGGCTTACCTTCGCCATAATTTCACCCCTCGTCACTGATGTACCTATTTTAACTACATTGTGAATGACCTAGGTGCACATTTTGTAAACCCTCATGGACAAACAGATCGAAAATATTTTAATGCAGAGCCGGGTTACTCGTAATCGATGGTCATATAAATATGAAGATGGTGATGAGAGTAGAAGTGAATATTTTTTTTGTGTAGGGATCGTATATATGTAACATGGAAAGAATGTGATCTCAGCCTACCCTTTTGGGAGAAAGGCGATAGGCGAAGAAAAAGAAAATGACGAATCTGAATCAAATGATTCCCAATTCAGTTATTCGCGCATTTTTTTCATTGCATAATTTTCGTCTTAAAAAAATCATACTTTATGGACGCTATAACCAAATAATTACATACAGAGAGAATTTAAGAGAAGTACGACCTTGTCGTTGACTGTTAGTCGTGTCGTAGAAGGCAATGGATAAAGCATGGACGTCGGTTGGCTCCTGTAAACTCCTGTTTTGATTCATGCCCCATTGAGCCTTACATCCAGATGGCTGTCTAATAACTCTTCCAGTACAGCTAGAGGGTTAAAATGATATTAAATATTAATGTTTCTTGCTACTATTTCTTGCTCTTGACGACCTCCGTGGTCGAGTGGCTTTGTACACCGGTTTTCAAGGTGATGCCATCTCTGAGGTCCCGGGTTCGATCCCCGGTTGGGTCAATTTAGAAAACGAACTTTTCTATATTGGCTCAGGTCTGGGTGTATGTGATACCACCGTTGTCTCTGAATTCCATAACACAAGTGCTTTAGCTACTTACTTTGGAATCGGAGCAATGTATGTGATGTTGTCTAATATTTATATTTTATTTATATTTACTATAGATAAATAATTCCCTAAGGAAGATTGGTGGCCGATGTGTTCTAAAAAATCAAATGTAATGGACACAATATTGTGCAAATAAATATTCTGTTTCTGATTCCGAAATCTAGTTATTATAACTGGCTTTTAGGTATTTGATGGATTATTAATAATAGAGGATAAAACTTTATTGGTTACTTGAAACTTTTTGGGAATTTACTTTACAGTTGATATACCTATGTTGGCAGTTTTTTTATAAACCTAAACAGAGTTGGCAGCTAAAAGATTGATAATTGGCATATTACCTCTAATTATTTCCCGTAATATACATAGTTGCCAAGCTCAAATATCAATACATTATTTGGATGTAACTTTTCGTCAATTGCTTTCTAAATTTTAACTAAACCTTACTGTTCCACTAGTTTGATTTTCACACTATCTGCTCGCAATATCTCGGCAATTTGTCACCTCTGTCTATCTTCGCTCCTTGCACCGTTATAATATGCGATCTAAGAACTATGACGAATGGTGCCTCCAGAGGGCATACTAGTCATTTGTCTTCAACACCTAACGCTAAGTTATCTGATGCAACTGATATGGACCTTAGAGTTTTAGCTGTAGGGGTAAATTTAGAGTGTTTTCTAGTAGAAATTGTTGATACAGTTTCGAGAGATTTATCTTCTGATTGACGTTATTGTAACTGTACGATGTAGGGGTATTCAATAAAGATTATTTAAACTTGTTATGACACAATGACTTTAATAGGAATATTATAAAATACGTCTTGAAATACACGGAAATTGTAGCTAGTATTTTAGAATAAATTATTATTTTTCATTATCTATACGTCTAATATTTTTTTTTAGAACTACCTACTTTAAAATACGCCTTTTTATAATTGGAGATTCTTAATTACTCCAAAAATGTTTGCACTAAACAATAAATACTAATTACCTACCTTGTTTTGTTACACCAAAAACACGTTCCAGATATATTAAAATATGCAAAGCTCATTTCAAAGGGAAACGCATTAAAACTATGTTCAATCTCGGTTTAATCTCAATCATAAAGTCAATATCAATGATCATAACTTCTATGAACTTAATAGAAGTTAAGTAGTAAGTTACAAGTTATAATTTAAAACTCTTTAAAATGCGCTTACTTGCATACTTTATCTCCAAACTGATCTAGGGCAGTCCGTTGCTCATGAAGTGTGTTAATGGCTATGCGATTATTTCTAACATCATACTGAGTCTTACGTGAATGCTTGGCTTAATGCACAATGATATGATAACTGTCTGCCTTGGTTAATGGAAAATCAGAGTTAAGTATGTAAGGAAGTAGTAATTCACCTGGGCTGATTCTTCATATCATACAGTATGCTTTTCTTAGCTATGCGTTATCGAGTAGTAGACAGTGATTTCTTTACTAGTAGAAAGTTAGTTTACCTACCCATTGAATGTAAACTCTGTTAATTATTTGTGATGGAAAATGACGTCACTTTAAATGCTGACCTCAATTTTCAATTTTTGACGACTCCATATGAAATATACAAGGAGAAAAAAAGCAGTCACTGACGAGTTTCTTGACGGTTCTTCTTGTTACAAGGTCTCCCGCTTAGGGTTTGTGAACCGATAGCGTAGCTTCTTTGATATTCACAAGTGCTTGTAACAGCCCAGACTGAATAAATGAGTTTTGAATTTTGAATTGGAAAAACAAAATCGTGAAGTTTAAATTAAACACCCATTTGAAAAAATAGGCTAGCATGATCTAACTCTACAAACTTTTGATGAGGCCTCATTTAGTTGTCTATTGAGTACAATCTAACTAAAACTCGTTGAATTCAATTCAATTATGCATGACAATGATTATGGGTTTACAATTCTCGTTTTCTATTTCTAGTCATAGGTTCATACTCAACCAATTTACCTCCAATGCGAGCTGCGTTCGCAGTCATGAGGGCCTTGTGTTCCAGCAGGGATATAAAAAAATGGCTCACGTTGGTGGTTTAATTTTTATCTATGTTATACAAAGTCACGTATTGCGAAAGACACGAGATTGCCACAATTTCCCTGTCATCGCATAAAAACTTACGAGACTCGGAGATCAACAATACAGAAACCAGCTTTTCTCAGAGCCAATAAAGTGGGACGACGCGTTACCAAGTGTCACCAGCTGTACTGCACAGATCAAGCGTAACACTTCAGCATTTTCTCGACTTTATGACAATGCCTTAAGTGTTGAATTTGTTAAGCTAGTGTTATAAGGAAAATGCTGTTATGGGGACCAAATCATACAGTTACGTTTGCACTGTTATGTGTAATTTTGTTAGTATTGTTTGGATTTGCTGTAGGCTTAAAGACTTTTTTTTTTATTTTATTTATTAGAATAAAATTATTAAAACCAAGATTAGTGGAAAATTAATTATTAAAATAAAAGTAATTAAAATTAACATTATCAATAATAAAAAATAAATCAACAAAAATAAAAATTATTTTTAAAAAAGATTAAGTATGACTTAGTTGAGTTAAAGAAGATTTTATAAAAAAATGTTATCAGAGTAGTTCTGATTATTAACTTAATTGTTAACGATTGGAAAATAAATAGTTTTAACACTAGCTCAGAGCAGGCAGGTATAGCAAATTTATTGAATAAGTCTTTATGTTCTCTTATCGAGTAGGTTGGTGCAAGATTTAAAATTTTATTTAGAGGTATGTAGTCAGGTTGACTCACGTATGTAGCAAGAATTTTTATAGAGTAAACACGTATTTGCAAAGAGTAATAATCTTGCTCTGATTAGGGCTGGCGATGTGTAATAATTTCACCTTATCAATTTTAAATAATATATGCTCATTTTAAAACTGGGTTTGAATAAACTACGCAAAGCTAGAGACGGTCATAATATTATGTACAGTTATGTACTGTTACGCAGTTGGTCGTGGAGGCAATAAAACCCAGGTCACTAAGTGAGTAATGGCATAAGTCGAACTAGGTTTCGGTCTAAGGAAGATTTATACGTAGTTTATATAAGATTGTTTTTCGTAAATAAGTTGTTTACAGAATTATTCATCTACATAATAATGTAGATGTTTATTTAATAATGTAGTTAAAAATATATATTTTTTCATATTTTATGTTGAAAGATGAAACGATGTTATTATTGAATCATTGTTACACAAGTGCTAAAAAATTTAAGAAATAATAATAATTTTCATAATCTCGTTGTATAATCCTAACACATTATACAAACCTTAGTGGTTTCCTTTGTGTTAGCTATAGTGAATAAGCCTCATTGTAATTATCATTGTATTTATGTGATAAATAAATAAAAAAAAAGAAAAACATAGAGGCTATTTTTTTAAATTCACAACGGGTTAGCGCTTGGCTTTCACCTCACCTGATGTTAAGTGACGATAAGGCCGAAAGTGTAAGCGCATTACACCCGGAATCCTCACCACTGAGGAACTGGCTAACTGCCGGAACACAACACTTTTCAAATTGTTATTACGGCGTCACACTTAGATAAGATAGTGGTAGCTAGCCAAGTGGACTTGAAATAAGCCCTACCACCAACCAAACCGAGTACAAATTGTACCCCCCTCCTGGGAATCGAACCCGGGAGCCCTGCGTCTTACACGTGTGGACAAACCACAAGAGGCGGTTAAATCATTGAATGCTCGTAGAGTTTGAATACCTACTATGCAAAATAATGGTTTCGTAAATATAAAGATAAATCTAAATGATCAGTCAGTTATCAGTCGCAAGACGAAGTAGTCGGGTGGCTTTGTTCACCGGTTTTCAAGGTATCGCCTTCTCTGAGGTCCCGAGTTCGATCCCCGGTTAGGTCAATTTAGAAAACGAACTTTTCTATAATGGCTCAGGTTTGGCTGTTTGTGATACCACCGTTGTCTCTGATTTTCATAACACAAGTGCTTTAGCTACTTACTTTAGAATCGGAGCAATGTATGTGATGTTGTCAAATATTAAATTTTTTATTTATTTATTTATTACTTCTGGGTATGAACCTGTGACGATTCTTCATACTCTGCCCGCATCCACAGGCTTCACAAAACTTTCACCAGATCATTCATAGCATTAGTACACGTAGTTCCAGATGTATAGTTAAAGCAATTTCTTTTTAAATTATACAAGGTGTTACAAAAGTACTCCTAATGCCGAATATGGTAGATAGGGACCATCAAACTGAACAACTTTTACTATGGGACCAACTCTGAAATCGCGAAAAAAAATCAACTGTTTCATGCAAAAATTATTACGAAAATATCAAAATGTATGAAACAGCTGATTTTTTTTTCGCGATTTCATAGTTGGTCTCATAGTAAAAGTTGTTCAGTTTGATGGTCCCTATCTACCATATTCGGCATCAGGGGTACTTTTGTAACACCTTGTATAATACTAGACCTGGTATCACACTAACTCAGATAAAAAAAGATCTATAGCTACTTTTTAGTTGTATTTCACAACCACGTAGCTTAGAAATGTATCATCTGTGATACCATTTGAATTATTATTAACGTATGTCATGTCATAACATAACTTTCATGTTCTCACAAAAAAAGAGATTTTAAACATTAGTAATCATTAATGCGAATGCGAATGAAAGTATTACGTCGGTTTTTTAGGGTTCCGTACCTAAAGGGTAAAAAGGGAACCCTATTACTAAGACTCCGTTGTCCGTCTGTCTGTCTGTCTGTCCGTCTGTCCGTCTGTCCGTCTGTCTGTCTGTCCGTCTGTCACCAGGCTGTATCTCATGAACCGTGATAGACAGTTGAAATTTTTACAGATGAATGTATTTCTGTTGCCGCTTTAACAACAAATACTAAAAAACGGAATAAAATATATATTTCAAGGGTTTCCCATACTACAAACGTGATTTTTTTTGCTCCTGCGCTTGAAATATTCACAGAATATTTAGTTATATATTCACTTTAAAAATAAATAATTAAATTAAAATAAAACAAATATTTAAAGGGGGCTCCCATACTTGATTTTTACGGAACCCTTCGTGCGCGAATCCGACTCGCACTTTGCCGGTATTTTTTAGATTAATTTTAAAGCAAATGATCTTACATTGTTATTTGTAAATGTTGCTACTGAAATAGCACGAGTACTTCAAATAATTATTAGAAACCGGATGACGAGTGTGATCACCAATAGCTTTGATTCTTGTTAAAATGATCAGTGATGATTTGCACTTTTAATTATTTAGATGATAAATGTGTTTACTGTAGCAGAGAAAGTAAAACCGTTTCGTTATTTAATCTTTCTCATAATACTATAGTTGAAATTTTGCGTGTTTTATTCATTAAAATTAAATATTTCTAGGTTTGAAAAAGCATACCTCTATTCTATTTTTAACCGACTTCAAAAAGGAAGAGGTTCTCAGTTCGTCGGAATGTTTGTTTTATACTCTTTGTTTAGCATCCTTCGCCCCAGATGACGTGAAATGCTGCTAAAAATCTTACATTTGACACCTATACAACAACTACGAGAATAAATATTATTCAGACTAAAGGGCCGTATTTGAGAGTAAATCGAAATTACGTTTAACCACGCACTATTCTCAGAGTATTTATTTACTATATGCGTATCGAGAATAGTCACTATACCACTGTTTAGCGGGGAACAACAGTTAATCCTAGAGTAATTTAATGGTATCCGCCTACCGTATGTCAATGACATTTCTTTGACATTTGACTTTGACCGCTACAGTTACGCACAAGATGACAAAATAGAGTTGACAGGACTGGCATTTAAATAGTCCGTTTGTAGAACAATGACAATTGCGATAATATGTTCATTCACAATTCACTAACTTTTCTTTGGATTGCATGAAAAAATTACAATTACCTTAATCGGGAATAAAATCGTGGAATAGATATATTCTTGGTATAGTTATTCTTGTTTATACTCAAGTTTGGTCGAATCTACCCTAAATATAGTAACTATTTGACAATAGTAACTTTACCGTGGCATATTCATGAATTATGTCACAAAACATCACTTCTTGGTACATAAGCCCAGCCCTTTCTTTGTCGACATTTCCCATCAAAGTATGGAATGCATTAAAATGCAAATGGTTACTCGTCCCCTTTCCATAGTTGCATTCGAGGCATCAATATTATATCATTAACAAGAACAGCACAGTAGACCTACGTATGGAATATTGAAATTAGAGATGTACCGACTAGTCGGAAAAACATTTGTAGTCGGCGCCTAGTCGGCAAAAAGCACCGACTATTCCTATTACTTTATTCTTATTTTTATGCTTAAAATAAAAATATTTCAATGTACAATAGGGGTGATTGAAACGAAATCGTAACCATTATAAGTAGTAAATCATTTTTGTTTTAGTAGAATCAGTCTGTCATTTTTAGTACATATAGGAATGAGAACTCATCCTTTGGTAAATAATTAGACTTATCAAGAAGTCAAATTATTCTGCACTAGTCGGCCTTTTTGCAAACTACTAGTCGGCCAGTCGGCTAGTCGGCCAAAGACATGGTCGGCCCATCTCTAATTATTGAAATTGAATAAATAAACCTTGTGTACATAGTCACGAGCAATGAAATATATTTCATTTTTAATGGAACCATTCTAGCTAAATATCTTGATATAGAAGAAAGTGAACTATTAATAATAATAATGTCCATTTAGTTACCGAAGAAACAAAAAGTATACTTTTTGTTACAAGTTTGTTTTTTATTTTCGTTCGTTTTATAAAAGCACACTGTTTTCTCTTCCATTTTGAAAAATTCACTGTATATTATAAAATACTAATTTTTGACCTCAATTTTGTTCTTTACTAAGTTAGAAATTATTATTTAACTAGGTAATTTCAGTAATAGAGCGAAAGTTTCCATAACTTCGGCTGACAGCAATCGACATTAATCCCCACTGCAGGGGCACAGGCCTTCCTTATGGGTGGATAAGGAGGATGGGCCATAACCCACCATGCAGGCCCAATGTGGATCGGTAGGCGTTATGGACTGCAAATGCATCCGGGACCAATGACTTAACGTGCTTTCCGAAGCACGGAGGAACTCGATTATACATTTTTGATCACCCATCTCATGAATGACCCTTGCGAAAATTGCTTTACCAACGCAATCACAGGGTTAGGCACTCAACCACTGCACCACCGAGCTCCTTTGTGACAGCGATAATTTGTACAAATTCTTCCATCGAATTCGCTGATCGAGTGTGAAAACTGTCTATAATTTAATTTAACTTTCACGTTAAGTGAAGTAATTGTAGACTTCATTAGAATGGCTGTTTGATGTTTCTTTTAAAATTTTCACTTAAGTGTTTATAATATACACAGCTTCGTGTGAGCGCAAAAGATTAACTTTTAAAAGTATTTATCAAAACAATATTTAATCCTTGCGCACAATAAAGTTAGACGGCGTTTTAAACATTAAATTTCTTATTTTTAGCACCGAAAAACTTACTCTTATCCCTTTCAAAATCCAAGGATGAAAACATCCGGTAATTAGCATTAACCCTTAGTATTTTTTCCGTTAGAAAACCACGGCACAGTAAAGTAGTTTTTACTTTTTTAATAAAATCTTCCCATGCCCTCTTAGCGTCACGGTCGGTGCGCACGCGCGTGTAATTACACCGAAAGGGCAATGTTTCTTTTACTAAAAAATGAGAACGATATAACTAAAAAAAATATTCGATAAGGATACGTACGTAATGATGAGCCCTACTGAGTTATTTTTTTCATTGTAAATTGCTTTTGGATTTTCAATATTCTTATTTTTATTAAAATCACGATTCAAATTTTTAACCCTAAAAAAAGTAATAGACTCCTCAACATTATGGTCTCCTCACATAGAAAGATAGTGGGTGAGTCATTCACTTACTACTTCACTACACTACACTACATTAACCTAGTTACTAACTTAATAGGTTACTGGGTTAGGACCCAGACGCAAAATATACAAATAGAAAAACAATACATTGATAGTTGACGACCTCCATGGTCGAGTGGTTTGTATGCCGGTTTTCAAGGTGTGGCCATCTCTGAGGTCCCGGGTTCGATCCCCAGCTGGGTCAATTTAGAAAAACTTACTTTTCTATATTGGCTCAGGTCTGGGTATGTGTGTTTACCACCGTTGTCTCCGATTCCCATAACACAAGTGCTTTAGCTACTTACTTTGGGATCCGAGCAATGTTTGTGGTGTTGTCTACTATTTATTTATTTAGTTGAGAAGCCAATATTTTTTTTCCTGGAATATTTTAGGGTAGTGTTTAAGTACGTAGTTCATTAAAACTTAAAACTATACCCTCATTCTTAAGGTGTATGTTACATCAGTACAACTCCCAATGAGTATCAATTTTAGCGTTATAGGGCCATTAAACCATGTGCCATTGTCCGGTACGGGGAACCGTGGCGGTTCTCCCAGCGCCATTGTTCGTGGTAATGAGTACCCCATATTATATCGCAGGGTTAAGTTGAAACAAGGCTTGCTATTACGTAGAATAGGTTCCTGGAATCTGGCTTAAAGTTAAAACTAGTACTGTCTGTCAGGGACTGTAATTTAGGTGAAATGCAATATTCATCAACGCCCGAGCGGCCGAATGCGGCTGGACAACAATAGAATATCTGTTGTGTCTCATTTTCTGGGCCTTGAAGGGTTATTAGATCCTATTTAGCTAATGACGTCGAGATTGAGTGGCAATAACCTAACTTACTATTAAAATGAAAACATTAAAACCAATCTGTTGCTTCTCTAGGATCTAAAGACATAAATCCTGATTTATTAACTATACACTAACTATAAATATTTTTAACGTAAATTATGGAATCTTTTACCAGTAAGTAAATAATAATAAATATTTGACAACATCACATACATTGCTCGGATTCCAAAGTAAGTAGCTAAAGCACTTGTGTTATGGAAATCAGAGACAACGGTGGTATCACAAACACTCAGACCTGAGCCAATATAGAAAAGTTCGTTTTCTCAATTGACCCAACCGGGGATCGAACCCGGGACCTCAGAGATGGCGACACCTTGAAAGCCACTCGACCACGGAGGTCGGCCAGTATGTAATTTGATTTTAAATCGTGGAATCTAAAAGCGAGTACGTAATTTGATTAAGCGTCAGCGCCAATGAGCGACTTTTTGTAACTGCGATTATCGCGGCGTTAATCGCGGCGATAATCGCGGCGATAATCGCGGCGTTATTTTGTGCTGGCTAAGTAAACCCTTTGTCCCTATTGTCAGTGTTATTTCGCGGGCATTAGACGCTAAGCTACTTTTTGTAGCTCGTGGGCGTTTACGTATTGTAGTCTGTATGTTCTATTCTTTTCGACAGAAAATCGCTCAGCGATTAATTGTTCGTGGGCGGGAAGCCTAAAGGAAGTTCAAAGACCGGCGTTTCCCACATTAGTACTTATAACAGAACTCGCCGAATACCGTTCTTAAGAACCAGATCGTTTTTTGTGTAGTATGTATCGGAAACCAAACGTGTCGAAAAAACACATCTTATTTAATCCGATCAGTATAATTAAGATGGGAGATTTGGTTGATTGAACTTTTTAACGGAAGTAGTTAGTAGAAGAAAAAATAAGCTATTTAAATGGGGTTTTGATTGATTTAAAAGTTTCAATTACATTGTTCGATTGATATTGAATTGATAGGTGTTTGTTTGTTACATAATATCTTTATCGATTTTCCTTATGAAATACTCTACATTCTGAAGTTGTAAGCAAATCATCTATGAATAAGAAAAGAGATTGATCCCCTTTTAGAAGTGTCTATGTCTAGTCATCTTCGAGAATTAGATGACCTTAATTTTGTTACTATTATTTTTAGCATTATACGATCTATTCCTTTCTAATACCAAAAACTAATACCAAATGGTATTTGTTTATTACCGTTATAAAATTTATATTCCCAACGAATAACAAATTTTAAAATGTTTGATATAATTTTTAATAAATTTGGTGGTGGAAGTATAGAATAGTCGCACCAAATACATGTAATATGGTTACAGGACGATTATTATTTATGATAATGATAATGATATATAGATAGGAGATTGCGGAGGTTAAGCCACTTTCGCAAGGGTCGGTCAAGGGATAGGTGACCAAAAATGTATTATCTCGAGCTCCTCCGTGCTTCGGAAGGCACGTTAAGTGGCCCCGGCTGCATTTGCAGTCGTTAACACCCACCAATCCACAATGGGTTCGCGTGGTGGGTTATGGAAGTTTATATCATCCTTATTCACCCAAAAGGAAGGTCCCAGCAGTGGGGACATTAAAAATGGCTGATGGTCAAAATAAAACATTGGTACATTTGCTGATTGTAGTAGACACGTGAACTGAATAAAACCATTTCATAGACATTGTCCCAGTGTTGAGTCAAATGTTCAATCAGATAGTGGAATATAGACAGGTTTGACAACAAGCTTCTAGTGAATGTGATTCTTAGAATCACATGAAACAGATTGCAGAACTATAGCAAATTGTTTGCTTGTAAAAACCCAGCTCACTTCTTTCCCAGTCCACTGCGGCCATAAATTGACCCGGTCAGAAACAAAGCTATCTAAGACAATACAGATTTATGCACACTTTATCTTAATGTCAAAATTCCCAGTATTGTAAACCCTGAGGTCAGTGGCAAGGCAAATGCCATAGATAAAGGACTGACTCAAATCTTGGCTGGTAGTCTAAATGTGGGTACACAATACTGTATTGTGAAGTTTTCCCATACGTTCGATGTTTCCTACTCTGTGTATCGGCGACGGAAAAAGAGTTTGTTAATTCAATTTCTTTAACGAAGAAATCACTATCAACTGATCTTTTTTGTCCATAACGGGTTAGTTTTGGTCTTCACCTCACCTGATGTTAACCTTACGCTTAATAAAATATGATGCGATATATTTTTAATGATTTTAGAAACTTATTGGTAGTCTGAAAAAAATTGATAAAGAAATCTATCAGTTAACATACACACGTCTTCACAACACATTCGGTTATAAAAGATTTTTATTCAAGTTTAAGAAATTTTTGAACCTATGCTTTCAGTTTTTAGAATTTTTTGCTAAATCCCTTATAAGTCTCAGTTTGATTCGCCATGATTTAAAAAATAGCCTCTAAGTTCAGATGCACATTTCTATTACTAGTGGCTCTGTGAGCTGTTACCTCGCGTTTGTGACATTATTGATTATTTTTCGAAATGGCTGGAATTCCTATGTGTTTTACGATAAATTTCGAAAAACTAAATCGACAACAAAATTATATATATAATCCAGTACAAAATATTTGCACAATTACAGTTTTCAACATGAAAAATCAGTAACAACCTTTATTACGATTTCTTTTAACATACTTTCGTACGTATAAGGAACACGAAAGAGGTTTTAATCTTTCGAGGTCTGTATGCAACCTTATTGAGGTTGAATACGGCTTTATCACCCACCAAGGACAACGCTACAGTAAACTTGCCCCTCTTTTCTCCCCTCCACTCCCCCTTTTGGTAATTCTTCGCAACGTCTTGTGTAGAATGAAGTCCTAAGTGTGCCTCTCCAGTTTGAATCCGTCCGTACAGCAAACTTAGAATAGACAGACGGACGGACAAAAGCATTTTTTGGCCAATCTCGAAACTGAGACGCTTCGCTCGTTCGATCGTCAACTACTATACAATATTTTCTACAGACAGTGTGGATTGGTAAATGTAAATAATTTCCAATACAGCCATGACATTGTTTGGTCATCTTTTTTTAAATGACCGTTGCGAGTGTAACTCTACCTCAATAATCGCACCCTGGCATTCCCTACAAAACACTTTCGTCGCAACCGGTACCACTGTAACTGGAATTATTCTCAGAATCGTATCGCATTGTCATCTATTCCGAGCCGGTTGACATTTATTTCATTGGATGCTTCTCTATTTGCATAATACTTCCTCCATAGTTTCCTGCTTTAATTGTATGTGACGGAAACATTTATTTTCCTATTCATGTATGATCGATTAATGGCAGCATCTTGTATTGTTGTCTGTTCACATTTATACTCAAAGACTGAACCTTCTGTCGAAGTTAAGACCTAACTCTTTATTAGATTTATTTATCCACTAGCTTTTGCCCGCACCCCGCAACTTCGTCCACGTGGACAACTTAAAATTACACATAATTCTTTCAAAACCACAGTGATACCACAAAATACAAAGTGATACTAAATAGTTAAACCGGTTATGATGAAAAGGTTTATTATGAGTAAGAACAGCTTTAAAAAAAAATCTCGTATTACATATTGTATTAGTTATGTGTGTGCTGAGGTGCTCGGTGGCGCAGTGGTCTAGCGCCTGGTCCTGTGGACCTGCGTGGTGGGTTATGGACCATCCTCCTTATCCACCCATAAGGAAGGCCTGTGCCCCAGCAGTGGGGATATCAAAAATGGTTGATGTCGATGTATGCGCTGCTGTGGGACACCATATAGATTAGAGATCGATCTACATCCAGTATGCATCTGTATTCAGTGTCGTCGATGATGCTTATAATAATAAGCTGTCTAAATTCTTTAGCATTTAACAATAAAACTTTAAAATACCATACGTCAAATATCATAATCACACAAATAATTGAAATCTACGTACCATAAACACCATCAATGATATATTAGTTCTTTGTCTCCTGTAAAAATTATCACGAAACTGCTCAGAATAAAATGATATTCTGACAAGTTTAACTCTCTTTCTTAATAAGCGTAAAAATGGTAAAGACAGTTAAGTACCATACAAGTAAATGACCTTTGCTTTAATCATGATGACACATTTCCGTTTCCGTTTAGCTTTTCCTTTATATTTTTTTGGAAATAGCCAAAGGAAATTCAATAAAGTAATAGTTTAGTTCTGTTGTTTAATAAAGTCTAATAAAAACATATTTTTTTATTAATAATGCAACTTTCACTAAGAAAATTTTATTTCATGTTAAGGCTGCATAGTCTGCACACTAGCGCCGAAAAAAAAATCATAGTGCTCAAATAAAGATGAAATTATGAATTATCTTAGATTTTTTGCGAAAAGAGGCCACTTTTAACAACAAAACTCCATTAAACTAAACGACAGGCTATAAAATATTGATTAGGCGATAAAAAGAACCACAAAGCTTCTACGGAGTGCACTACAGAGAGATAATTCACAATTTCGTTTTTATTTAAGCACTATGATTTTTTTCCAATGGCGGCGCTAGTGTGCAGACTACGCGCTCTTAATAGTCGCCACAGCGTTCTGCATGCTTCTCCATAACATACGAGTACGTGCCTAATTTCTAAGATTACTGTAATCGAAGTATGATTATACCGACGACGGTATAAGTTAGAAAGTTTATAGAGCAGACATCTCGAATCGAGATTATAAGATGAGACACTTTTCAATGAAATTGGAGAGAAAATACGTATTATC
The DNA here is from genome assembly GCA_963556745.1 of Catoptria pinella. Classification (NCBI taxonomy): domain Eukaryota; kingdom Metazoa; phylum Arthropoda; class Insecta; order Lepidoptera; family Crambidae; genus Catoptria; species Catoptria pinella. Next base: position 12,252,210 of record OY750767.1, read on the forward strand.
AGTGTTAAGTCGAAAGCTAAAAATGGGAGAAAATGGGTTAGTTTGCTAGCATTAAGGAAAATGCTCATAAGCAAAATGGTTTCCACTTTGTCAGATATGATTTTTTTCCTTCTATCTAGTTACTCCTTTTTAGGGTTCCGTAGTCAACAAGGAACCCTTATGGTTTCGCCATGTCCGTCTGTCCATCCCCAGCCTAGTTTTAATTTTTTTTACAACTCACTAAATTAGTAATGTATGTAGGTATAATACTATACTAGGTAAGTATCTATACTATACTTACATTACAATAAAACGCTTTTACAGATTTCGACGCGATGTCATTATTTAATGATTTGCTATTTAATTGCATTTCCCAACATTTCACCACCTTTGCGTAAAAAAAGTTTGAAGTGTTATTATTTTGGTTATGGTTTGGTATTTGGTAAATCAAAGTTAAAAGGCAAAGTCATGATTAATTTCATTCATAAATACACCTATCACAGAACAGTTTCTCAAACTTTTTGTACAAGACCTTTTAAAAGTAAAACTAGTTTAAAACCTCATTATTATTTGTAGAATATAGAATGATGTAACATCATCAAAGCTATATGCCGCCGAATCGATTATGTATTGACTTTTTTCTCAATGTAAACAGCCCGTTACCAGGTGCTCATGACTTTGAAAAAGGTAGGTGACCGTTGTGTGACGAGTAAAAGTAATTCCACCACAGCAATTTAAACTGTCAAACGTGGTGATACAGATGTCGGTGAACGCAAATACAAGTTTGTGTCTATCGTTTTGGTAGCACGCTTCTGCAATAGAGACGTTGAAAAAAGTATAATCTGAGAGTAAAAACTTTTTAAGATGCCCGTACTGTATGAATTGAATCGTGACTGCCCTCCCATTATTTGTAAACATGGTTTTCTCAAATTGTATCAATCTTATTACAGTTTGTTGTACTTACGTTTGAAATGATGAGCAAAAGTATAGTATTGTTACAATGTTTTTGTAAGAAATCTGTGGTTAAAATAATGAAAATGTTGAATATAATAAGTAATTATAAATTAAATATATAATAAGTATTTGATTGAATCAGGCGTCACTTGGTGGAAGTCCAAAATCATTGTGAAAAGAGAAATATATGTAGCTTACTCCCGCAAAAAATATATGCAAGATGCGTGCCCGCCCGCCGGCGAAAAAAAAGTAGTATAATTTTTTTTTTGCGTTCGGGCGGGCGGTGCCTCTTGTATATATTTTTTGCGCGAGTAAGCTATATAATAATATATTTCTCTTTCACAATGTAGAATATAAACCTGTATTTCATTATAGGGTAGGACAATCTTGTCAAATAATCGTAAGATTAAGTAAGACATAAATAGTTTTTATTGGTTAAAATTTTGATTTTATTACAATGCTTTACAGTTTTGTAATACTGGCTAAAACCTACAAATACCGTTTGGATTAAATTACCAAGCACAAACTATATTTGATGGCAATCGTAAATAAATACTTAGCATACCGGTTACGGTTCAACGCAGAACGCTGCATGTCAACACACTACGTTATCGCACACTCTACCGTAATAAGTACTCGTATTTAGTTAAAAGCATAGTAATACTAAATAATATACTAGAAAAAATACGACAGTTATTTTGTTCAGTCGTATTTTTTCTAGTATATTATTTTTAAATTTTGAGCTTTTAGCATTCACAATGCTATTTTTATATAATACTAAATAATATAGGTACTAGAAAAAATACGACAGTATTTTGTTCAGTCGTATTTTTTCTAGTATTTTACTAACTGAAAACTGAAATATTGTTAAAATTTCTGTATCTTATAATAGCTGAAAGTAGCCGGAACACATTTTTTAATTACGCACTCTGATTTCAGAAATCTTGAGAAAATATGAAATGTGCGAGCGAGAGAAACCGCAACATTTATGTTTTCGCTCTTTTTCGTATTTGTATTATGTAGGTAGGTACTCATATTTCGAATCTCATATTTCGTATTTCGTGTTTCATATTTCGTATTTCGGATTCGTATTTCGTATTCGCATAGTTAACTGAAAATTATAAATTTCCATTATTAATTATTTTTATTATTTATTTCAGGCAGAACCCAGATTCGCGTTAGTAACAATGAGCACTATAAAACTAGGGTTTAGTAATTACAACACTTAGTTCTTAATAAATTACATTATTTAACATTTTAATACATAACATCGTAATAAAATTATTAATTAGCTAATTTTATGTATTCTGTCAGTGGCTAAGCGCATTCAATGTGATTGCGGTCGTTTCACAAACCCATCGCTAGTATAAGTGAACAACTTGCTTGTGTAGAAGTTTTAAGTGTTTATAGTCAGGGATGGATATCGTTATCTAAATTTTACCGGAAAATTACCAAAACATTTACTGATAACGATATTTTTTACCCTTATCAGTAACGTTATTTGCGTAATGTCACCTAAAACTTACCGGTATTCCTATCCCTGATTGTAGTTTTCTTCGTCTACAATATATCATTTCTACTATAACCAATATATTTTTAAATAATAATATTTTTTTTTTTTAAAATTTGAGATTTAAGCATTCACAATGCTATTTTTATACAATACTAAATAATATACTAGAAGAAATAGGACTCGCACCAGATCATGTTCTCGGACGGGAATCGAACCCGCGACCTTTGGATATCCGGTCCAATGCTCTGACCGCTGAGCTACCGAGTCACTAGTGACTATTATGTAAAAGGTCTTAAAATATACCTCGTGATAACTCGCCTTCTCACTTAGCCGTAAACAGTTACTTACAATAAGTTGTTTAAGCGCAAACACGTTTCTGCTATAACCAATTTCGTTAATGACGCACTTAGTCGATGTCAAATGTTTAAAGTTAAAGCTATTTCATGTGTTAAACTTTGCATTCTGTAACATAGTGGTTAAATCTGTTACTGTTTAAGTTACATCTATCAGACTATTATAAGTAAATACACACTGTAAAGTTGAGGAAATGTTAAATCATTTACACCCGTATTCACAAACATACTATGAGGCCTCACAGTGCCCACGAACGCATAGCTTCCCACGAACTAATCGCACGGAATAGCTACGTAAAAAAACGAACCAATCACATAGCTTTATTTCAACACAGTGCGTTCGCGTAGTCAAGGGTCGTTTGAGTGTTGTTTGTGAATACGGGTATTATACTTTTTCATTTCTCATATTCGGAAAGTGATGTATATTTAAACTGAGCAGCAGGTTAAAAACTCTACATTCCACCCTAGGGTGTAAAAGAATTTAAAAAATAGAACTGAATTTGATTACATAGTCGACCATAGAGTTGGTGCTACATTAAAAACTTTGGGCGGAGCGGCGACGCGGGCTGTTCCAAATTTGAAATAAGAAATAAATAAATAATGTCTACCTATGTAGTTACTACATGTTTTATCAATAAGTATTTTGGAAAAACTACGATTTTTTTACTTTCCTTATATTCGAAATGAAAAGTAGAGTGTTTAACACGGGTAAAAGTCATCAATTCCATACTCTAAATATCTCGTATGGGAATTGCTTCCATTTGACCCTTGTCTAACAATCTACTATTTCATTTATATAGTTTTAATTTGATACTGTTTTGATTATTAAACAGAAATAAGCATAGTGCGAATCAATTCGGTGATGGTTGACAGTCATGTAATAAGTATTACTCAAGTTAGTCATAAAACTTTAAACTTTTTATCAAAGCGTAAATGTTCATATTTAGAAGGGTTCAAGTACATTGCTGGTAATAAGTCCACTTATCACAGTCATATAACATACTTAGTATACTCCAAAAAGTAGTTACTTACTACGTATACTCCAAAAACAGACGAACATAGAACCTTCTCTTTTTTTGAAGTCGGTTAAAAAGAAATAAGTAAAGATAATAAAATAATACAACTGAAAAAATACGCTACGTTCAGACAAGTGAAAATTGAAACAGTCATTAAGAGAAATTAACACGAACGAAAGCTGATCTAATTGAAAACTGGGGAATTGCTCATCCGACAAATATTCACACGAGAAATAATCCAGCGTATTGTTCTTACTATTTCGCTTTATCTTACACTTAAATCTTTCATTTTCGAATGTGGGGCGAAATACAAACTAACTAACTTAGAACGAGTATGATAACTCAGATTTGTGCGATAAATAATTACAAAGAAAATAATACACCGAGCAAGCGCGAAGCGTCTCTGGTTCAGCTTGGGCAAAAATACTTTCGTATCGATTGTATAGCAGATGTATAGTTACACAATGGCGAATCTCTGACAAACTATTTGAGTTTGACATAAAAAAGAAAGGGGCAAAACACTGTGTAACTATACATCTGCTTTAAAATCTTTATATGTAAATCTTTATATGTTAATTTTCTTCAGTTTCTTCATTCGATAGTCAAATAATATTATTTTAATTTAGAAAAGTATCAGCTAGCAGAGCTGTATACAACATTTGAAACTAATTAAATAGATAAACGAACACATTGTATAATAAAATAAACCAGGCAAGTGCGAGTCGGACTCGCCCACAGAGGGTTCCGTTCAAATATTGTGTTTTTTATGATTTAATTACAAATGTATAGTTTTCAGACTTTTTCCTGTACTTGTAGTATAAGACGATATTACTTACACAATTTCATAGTTCTAGGTCAACGGGAAGTACCTTATAAATTTTGATTCCTTTGAGAGCGTCGAAATATGCGTTTCTCGCGGCATAAACGACCGTATCATTTTTTACGTTATCTTAGAAGTTTGATTTTTTCACAGTTTCAAGGGACTGTAGACCTGAGTATATGGTAATTTCAACTCTATACCTCCACGCATTCCCGAGGGTCTTGACAGACAGACAGACAGACAGACGGACAACAAAGTGATCCTATAAGGGTTCCGTTTTTTCCTTTTGAGGTACGGAACCCTAAAAATGATAAGAGATGACAATGATACGCCATTACCAAATTAATTTGGGTTTTATTGCAATAAGATGATGATGAGATATCATGTAACAAACATCTTGATTGTAGGTACTATCGCAGTTATCGCAGTTGCTTTACTGCTCTTATATTAACTAAGTCTTCGCGTTGTCATCATACATCCCACTGTTTTGTCGACACATCATTACGAAATGAGGATGAAACTGCATCGTTTTTCTAACTCAAATTCCATCGCCGGCTCTTCTACGTTAGTTACCGTAATGACGCGACGGAAGCGGCAGTGGATGTCGACGTCATTAATTTGTGGTTTAGATTTAATTATGTGATCTCATGCGAGTATCGGAATGCGGAATGGGTGAAAATGTATTTGGCTTTATACTTATACTTTCTATAGAAGGAATTTGATAGAAGAGCGAACATTTCACGATGTCTTTAGTATACTTCTATATTTTTTATTGAAAATATATAAGTTAACATTCTCCATATTTGTGAGACCCTGTTACTTTGGTGTCGTACTAAGAAGAAAATAAAATAAAATTGGCATTTGTAGAATATGTAGAACAAAAAAAAATTATGTGAAAGTTGACCAAATGCGAAATGGATGTTCTGCGAAATGGACCAAATGCGAAGTCGACGTAATGCCACAGATTACTAAATAATTAATAACACCTGGGCCGCAGACTAAGCAAGTACGTGTAATTAATTGTTCTGTGGTAATAATAAACAGAAAGGCCCGCATTTGCGGATTTTGCGGGAATGTTTTCTGTTCCATTCCACCCTGTTTATAAGGTATGTACTAGTATCTAATGTTTATATATATTTACATTTTAAACAACTGATAAAACATGTTTTGTTATTATAAGGTGAACGATTAGTTTCCATACCATATCTGGTTTCCGTAACTGACATCACACACCATAATAACATCTAACAGCGGGGAACCATAATGTTATGTAAATATGGAAATTCAGCTCTAAATTAAGCGAGAAACTATATTTATAAATCAGCCAATTTTAATAGGAAAGTGGTAGATTATAAATGGGCAACCGGATGTTAAAGTGTGAAAAAGATAAAGAGTTTTTTAGACCAAAGTTCTGGAATTTCTTCGATTTATTTCCAGAAAACTAAAATTAGAATTCTAAGTATGAAGGTGACTGAAGTGCTTGGAAAAATGTTTTATTTTACTTATCATTACTTATTTTGTTATTTCTCAACCAATAAACAAATAAAACACAGTTTGTGTTAAACGATTTCGAATTAACAATTTATTTTAAATTATCCTTGGTTTTAACTAACATTCTTAAAACTTAATAAGGTTAAGATAAATAAATAAATAAATATTTGACAACATCACATACATTGCTCCGATTCCAAAGTAAGTAGCTAAAGCACTTGTGTTATGGAAATCAGAGACAACGGTGGTATCACAAACACCCAGACCTGAGACAATATAGAAAAGTTCGTTTTCTAAATTGACCCAACCGGGGATCGAACCCGGGACCTCAGAGATGGCGACACCTTGAAAACCGGAGTAAGCCACTCGACCACGGAGGTCGTCAAAGAATAATAGTACACTACAGCTTCAAGTTCTTGGTCCCGATAATCCTTGTAACCAAAACAACATCTGACATGATTTTGACACTAAGTTATTCATAATAAGTTACCTGTCGTGACCTGCCATTTCAAACTTACGGCACTGAAGCTTCTCAAACAGCAAAAACCATTGACATACCTGTAACAAAAAAAAAGAATGGATCACTTATGAGTTCACATTTCAAATTTTTTTATTATTATATAACTAAATTCATTGATTAGGATCCCATTCCGTTCTTTGTGGATAGGTACTTACGACAGAACGTCAAATTATGCAGTTAAACTTCGAAAACAGCTTTTATTACGTAGGGCACAAAGGTGGTTTTAAGGCCAACATGTATGGTCTGAGGTGACGTCGTGTGTTCATAAGAGAAGAATTATATGAGAAATTCTTAAACAAATAATTCTTAAACATAACCTGCACGTGTATTGTCAACCACACCACTGGTCAACACCACTTGGGTGTCGTTCACAATTTTTAGGTAACCACACCACTGCGGTCTGAAATGTACAACAGTATTAAAGAATCACTGAAAATATTTTTTCTCTCTATCATATTACCATTTGACTTTTTCTCAACCAATTCGATATTATATTTTTTTATTGGCTGAGTAAGCACAAATCATAACCACGTGACGTCATTCTTTTGTTCGTAAGAATCAATCATTGCTTTTGGTGTCAGCTTAAAAAATCTTTGACTCGCATAAGACAGAACAATAGTGGTTATTAATTTATCATTTAAATGCAATTAAGAATATTGTGTGGCAAAAGATATTGAGTTAGTGTGCTTTTTTTTAGTTAAATTTCTTCACTGGGGCCTTTTGAATGGAAAACTAAATAATTAGCAAAAGAAGTTCTGGCAACTAGCTTTATTTAAAAATAAAATACTTTTTTCAACGAGTTTTCAGAACTTTGAAAATATTTGCCTTAAAAAAGTTATCAGGACATTTTGGCCTTGTTTCTCGTATTGGTATTTGGTCGGTTAAAGAGTTGCTAGACTAGCGCTAGAATAAAAATTCAGTATAAATATTGATTGAGAGAATGCTATTAAAATAACAAATTTTTTTTATTCACAACGGGTTAGTGATTGGCCTTCACCTCACCTGATGTTAAGTAACAAGGCCGAAGGTGGGAAGTAGTCCGTATAGTCCTACTGTTTAGTTCTAATCCTCACCACTGAGGAACTGTCTATCTTACCTCTATCTGCCAGAACACAACAATTTTTAAATTGTTCTCCGCCATAGCGTCAGACTTAGGTAAGATGGTAGCTAGCCAGGCGGACTTGAAGCCCTACCACCAACCAAACCACGTACAAATGTACCCCCTCCTAGGAATCAAACCCAGTACCCCTGCTTCTGAACCACTAGTTCACAGAGGCGGTTAAATATACATACATACATTATAAAAAAAAATCGCAGCAACATTTAAGTGGCCTACTTTGTATATTTATATTTATTTAATTATATTTATAATCAATCATCTACTATTGTATTGTTTTGTTTGCTAGTTGATGAAACTGTGAACTTTAGATGTAAACACTTACCTACCTAATTGTATATAGACATATCTAAACTTGCAGTTAGCAAGACAATGATCGATGGTACAGTTTGACCCAACACGAGAATTTGATGAAATCATTCAAGTGGTATTAAATCACTGTTTGCTGGATTACTTAAGAGCGCGTAGTCTGCACACTAGCGACGCCATTGGCAAAAATAACATAGTGCTTAAATAAAGACGAAATTGTGAATTATCTCTCTGTAGTGCACTCCGAATAAGTATTGTGGTTCTTTTTATGGCTTAAACAATATTTTCTATCCTGTCGTTTAGTTTAATGGAGATTTTTGCGATATGTGGCTACTTTTAACAATAAAATTCCATTAAATTGAACGACAGTCTAGAAAATATTGTTAAAGCCATAAAAAGAACCACAAAACTTCTACGGAGTGCACTACAGAGATATAATTCACAATTTCGTCTTTATTTAAGCACTATGTTTTTTTTTGTAATGGCGGCGCTAGTGTGCAGACTATGCAGCCTTAACCTTTTTTATACAATTGACTGTGAAATTAAAACGACTTATCAAATATTGTTTCAAAAGTCGATCGGTTTCTGATATTACAAAGTTTTTTCTTACTAATTGCATCGGTCCAGTTATAATACGGTCAATGAATGAAAAAAGAAAATTGTTTTATTGTTCCCCATTACACACAACACAATAATTATTACGTACAATAAAACAATTAAAAAAAAAGAAAACTCAAAGAAAAAACATAAAAAGAGCTGATGATCTTCAAACGGAAACGGAAAATTTTCATAAAAACATGACTAAGAACTCGGGATAAAATTATCTTACATACAAAAAAACTAAACCAACATTTGGTTCATCCGTTTGGGAGCTACGATATCACAGACAGATACTTGCCAGAACCAAGTCTAAAGCCGATGTTGAAATACCAGAGAATCTATATAAACCCTAAAATTAGAGTACATAGCAGTTTATATTATTGTTTCATTGTTCAACTTAGCGCAACTTAATTACTTTTCTAAGATGTCTCAGAAAACTGCAGTACCTACAAATATAATGTAAATGTATACTGAAGTAACATTAACAAACGGATACTTTTCCTTCTTGCACCTCGAGCGCAGTGAGTCGTGGCGTGACTGAGTACAGTCACGTCTAAAAATATGTGTACTGTTTGGAAATTTGTCACTTTGTTGTAGTTGTAATTTTGTCATTGATTTCTGTTCAAAAAAGTATCTTTTCTAAGACGTCTCAGAAAACTGCAGTACCTACAAATATAATGTAAATGTATACTGAAGTAACATTAACAAACGGATACTTTTCCTTCTTGCACCTCGAGCGCAGTGAGTCGTGGCGTGACTGACTGCGTGGCGTGACTGAGTACAGTCACGTCTAAAAATATGTGTACTGTTTAGAAATTTGTCACTTTGTTGTAGTTATCATTTTGTCATTAATTTCTGTTCAAAAAAGTATTAATATAGTCAGCAACTCACATGCTTTACTACTTTGCAGAAAAAAATGTGTGCGCACCTATCGCCCCTGCATGAACTAAACGTATGATTTGTAGCGTCCTCGGTTAGCGATCTCGACGTGAACGCGAAGCGGCGCGGCACGGCGCGGTACACGCGAATTCAGCGCTATGTGGTGAAACGCACCCGCCGCGCACCCTACGTGCGTTTGGTCAGTTTGGTGCACGTAGAACACTTCAATAGGCACCGACTGTTTATTTGTTTCCGCGCTGCGCCACGCCGCTTCATGTTCGCGTCGAGATTCGCACGTCGTGGCGCGGCGTGCAAGCGATTTTCCCCTGCGTTCACTAGGATCCACCGCCAGGCTCCACCGGTGGTTCAAAGGATATAATTTTTTCCTTTTTGATCCACCGGTTTATCCATAGATAATTTAACCTTAGAAGTGGTAAAGCGGAAGTGTTGTCGATAGTACCTAATAGTTTGCAAATAAAATTTTGCTCTGTCCCAACAGATTGTTATTGCCAGTAAGCGAATGTTAATTTTAAGTAAATTTCCATGTTAAATCATAATTTCATTAACTTCTATTCATAAAATAAAATAAGTTATTACTTAAAAAAAAGTTTGTGACTTAAATTTTAGTGTAACGATGTCGACATTCGGAGTTGCTTAGTCAGTGCTTGAAATTATAACACGTATTGAAGTTTGCATTGTTAACATTGTGCTTTAGTCGGAAACCAAATTAGTGAACATAACGGCATTATACCTGTCGATTATAAAAAGTAAGAAAACATAATGTATATTATAACTATTGTTACGGATTTAGTCGACCACTAATTATTTTTTTAATTAACTACGTGACAGGGTGATGTAATAAAACAAGCTTAAATTTTTGAGAAAGTGATTTTATCTTAGTATTAATTCTATCTCTTTTTTTAGGTAAATTAAATCAGCTTGCATAGGACCGGACTTCCAAAGGTCGCGGGTTCGATTCCAGCCTGAGACAGTGATCTGGTGACTAGTCGTTTTTTAGTATATTATCAAGTACCAGCTTACGATATTGTTAGTCTCAACTTGTTTTGTACGTGATTATAATACATGCATGGATTTCAGGGTTATAGTCCCTATTTTTATATTTTTTGTGTTCAATACCCAAAATGTACATGCGTGAAATATATAATAACCAAAATGTACAATAAGCATAACAACAAAGTCGGCAAAAGATTTCAAAAATGTAGACTTCTAAAGTCAAAATAAGCCTGAACTATTAATAGTTACACGGCTTGACCTCCAGGATGACATTGTTTCAAGTCCATCTTAGTTTTTTTTCTGTAAGTTACAACCGTGAACACTTTGATTTGTTCCGGATTTGTCTACCAGCTCCGGTCGAGCTCCGGTTGATCTCCATTGCTATCTACACAAAAATCCGGGTTTAAGCTCACAGTCTTAATTATAATTTTCTAAAACTTAATTTTTTTAAATTATTATAACATCATATGTCACCGTCTGTACAAATGCCACAGTTTTGTCATACATTATCGGTATACCTGAGAACGTGACAAATACGCACTCGTGCGCAACGACCAGAATCAATCGGATAAATTATCATTGCTAATGCACTTTTGTGTTGTTTCTGGATTGTGTGGCAGAAAACATTATTTCTTCAAATTCAATTTAAATTTTCTTCCTATATAATAAGGTAACAAACAGTTTACTTACATCAATGCTAAAAATAGGTACACTATGACCTCCTTTTTTATCTACTACCAAATTCAAATTCAAAGGCAAAATGATCTTTAAGATAAGCCACAAAGAGCAGAGCAGAATATATTTTGAGCAATACCAAATAATAAACTAGAAAAAATACGACTCGCACCAGATCATGTTCTCGGACGGGAATCGGAAATGGGGCCAACTCTGAAATCGCGAAAAAAAATCAGCTGTTTCATACAAAAATTAAAATCGTAAATTTCAAAATGTATGAAACAGCTGATTTTTTTTTGCGATTTCAGAGTTGGCCCCATATTAAAAGTTGTACAGTTTGATGGTCCCTATATACCATATTCGGCATTAGGGGTATTTTTGTAACACCTTGTAAAGTGCACAATAATATTATTGTAACTGTGTACAGTCAACAGACAACAAGTTATAGAGGATTATTTATTATATATTGTTTTGAACTTTAAAAGGTTAAACTTTAAGTTTGATATTGATAGAAGAGACATATTCTGCTGTTGACTGTACACAAGAAGACAGTACCAAACTGCTTGTTTCTGTATAGTCTCTGATCACGTAAGATCGTATAATTCCTATAGTTTCATTCCAAATCACTCAATTTATTTTACTACCATAATCTATTTGTAGTTACACTTGCGCAATTCGCGTGTGCTCTACTTATGAAAGCGCAAGTCTTTTGATTGTTAAAATTATACTTAACTGCTTCCACTGAGTTCAAATAAATTGGTGTTTGACACAAACACCATAATGCGTTCAACTTTCATTTTCGGTTAAATTATAATTAAAGTGTGATGAAAATGTTATTATTATCAATGACGTAAAACGACTGTGTTTAAGGTTACTCACAGCTAGCAAACAACCTCCTCAGCCCAGGAAGTATTTTTTTTTTCCCAAAACTCGATGAAATTTAGTTAAATAAAAATGACGACAAAAATAACTAAAAAATATCTTAACTGTAAAAATATATAGGTTTTCCAAAAAAAATATAAGTATTATTCGTTTGCACAAAAAATATTGATGTTATAACCTGCCAGGGTTAGTAAGTTAAAACAAGTTTAAGAAGCAAGTAATAGTTTTCTAAAAAGTGATGGTTTATCACTAGATAAACTGTTAAAATACCCAATAATATTTGTACTAAAAATAACCATAACGAATCTAAAGTTTCACATTCACTCCGTTATATTATAAAACAAACACGAATAATTTTGACAAACCAAATCAAATGGGAAATTAAGAGTCAAAATCCAAAACAACTAACCTAATTCAAAATAAATACCAATTACATTTCTTCATACAAAACTGTAAATAGCATTAATCTTACTTGGTTTGGTATTTTGATTTTTTTATTTAATAGAACCCTAGACAAATACTGTCTTAATTCGAATAACATCACAAGAAGAGTTAATTATGCTCAAATTGCAAATCATTTTGGTATTACGTTTGTATGGGAAGCTCATTGTTCGCCGGACTCTTAAATCATAGTACTTACTCGGTAAAATTTACCGTTAACTACATAAAAATTTATTGGTGGTAACTACTATCTCGTTTAAATCAGTGAAGTGTTGATCTCAAATCGTTACGTGTTCAAAAAACATGTGTAATTATGTGCTAGTAATGATAGTTTACGCTCTGTGTTGAATTAAGAAATTAATCATAACGTTTTATAATAATACACAGTCGTAATGCAGAAAGTAGAAAATAATGTATTATACACGTTGTATAATCTAGAAATAATTAGAACGGTAATTTAATAATATGTTTGTTGTTGTTGTAACTGACTTGGTTTTCTCCATACGATTAATCATGGGAGCTAAGAAGCGAGAGATAAACTTTGGTTTAACAGAGAACGAATAATGACTAATACTAAAATAATATAATACTAAATATATACCAGAAAAAATACGACTCGCACCAGATCATCCAGACGGGAATCGAATCCGAGAACATGATCTGGTGCGAGTCGTATTTTTTCTAGTATATTATTTAGTATTATATAAAAATAGCATTGTGAATGCTAAAATCTCAAAATTTTAAAAACTAAAATTATATGTTAAGATTTGAAGAGTGTTCTTAAGGATTAAGGGAGACGAGACGAGATGTGTGCAATTGTTATGTAGGTACAGATAATTAAAATATAGGGAAATGTGCCATTGTGGAACTTGATTCACAGCGAGTATAGTCGAGTCCGATCTATTTATTATAGTCTAGTCAGTGACTCTCAGTGTCTAATAAAATGATACCGGATCGCACCATTATTCTGGCTTAATTTAAAAATAAAACAGAATTTGTATGACAGGTGAGTTAACTGCAACATATCTGGAATCTATAAATCTGGCCAACGTCAATCATTATTTTCGTCGAATATCAATTTTCAGATTTCAATAACTTAATTGGTTTCATTTAATTATGTTGTTTTAAATGAAGGTAACGGTAACGATATAATTTCTTTGTAAATATCGTTACTTCTGATTTCTGACAAAGCTGATAAGTTTCTTGCGCCCATTCTTCTTGTCAGCTAAAAGTCTCAAATTGGTGGTAGGAAAATATAGACGATTCAAAAGCACTTAGTATCTAAGTTTATTTGAATAAAGAATTTTTAAAGAATTTTTCATTTCATTTCAATTCTATTATTTTGATGCAAAATGGAGTAACCTCTTTATTCCGCAACAGTGAATTATGCTTCAAAACATAATAAGCGTATCAATTAGTCAATTTTATTTTTTCTGCACGAAACCGATTAATTGGTCCGAAAAAATCGTTACTCTTTACGAGTAAAGTACTGTGCCAGTGGATCACTTTCTCCGGAATTTAGCGAGTCATTGAGTAAAATCTGAAAATGTTGACTACTCATCCTCTTTTGTAAGTACTTGGAGAAATGATGATGCCTATGAAAAGACGAAATGGAAAGGTTTTCGATTTCTAAGCTTAATATTTGTTTGGTCATCACAATGGTTGGATACAACTGTTATGATGCAGGGAAGTGAAACTGTTGGCTGTTAATATGTTTGTGATGAGTAGGTACAAATAAGATTTTATTGTTATGGTATATGTTGATGTAAATTAAATCTAAAAACTTGAATAATCATAAACACTACAGTTTTTACAATTTCTAATCACAATTTGAGAGTTGGTGCTATAATGAGAACTTTATATTTGCATGGGAGTTACATAACGGTGGCAAACAATGTTGATAATTTACTATCAAAGATCTACAAGTTATACTAATTTGTACATATAAATGATCTCTCTTTGTAACACTAATAGTTACTTACAAATAATTCATTATATATAAAGAAATATCTGCAAAAAATTATCGTGATTGATTCCAACGAACTACTCGCATCAGCTCCTTATTGTAATGACAAAAAATAACAAGCAATAGATCGAGAACACTATTAAATGTGAAGGGTTCCGTTTTGGTAAGAATTTATAAACCGCTCCGGTAACGATCATTTGCGATTGTCAACTTTTACGTAATTGACGCGACAATTGATCGTTTACATGTGCAATTGAAGCGATTGTCAATTGCTCTAACAGTGGCATTGACGGAAAAATTGACAATCGCAATTGTTACCGGAGGCCTCCTGAAGAAATGTTTCTATTTTTAAGGGTCTACTAAATCTGACAGATACGCTAATACGCTGATTTCTACTTCAAAGGAAAATATTCTAAGTAAATGTTAGTTAGAGTGATGACAGCATGCTTCTTAAATAATGGCGTCAACAGAAATATAAACAAAAATTACTTACATCGAAGTTTCGGCCACTGTAGTGATCTTCTAGTTAACAAGTGTTTCTTTCATGAGAAGTCTATTTAACACATTACTATGCCGATTGCAGACCATAATCTAAGCTAAGCTATAAGACTAGTTTGCTTACATAGCTTTAGTAATTTCTCATACAGGTATGAAAACTCCCAGTAATGGGAGAAAAGCCAATTTAACTTAGATTAGTTCTTAGTTTATGCAGCTGGCGTTAACAAGGCATTTATAACACAAGAGTTTTGTTTTTCTATTAAACTAAACTCGTAACTCTTAACTGTTTGAAGCCGAATAGCTGTTAGTAATAATCCTGATGGTTATAGCGTTATGATGATAAAACATTTAGGAAAAAACAATTTGAATGTTACTTATCACGACAGTTAATCAATGTAAAAAATACACAGGTACGTCACTACAACTACTTAAGATTTACGATTGATAGTACGTAGATTTATACCTATACAGATCTCGTGTTTAGAGACCTCAAAAACGCATTTTTTAAATTAAAAGGTGCCATTTTGGGGGAACACTTCAACGCTAAAGCGCTCCGGTAACGATAATTTACGATTGTCAATTTTTCCGCCAATGCCTTTGTTAGAGCAATTGACAATCGCTTCAATTGCACATGTAAACGATCACATCAATTACGTAAAAAATGACAATCGCAAATGATCGTTAACGGAACGCATTTGTAACTATAGGATCAACTTTTTTATTATTCTTTTCTTTTTATGTAAATCAATTTCAAAATCATATTGATTTTGGAATTGATTTACAAATAAATTTTTCAACATACTTAAAACAGAGTCCAAGAAAAGAAATACCTAAGTGATCTACAATGTATCTGTTCCCGGTACATCAGTATGCCGAGACGATCGTCGAGCATGCGATAATGTAAATTTTACTGAAGGAATGTAACAAAAAGTGACGGACAAGCGTGCACTTAGTTCCACCAGCCGTGTGAGGGTATTTATAACGCGTCGTTTATACAGCTGTTGCTACAAGACATTTTGTTCGAATCGATGAGAATGTGCATTGGTTTGTTAGTTTTTGTTGCTGTCAATCGGAAATGTGTTGCTTGATAGAAAGTTCTGTTAGATTCTTTAGATTTTCGTTGTATTTTTGATATTTCAGCGGCTATATGTGCAGTTGATTTGGTGGAAGGAGTTATAGTAACTACGGAAGCCATTCCTCTTAACCAAACTCATACAAAAAGGATGTAACGGATATGCCTATATTATGATGTGATATTAGTGTGTGATATTAAGTCGTACCTGATTGCAGTACAGTAGCATAAACTTATATTTTACTCATACACTTCTAAGACTTTCGCGCGTACAGTTCATTAGAAATAAAACACTTTTTACGGATTACAGCGCGTATTATTATTAATTCAGGTGTTGTTTTAGAATTATTTAGTTTGTTTTTATATTTACTCCCTGTTTAACACAACTTACGACTATAACTAAGTATAATACTTAACTATTCAATGAAATTTGTATTGCGATTTTTTTTAAATATTTTATAAGTTGATCGACCACTACTCGTCTACTTGTAAATCCTTCCTAAAGTAAGGCCAATTTAATAGATCACATGACAGGTGTCAATTAGACACCTGTCAGTCTATATAGTGCTATTCGTCAAAGTAAATGGTAAATTTGCTTTCGTTTGAGATTGTTAGAGTAAATGTAATAATTGAAGACCTTCGTGGTCGAGTGGCTTTGTACACCGGTTTTCAAGGTCTCGCCATCTCTGAGATCCCGGGTTCGATTCCCAGTTGGGTCAATTTAGAAACAAACGAACTATTCTATATTGGCTCAGGTCTGGGTGTTTGTGATACTACCGTTGTCTCTGATTTTCATAACACAAGTGCTTTAGCTACTTAACTGAAAAAAAAGTAATTGTGTCTTTAAAAAAAAAAATATTGTGTGCCTGCCATTGGAAGGTTGCGTTATTGAATTTTGATGAAGTGTCAAAATTGTTAGCAGTGATAGTTTTTCTTTTAACTTCATTTTATGTACTATTGTCCTGAATTTTTACGTTTCACTTGACTTTAACAACATTTTGTAGTCGATAAATTGTCTTCACAAACCTGCAATATTTTGACGACGCACCACACTATGATATTGACAAGAAAAAAACATCCCCACTTTACATGTACTTACCACTTTTTTGGCGTGACGCTGCGGACGGACGGACAGACGGACAACTCTTTTACGAACATACTTTGTATGTTGATGCTGAAAATCTAGAAGTAGTTAATACCCTTTTATTAAAATAAAACTTCAAAAGTATGTTTTTATTGTAGGAAACAAAAATAAATAAGTTCACAAGATCAAATACTTTTACTTGACGGACAGATCTGTCCTCTCCATAACCATCCTTTAAGTTTCGAAGCTGTCTCGCCAGTACAAAATATGAAGCTTAGCAACTGTTTATCAGCGCTGTAAAGTGACATGCCTTCCGTGACCGCAAACCGAATGCCCAGATATGGTACAAGAATTTATCGGAAACATGCGTCGGGCTGTCGGTCGGAACGTTTAAGCGTGTGAAGAAGGATTTATTCCGTTGTTCTAAAAATGTGATGAGGGTGTCATTGCGTTGACTTTTTGGTATTTTATTTTCGAACCTTAGACTTATTTTGGTATTCTAAAAATGATATGAAATGAAAATGTATTTTTACACAACTTTGATTTAACAATAAATGGTGTATTAGAAAAAATGTGTTGACTAAAAGACGTCATAATGGGTGGTAGGATAAAAGAATTGACGATTTAAAAATGCTTGTTATGTAAGCTTATTTGAAAAAATATTTTTTCAATTTAAATCAATTTAAATTTAAATTTCAATGTTTCATTACAGTAATGTAATAAATAATAAATATTTGACAACATCACATACATTGCTCCGATTCCAAAGTAAGTAACTAAAGCACTTGTGTTATGGAAATCAGAGACAACGGTGGTATCACAAACACCCAGACCTGAGCCAATATAGGAAAGTTCGTTTTTCTAAATTGGCCCAACCGGGGATCGAACACGGGACCTCAGAGATGGCTACACCAAAACCGGTGTACAAAGCCACTCGACCACGGCGGTTGTCAAATGTGATACCAAATACTTTTACTTACAAATAATTGATCTTAATTAAATTTGAAGGTGTGTAATATTACTATGATATTAGGAGACGGGGGCGATATTTCCGTAGGCCATTTTAATTACAGCAATGAACATTAATTTCATAAAAAAATCGCTTTAGAAAGTTCAGTGGGCGGAACATAGTACGGTAATGACTTTTTCGTGATTTACTTGTGTGTTACGCCATCTTTTTTGGCGAAAAACTATATGGCGTGTGGGCTTTAATCGATTCGTGATTATGATTGGTAATAAAGATAGTTTAATGTACTTTTATTGATCTTTTTGATGTAATAGTCGATAATATCTATTTAAAATTAGTTTAAATAAAACCGTTTTATTTAAAACGATTTGATTTGAGAAAAATCATAGTGATAGGTTAGTAAGTGATGAATTTGATGATCAATTTTTGGGTCTGCATTATTTTAAAACAAAAACTTTGAAACGTTGTTAATTGCGTTAATATAAAAATAAAAACAAAAATAAAAACAGCTTCAAAATTAAAAAGCAAGAAATAATATTCAAATTATTAGTTACGCATATCAATATTAATAAAACACGTCTATTGATGTCGGGTGGGACGGGAGGACCATCTTTTCTTTTTCTAATTCTAAAAGCCCGTTTTAGTTTTGCTATTGAAGCAGATTTTGTTTTTGTTTTTAGGTTTTTTGAAGGAGGTTTTTGTTTTTTTTTTTAAGTTTTTTTATTAATATACTTCTTAGTGGCAGGTATATATGCGTGTAAATATTTTTTAACTTCATATAATATTTTCTATGGTACAACGCCCATAACTCAATTTCCAAATTCACGCTGTTTGTTTTTAAGGAGTTCCGTTGTGCCTTTGTAGTTCGTAGTCCAAGTCTAGTTCAAAACGTCGCAGACCATAGCTCGGTTTGTTTTGGATTGTTATAAACCTACCAATATCTCAATCACTATACATATCCTATTTGATTTGAGGAGTCCCCTTGTGTATCTTCGAAGTCCGAGGTCCAATACCAATGAAATTAAAATGTGACCACTCTTGAGGTATACCCTTTCAAACAAAAAAAGAATCATCTAAATCGGTTCACTAACAAAGAAGTTATACCTTAAAATCCGTAAAAACTCGTGCGATAGTAAGCTAAATAATTGATTTTTTTTCAGGATTATGAAAAGACTACTAGTCAGATCTCTGTAATTTTTTTATGGGACAAAACACAAACTATGTTCTTTCAAATACAAAAAGAATAATTAAAATCGGTTAACAACAGCTGGTGAAGTTATGTTAAAACATACATAAAAAGAAAACCGTCGACTTGATAACCTCCTCCTTTTTTTGAAGTCAGTTAAAAATATCAACCAGTCTTTGCTATTATTTCTTCATTAAAGACTCGAAGATAATCTTGGGCTTGAGTTTAATTTACGTAGTAATTCATAGCAGTAATTAAAAACTTATATTGCTTTTAAAAGCCGTTCATTCCTGTATAATACAGCCTTTTCTATCTTAAAACAACTTTAATAAAATTACCTTCAATAAAAACCACCATGAAGATTCATCCAACATTAATTTAAAGTATTTTATCACCACTCATTTTGCATTGGCATATGACAGGCACGCATATATGCCGCCTAATTTGAATATAATACAAAATGGCCGACAAAATGGCGACCAAAATGGCGGCCAATTTATATGCTAAAGGTTGAAGCGTCTCTGCATTTAAGGAAATAATTGCATCGAGTAAAGCTGGCGGTATGCATTTATGCGTAGATGTAATAGGGACATTGTTTTATGCAATACTCTCAGCAGTGTCGTCAAAGCACGGATGTTCAGTAATTGTATCCGCTGTGAATATATTGGTTTGTACAGTAAAAACTATTCTGAAAGTTATTATGTACACAAGCTATTATTTTATTTCTCAACGGAGAGCGCTTGGCCCAGATCTCAATTTATACACAAAGACTTCTATGTAAATACTACACTAGACACTGTACACTGTACAGTACTGAAAAATTGCTCATTAAGTTACGGTGCATGCACCGAAACTCCTTTAGTCTATTGCGAGCGACCGACAGAAACAGTTGATGCGCCGCGAAGGTTGGTTGTGACACAATTTTAGTTTTGAACAGCTCGTTAATGTAATTGAAGTCATTGTTTATACAACGTGAAAATTAATGAACTAAAAAAATAGTAAAACCGTTTCTTTGGACCATCAAACTGAATAATAACGAAAATAATTATGAATTTATAACGAAAATATCAAAATGTATGAAACAGCTGTTATTTTTCGCGTTTTCAGAGTTGGTCTCATAGTTAAAGTTCAGTTTTATGGTTTGATGGACCCATTTTTGGTGCATTCATTAACACCATGTTTCCACATCAGTCATTTTTAATGTCCCCACTGCTGAGGCACAGGGTTTCCTTATGGGTAGATAAGGAGGTTGGGACATTGGGCCACCCACCACGCAGGCCCGTTACGTTAAAATAATACGTTTACTTTTGAATTGAAAAATTATGGAAGATTCTTTGGCCTACTCATAATATCTGTTCGTTCTATTTATTTCTGAATTTGGAAACAAAAAAAACATAATAATTCGGTAGGTAAAATGTATTATTTAAATATCAATCACAAATCAATATTAAAAGTTAAGTTAAGATTTTCACTTATACACTGTTATTTAAGATATTTAAAATAAGTTTTATAGCTATTGCTATTGAAATATAAAAGCAAAAATTCAAGTTTTATTTTAAACGGTAGATTGATCATTATAATTAATAAAAACCATTCTACGAAAAATGGCTTTCCGTCCTATCTTATAAATTTAGAGAAAGTCAGTAACATATTAATGTACAATTTATTAATTACAATTATTTACTTCTTAGATTACGATTACATTGAAATAAAACACTTTTAAAAATATTTTCAATATATTTTTTTATGTTTTGATTGGTTTTTAGGTTATTTTTGAGGATTTATTAGTTTTTTTTAGAAAACTTCTTTGTTTGATTGTTTATACAATAACTATACAGAAATTCGGAGACCTTGCTAGTAGATAGTTTTCAACATGAACTTGATTTAATTATATCATGCTTTTGATTAGGTTCCTAAATGTATAGAAAATTTTGTAAAAATTGTATAGTTTTGTATGTCTCTCAAATGTCATTTAAGTCTTTTTATTCACTTAGTACACTACATGACTGACTTCAAAAAATACTTAATTTCATTTATGAGCATATTTTTTTTATAAAGAAAGGTATGCTTAAAACTTTTTTCAAGGAGATTCTATTACATTTATGTTTTAACAGTATTTCAGTATACTGTTGAATGTCCGTAATTCCGGTATTCGTTTATACCGCTGGCAAGTTGGCACCAATTACAGGATGGGGCATTCTTCTGCCTTTAATACCGCTTTAAAACTATGTGACACGATATCTACGTATGAAAATTTGATAGCTATCATGCCATTATACACAATCATATTTAAAAATCATCGATGAAAAAGTAGGACTCAACTTTTCCATTGCAAACTCTTTTGATCTTATGACTCTAATATTGATAGCAAAACAATGAACTTAGACATTGGCCAATTTGATATAAGACCATAATAATTATAAAAACAAACCAATATTCACGACATAGCAACTCCCAGAGGAAATTAAATTCCATGTGGTCGGAATTGCGAGCAAAAGCTAGTACTATTGCACCTAGGGAGCTCTATTTGACCATCAGCCATTTTTAATGTACCCACTGCTGGGGCACAGGCCTCCCTTAAGGATGAATAAGGAAAATGGCTCATAACCCACCACGCGGGCCCAATGCGGATTGGTGGGTGTTAACGACTGCAAATGCATGCGGGACCAACGGCTTAACGTGCCTTCCGAAGCACGGAGGAGCTCGAAATAATAAATATTTGGTCACCCATCCCATGACCGACTCTTGCGAAAGTTGAAATCTCCGCAATAACCGGGCCAAGTGAAACCACTGCGCCATCGAGCTCCTCCCATGGATTATTCGTATTTTATATATGCCGACGACCTCCGTGGTCGAGTGGCTTTGTACACCGGTTTTCAAGGTGTCGCTATCTCTGAGGTCCCGGGTTCGATCCCCGGTTGGGTCAATTTAGAAAACAAACTTTTCTATATTGGCTCAGGTCTGGGTGTTTGTGATACCACCGTTATCTCTGATTTCCATGACATAAGTGCTTTAGCTACTTACTTTGGAATCGGAGCAATGTATGTGATGTTGTCAATTTTTTTTTTAATATGTTCTGATGCAAAAAGTATAGCAGTTACGTTAGCTATATAACCCAGACAATACAATACTAACACGGCAATTATAATCAGATAAGAGACACAAGTGCTTTAGACAATGTTGTCAAATAGTTATTAATTTATTATTTATGGGCATAAATGGGCTATTATTTTCTTAAGAAGTGTAAAGCAAAATTGGCCATTAAAATGCTGTTAAAACAGTTTCGCGGTGCCTGCTTCGTTAACACCGCACCGTCCTGTCGCCGCCATCATGTCGCTCGTGTACCGTTTTAACGGCCAACACCGGCAGAGGACGATCAATTATAAAGCCTTAGCTTAATTGCTCGGTTAAACCGATTAACAGAAACTTAGTTAATTTATCTAATTTGTATGGAATTTGAAACTTTTAGGTATGACGCAGTAAAGTAAAATTAATTAATTATGAAATAAAAATAATAAATAAATATTTGACAACATCACATACATTGCTCCGATTCCAAAGTAAGAGCTAAAGCACTTGTGTTATGGAAATCAGAGACAACGGTGGTATCACAAACACCCAGACCTAAGCCAATATAGAAAAGTTCGTTTTCTAAATTGACCCAACCGGGGATCGAACCCTAGATGGTGACACCTTGTAACCGGAGTACAAAGCCACTCGACCAAGGAGGTCGTCAAATATTGTTCAAGATTTGACTATGAGGTAATAAAATCATTTTACCAATTTTTTCAAGTATAAAGCTAAGCCTTATATTAAAATTTTCTTCACAAACCGCATGCAAAGACAATGGCCTTAAGTCCTAGCAAAAGGTTACATAACAAATTAACGAGAGTTCTTATTAGGCAGGTGTGTGTCGGTCACTAGCTCGTTTTAATTTTTTTAAAGCAAAAGAACCAACAGCTGTATTCCTTAGATGTTGCCATAGAGTTTCAAAGCGTTAGAACATACATTTAATGGCATTTCTGAAATACCTTTTTTGCTCTGTGCACCTGTTAATTAGATGAAGTAAGTAATAAATATTAAAGTGTATTTCAATTCAATGGTGTATAAAATTTTATTAGATAGGTAGGTATAAGATGACCATAGAATGTTTTATTATAAAAATCGACTCACCTGTAGCACCTCAGACAGGACTACGCGGAGTCGATTTCTTCTAGTATTTTTATTATTGAGCTTAATATAAAAATAGCATTTTGAATGCGAATCCCAATCTAACAATTTTTGTGTTAGATATTACCTTTAATAATACCTATATGATTACAATCCCACTTAATTTTAGTATAGCAACTTGTAACGGACGGAAGCATAAATAAAACAAAGCTTTTCACTAAAACGGTTTTTTTTAATAATTTAGTATGCCGATCAAGTGAAATCGCAATTGATTAAAATTAACTGCACGTCCGCAAGTCACATAATTATCGCTAATTGTCAAATAACACGCATGAAGTGTTCTGTTTTTTATTAATTATAATAATTACTTTAGTTTAGCAATAGCTTCGTGGATATTTAATGAGAGTTACGGACATCACGGACAAAATAATTTCAGACACTTTCCAAAATTACACTTTTTAATTTTATCATTTTTTCACTGACTATTCGGACACTTTTATAGTTAACGCAGTTTTACATAATCAGACAAAAAAAGGCTTTAATTAAAAAAAACCCAAATTATCAGAGATTAAAAGAGAGAGATGTAAATGGGTTGGTGCTATTCTAGTCTTCTAGACACGCAGAAAAATAATAAGATACCATGATAACGAAATATATTACAAGAGTATTTTAATATAATTAATTTCAAAACTAAATCATTGTCTATGTAAGACTTATCCAAGGGCAATCCACATCCCACACACAGTTAAATAAGTATCAAAATATTAAGCTATTAAGGAACCGGTATTAAGTTACATCTAAGTACATACATGTTTAAGCTGTTTGGAACTGTGAAATAGATTATCTTTGGAACAGAAATACTGTTGACTGTTTTTCATACAACAAATGTTCTTTTTCACATAGGTAACAATAATTTAAAAGTAAAGGTAAAGAACAAAAGAAAGATAGGACGGAATAAAAAATCTGTAATCTTCTTTGTATCGACGACCTCCGTGGTCGAGTGGCTTTGTACACCGGTTTTCAAGGTGTCACCATCTCTAAGGTCCCGGATTCGATCCCTGGTTAGATCAATTTAGAAAACGAACTTTTCTATATTGGCTCAGGCCTGGGTGTTTGTGACTCTGATTTTCATAACACAAATGCTTTAGCTACTTACTTTGGAATCGGAGCAATGTATGTGATGTTGTCAAATATTTATTTATTAATTTATCTTTATTTCCTTTCGTCATATCTTTTTTTTATGTTGACTTTAGATTCTATGGATTATAATAATTGTTATTGATGTAAAATATTGGTGACTATTGAAAGAAAATTAAAACAGGCAATTTTTTTTACTATAAGAAAACAGATTTGTCTTTTAGTATTTGTAACTAGCCAACAAAAAAAAATATTAATATGAAATGGCAATACTTATAGCTTGTTTATTTTTTTAAACAAATTTTATATTTTAGATAACAGAAAATAACGTAAAATATAATAACCAACCATGTTTCTTAGTTCTATCAAAAGTTTTTAATGTTTTGAATTATATATATTTCTAATTATGATGCGTTTGATCGACAAATCTTATATTTCTTTTTATTTAAAAACGCAACAATAAAGAAATAGTAAAGTAGGCTATTTTAAGTAACATGTTTCATTCGAGTTGTTTTAGATAAGTATTTATATTAAGCATAAACCAACGTAACAGTATACATTAAGTATGAAATTAAAGCCCTCATAATTTTAAAACTTTAACAGAACAGATCTGTCTTCAAGTATTTCTAATTAGCAATATATATTTCTCTTGTAATTCTGCGGCAAAAGTAACAAGTCACAACTCTTGAATGTGTACAACCTGTTCAATTTAACCATAAAAGGAGATCAATAATAAAACTATTGCTTAAACTGGCATCAGTCAAAACGTTTCCTTATGATAATACTGAGAGAACAACTTAATTATAGTAAAACCTAGCAATCGTCATACGTAGATAATAAAGATCATTTTACTATATCAATTAATTGCTACCGGTATTATAAAAGGTGTAGTGATTTTAATAGTTTTCTTTGGACGTGTCCATAAAGTTTATTAGTACTTGGAATATGCAAAGGTGTTTCCATATCGGATTTGTTAAAAGTTAAAGTCTACCACAAAAGATTTTAAAGTTCAATAAGTGTTTAATTTAGACACTGTTTAAATGTGATGCTGTCATTTTTATGACAAAATTGTTTTAAAAAGGCGGCGTCACATTTAAACAGTGTCTAAATGAAACAGTGTTTTAAAATCTTTTGTGGTAAGGCCGTATGTAATTGGCCTATACATAGATACTAGTGATTACTTAGAAGGTACTAGAATATGCTATACTTACTAAAGAAAGTTCAATTTATTACCAAGAAAACAACATGTAGATCTGAATGATTTAAAAATTAGAGAAAATCGAGTAAATAGACAATCTAATTGAAATTACGACCTGAGTGGTGCAGTGGTCAATATGCTGGTCCACCACGCAAGAGGTCCCAGGTTCAATTCCCGGCATAAGTTGAAATGAAACTCTACCTGTTACTTTTTCACGCCTGCTCCACTAGCATGACCAACCAAACACGATATGATTATAGCGATTTATCACGTTAAACTGTCAAAAGACAATGGATTTTGACAGTTGGGAGACGATAAAACGCTATATCACGCAATATATATCTTGTTTCGTCGGTCATGCTAGGGAGGCTGAACTACTAAACCAATATCGATTAATTTTGATATAGAGATAGATTGGACCATGGTGAAGGTCAGAGGCTAGCCTTTATCCCGAAAATAATTATCAGAGAGAAGGAAGTAATGGATAAAAGTTCGTAGCGGGGTCAAACAAAATCCAAACGCCCATGCGCATAAACTTGCGCGCAGCCGTTATTTGCAGTCAAGTCTTATAAAATTATAATAATTAAAAGAGCAATTCTCGCAAAACGGTCATTAACTATGATTATTTGTGTAAGTACACGCAACAATAATGAAAACTTAAAGTCAGATTCCACATGATCCATGTCAGATGCAATAATGCATTGTTTGTAGAAAATCCACTGGGTACTATAACTTAAAAACATGAGTGTAATAACTGTTTAACACAAACATATAAACGATTGTATAGGCACTATATAGCTCCGTTATCTACGCAATTTCAAAGTAGCTGAGAATTTCCTCCACTCTAAGCCATATCAACCCATCTTAGCAGGTGAAATGCGCAGGAAATTCTAAATTACACTTTATTTTTATTACTTGAAGGTGGACTATTGTAGTGTTAGATATGTCGCAGCTGATACAAGACATGTGCAATCATGTATGATTTATTAGATATGGTTATCAATCAATGCAGTCTTTTTTTTCACGAACACTTGACAAACCATTCACTGTCGTTTATGAGACGTAACAATTTCATTTTATTTTTTGATTGCAATTGATTGCGTGATAAAATCACTCAAACAGCTATGTTCTATATCTTCTTATACATATATTTGACGACGATGTATCTATTAACATATTTTAATTGGTAACAAAAGTACACGAAAAGGAGTGCTGGGCGCCGCGTTCTTGCGCGTTTGTCTATCAATAAACAAAAAGTAACTTTCTCAAAAGTTGTGTTTGGGCTTTGATTATTTATATCTAGATAGAGTGTTGCGCTTTTGATTTACAATTAATCGGGCCAACATTTTTAGGTTAAGGGGCTGACATGAGCCAACTAGCGCCGCCAGTCGATTTTGTTTTATTTATTCTAAATAAGCCTAAATTCTTAAAAAAAGAATCAGTCAAGGTTTTGTCAATAAAGTCTAATATTTATTGAATATCTTTACACGGTTTGAAAAGGCATTCAAACAGTTTAAAACGCGATTTTGTTAAAAGTGGCCACTGTTGGTTCAAACCCGTTTTTAAACTACTGAACGCATTTTGTAATGTTGTAACGTTATTCAATAAACATTAGACGTCATTCACAAGACCTTGACTGATTCCTTTTTTTAAGAAATTGGGATTATTTAGAATAAATAAAATAAAATCGACTGGCGGCGCTAGTTGGCTCATGTCAGCCCCTTAATGTGAGCTATTGTTATTAGCCTCAACGCGTCCAAAGAGTTTAAGGTAATATAAACTATGGCTGCAAAATATCACTCTACGCGTTCGTAGCTTTGATTGTCTATCTAGATTCTTGAATCAAAGTTTTTGGGATAGATTGCCAAATTATAAACGCTGAGATTTTCATGACTTCAGATAATATTTTATTGTGATCTGCTGTGCTAGTCGTCAATATTTGTCTGGTAGAGATACAGCCGCTAAAAATCCGCGTCATTCACGCGTGATGGGTAATATTAACACATTTTGTCAGTTCTATATTTTGAAAACTTTACTATCAATCTTGCGGCGGCTAGAAAAATATGCCGCTATTAAAAATAATAATAAAACAAAACATGGTCAATTTGACACAGTGCCATTTAGCCCCAAACTAAGCAAAGCTTGTAATATGGGTGACAGATGACAATAACTGATAAACTACTTATATACTTTTTGTAACATATACTTATTATACATATATACACCTAGACCCGTCACAGAAATTAAAATTCATATTTTAATTTCTGCCCGGCCGGTAATCGAACCCGGAACCTCTTGCGTGGTCTCATTTTCACAACCGCTTTAATTTAATACTAATAAGTTCATATACGTAGTATGCTGCAATGCCGGGTACTGAAGCGTTTATTACTGTTGTTTACACACAACAAGATACACAACTTTTACCAAATTTAATTAAATAGATCAATCAGATTGTAAAAGAGTTTTACAATCTGATTGATCTATTTAAATGTCTACGGCTTACGTTCTTATCTAATTATAATTGCCGTGTTAGTCTTGTATTCTCTGGGTTATATAGCTGACGTAACTGCTATATTTTTTACACCAGGACACATTAAAAAAAATTGACAACATCACATACATTACTCCGATTCCAAAGTAAGTAACTAAAGCACTTGTGTTATGGAAATCAGAGACAACGGCGGTATCACAAACACCCAGAACTGAGCCAATATAGAAAAGTTCGTTTTCTAAATTGACCCAACCGGGGATCGAACCCGGGACCTCAGAGATGGCGACACCTTGAAAACCAATGTACAAAGCCACTCGACCACGGAGGTCGTCAACGTTACTTGGAAAGTGTGTAAATGACACATTACTTTTTGTAAAAAGAGAAACATAATTATTAAAATTCATTAATATGTTTATATGAAGGCCGAGCTTCACATATTTGAACAATGGGATCATATTTGTGATTTTTATCTTGCATTATCTACATTTTTATGTATAAAATGTTAGAAGTGGATCTTTAACTTTAAAATAATAATAATTATTAGTATACTTCAAACGCAGTATGTAATCTGCGTTTGCAATAAAATAAAGCTGTAAAAAATATGACCAGAGTATGAAATACAATCTTTTAAATATTTAATTACTATTTTGAAAATGACGGTGTACAAGATTTGTTTGTAATGATTGACATAAAAGTTAAAATTTAATTTGTCTCTCGCAGCTATGTTACGTAAAATTAATTAGTGCATCGAAATATCGCTAGAGAAATTCATAATTTATTTGGTCGTAAATGTCGATGAATCGGAATTAGGAATGTTAATTTATGCATACGAGAACGATAGATCCTTCTTGTGTTAGTGCTAAAGTGTCATGAAAGTGAAAATAGTGACAACTTGTAAATAAAATTTAGAATTAACCGGTGCAACTTTAGATATATTATCATTTATAGGTCTTTACCTATGAAATTGACAATTTGTATGGATAATTTTAAAGTTTCGGTACTGGAAGGGGTCAAACGGGGGCTGTCACTTATGTTTTCGTCTGTCTGTCGTCTGTTACAAAGCTTTAGCAACTAAACTTATTAATAAATTCAGCTGCTAGAGCCTTATTCATAAAAAAAAAACTTATATAATAGAGTTAGGTTTAATAAATTATAGTTAAAATTCTGATAAGGCTTATTAAACGTCATTTAACTTTTATTATTCATAAACGTATTTTATGAAAATGTTCGCATTGGGCTTTTATGTTGTCGTTCTGACAAATCCATAGACAAAACAGGCAAACCCCACTGGCTGATATCCACATTTTCCAAAAAAAGAAAACGATTATCTGTCATTTAAATGTCAATTTGTTGTAAAATACTTTGAAAGCTGTCACTTCAATCAGCTGTTATCATTGACCTCTACAAAAAACTTTTTCAGGTCAGTGGCTGTTATGAAGTCGGCCATGATATTCACTAAAATTGGGATAAAATAGTCAGCACCCTTCTATAACTTTATCAAAGATTTGAGCGATTATGAATAACGATTTTCAAGAAATTCCTTATAACAAGCTTATGGGCCTTCTATATTTTTGTTATGAATAAGACGGAAAAACTTATTTTTTGTCTCTATAAATTAAAAAAAAAGGCATGACAAGCCAACAAGCTGCCAAAGTCAGTATTTTTCCACGAAGTAATTTTTAACTTCCTATTGACCTATGAAACTTTTTAATAACTAAAATAAAGTGCAAGTGGTCTACCAACAACCACAGCCAAATAAGGAAATAACAGGAAACTCATCAATGAAAGAAAGCTCTAATCGAATTAACGTCAAAAACGACGGTTCATAAAGAATATCTCACATTCACAAAGTTATAAAACGTCCGGATATTGCTCAGTTTGCATCAAAAAGCATAACATCAACTAATTTATTTTGTTACGCAACGGTGCCATCCACTCATGTTTAATTCAACAATACCAACGGTTTCTGTAGACTTCCGAATTCTTGGAGAAAACGAAGTAGACTTTATTTTATTATAGTAGTTATTATAACTCTTTGTGTGTTATTTAAACTTTTTAGAGAGATAGTTATAAAATGTTTTGCGTTGGCAAGAAAAAAAAGAGTTCTACATTCAAATGTTTAAAAAATTTCTTTTTTAAGGTTCCGTACCAAAATGGTAAAAAGGAATCCTTATGGTGTGACTCAGTCTGTCTGTCTGTCATAGTTGGATATCTCGAGAAATACTTATAATCAACTTAAAATTTGGAATAGTTTTAGATGATTGCCCAACTATTTTTCAAATAAGAGAATAATAAAAATATTTATATTTTTTTGCAACAGGGACTGAAAGTGGGTCTTAAGAATTTGAAGTGAGGCTACTAGGGCATATGGGGTATCATATGAAAGAGCGCTGCTTGCACATTCTCAAACAATTTTTTTAGGCCGCATAGTTTTCGACTTTTGATGAAAAATTTAAAAAATACTTATGTGATAGAAGTTTAAAAGATTATAGGAAAAATAAAACGAAGTCTCTAAACAGTAAACTTTTTCAGAATAATGGTACGGAACCCTCGGTGAGCGAGTCTGACTCGCTCTTGACCGTTTTTTGAAAATAGAAACTGGGTGTTACTGATAGTAATGATACCCCGATGTAAATCAGCCATGAAAATTATTTCGGGTAATCAAAATTTCATGGTTTCTTATCGGTTCTAGTATTAATGTTGATGATGGAACGACCAAATATTCTCTATCGATTTCTAAAATTATAGCTTTTTCCATAACAGTGGCGTTACAATGGGAAATTCGCCGTAATAATATCCTATACAAGTTAAACAACATTAAAACTAGCCATAATTCAAGATGTCAATAACATTCGTAGTTCACTAAAGGTAAAGGTAGTTACTTTAATGCTTGATGTAGTGAAATATAATTTTTTTACCCGACTTCAAAGAAGGAGAAGGTTCTATGTTCGTCTGTATGTTTTTTGTGTATTTCCACCGATTACTCAAAGACGGCTGAACCGATTGAAATTATTTAAACGTCATTACACTAGGTTTGTTTCCAAGTTGGTCCCATTTTTTTTTAATTTATACTGACACAGGTATTTTATATTCTTTTTTGTTCCGTTACCATTTTTCAGGCTGCTTACTTAAAAGTAAACCGGGTTTTGCGTTTTTCTAGTAATACTGTAATTCATGCTTTAAAGTTTATAAGAGGTTAGAAATAAAACACTTTTTACGGATTACAGCGCGTATATTATTAATTCAGTGGCCCTACCATGAGTTGCAAACTGTTTACGTTACCGTAAACTATCGTTTTCTCTCTTTCACTCGCATTGACTGTGAGCAGTATATCCGATAGTTTACGGTAGCGTAAACAGTTTGCATCAACTCATGGTAGGGCCACTGGTGTTGTCTTAGAATTATTTAGTTTGCATTTATTGGTTTTTAAAATTTCCGACGTTTCGTCACCTTTCCGGGGCCGTGTAGAATAAGAGGTATTAGATAAGTTAAACAGTTTTAAAAATAACGAATATTTTTCTATCCATACAATTAGTTACCGAGTTGTTTCACAGTTAAATATCAAGTTCATTACCACTTGCAAACACACGAATGTTTCAAACGAGTTTACGATTAGAATAAAAAAGTTACTACTCATTAAAGCTTCCTTTTCACGGTCGTTGGTTATGAGGAACTACCGTAGGGTTAAGTCGTTGAAACCAATCAAAAAGTTGTTAAAACAAGGCAGTTAACGATTCTACTCTTTCGCTATCTCTTTAGAATATGGTTGATTTTTAGCATAGCTTTAATTGTTGCTTCGCCATCATTTATTAAAAATCTACTCGGTTATTGTGTTAGATCAATAATAAAGCTATATTTTTTGCATAACGAATCATATTACTGTCGTTGAAAACTACGAAATCTGACGATTGGAAGTTTATTTGTAAAAGTTTAATGGTGTTATTCAGGATTTTTTTACTGAGTTACTAAGTACTACTTACCATTTTCAAAATTCTATTCGGTTATTGTGTTTCTTTGTTTCTTTTTTAGTCTACAGTAATTTTTGTGAAGCAAAATTCTACATCAGTCTATTCTACATTGGAAGCTCAAAAATCAATCTTTTCATCAGATCGTGAACTGGCCTATATAATCTATGTTGGAAGACAATAACAAATTCACAAACAACATTTAAACGAACCTTGATATAAAGCTCTGTGATTGGTTCGTTAATTCGTTTGTTTTAAGTGTTACGTATGATTGATTCGTGGGACGCTGTGCGTCCGCGGCACTGTGAGACTTCATAGTAATGTTAGTGAATACGAGTGTTAGTGTAATTCGGTGATTGTTTTATTAAATCACAACTAGGTATTTTAAATCTAGGTTCAGAGATGGAGCATGGAGGAAGAGTATAACTAAAATAGGACTAGGAGTATATTAAAACCAGTCTAGAGTTATAGATAGAATTAGATAGAGGCGAGTGCAACCAAACAAAGGACTGTCGTAATTCTTTTAAAATCAATATTTAAAAAGAGGATGTATTGCTGTCAGTATGCAACTGGGGTACTATTTTTGAATCTTTCGGTTCGTGTGACTTAAGTCGCATGCGGCGTAATGTCACAATTGACAACCTCCAAAACCGGAGACCAACGACATGACTGACAACTGGCTGACCAAAGACAAAAATACGGTTAATGATGTCGAATAAAACTGACCGTAAAAAAATAAGAATGACAGTAAAGAGGGCTCCTGCATGACTTTGACTTCGGAAATTGCAGAAAAAAATGCTAAAACAGGATTAAAAATTAATTTAGTTGCTAGAAAATAGAGCAAAAATATCAAAATTTTAATTATAAATCTAGAGACTTGTTTGTATGTAACTTTTGTATGTGATTTATGTAATTTTTCAATAATAAATCTTTAAAATAGCAAAATTAACTATTCCAAATATCGGAGCTGGTTCCAGTGTTATTTTTTTTTAACAAGAACATGTTTCTCTTCATAAAAACATAACATTATTTTAGTATCAGTTCGAAAAGATCTTTATTTCACATAACGCCGATATGAGAAGAAAGTCCTCTGCGAAGGCTTTCACGCTCATATCCGTCGAAACTTGAACTGTCATCTTAACGACCGAATGAATATGTAAATTAAGTTGTTATTATTTAAGTATCAATTTTGCATATAGGAAGAAATCTACAAAATTATACAGTTACTTAATTTAAGCAATCACAGAGAGTTTTATTCTGTCAATACTATATATTTCGACAAGTTTTTAAATGTAAATGAACAAAATATTATTATTAACTTCTATATTAACTATATTAACTTCAAAAGTAAATAAAAATACAGTGTTTCAAAACTGACATTAAAAAGTTTGTAAATAAATCTTTGAAATGTTATTTCGCAAACATTTTCTTTTTAAAAATGTGTTCTCAATCTCCATCTTTAAGTCCACAACCAACATTAAATAGTATTAATAAATACTATTTAAAAAAAAGGTTTAGCAGAACAAATACACCAATTTTCAAAATTATTAACATAAAGCGTAGACTCTAAACTCACCTTAATTTTTCAACACCGTCTAAAACCACTCCATACCACAACACAGGCACTAAACCGAAAGATCCCCAGTCATAACAATTATCCCGAAATAAATAACTAACTTTTTTTTATCGACCACTTTTCCCGCGCATACAGACGTGCGTACACGCCGATGTCTACTATGGAACTGGCGATGGGCGCTTGAACTTGCGAGATTCAAGTTTACGGCCTTATTCTGTGTAGTTTTTTCTGAGATAGCTACGGTTTAGGTTTTTTTATTTGGTTTTATTTTATATGGGTCGTAAGATTCATATTACTTACAGAATTGATTTTTTAATAGTAGGTACTTAATTGAAAATAAAAAGGGTAATAATTAGAAATAAAACACTTTTTACGGATTACAGCGCGTATATTATTAATTCAGGTGTTGTTTTAGAATTATTTAGTTTGTATTTATTGGTTTTATATATACCTGAATTAATAATATACGCGCTGTAATCCGTAAAAAGTGTTTTATTTCTAATGAACTGTACGCGCGAAAATCTTAGAAGGGTAATAATTTCAAACAAAAATATTTTCAACTCACACTATAACACGTTTATGTATTTAGTGCGCACAATCTTGCAATGCATTAAAAATTTACTAGTTTATATTATTGTAATGTTAGTTATAAATCTGAATTTATGCAATAATTCAGTAAAAATGTTAGGATTGTTCTCCTTTATTTATTTTCGTGAATATTTGAATTTCTAACAACTATGTAATAATTATGTGAATGTTGGAGTTTAAAAAAAAACAAAAGTTTAATTTACAAAGCATGCAATGTTAAAAAATTGTATAGGTATAATATATTATTTTTTATATTTGACAACATCACATTCATTGCTCCGGTTCCAAAGTAAGTAGCTAAAGCACTTGTGTTATGAAAATGAGAGACAACGGTGGTATCACAAACACCCAGACCTGAGCCAATATAGAAAAGTTTGTTTCCTAAATTGACCCAACCGGGGATCGAACCCGGGACCTCAGAGATAGCGACACCTTGAAAACCGGTGTACAAAGCCACTCGACCACGGAGGTCATCGAATTTGTCGAATTGTATCAGCAGTTTCATATTTACTATTGTATAAGGTTTGGATCCTAGTGATGAGCGGTGTAGTCTGAGATACAGGTTCTTGGACCTAGTTCAGACACAGATGTTTAGAAATGTATAATTTGCCTATTTACCTGTAATGATTGTACTGTGCTTTGTAATTTGTAATGGAAGTAAATAAATTAAAATAATAAATTATTATTATTTTAATTCTCTTTAAAATCGAGTGTAAAACTAGAGAGTTTTTCAGAATAGCCCGCCACGTCTCCATTGATTACACGCCTTCGCCGCTACCGTAGGCGCTACTGTTGGTTTTCTCCTTATTTTCATTTGTCATTAGTTAAGTAGTATTTATCATAACTTTGTTGCATCGTGTAGGGATAACTTCAGAATGCAAGGACTGCTGAGTAAGAGAGCAATATTCTTTTAACAGTTTATTACAAATTACGCAAATCACATTAAAATCAATGTTTTACATTCCAGTACAACAAGGTTATGTCCATTCAATGCCCTGAGTATCGTTCTTCTTTTGTTTAAGAAAAATAAAAACTATTCGTATGAATGCAAAGAGGTTATATATCTCTTTGCAATGAGGTTTGTACATTTTATAAAAGAGACTCAATACAAAATCTATTAGACGTATACAATCATACCAAAGCAATGAAATATTATTTATTAACACTCACGTAAATTATAATTAATACAAAATAGGCTTACTTAATATAATATAGGCTGTTAGCCTGTAGTAGACAAGTTGCAAAGGATTACGTTCTGTGCTTGAGGCGAGTTGGCTGTATTTCAATGCGATTGTAAATGACTGGCTGTCGAACATTGCTTTAGAAATGTTGATGTTTGGTAAATGGTCATAATTTCATATAATTTGTTTGTATTAAAAATAGTAAAAGTCAATTTCTTAAAACAAAACTTTTTCATAATTAAAAATAATGTGAGAACAGAACAAAATAAATATTTCATTGAAAATATTAATTTAAAATTTTTTAACCGTAATTTTTTTCAATCGTTTTTTACGAATGTTTACTAAAAATAAAATATAATTATATAACCAGCAATTCAGATACTGTGTAAATCTACCGGTCTTACCAAAAAAGATTTTAAAATACTGTTTAATTTAGATACTGTTTAAATATGATGGTGTCTCTTATAAATAATAATGGCCTTACCATAAAATATTTTAAAACACGTTTTGATTTAGACACTGTTTAAATGTGATGCTGTCACTTTTTTAACAATATGGTTTGTAAGAGACAGCATCATATTTAAACAGTGTCTAAATTAAACAATAATTTTAAAATCTTTTGTGTAAACAGTATCTAAGTTAAAAACTTCTTAAACAGTGTTTTTTGGTAAGGCCGTAATTGTCTAAAAAGTGACAGCATCATTTAAACATTCTGTTTAATAATAGTCAACTAGTTGTAAATAAGTTTGTTTTCTATAATACCAAATAATATACTAGAAAAAATACGACTCGCACCAGATCATGTTCTCGGACGGGAATCAAACCCGCGACCTTTGGATATCCGGTCCAATGCTCTGACTGCTGAGCTACCGAGTCACTAGTGGGAACGTCGAATTTCTCCTAGTATATCCCGTCCGAGAACATGACCCGTCCGAGAACATGATCTGGTGCGAGTCGTATTTTTCTAGTATATTATTTGGTATTATATAAAATAGCATTGTGTATGCTTAAATCTCAAAATTTAAAAGTTTGTTTTCGTTTGTGGCTAAGTTAAACACTGTTTTGTGGTAAAGTTCATAAAACTTATACAGCTTTTGGTATTAATTTTATGAATAGATTAACTTAACCAAAGTGTTTAAAAAAAAGATTCGAGAACCAACAGTAGGCGCGGTGGTAACTGCACCAGCGTGTCTCCAATCACACTATACCGTTGGCCGCTTATCCGAGCTCTTGCGACGATATTCCCGATTGGGACCGCATTCGACACATTGTCCAATAATTACCATCCCTTTTAAGAAAGAGACTGAATAATTGTGCAACTTTTACAGTGGTCGATTATGAGATGGGTGACCGGAAAATTATTAAATGTTTTCCCACTTTCAGAATTTTGATTTTGGCTTTTTATTGTCAAAGTGTTTCGTTACAGGAATTAGTATATTAGAAGAGGATAGGCAACAGATAATTTAATCTGATAAAGACATATTGTTTAGTATTTATTTATTTTGCAAGTTAAAGTCCTTAATTGAAAAAGCAATACACGCAGTTGTCTTAATTAATTTAGTAAAATTAACGACTTTCTCAATGAACGTATTTGCATACCTAAAAACTACCAGTTTACTCAATCAAAATTTTATAAGCAGTCAAGAACTTGCGATTTCTATCTTACCAGCTTATTTACACAGACTAATGCTTCGAATTTAGAAAGCAAATAATTAAATCACTTAATTTTAAATCCAAACACATCCTTCAGAAAATATTAAGTAAACAAAAGTGCTACTTAGAATGAAAAGTGGTTTTCCGTGCAAAGAAAAGTGGTTTTCCGTTCACGCAAACACAGACATTTCCTACAGTCAATCTGAGGCAAAACCAGGTTATGATCAGTACGAAGGAGTTGTCAAAAAGTTCCAATGGCAACAAAACAAATGACAATATGAAATATGTCATTTGTATGAAATGACAAATGTTTTCAAGTACGGCGAGATCAGCCGCTTCTGTCTAAAACACACAGACTCACACCCGTATTCAAGAACAATACTCAAACGACCCTTGCTTACACGAACGCACTGCGTTGAAATATAGCTCTACAACGTGTTACAAAAGTACCCCTAATGCCGAATATGGTAGATATGGACCATCAAACTGAACAACTTTTACTATGGGACCAACTCTAAAATCGCGAAAAAAAAATCAGCTGTTTCATACATTTTGATATTTTCGTAATTATTTTTGTTATGAAACAGCTGATTTTTTTTCGCGATTTTAGAGTTGGTTCCATAGTAAAGCTAGAAGTATGTTTTTATATTATATCAATAAAATTTTAGGATTCAAACCTGTTACGCTGTGTGAAATTTTCCAAGCAATTTATTTATTTATTATTATTATTTATGTTACTGATCCTCATTAGCGTGATTGTACTCTTGTTTTGTGGTGAGACCTCATAGTAATGTTTTTGTATACGGGTGTATATATTTTGTGCTTCCTTAGTCAAAATACGACGCAAAGTCATTAAAGCGAATTTGCTTCGTTTCTATCTTCATGAGAGATCAGTATACGAAAATATACGAAACAATAGAATTGGATATACATTACTGGCTGTGCAGTCGAAATATTTTATAGCTATTTTTCGTGTTCACCCTAATGAGGTGTGAAAACGGAAATGTTTTCAAGGTTTATATAAGCTTTTGTTTATACTTAAATCATTCGGAAGTTGAAACTTATTATGCTCTATTAAATATTTTTTCAAGCCCAAACAGGCCGCTTTACAAATTAACAATTTAATTTTTTACGAAAGCCAATAATACAATATCTTCCATCATTGTGTATTTATTAGTTGAAGGGGTTAAAATAGGGGATAAAAGTTTGTATGAAAGTCCCTCGATTCGATTCGAAGCCAGGATCTTAAAATGTTGTGTTTATTAAGTTAGGCTGATGGTTAAAAATGAATAACCGCCAGTTCCAATGTCCCTTGGAGGTGTAAGCAATGTAATTGACAATTTCAAATTGCATAAGTATTTGAACGCACGACAGTTTCTAATTATAATGGTTAGCGAAGGATAGCAAGTAAAAAATATATCAAATTATAAAAACAACAGCTAATACCGCGAGTTCCAACGCTTCTGCGACATCTATTACATTTTGGAGGAACTACATTTACATAGACAAGAAATAATAATAATTGTTTGTGTCTCAGTGTTTTTAGAACTTTCTTCGTATAACCGTTGTATTAACACATAAAATGCCATTCGGTAGAGCACGGTTTTCTCCGTACGAGCTATTGTCACGTTGCTTTCCCAGGAATCGAACCGGCGATCAGAAAGCAACGCGTTCCAAGAACCACCCATTGTTGAATGCCTAAATGTCAATACGCAATTTCTTCGATTCAAGTGGGTACAATTTACCTCACATTTGTGTTAACATTTCCCAATAACTTCTTCGTAGTTGACTATTTAGGTACATTTTCTCTCGCATACTATTAATTTAAATAACACTTTTACGGGTTAACCCTTCAACGCCCGGAAAATGAGACACAATAGATATTCCATTGTTGTCCGGCCGCATTCGGCCGCTCGGGCGTCGATGAATTAATACCATCAGCCTGCCATCAGCCATTTTAATCTGTCCAATCGTATAATGGCCTCCACCACCAGTCCAAAAGTTTTTAATCTAAGAAATAATTATAAAGTTTTTATCCCCAACACAATGGGGCCATTAAAAAATGTTTTAAATTAAATAATCAAGTAAAATATCTGTATTAAAACGCTTGTAGCGCTACCTATGAAGTTTAAATAAAACTACTTTGTAAAAACTTTCACCGTGCTTTTGAACTTTCCATGCTTGCAGTGAATTCGAAAGACTACGTAGTTTCACAGCGAATTGATAGATGGCGTTTGGTACAAGTATTTAGAAATTAAATAATTTTACGACATTACAAAATATAAGAGGCAGAACAAAATTATAAAATACATGTTTGTATCTCTAAAGCTAAAAAATATTTTTTTTAAAATCAATACTAGCTAGGAATCTCATAACAACTAAACAATTTATTCACCTCTGAAGCTTACGCGCTCACTAGACATGAAAGAAAAACACTTTTAACGGATACTAGCGCGGTTTTATTGAAAGTACTTTGGTAATTAGTCCCACGG
Source organism: Catoptria pinella (assembly GCA_963556745.1). Classification (NCBI taxonomy): domain Eukaryota; kingdom Metazoa; phylum Arthropoda; class Insecta; order Lepidoptera; family Crambidae; genus Catoptria; species Catoptria pinella. Next base: position 12,291,997 of record OY750767.1, read on the forward strand.
CAGCTGCCAAAAGTGCCGAAACGTCGGGAAAATAAAAAATCTAACCAAATATCAACTAATTACCAGAGTAAATTAAATTGCGCTAGTTTCATTTCAGCTAAACAATTTTCGAAATTTACGCATAAGGTGCCCAGGATATTAAAATTTAAGCATCCAAATTCAATGATTAAGGTAAAATATTTAACATTTATGTGTTTGAAGTTACGCGAAATCATAGTAAATTGCTTTGAATCAAACTGAGACTCTTTGATTTTTAGTCGAGTCAATAATGTAAACTTGATATTTTTCATGTTTTCGTGTCACAAGTCCAAAAGGTTAATCATCAATTTCAGTAGCAGGATCGTTATTGTTTGAGTTATTTAGTTTCCATCCATACATCGGTTGATTCTTTAATACGACATTGTTTTAGATTTAGATTTTTTCTGTTGTCCTAATATTACAAAAGAATAACAATGTTATTACTAAGTATAGTATTATTACTATACTATATTTTGACAACCTCCGTGGTCCAGTGGCTTTGTACACCGGTTTTCAAGGTTTCCCGGGTTTGATCCCCGGTTGGGTCAATTTAGAAAACGAAATTTTCTATATTGGTTCAGGTTTGGGTGTTTGTGATACCACCGTCTGATTTCCATAACACAAGTGCTTTAGCTACTTACTTTGGAATCGGAGCAATGTATGTGATGTTGTCAAATATTTATTTATTTATTATTTATTCATCTCAGCTGTGGTCAAAAAATACAACAAAATCCTGAACAGCTGTATAATTGTTTGTGATCTTCAATACCATTTGCATTCTAAAGTACTGTTCGAAGGTAGAGTATACATCCAAATCTTAAGCTTAATACCAGCTGTAGAGTTCTTGGTTTTCCCTCTTCAATATCTAGCAGTTCTCAATGTCCACAAGATCGGACATTGAGCACTGCGGGTCCTTTGCCCGGCTGCTGTCACCGATTTATGTTAAGGCTTCTATATACCTCAAGTGGCGCCCTCATTTTAACTAAATTTATTGCTCGCTAAGTACATAATGTATCGAAAATTCACATATACAGATTGAAGCTAAGGTTCTATAGTTTATTTACAAACAATAACCTCAGTAAAATTTTGTTCGTTGTAGTAGTAGTTCGCAAAAGTGCTAAAAGTGACCACTTTGAAGTTTGCAAACATAATGGCTTTTAAAAAAAATAAATATGATTGTCGATGATATACAACATGTTACAAAAATACCCCTAATGCCAAATATGGTATATAGGGACCATCAAACTGATCAACTTTTACTATGGGACCAACTCTGAAATCGCGAAAAAAAATCAGCAGTTTCATACATTTTGATATTTTCGATTTTAATTTTTGTATGAAACAGCAGGGGTATTTTTATAACACCTTGTATAAAAAGCATTGTGAATGCGAAAAACCTCAATTTAATAACTATCCTTTTGAAGACACGTACCGATTAAACTGCACGCGATAAACCGCCGTTTCCACTTCACTTCAGCCGCTTCAGTAGTGAGGCGAGAGGAATCTAATTGTTTTCTCTGCACGAATGGTGGCGCCACTGTTCGCTATTTCTATTTCTACTATAGAATCGAGTGGTTACGAAATACATGTCGATTCAATTTTAAGATCTTATCTAGGGATTAGAACAAAATAACAAGGAAATGGAATTATTCTGCTAGACTTCGGCCTTTCCACAACAGATTAAAAAAACACTGTTTGATTTAGACACCGTTTAAATGTAATGCTGTCCCTTTCAAACATATAAATAAGTCTATGTTTAAACAGTGTCTAAGTTAAACACTTGCGGCCTTACCACAAAAGATTTTAAAACAGTGTGTTTAAATGTGATACCATCCCTTTCAATCAATACTGTCAAAAAAGTGATAGCATCGCACTTAAACAGTGTCTAAGTTAAACACTTGTTGAACAATGTTTTTAAATCTATTGTGGTAAGGCCGGTTTTTAGGGCCGGTTTATAGGTTCATGATATCACCTTTTTCTGGATTATTTTGAATAATTTTACTAAATTTAATAATACATTTATATGAAACCTTTGAAACTACGCTAAGTTACTTAACGGTTAAGCACCGCGTAAGAGGTCCCGGGTACAATTCCCAGCCGGAGAGAATTTTAATTTCTGTGTCAGGTCTGGGCGTTACTATGAATAATAAGTATTTATGTAAAAAAAAGTTTAGAATGTAATATCAGTTGTCTAGCACCCATATTAAAAGTTTTGCTTAGTTTGGGGCTAGATGGCGCTGTGTGAAATCGTCCAAGCATTTATTATAATTATTTATTTGCTAGAGAAGCTTTAAAACTTTATGGTTTGAGTATTTGCTCGGTGCAATTCATCAAATACTTATTTTGATAATTTATTTATTTTAATAGGTTTAGCAGTAAAATTTTCTTTTAAAAGTAGTACCTTGTCATATTTCTTATGAATTAATAAAAAAATGATGCTTAAACTAGTATAGTATAAATAAACTACTATAGGTATCTATTAATATATAAGTTTAGTTACACTAAAGCTATTTGCTAAAGAAAATGTTAAGAAAATGCGTTAAGGAAAGACAGCTTTTAATTACAAATATTGAAGACTTTAAATAAAATAAAAAACATGAACCTTGTAACAATAAGCCCTTATTTTTAGGGCAGTCGTGTGATAAAATCTGAATTTTAATTGTACAACCTCCATTAATAAAAGTGCACATCTTTCATTTCACTAGACAATCATATTCTCTTAATACCTATCTTAATTTCATTCGATATTTCATATGATCGGCTGCCAGCGCCAGTGTCTGTTATTTCAATCCATTATACTGCTGCAGAACCAGTCTCACAATTAACTATTAGACAGTGAGTTACTTCTTTTTTGATAATTATAAATAAGTATTTAACTACACCCGTAGTCAAGAATAATACTCAAACGACCATTTCAAGGTGTCGCCATCTCTGAGGTCCCGGGTTCGATCCCCGGCTGGGTCAATTTAGAAAACGAACTTTTATATATTGGCTCAGGTCTGGGTGTCTGTGGTTCCACCGTTGTCTCTGATTTCCATGACGCAAGTGCTTTAGCTAGTTACTTACTTTGGAATCAGAGAAATGTTTGTGATATTGTCTATTATTAAAAAAAAAACTTAGTTCCAGTTGTGGCCACCGGTTCAGATACGTTTGTTCAGTCACCTGAGGGGCCGAATTGCCATTTACACAGTCGATTTGTGCCGTGGGGCATAAGTCTCGTGTAAATACCTTAGTCTACTGTCAGTAGAATTGAATGTTCTAGGCAGATTTGTATTGTAAGTTTACATACTGTTAACATATTTCTTATTATGCTCAAACTAGTATTTGCTCAAGAAGCTAATCTCACAAGAGCCGAATTGTGCTCCCTTGCTCGTGAGCATTCGTGCTTACGTTGTGAGTAATAATCGTATTCATCAAATCCGGTTATTTGTCAACCAACCTATGTTGATTACATGGCGTGTAACACATTAATCAAAGCTAGACTTTTGACAACCTCCGTGGTCGAGTGGCTTTGTACACCGGTTTTCAAGGTGTCGCCATCTCTGAGGTCCCGGGTTCGATCCCCGGTTGGGTCAATCTATAAAAACGAACTTTTCTATATTGACTCAGGTCTGAGTGTTTGTGATACCACCGTTGTCTCTGATTTCCATAACATAAGTGCTTTAGCTACTTACTTTGGAATCGGAGCAATGTATGTGATGTTGTCAAATATTTATATTTATTTATTTATTAGACATGGACAAATGAAAGAACGAACTGTTTTCCTTACACTCGTATATGTAATAAGAATACGCTGTCTTCTAAGGGAGTTAAGTTTCAGTGATAGAGGTCTCACTATTGATTCAGAAAGAGACAAGAAGATATTTGTTTGATAGTTGTTGATTATTAAAAGAAAAAAATATAGGTACCCATTATCTAAATGAATAAATTACTATTAATCTAAACACTATAGGGTTAGTGCTCCTCAGTTCTGCATAGAATTCTACTTTTTAACCCCCAATGCAAAAAGAGGGGAGTTATAAGTTTAACGTGTCTGTGGTATCGTAGCTCCCAAATGGATGAATCGATTTTGGTTTAGTTTTTTTTGTGTGAAAGTTAATTTTCTCCTGAGTGTTCTTATGTTTTATTTATATATTGGTAGGTACTTAAAATAAGTTACATTTGACTTTTGACGAAGAACCAACTTTTGACTTGTGCTGATAAATTGCAAAAAAAAATGGACCTCATTCGACATAATTCTAACATCAATATTGCTCCATCTAGATAAAAAAGAAGAACCATTCATTTTTGTCACGTCAAAGATCAGGAAATGGGTGATAATGATCTTATTACGAACTTCGGGAATCTCGGCAAAGATCGAATCTTTCAAAATGTTCGATTCAGTTATAGGTAGGCAACATTTTATTGGAGTCGGGATCGGAATCGGAATTATTTTTATAAACCAAAATTCTGTTATTGCCTACAACATAAAAAAAATATTAAAAAGGTAGACGCTTACTACAACAACGTCGTGTTCGTTGTACAAAACCTTAGTAGGTTTTACACGTTTTGTTTTTTCTTTACGTCTTTTCGGCGTTTTACTATACTTTACTGTAGAAAAAAACCCCTCCGGCCGTTTTCGCAACTGCGATTCGCAACCAGTTGAGAATTAAGAATTTTATTCTTTATTCGCAACCACAGCCTTACCTGAAATAAAGAAAAATACAATCATATTTTGTCTTTAGGTATCGACTTGAAACAGATACAATTAAAAACCTGAATAAAGCAAAACATTTACAAACAATAACCTCAGTAAAATTTTGTTCGTGGTAATAGTAGTTCGCAAAAGTGCTAAAAGTTATTGTTTGTAAATAAACTACAGAACCTTAGCTTCAATTTGTACATGTGAGTTTTCGATACATTATGTACTTAGCGAGCAATAAATATAATTAAAATGAGGGCGCCACTTGAGGTATATAGGGGCCTTAATGCAGTTACCGCATTGTTTATTTGTTTTTTAATTATGCCAATAGATGGGCCTAATAATGAGCAAAAAAATTGATACGCTTCGTTACCGAAAAACTAGTAACGTCAAAAGTTGTGACAGGTTGCAGAGTGGAAGGAAGATATAGATTTTTTTTTTTCAAATATTGGTTTACAATAGAAAAAACTAGATATAATAATAAAAAGGTAAGATTTACTTGTTATTCCATAAATTGTTTACTGCAAAAGTTGTTATTTTGTTCGATGCAGGGCTTATAGTGCTTTGATTATTGACATATAAATAATCAAAGGTTCTGTGTCGAAAATTTTAGTTTTTTGATGCAATTATCTCAACTAAGTATCACCACATACAAGTATATCACAATATACATATGATAAGATAAACATGAGATTAAAATTTAAAAAAGATTCTGACTGAGCCGTGGCACCATATTGTTGTCTCTCACCTGACGCAGTCCTGCGCACACTCCCGCAGACGGCAGTAGCTGCAGCTGCAGCTGGAGTAGCAGGAGCCCAGGTCAGAGTCCGCCAAACTGACTGAGTCGAAACGCCCACCCAGACCTTCCCCAGAACTGGGCACGGTGTGGGAGCCACGCCATCTGGAATGTTACAAGAAAACTATTTAACCTTTCTGTTTATATCCTATTCTATTCTATTCTCAAGGAATAAGAAGACATTGCATCAAATGAAATATTCGACAGAAGCGAGTTTCAAATGGTTAGACAAATAAAAAATAAAATATGGATCGATTGTTATTACCATTATATACCGTTATACCACATTAATATATTGTATAATGAACTTTGATCCAATATAAAATCAAAATAATTAGTGGACAATTTAAATAAATTCGGTATAAGCAAATGACATATAATATGCACGCGTAAAATAATGCTCGACAATGCTTTCAAGAAATGTAGGTAGGTTTTTATGTATGAATACAAAATGTTCATTTATTTGGAAGCAACCGAGAGATATAAAACATAATGAAAACTGTCCTGATAGTGGTGATTTATAATCTGCGGCTTGTGTATTATTTATATAAGGATCCTGCATTAAATGGACCGTCAAGATGAACGATTTATGAGTCGACTATTTTTGTTGCTTTTGAATTTATTAAAAATAATACTTTGGAATCAACAGATAAAAACGATGTCCGAGTAAATGCATCAAACAGTAACAGCTTGCCTGATTGTTGTTAACAAAAGACAACTTGATATCACAAGTCAGATGGGACATTAAAATAAGCAAATGTTATGTTTTCCTTCTTCTCCTTTGAAGAAGGAAAACAAAATTTTTTTATTCTTCTTCTTTGCCAAAACGGCAGAGCATGATACACATTATTTTTTGATTTTTTACTCTTATTTCTTTCAAGATAGTATAGAAAAAGGCTTTTATTTCTTAAAAGCTCAAAAGTAGTTTACCTTGCACTTTTAGAGTCTACATGTTCCACCACAACGTTCCAAGTCCTATGAATGAGGTACAACAGGAAAAGCACTCGCGAAGACTCCGCGTGCGGCGGTGCATCCTTCCGCGACCACTTCCGGCTGGTGGCACTGCTGAGCCCGCTACCCATGTTTGAATTTAGAATTCGCTCATTCTCTTAGTGGCTCTCCAAGCATTCGGACGTGTCGGCTGAAATGAGAAATTAAATATATTACGTTTAAAAATGCCTTCATACTCGTAGTTTACAAGTGCCTATTGATGATTAATATTTTGATTATATTGAGTACCATGAAATCTTGATTTTTATTTTTACTTTTAGCATTAGCTTTTATAATAACCAAATTTATAGTGCAATGATCTATAAATTACAAAATACGCTACTGATGTAGCTGTAGGTGAAGTAGCTTTGTCTCATCATAAATATATTTTTCCACAAACTACACACATACGGCTCTATAATATTACAATATGGTCATAAACTCGGATTATCAGTACGGTGCGGTTATCCACATTTTTATTGCGGCACCGCGGAAGAATAATGGGATGCATTTTATTAATGCACTCATATTCTCTTAGGTTAATGGGAAAAATCTGAAGATTTACAGGATTTTTCTACCCTAACGAACAAAAAATCACGTTGGTTAACAAATATTTAACTATTTTATTTTGGGTTCACACTGAACAGCGAAATTATCATAAATTACCATTATTTGTAGTTATGATTAATATTTATTTATCTTTACAAAACAGAATAATAGTACCCACCTCTCTGGCGCTTAACTTTACATACTTCCCATGCTATTTACAAGTCAATTTAAGTTGAGATTAAGTTCATCAAGTTATCTATGAAAATTGCTTCAGCATTTTAGTGCTCAATTTGTGCCGACCCTAAAACATAATAGCTTACTTTACGTGATAGCCCTCATAAATTATCTAGATATTGGTTTATTTTATACAAGTAGATAACTTTAGAAAAATTGCCAGAACAATCGTAGGGTAATGGTTATTAAAATTTGTTTTAAGTGTTATAAGATTAGGACGACAAACAAGTGTAACTAAATTCTTAAGATCCAATAAAAATGTATAAATAGTTGAAACTTTTTGTCCTAGCTGTTCTAGAATAGAATGGAAAACAGCTTTTAACCTTTTGAGCGCCAAAGTCGTCTATACTTGACCAGCACGTGCGAGCCCGGTGCGCCAACGACATCTATAGTTTGACAAGAAAACCGGCTTACAAAAATTATAATAATAATAATGTATCGTCTCTTGGCAGCACTATATTTTTCGTAGGTATTTTTGTTTATTTTATGCTCTGGCGTGGCGCCCAAAAGGTTAAACAACAATATTATGCTTCTGCCTACAAAATTAGTAAAACAAACGGAATCAGTTTCGGTCACCCATCCTATATCTGGTCACACAAAATATATGTTAAAGATTCGCTAGTACATTACTACATTGATATTCTAACATTCTTGAGTAAAATAATTTAACCAAGTTAGCCCCTTCGCACACGAGTCGTAGCAGAAACGTATCGTATGCGCTACGTATGCCACACGCTGTACGAGAGCGTTGCGAGCGCATGTACATTTCTAAACATATCCACAGACGATGCTGTGCCGTTGCTTCTTATACTCGACGAAGCGTTGTCTGCAGACATGTTCAGAAATGTATGCGCTCGCAACGCTCTCAGAAATCTACAGAAATGTATGCGCATGCGGCATACGCGTCACATACGATACGTTTCTGCTACGACTAGTGTGCGAAGGGGCTAAGTTTGTGAAAGTGTCACAGCTAGACCAAGACAGGAAAACATGAAAGACCATACAGAGAAAATAACTGGTACTCAGCTATTTAAATTGCACTAGATTATCACAATCTATGTGTGACCAGTTCACAGGTTCCGGAATAATTGCAGTCAATTTATTTCCTGACAAATTATTTCATACCTACCTCTTGTTCAAATATCAATGATTACAAAAATTGAAATGGTGGGACAAGTTTTCTTGGGGTCGTTGGGCCGTGATAATATAAGCAAGATAATGGCAATATAACTACACCTAATAATCACGTTATTTTTCCCTGAAGCGATTAAAGTGTGGATCTCTCTCTAGCAATTCACAATAAAATATTTCGCTTACCTATGATTTGGGATAGCTAAAGCATTGACCATCAGCCATTTTAAAGTCCCCACTGCTGGGGCACAAGCCTTCCTTATAAGTGGATAAGGAGGATGGGCCATAACCCACCACGCGGGCCCAATGCGGTTTGATAGGTGCTAACGATTGCAAATGCAGCTGGAATAACGGCTTAACGTGCCTTCTGAAGCACGAAGGTGCTCGAGATAACACATTTTTGGTCACCCATCCCATGACCGACCCTTGCGAAAGTTCCTTAACCTCCGCAATCGATGGGCTAGGCGCTATACCACTGCGCCACCGAGCTCCTCGCTTGGCTTCTTCCCTTCCTCTTCCTTGTGGCTAAGGCATTACCCAGCCATCATTCCCAATGCTAACTATGGTTCCGTTCATAGATCAAGAAGAAAGTTACACATCGATCGAGGGAAACCATCGACAATTTCAAGCTACGCGTGAACAATCATAGTAATATACGTCGTAAGCCATATTGGAGGCAAATTACGTTCGCTTTCTTCGCGAGTAAGCTGGGGTGTATATAAGAAAAGACTTTCAACATTGGATACTTGGCAATTTGAATTTATAAGCTGACGTAGACACCCTCTATGATAGCTTAGCTACACAAGGAACATGAAATAACTTTCTTTAATAATGTTAAATTAAGTATTGAGTACCACACTCATCATCCCCCTACCCTTATCCCAATTTATTTGGGGTCGGTGCAGTGTGTCCTTCTCTTCCATTCCTTCCTGTCACTCGTCATCTCCTCATCCACTCCCTTTACATTCATATCATTCCTCACACAATCCATCCATCTTTCCTGCGGTCTTCCTCTTACCCCTCAACATCAATATTCATTACCTACTCTTCTAGTAACATGCCTTTCATCCCTTCTCATAACATGCCCATACCAATATTGAGTACCACAATAAGGTAAAAAATCTGGTGCTATTACACAAGTTAATCGTTACGCATAAATTTCAGAACTAGACATTGCCAACAGGAAAAAGAAGAAAAAAAGTTCCGTGATTTTTAGGGTTCCGTACCTCAAAAGGAAAAAACGGAACCCTTATAGGATCACTTTGTTGTCCGTCTGTCTGTCTGTCTGTCCGTCTGTCAAGACCCTTTATCTCGGGAACGCGGGGAGGTATTGAGTTGAAATTAAAACCATATACTCAAATCTAGGGGAACTTACAGCTGTGAAAAAATCAAACTTCTAAGTTAACGTAAAAAAAAGATACGGCCATTAATGCCTCGAAAAACGCACATTTCGACACCCTCAAGGAAATCAAAATTCATAGGGTACTTTCCGTTGACCTAGAACTTTGAAATTTGGCAAATAATATCGTCATATACTACAAGTACAGGAAAAAGTCTGAAAACTATACATTTGTAGTTAAATCATTAACTGTCTGTCTGTCTGTCCATCTATCTATCAAGACCCTTATCTCAGGAACGCGTGGAGGTATCGAGTTGAAATTAAAACCATATACTCAAGTCTACGGGCACTTGCAGCTGTGAAAAAATCAAACTTCTAAGTTAACGTGAAAAAAAGATACGGCCTCAAAAAACGCATACGGCAACGCATTTCGACACCCTCAAGGGAATCAAAATTCATAGGGTACTTCCCGTTGACTTAAAACTATGAAATTTGGCAAGTAATATCGTCTTATACTACAAATACAGGGAAAAATCTTAAAACTATACATTTATTATTATATCATAAAAAAAATAGTCATTAAAGTACGTACTCAATCATCGAGGTTAAACGACGGTATGCGCGGTCATAATTTAACTTCTAATTGACCTATAAACTTGAAATTTGGTGATAATGTTTATTATTACGTGTATTTTACCAAGAAATACCAATACATTGATAATTCTAAATATTTTCTTTTAAATTCCTTCATTTTCCTATTACAAACCAGCTTAATTTTGCGGTCAAACTAGTAGCATAGATAAACCCCGCCCCTTAGCCCTATTTTTGTAATTTTGTAATGCAATTAAACACAATTCTAAATAGGTACCTACCTACTTAAGTGACTAGTACTTTGCACAAATGTATACTGTGGTGGTCGATGACTTAGCGATCGGTCTGCTGAATGCACCGATCCGTCCGTTTTGGGTACTGAATTTTTGGTGTAGCTCGGAAAAAACTGAGACTCGATTTCTGAACTATTTATAATGTAGGTACGGAACCCTCGGTGGGCGAGCCCGACTCGCACTTGACCGGTTTTTTTTAAACCTTTAGGTATGTTCTATACTAAAACTAAGCTAGCGACCCGCCTTCGCTTCGCTTCGGTGTAGCCTATCGTTTGAACATATTCTTTTTAAAGTTTTTCGTTGCTATCTAAATGTGCTAACTAACTAACAACATTTTAATTATTATAGAGAAATATTTGAAAAACATATACAAATACGCTTAGCTCAAAGCTGTTCAACTTATCAAACTCAGGTCACTCGGGTTTGGGCCAAATGGTCCGATTTACAAAATTTAGGCGTTTCATATTTACATACATTTTGAGACTTGGGCAAAAAACCAGATAAACAAATGTAAATTGTTGTTTGTTTATGATTAAAAATAGAGGTATCTTAAGCGAAATAAAGAAACTAACTTGCACGGGCCATTACAAATGGCTTGACTTAATAGTAGAACTTAATGATGCAAAATCTAAGCTACCGTATAGTTCCAAATAACGATCTTTTTTTTAAATCGGTGATATGATAACTTATCAAAACACGAATGCATCATATTTATTGATTAGGAACTGAGCTGGCATGATCATGGGGTGGGTGACCAACAATTTAATATCTCGAGTTCCTCTGTGCTTCGGAAGGCAAGTTAAGCCATTGGTCCAGTCGTTAACACCCACCAATCCGCATTGGGCTCGCGTGGTGAAAAGACCTGTGCCCTAGCAGTGGGGACATTAAAAATGGCTGATGGTCGAAGTGAAAATCATGGAAACATCTTTCATTTCGCTCTGAAGCACCGGCGAATATTGTATTTTTTTAATAATTTGTAATCACAATCATTGATGCGCTGAAATTTGGATTGTTAATAACCTTCATTAGTGACCCGACTCGCTGATCGTACTCGATTACGTTTGTTAAGCAACGCTCGGTCCGGCCAGGTGTCGGATGGGTGACCGTTAAGTGGTATTACAACTATGCGCTTCCGTGCTTCGGAGGGCACGTTAAGCCGTCGGTCCCGGCTGTTGTCATCTGATAACAGTCGTTAAGTCAAGTTAGAGGCCTTACAGGCGGCTTGATAAACAGACTCTAACACCAGAGGCCACTAATCCTCATACGATAAGAAAGAAATGACCCGACACCTTTGAAGTATGATATGCACAGAAAAAAAATATTTAATATCGGTGCATGAAGATCTGAAACAAAATTTAACATTCGTTGCTGCTTTTAATATGACTTTTGTTTACACTACCGCCTACAGACAGACTACAAAGTGATCTAACCTTTCACACGCGTATTATATCCATTGCGTACCGAAATGAAGTGATTAACTTTTCAAAATATACATCATTAAACTTATAATAGGTCTGTTATGACAGATGTCTGTCATTAAAACCATACAACTTACTTTCGCCGTTACAGATTAAGTAATTCTCACGAAGGTTCTCTTTTATTTGACAGTTAGGGTTCCGTTGTAATCTATTTAATTAAAAATTTATATAAATATTGTAAATATTAATTTTGAAGAATTATATTCTATAAATAGGTATTTACTTTTATTTAACACTTGACTTGATTTTCATCTTGACTGGTAAGAAGCTGGTTGCTATTTGGAAGCTATTTAACTCTAAATTTCAGACCACAACTAAATTTTTAATATACATAGATATTCTGAGGAGTAGTAAACTGAATACACTTAGTACAAGCCCTACCTTTTTTTTTGCATAAAGGATGTATAAATGTATAATTTTGACGACCTCCGTGGTCGAGTGGCTTTGTACACCGGTTTTCAAGATGTCACCATCTCAGGTCCTGGGTTCGATCCCAGGTTGGGTCAATTTAGAAAACGAACTTTTCTATATTGGCTCAGGTCTGGGTGTTTGTGATACCACCTAGGATCTGACTTCCATAACACAAGTGCTTTGGCAACTAAACTTACATTGGAATTGGAGCAATGTATGTGATGTTGTCAAATATTTGTTTATAATTATTTATTTACTGTGAAATTGTTTGTTTCCCAAATAAACTAAAATAAAAAAAAATTGTATCAATTATATAAAAAACGACGTTAGTATATTATAGTATGTAGGTAGTTAACACTAAATTAGTGACAAAAATTAAAAAACATTCTAATTACCATTTTATTAATGCAATTAAAAACTAGAAATATTAAAGAATTAAGTAAGTATCATTATTGTAGTCAGTATTTAACATGTTTAAACCTATTTATTGGGTGTTTTACCTAATCGTGAAAATTTTTCACACCTACCTATTAGTAGATTATGCATTAAAGGCTTAAAGTAGTGTATTGTGTCCCGGGCGCTATTATTGAACCCCGAGTACGAGGGATTCTATGGTCTACTTTCCTCTTGGAAGTAATTTTTGCCAGTGTCAAGTGTTGAATAGTTCAGTGGTAGATATTGTTTCATATTTCATTAGAATGCGGGTGCATCGCATTCCAATGCTGCTTGGAGCATTTGGCACCAAGTATATCAAGACAGTTTACTCGGTTAGTTCTGCTGTAAGTACTTAAGTAATTATTTAAAGTTAGAATAATAAAATATGAAAAATAAAGAATATTTATTGAAAATTAAAAGTTAAATGTTAGAAACATTACACCAATTGTGCAACGACAAAGTTACATTCTTTGGTACATTTATAGTTGGGTTAGAGTTTATGTTTTTGTCGTCTATTCTGTAGTGGTCAGTTCGACATTCAAATAAATCCTTCTTGGTGCGCGGGTGAAAATGAATTTCCTAAAAAGTTTTCATGATAACATACAGCCTAACTCAGAATAAGATCTCATTGCACCTAAACTTTTTTGAAACCAATATCGATCAAGCACGACTACAAGGGTTGCATTCCAAATTCAAATCACATTATTCCCCATGGGAAAAATGACTTACTTTAGGAAAGGTTTGCATGACACATAATATGCCATTGACGAGCAGGTAGTATAAAAAAATTATTAAAACAATGTAACGGAACCATCAGCCGAACATTTAGTTCTGTTACCAGCTTTTCTTAATCCCCCTTTGTGCTGACACTTCTCACGGAAATCGCAAAACTAATAATACGAAAGAATGTCGAAATAAACTTTCATCGCAATTGTTTCTTGATTTCATTGTTGTGGTCTAGTGTTGATTTAACTTAAATGGTTTGACGTATTGTTTGTAAGGTTTTCAAATAAAGTGACAATTATGTAACTACGTCTTACCAATTTATTTCATTTTTAATCTGCGAAAATCTGTCGGCCTTACCACAAAATATTTTAAAACACTGTTAATTTAGACATTGTTTAAATGCGATGCCGTCTCTTTCAAACAATACCTACTGTCAAAAAAGTGACAGCATCACATTTAAACAGTGTCTAAGTTTAATATTTATTGAACAGTGTTTTAAAATCTTTTGTGGTAAGGCTGTAAAAGTTTAATTTTAGGTACTAAAAGTACAAAATTAGGAGCACAATAACTTTTATATGAAAACCATCAAATACAAATAAAAAAGGCACGTCGTTGCTAAATAACCTCCTCCTTTTTTGAAGTCGGTTAAAAAGTACAAAAAGTTCGATTTCGATGAAGTCGTAACCTTAAAAAAAGTATTTTGAACCGAAGACTAACAACGGGTTTTATCAACTTTTAATATGTATTTTACCGGAAACAAAGTTACAAGATATTTTTTTCAGTTAGTATAACTGCAGTCCAGTGTAGTTAAGTACAGTCAGTAAATGATATTGGTCATTAGCATGAGAGAAATGCTAATGTTAGAGCGATATCTTCATCTCTTGCACACCTAATGAGACTGAACAAGAGAGCTGTATCTACGATTATTTCCTACATTAAAGAAAGTAGTTAATCGTGATTTAGAAATTGATTTCTACTTGATTTCAGCATGAACTGACTAACAGTAATAGAAATTTATCAGGTTTATTCAGTAGGAGCAAACGTTAATAATTATAATTACTATGAATTAAGTCTACTGAAGGGACATTCCAGATCCTATATTATTTACTTATTTCAAATAATTTAATTACTAAGTAGTGGCTCTGTGAGATGTAAACCAAGAGTTTGTGACGTTTTTGAACATTTTTGAAATTGCTGATGTTTCTTTTTTCGAAACATTTCGGAAAACTGAATCGACAAAAAATCTATATAATTATCGGACCTTCTCACGAAATTGACACGAATATCTATCGAGAAAAAAACTCGCGTAAAAACACTCTTTTCGGCGTTAGATGGTGCTGTACAAATTTGCCATACAAAATTACTCTATCGAATATTTTTACGTGCGTTATTTTTTCGATAACTGTTTGTGCTAAAAGTACGTGTTGCCTCGACCGATTCTCGTGAAATTTTGTGAAAAGGTCCGAGGGTATAGAGAATGAAAGCATTTTTGCCCAAGCTGAAACGGAGACCCTTCGCTAGCGCTTCGCGCTCGCACGGTCAATAAATTATTGATCACATCACTAACAGGAAATGTAATTTACACTGTCCGATTTTTACTATCTTCTGTAATAAAACCGCAGAGTTGTAAAAAATGTTTGACCTCCCCACAAAACAGAAGTTAGCGCAGAATTTCGCTGCCCCACTGCAGCGTTCTAAATTCTTTTATCTTTGTTTTTTACAGCAAACTGAAACTAGGAATGGCCGTTGCAATTTCATTAACCTCCCTGATGCCGATTCACCAAAGCCTTCGGAGTCGTGCCAAAAATACCTCCGTCTCGAGCCACGTTCATTACTTAGGTTGGGGTGCTTTTACACTTTACGATTTGTGTCAGGCGGTAAAATTGACCTTTATATTATATTTTGTGAATCGTGTTTAAAGAAAATTTCAATTTTAATATGAATAAGTACACATCATAAAATCAGACATACATAAATATCGAGGCATTAACACAGTAAAGGAAGAAATCTAAAGTAATACAGAAAAATACCGTAGTCTTGAAAAACATCCCTAGCAAAATAGCTGACTAGTCGCAGGTACAGTGGTGGCCAGATAATTAAGGACACCAGTCGATTTTCATACAAACGGGGTTACTTTGTAGCCTTGGTTTTTCGCTAAGAATTGACCAAGCTCTGATCTGATGATGGCCATCAAGGGAATGCATGGAGGTGATTCAGTTTGCTATACTCACCCAACTGATCTGATCAGTATACTAAGAGATATAAGGATCAGAGTTTTCAGTTTCAAGATTTCCATACATTTTTATGCTAATTTCGCGGTTTTTTTAAATATATCCTTGTACACGTTTGTTTTGGTCATGCAAACTTATCTAAACAATATTTACATTTTGTTCACACTTTAAGTAGGGCTGCTTATTCCGTGTTTAAATTATTTTAATGATGAGAAAACAAAATAAGTATTGCTGTCGGATCGCTAGGTATAAAAACTTTTCGGAACGGAACATTTGCGCAGTATGCGCTGCGGTCTCAATATTAAAAGGCCAACGCACCTATTTACTTACACATCCTCTTCCAAAAAACTCCCATTTGCTCAAAAAACCTTCAACTTTAACCCTATACTTTTTACGTCTAAAACAGCTTGAACTCGTGCTTCGTGAAACTAATTTCAAACTAACATTTGTCATGCTAATTTTGTTGAGAGTGGTGGAATAACTTAAATTATTGCTAAACCCTTCCCTGGCAGAAGTAAACATCAAACTTCCATTCTCTCGGACATGCTGTTTCCTCATACAAATGTATGTCTTTGTTGCTAAGCGTACAGAATAAGCGAAAGTACTTTGTAGTAGAAAACAATTATATTACCTAAGTGGTGATTAAGGTAAAAATATATATATCCATCGCTTCCAATACAGCCATAAAACAAAATAGCTGTAACTGTTATAGATGATAACTACCCGTAATAACGTAAAAATCATAGTTTGATATGCTTGCGTTATGAGATGGAAGTAAAGCCTATTTTTTTTATCATGAAACGTTTTTAACACTAATTTATTCCGTATTTTTTCATTTTGTGCCTATTTAGCTACCTAAGCTTATTTTATTATAAAAAAAAATATTATTCAAAAAAGTGCGTTTCGATTGAATCTCAAACCTCATTTCTAACACAAATATTGATTTAGCGATCAATAAATCCCATTGATCGCCCGCCGATGCCGATATATCGCTCATTTTCTCCGTCAGCGTCGCGTCGCTCGTGTGGAAACCCTATAATTTAACTGAAAGACGCATTGGGTACAACTTACATAGCTAAAGAGTATGTATGGATACGGGATTATTGTAGCTTGTACATTGATTAATACTATTACATTAATTAGTTTTATTGGTACGCCTATTATACAACATTACAAAAATACCCCTAATGCCGAATATGGTATATAGGGACCATCAAACTGAACAACTATTACTATGGGACCAACTCTCGAAAAAAAATCAGCTGTTTTATACATTTTAATTTTTGTATGAAACAGCTGATTTTGAGTTGGTTCCATAGTAAAAGTTATTCAGTTTGATGGTCCCTATATACCATATTTGTCATTAGGGGTATTTTTGTAACATGTTGTATAATCCCTAGATGATAATTAATGATAATAACTGCAATGATCTGTGTCTTTGGTAGTTTACGTAGTTTTAAACAAGTATCGAAATTAACGGTGTATATTTGCAAAACTCATAATATACTACGTATCTATCAAATTTTTCTCATCTAACGGTTCGAGATGTAAATACATTTTATTTCACTTATGTTTAGTTTCTACGTTTTACGTTTTTATAATAATGAAATACCTCTAAAATAAACCAAACTTAACTAATAAAATATACTATTGTCACTAACATTTATTAACCATCAGCCATTTTTTTACCGTCCCCACTGCTAGGAAGGCCTGTGCCTTCCTTAAGGGTAAATAAAGAGGATGGGCCATATGATAGCCCACCACACGGGCCCAATGCGGATTGGTATGTGTCAACGACTACAAATGCAGCGGGACCAACTGCTTAACGCGCCTTCCGAAGCACGGAGGAACTCGAGATAGTAAATGTATGGTCACCCAATCCATGGTCGATCTTGCTGTAATGTTTTGTTTGATAGTTTAATTTGTTTGATAAAATTACTTAATATTAAAGCGCGTCCATATTCCTTCTGAACGCCATGGAATGCCATCCATCATTGTCTTCAGTGCACCGCGGTAATCGCCTTGAAGAATTTGCTATATTAATGATTTCATACATGGCTGGCGATGGCTCCATTTCAATTGAATATACTCATCATTCAACGCGCAATACGATGAAAACATTATTTGATTTGTTTTTGTATCTAGAAACAGTGAAATACCTAGGTACAAAATTACTACAAAAGCTATTGCTTTTGCCCGCGACGAAATAATAAACTGGGCCCTATTTAATAAACATGACAATTTGTCATCTGTCATGACAATTTCATATCCATTGCGTCAACCAATTAGAAAATAGAACAAATTACTCATAGCTACATCGCAATGTAAACCAAATTGTCATGACAATTGACAAATTGTCACGTTATTAAATAGGGCCCTGGCGCCTTATTTTAAGTCCCGGGCAAAGAGCTAGTAGTAGTATCTTTCTGACAGCTTTTGCCGATGGCAAGTTACAGATAAACTGTGCTAATGTAAATTCGGTATACATACATGCCATTTCTTTCCAACCAGCATAGAAGCTCATCTAACTTATCTGATGAATAGTTCTATCAAATACACATATAATATACTTCACACGTTTAGCCCGCAGCTAATGTCAGCTTAATCCATTCAATACAAGATTTATAGCTCATTGTGCGGCGAGCTTTACGCCCGGATTATCCTGGATATAAGTGGCCAATATTGGCTCCATATTGTAACTTGATAATTTTGTAACTTTGTAAGAAAATTATAATACAAGAATTACACTTCCTGGTGTAAACGCTGTTGGGCAGTATTATAGATTTTATGGTTGAAATATGAAGATACGGTTTGAGGATGTTTAACTTTACATAAGTAGTTTCTGGTCGGCGCCCATTATTATTCTGGAATGAATAATTCATTAAATACATGGACCCCATTCATTAGGTCCTGAAGAAAAATGATTTTTTTTTGTTGTAAGTATTTATTTTTCAATAAAAATATATATGTTGTTATTATCTGTTAAAAAAAAGTTGTACAATCACGTTGAGTTTTTAGGTTTATCGTTAAATTAATAAATAATAAATAAATATTTGATTAAATTAATAAATATTTGACAACATCACATACATTGCTCTGATTCCAAAGTAAGTAGCTAAAGCACTTGTGTTATGGAAATCGGAGACAACGGTGGTATCACAAGCACCCAGAGCTGAGCCAATATAGAAAAGTTCGTTTTCTAAATTGACCCAACCGGGGATCGAACCCGGGACTTCAAGAGATGGCGACACCTTGACAACCGGTGTACAAAGCCACTCGACCACGGAGGTCGTCGTAATGTTTTTAGAATGCTACTTTGAATCGAAAGAAAATATATTTCATAAAAATTATGAATACAATAATGATCGAGTACCTATCAAAGGAATAAAAAATCGGCATTCCTTCCAAAACCTCCCAAATCATGAACCATAAACTGCAAAACAGAAGCTGAGAAATAACATTAAATTATATAACACTGAAAACCATGATTTACGCTGCATTCTGGCGGAACGATTTATATTCTGCATAGTTCTGCACAGCATTAATTTTAGTCATCATGGTGCAGCGTGCTGAGTTAGACTAGGTTCAAATTGTTTAGGTACTTAACTAAATGGCTTTATTTATAAATGTTAGTGCTTTAGACATTCGCAATAGTTTAGCTTTATGTGTGTAGAATAATTTAGAATTGCGTAAAAGACACAATTATGTATAATTCGAAAAAAAAATTAAAAAGAAAAACCTCCTTTAAAAAACCTTAAAAAAATTGCTATAAAAAAACAGCTTCAAAAAGCAATAGCTCTAAAAAGCAAGAAATAATATTAAAATCTGCATAATTACCTACTATTCAAGTAACTACGCATATCTGATATTAAAAAAACGTCTTTTGAAGAGCAAAAGTTACCTAAAAAATTACAGTATTTTCAGGATTACTCGAAAACCACTGAACCGATTTGAAATTTTCAAAAAAATGGGACCAACTTGGGAACAAACCTGATAAAGTGGCGTTTGAATCATGCCAATCGGTTCAGCCGTTCTCGAGTAATCGGTGGACATACATAAAAAAAAACACAAATAAACAGACGAACATAGAACCTCCTCCTTTTTTTAAGTCGGTTAAAAATGTAAAAGTATCTTGCCAGTATCGTTTCAGCACTTAAAAAACGCTGTTGAAAGCTCTTGTATGATGAAAAGTTATTTCACATTCATCAGCGCATATTTATCTTCTTTTAAAGAAAGGTGATAAAATAATAAAGTTGCTTATCGAGTACGAAGGTCTCCTATTTAGTTCAATAGTTAGTGACTAACTGTAAACCTTCGCTTCTGGTAAATGTTTGCGTAATGAAAATTTGTAGTTGTTTACTTTGTTCCGATGAAGGTAGGTACTTATCTTTTTCCTGAACATACTGCCCCTTAATTAGCGATCAGCCACTTTATTCACCTGTTACCGTATCAGGCAGTTAATCCAGATAATTCGACTGGCAATTATCCACTGGCTGCTAATTACCGGCAGATTCATCGGTTTTTTTAACGTTCTGAATAAATACTTTTCGGTAAGTAGAGCTTTTTGTGGTTTTGTACGTATAATACGTTTTCCGTGGAAATAAATTTAACATTTTTTCGAGTTTTGTTTTTATTTATTAATGATCATTACTACACAAGTGTCGTTGTTATTTTTATTATTACATACTTGAAAACGGCTGATGTGCAAATACTTGGTGGTCAACTTATCAGAAATATTAACTTAACGCGTATATTTATTTTTTATACCTAACACAATAAAGCTGACATCGAAATTTTTGAAATTGCTAAAGTTTCAACATTTAAAAGTTCAGAAACATCCCTAGGATTGTAATTTAAAGGTAAGTACTGTACTCCCTTCTAAGAAACAATTAGTTTGTACTCACATACTTTAACTCATGGTACAATTAGTTGTACTTAATTGTAAGCGCCATTACCATTGTAGACACTACTGTTAGAATTCTTGTCTTAGTCCTTTTGCACACGGTCGACTAGTTTCTTCCACACCTACATGTAAAGTCAAGTAGGTATAGGGTAAGTTCCTAATGTTTGAAAAAGTATTTGTTTTTGGCTATCAAAAAACGAATAAGCCGGTGAAAATTCGTTACCTGGACCCTATTTATAAAGTGACAATTTATAATTATTGTTTTTGTTACAATAATTTGCTTACATTACGGTGTAGCTATGAGTAGTTTGTTCTATTTTTGAATTCGTTGACGCAATGAATATTAAATTGTCATGACAATTGACAAAATGTCGAATTTATTAAATAGGGCCCTCAAACAATTAGATGTGAAATTTAAAATTTAAAAATATACTGAAAGATTACCCGTTCCATTTTTGAGTCAAATTGTGTTTTTAAATCCAAAACAAAAACTATCAATTGTTGTTTTAAATTTCCATGGTTTTTGACGTTATTAGAATAAACTATATCGGGATTTACAGTCTCAAAAATAAACAGGTACATGGTGTAAATCCCGATATAGTTTATTCTAATAACTATCAATTCTTGTGATTTAAGATAATACCTTTGGTAAAACTATAACTAATATTGTTTGCGTTAAAGTTTAAATATTTTTTTGCAAAAGTATGAAAATTATTTGTTGTGAATTAGGTTATGTAAACTTTTGTCCTTTTTCCATTTATCTGCAGATGTGTTCTGGCGTAGCATGCTGAGTTGTCGGCGTCGTCGTAACGAACCAGAAAAAAGATTTTTCTGCGTCGATATGTCATTTTTAACAGTTAAACAAAATTTAGTCTACATCGTGACGTAATTTTTGACATTTCCTTGGGGTCTTGGTTCCGTGGGGCCAAAGTAACATAATAATATTCAAATTTTCGCTGTCGCTTCGCTTCTAAAAATGTATGGATTTGACGTTTTCGATTGATAACGAAACCTTATGTCAATCCCATACATGTTTCAAAAGCGAAGCGATAACGAAGATTTGCAAATGTTATTTTGGCTAGACCCAAACCTCTCTCGAGCTCGTCATGGTACAAGGTCAGTCTCAACTCAAAATATTATCTAGTTCCTTCTGTATAGTGTGCGCCCGCCTTAAACCACGTACTTCAAAGTATCAGCAGTAATTGTGCCGTCACTACACGCACCGAAGCCACATGCAAAACAGCATACTTGTCTTCCAAGCTCGATAATTACAGTTTACAGCTTTCCTTTAAGATAAAATTTACGATGCACAGATAGTAAATCTCGGTTGATGGTCTATATTTTTTTGTATCACTTTTTTATGCGAGGCACGAATCCACTTGATACTGAATATTCAAATTCGACGTTTGCGTATTAAATAATTTATATCTTAACATCCAGGCTAACTGCTGATTTATGGCGGAGGTTAGTACTTTATGATTTTCATTTGGTGAAATGGTTTCAAGATCTCTTACAAAAATCACGTAGTCTTATTTAAATTATACGAGTAGATGGTAAAACTTAAAAGAAATATAAAATCATATTATTTTTCCATAGTCTTGATTTGTTACACTGTTAATATTTTATTTGTTTAATAGCTTCCACTCGCGACTTCGGTCCGCGTGGACATTCGAGAAAATCTTTAGAGAAGCTTTAACCAGGATAGAAAGTATTCTATGTTTTATTGGTCATACGTACTAGTAGGCGTAATACTTTTTAGGCGTACTCATAGCTACACCATACCAAATTGTCATGACAATTGACAAATTGTCACTTTAATAGGGCTCTGCACACGGTTATTGAATATGTGATTTTAAAAATAATAAATAATGCTTTATTAGATAACTTCATAAGATAAATAATAATAGAAAATATACTAGAAAAATCGACTCACCCGTAGCACCTCAGAGTCGATTTTTCTAGTATTTTTTCTATTATTATTTATCTTAATATAAAAATAGCATTGTGAATGCGAAAAATCTAAATTTAATAACTTTATAAGATTTAAAATAAGATATACTTTTACTTTGTAGGTTGAAACAATCTCATATCTTGTATTTTAGAAGAAGACTTCTCAAATAAAATAATTACTTCGAATTTTCTTTTCTTCGAAGTAAACTTTCCCACATTTTGTTCTTTGGACAAATAATAAACGGCCTCTTTAAGTATAATTAAGTTGTTGCATAGCAAACAACCATTTGTATCTGTCTGTTGTCCTAATTTCGCACAATCATTAACCTTCCAACGTCTTTGTTAGAATTAGTACTAGAAACAAATTCACACACATGTAAAAAAATCTTTACTTCTATTCACGTCGGCATGGTGTCGATCAAAGATAATAGGTAGATACTCGTAAAACAATCAAACAAACAGTCGTATGAGTTGTATAGAATGAAAACTGGCTATCTTTTTTTTATGCATTTGGCTATCTGTCATTTTTGTCAAAAATAACTTAATGATACAGCAGCATTGCTTTCAAATGTCATCGACTGCCCAACCGATTAAGAATCAAAAGCGGTCTCCTCTGGTAAATGGAATTGCAAATCTCGTATAAAAATCAAAGAGGAAGGTTATCTTTCATACAAAATTCTCAAAATTCCGCCATCTTGATTTTTTCTTTTTAATTGTACTAGAAATTAGTAAAATGACAGATGGCCGGTTTTGATTCCATACGACTTATATGACACTGCTCGACAACATAATAAGGTGGGTACTTAGTCTAATAAATTACAATTCATGTTAAAAATAAACACTTCTGAATCACAAAATAATTAAAAAAGTTAATTTATACGAAAGAAATTGTAAATGTATTAATTATATTTTTTTATGCTGGGGCCACACTAAGTTGACTGTACCATTGTACCTACAAAAAATAAGCTAATAAGTGCTATAGGGTATCAGATGGGAATAAAAAATAATAAAAAATAAAACGGATCCACCAGGGGATCGGTTGCAGGGGATCAGATGGGAATAACTCAAGGCTTAATGGCATTAATTATGACGCTAATTTTCCTTATGCCTATACACATAAGGTTCATCAATTCGAAAATTCAACGGCGTTGGCCGTTAGTGTGGCCCCAGCATAATGATAATTTGATATAATAATAACACATTTTTAAAACACGTGGCGCCCTCATTTTAATTAAATTTATTGCTCGCTAAGTACATATTGTATCGAAAATTCACATATACAGATTGAAGCTAAGGTTCTACAGTCTATTTACAAACAATCACCTCGAAAAAATATAGTTCGATGTAGTAGTAAAAGGCAAAAGTGATCATTAACTCGTAATATATTAATTTATATAATGGATTTTTGATTACAATATAGACACAGGGCGTCACAGAAACTGTGAAACTACCTATGTATCATTTTTAAACTATGCGACAAGTAATAAATGAATTACGAATTATGTTTAGTGACCGCTTATTACTTTGTAGTCAATCGTACAAGTATGCAATGAACTTGTTCTATGTAAATGAGAAATACATTACACATATCTTAAGACCACAGTTACTGTGGATTTACTACAAGGTATTAAGTATACGTCAGGTGTAAAGTACCATTATCCACAATAACTAACTTGAATTACACCCGTGTTCAAACGACCATATTTTTTTTTCAAATGCTTGGACAATTTCACATAGCGCCATCTAGCCCCAAACTAAGCAAAACTTGTATAATATGGGTGCTAGACAACTGATATACTACTTATATACTTTTTTAAATATATACACTTATTATAGTAACACCCAGACCCGTCACAGAAAATAAAATTAATCATTTCAATTTCTGCCCGGCTGGGAATCGAACCCGGGACCTCTTGCGTGGTAGACTGGCATGTTGACCACTGCACCACTCAGGTCGTCAATTGCCTATGCGAACGCACTGCGTTGAAAAAGAGCTTTGTGATTGGTTCGTTTGGTTTACTTATTACGGTGTGATAGGTAGTTGGGACGCTGTCCGTCTGTGGCCACTGTGAGACCTCATAGTAATGTTTGTGAATACGGGTGTAAGTAGTTTCGTTGCTTGTTTAAAAATCTGTTACTTAATTTCCTACTTAACTAGAAAAGCGTTTTAGCCATTTAGAAAAGTACCTATCTAGTTTCAGTTTATCTTGAATCTAAAGTAGTTTTTAATGTCTTTTGTTTTAATAGTCTTTGTTTCTTTTCGGTCCATTGAAATTTGGACGTGGTTGCTCAACAATATGGTGTTCTTGGGAAAACCGTATTGTATTGTAGTTATAAGACTCCTTTGTATATAATTGTAGGAGCTCGGTGGCGCAGTGGTATAGCGCCTGGTCCAGCGATTGCGGAGGTTAGGCAACTTTCGCAAGGGTCGGTCATGGGATGGGGGACACAAATTCTCGAGCTCCTCCGTGCTTCGGAAGGCACGTTAAGCCGTTGGTCCCGGCTGCATTTGCAGTCGTTAGCACCCACGAATCCACATTGGGCCCGCGTCATGGCCCATCCTCCTTATCCACCCTTAAGGAAGGCCTGTGCACCAGCAGTGGAGACAATAAAAAAATGGCTGATGGTATACAATTGTGTTAAGTTCCTTTTTTATTTTTGTTCGGTTCATTAGTACTAATAATGTATTAATTAATTTAATCCACCAGGATTTAATAGAGATAAAATTAAATAAGTTTGTTTAATTAGACCGGTACCTATTGATGTCAAAATTACATAGAACCTAAGAATTTCCGCGAAGACCGAACATAATACATTTTTGGTCACCCATCCCATGACCGACCCTTGCGAAATTTGCTTAACGTCCGCAATCGCTAGGCCAGGCCCTATACTCTGCGCCACCGAGCTCCTTTTTAAATAAATCATTAAATAACTACACTATATAGCGACCAAAATACCGAGCTTTGGAAAATAGGCCACAATGTGTAGAATAAAACGAGTAACAAAAGTACCCCTAATGCCGAATATGGTAGATAGGGACGATCAAACTGACCAACTTTTACTATAGGATCAAAATTGAATTCGCGAAAAAAAAATCAACTGTTTCATACAAAAAATAATTACGAAAATATCAAAATGTATGAAACAGCTGATTTTTTTTCGCGATTTCAGAGGTGGTCCCATAGTAAAAGTTGTTCAGTTTGATGGTCCCTATCTACCATATTCGGCATTAGGGTACTTTTGTAACACCTTGTATAATTCTAAAGCTTTGCGCGAGTAAATATCGATAGTATACGTAACATACATTTATATGGATTGTGTGTGTAAAACAGTAGACACATATGCAGTTTGCCATTGCATTGCCGTTACCATCACTTCTGAGATTGAATCTAGCTATTGAAGCGAGACTATATTCAATGCATTCACCATCTCTGTTTATTCTGGATTTCAATCTAAGGGTGATTACATAAATTAACGTTTCCGGTGTAGGTAAGGTCAGTACCGATCGGTGCAGGAATAATATTCCAATGTTATCTTATGCGTTTATTTATAAAACATGTTTTTTTATGTAAGCACCCTAAGGGCAGATGCACAAAGTATAAACATTGTATGTTCTAAACAAAAGCGATGCTCAGAGCCCTATTTAATAAACGTGACAATTTGTCACCTGTCATGACAATTTTATATCCATTGCGTCAACCAATTTGAAAATAGAACAAACTACTCATAGCTACATCGCAACGTAAACTAAATTGTCATGATATTTGAAGACCTCCGTGGTCGAGGGGTTTTGTACACCGGTTTTCAAGGTGTCGCCATCTCTGAGGTCTCGGGTTCGATCCCCGGATGGGTCAATTTAGAAAACGAACTTTTCTACATTGGCTCAGATCTGGGTGTTTGTGATACCACCGTTGTCTCTGATTTCCATAACACAAGTGCTTAAGCTACTTACTTTGAAATCGGAGCAATGTGTGTGATGTTGTCAAATCAGTTGTTATTTAATAGGGCCCTGGCCGTATTCGAAAACTCTTCCTTCATTTGTTTTGTTTTGCTACTATATTTCGATTTGGCTCCAGATTGCCTGTACATAGTGTGTATGTAAGCGTGCACGAAAAACCGAGAAACCAAAGGCGTGGTAATGGTAATGTTCTTCCTACCAAACCTAAAATGTTTGCGACTTCTGTATCAAAACATTTATACAATTTTGCTTTTACGTTTCTGTCACCGCCAAGCGATTGTGGACACTGATTACAGTGTTTAAGGTTTAATATATTTTGTAGTGACATTTTCCTGGAGTCAGCTGATTGACGGTGCGCGATCACGCTTGACTGGTTTCCTCGGCTCCACTGCTTCCGTATATAAAGACTGTCTTATGATCTAGTGCTTTGCTTGTGGTTTTGGTGCAAGTATTAAGTAATGAAAGATAAAAATTGGATCTTAAGGAGCATGAAGCCGTACACTAATGTCGTCGCCTACATTTAATTTTACTACTATTAAACCTGGTGAAAAAAGAAAATAACTATGACTGTTTTTAATTTTATTTTTTTATTATTTATTAAAAGAAATATGTCTAATACACAGCCCTGCAAGCAGGTTCAGTATGTCTCGAACTCATAAACGCATAATACTTATAGGCTTGGCCTGCCTCACAAAGTTCAATTAAGTTCTAATTTGAATAACTATTAAATACACTAGCCTTCAAAACTTACAATCACACTTTTCAAATTGTAATAACTTTTAAAATACACATGATATATTTTCAAAATAAAAGGACAACATTTTTTTTTTAAAATAACATCGCAAGTGGTGAGTATCCTTCTTGAAGAAAAATAACCTTTTTTATTTCAAACTCTAACTTCTATTGTTTAAGAGAAATTCCTATTTTCAAAGTGTGGTACTAAGTTTTGAAGGCCAGTGTAGTTTTCATTCTAAGTATTAGTTTTAAACGATTTTAAAACGAAAGTGGGAACTTTTAGAAGATAACTCAAAATAAGTGTAGTGTGTGTAGTACATTAGTGGCGCTAGTGACTTTTAAAATAATATAACAGAGACTTTTATGTAACAAGACTTTATAATATAATAATAT
This sequence comes from Catoptria pinella, assembly GCA_963556745.1. Taxonomy (NCBI): domain Eukaryota; kingdom Metazoa; phylum Arthropoda; class Insecta; order Lepidoptera; family Crambidae; genus Catoptria; species Catoptria pinella. The sequence goes on from OY750767.1 coordinate 12,319,839, forward strand.
AATATAATATAATAATAAATAATATAATAATATAATATAATAATAAATATAATATAACAAGACTTTTAAAATAATATAACAGAGGCTTAATGCATCTTTGAATCTATTAACGTACAAAGTAAATTTAAACAAGCACAATTCTGACGTAATAAAGGCAAATCTAGTTAAATTCTAAATTGATTTTCATAGTAAAAAGCAAAGCCTGTTCCGAACACATGATTTTCTTAATCATTATGTATTCCCAAGATGTTAACAATTGCTCTAAAATTTATCTAAAGGTTTGCGCTAACGAGCACGCAAGATTAAGGATAATTACTTCACAGAGAAACAGTTTAATGTATTAACGATTAGAAGGGATTAATTATCTAAGGGCAGCAAGTACCTTCCCACACTAAGGATCCATTGGGATCTTTAAGGGCTCAAACGTGTCTTGATAATTGCTGGTATCATTATTGTAAGTCATGTTTACTTTAAAAAATATATTACATAGTTTAAAAATACAAAGAAAGCCAAAACATTACTTAAAACTTCGTAAATTGAGTTGATAGATTGAAGTAATGGATGTATTAACTAACCCCAAATATTAATCCATCTTTTAGAACCACATAATAAAAAATTATCATACGTATGATAATATAATTTCTATTAGGTATTTATGGCATTGGTATTGGTAATGGTGATGGACACTTTTCTCCGCATTTAGACCAATTTGGTCCGTAATGCATGAAACCTTATAGCATCGGTATGGCTAATCGAGCCATCTCAGCTCCTTCCAGAAGCGCAGAAGCATCCTGGGGCGTTCACAGGCTTCTAGTAGCGACCTAACCTCTGTGAGGATTTCTGCCCGTTTTGTGTGGCCAACTCCACGCACTCCAGGATTGGATTGGATATTTTGATCGCGAGTATATTGTTAGGGGACATGTTGAGGAATATGTTGCGGAACTAGTTCCTCAACATCTACGTAAAAGGTCCTCGGATATTATCTTCCCTTAAAAAAGTAACATAAATGCGTTGTATAATGTTGCGGAATAAGTAAGTTGCAGCGTCACGTAGATTGAGTGTTGCGAGACATTTTGGTCCCTAATGAATCAGAGGGTTAAAGAATTGTAATAATTAATGTAAAAAGAAATATTTTCGTATCGCTCCCGGCTGCAACTTGGCCCAACCTGTTCGCTAGAAAGTCAATACATATTCACCATAATCGATGCGCAAACGCATCCGCACGGCTTATAATAACGGTTCATTAATAACAGCCCGCTCACTTGTAAAAATAATGTTGAGTGACCCAATTCATTACAAATATTATGTTGATAAAATGAATTCAAAAGTTTCTCATCAAATAATCACATTTAGATATGTACACATTAATATCAATTTAATATTAGGCAACAGTAGCCAAAACACCTTATGTTATTAAAATCTTAAAATCAGAAACAACGACTGTTATTACTTGTGCCCAACTTTCAGATCGCTCTGAAGTACTTACCGTTTTCTGAACTTTGAGAGAAATCATGGATCGCCTCGTGTTCAGACGGGTCTAGAATTTGCACGATCTATACTACAAAAACCTATACCTGAAATATAATGATAATTATAGAAAAGTTTCGAATAAATAAAATCGATGCATGGTTAATTTGCAAACCGATTCCGTAGCTTACCAGCATTCACTTTCCTTTTAGCCAAAAAAATATATATTTACGTAAAAATCACGTAGCAATGATTTAAAATTTTCAACCAAGATAAATTTTATAAGCTACATGCTCTTTAAATATTTGACCTCGTTTCGGAATGCGTTAGCGCATGTCGTGACAAAATGTCAAATAACTGCTCTACAGCAGTCTCCTAAATGTCAGGGAAATAAGACTTTAGATTGGAGCATCTTTCTGTATCATACACTGTTTTACTAAAAGTGTACAAGAATAATTAAGAAAGAATAATTTGTACGACCTCCGTGGTCGAGTGGCTTTGTACACCGGTTTTCAAGGTGTCGCCATCTCTGAGGTCCCGGGTTCGATACCCGGTTGGGTCAATTTAGAAAACGAACTTTTCTATATTGGCTCAGGTCTGGGTGTTTGTGATACCACCATTGTCTCTGATTTCCATAACACAAGTGCTTTAACTTTGGAATCGGAGCAATGTATGTGATGTTGTCAAATATTTAAAAAAATAATTTAAATAATAATTCTGAAATAAACCGCTTTTACGGGTACTAGCGCGGTTTTATCTAAGGCTTTTCGTCGTTTAGTTTGGTTTATTATTTGATGTGTCTTTAAATTCCACGTTTAGTTTTATTAAAATTACGTTTTATAAATACAGTGTTAAATAAAATTTACGGTGGTGTCTCTGTCGATCGTGTAGGTTAGTCAAAAAAACTGCCGGAAGCTTTATTCTTTTGTTACCACTTAGTATTTCTTTTAAAATAAACACTCCTGCCCCCCTACTATGACCGACGAAAAACGATATACAACATGTTACAAAAATGCCGAATATGGTATATAGGGACCATCTTACTAATCAACTTTTACTATAGGACCAACTCTGAAATCGCGAAATAAAAATCTGCTGTTTCGTACAAAAATTAAAATCAAAAATATCAAAATGTATGAAACAGGTGATTTTTTTTTTCGAGATTTGAGAGTTGTTCCCATAGTAAAAGTTGTTCAGTTTGATGGTCCCTATATACCATATTCGGCATAAGGGGTATTTTTGTAACATGTTGTATATTATTATCGCTTCATTATAGCGTTTTATCGACACCCAACTGTCAAAATTCATTGTCTTTTGACAGTTAAATGTCATAAATCGCTATTATCATACTAAGCCCAATTAAAATACTATGCTATAATAAAAGAACCTAAAATTAAAGTAAAATCCAAATATTTATGATAATTTTTATGATTTTGTTTTTAAAGAAATTGAAGATTCATACATTTTAAAATAATTAACGTGCTTAGAATAAAAAAACCTAGAATACGTCAGTACAATAATAATTCTGTGTACTTTACCAGTTCTGTGACGATAGTGCACTGTCAAAAGTAAGCCAAAAAATACTAAGCCAAAATGGCTTAGTTTTCAGTTTTTTATCCTTCATACGTTACTTAATCGTACCTATAAGAAGGAAATAGTTAAATTTCCTACCTTTAGGGGATTACTCACTATTTATTGAGAATTTAGTTACGATTAGGTAAGGTATTAAAGATAGTAATAATTATGTAAACTAAGCCATTTTGGCTCAGTATTTTTCACTTTACATACAAGGACTCTGCGTCTAGGTGTTATTATTCTAAGTTAACGTGTAATTAAAATTCACTAAAATATTTTTCCTTCTAAAGGTTAACAATTTCAGCATTTTCTTGTTTGACAGTGAAACCAATTTAAAGTAACTGTTTACTTGACTGGATCATTTGAATCGAACAAAACTATCATTTTTTTTACACCATCGCCTTGTCTAAAAAGGCAATGCGAAGTTTACTGGTACGGTGAGCACAGTTCAAGGTTCACAGCCCAGTTTACGTCAATACCTGACGAATCGCTAATCATCCGTTCAGTGCTTACTTACTCAACTTGCTTTACAAGTTACATTGTTGGTAATAAGTTACTAAATAAACTTGCCGATTTTTAGGGTTCCGTACCAAAATGGTAAAAAGGAACCCTTATGACTCAGTCTGTCTGTCTGTCTGTCATAGCTGGATATCTCGAGATCTACTAATGTATTTTGTATTTGTACGCGCATCACGCAAAAACGACTGAACCAAATTGGATGCGGTTTACTTCTGAGAGTCTTGCATGTTTCTTTTTGATACGCCAACTAGGAACAAAGTCCACGCGGACGAACTCGTGGGCTGTCGCTAGTTTTATAATTGTTATAATTGCCGTAAGAAATTGGCAAACGAATCTTGGTCTTTTGGCGTTTGGACCAAAAAACAGAGGCAAACTACAAGACAATAGAGGTTTAAACTACCATCATTAATAGCATTTTGGTTTACAACTACATGTAAGCTCGAAAGTACCTAATCGGGATTGACTCGGGGTCAGCTGTCTATCGACAACAGCGGACCCATTAGAATTTCAAATTTTCTCGGCTCAGAGTTAATGCCTACTTCAAAAACTGAAAAACGATATTCGGACGAAATTCGTTCCGATTTTTCATTACTATCAGCTAATTTTATTTAATACTATTTGGGTAAAGAGCCCGTAGCCAATGTCACATTTAAAAATTCTCGTTATCGCTTCGCTTAGAAAAATTTATGGATTTGATCTTTAAAAATTCGATTGTTAACGAAAGTTTATGTCAATTCCATACATGTTTCGGAAGCGAAGCGATAAAGAATATTTGCAAATGTTACTTTGGCTAGGGGTTCAGAGCTTCTCAATACATCTATTCTATCAATAGATGTATTGAGAAGCCCTGGGCTCCTAGCCAAAGTAACATTTGTTCATAGATAAGGGGGATCGGCCTTACGTTACAAGGGGATGGGTGGTGGGCATAACCACACGCGTTCAATGCGAATTAGTTGGTGTTAGAGACAGAAAATGCTACCAAAACCAAAGGCTTAACGTGCCTTCCGAAGCACGGAAGAGTGCAAGATAATAGATAAAGATTTTTGGTCACCCATCCCATGGTGACTGGCCTTTTGAAAGTTGCTTAACTGTCGCAATCGCAGGGTGAATGCCCCATCTCTTCACTTTGTGTTATAATTATCCCAGAAAAAAGTTCCAAATTAAGTACATCGAACGACGATCATCGTCCGAAAATATCGGATTCGTTTTCGTAGTCGGCTCTTACGCCGCCCTTGAATTATGCAAGCCGAAACCAAAGGAGGCTTCTCAACCATTGTTTAGAATGTTTGCTTTTAGTTTTAGGTTAAACCAGAACAAGTTATGTTTGGTTTTGGTTTAAAACTAACAAGATTATTCCAATAGGAAGACTTCATTCAATAAAATATACGTCATAATAACAATAACCCAAACATCAGTAACGGTGCAAGCCCCGCCTTTCGAAAATAGAAAATGATTTAAAATATATACCTAGAAAACTCTGAAAATTTTGCGTATCTGGCAACTCACAAATATTTGATTATAGAATGTTATGTTTTTTAAGCTTAAGAACTCAATAATGAAATTGACAGGAAGTCGCGAGTCATTTGTTTCTTATCACAATGTGAAGTAATTTTTTCAGTGCAAACCGCGATGAGGATAAAGTCATTTTCGGTTCTGAAAAGTTGGAGTTCGTGATCCATTCCGCATTAAGTTTACACTTACATCTTGCAACTTCTTATTATCCTAGAAATGAAATATACTATGAGAAAAAAATAGTTTCAACGAATTGAAATCCTTTTCAAACGTAGTGGAGAATACTGTGACACGCAATAAATAAATAGTTTACATAATTATATTGTTTTATTTATGAGTTGCGCAAACTTCAAGAGTGCCCACGTATGAAAAATAAAAAAAGGTTTATATACATCACAAAACAGCAAATTTTTATAACTAAAGTTGTAAAGCCGTTTGTCCTACTAATGCTGGGGCCACACTAACGGCAAACGCCATTAAATATTGCAATTGTTGAACCTTAGGCACATAGGCATAAGGAAAATTAGCGCCATAATTAATGCCGTTAAGCCTTAGTGTGGCTCTAGCATAATATAATAAATGTGAAAGTTTAGTTTAGATATTTGTTACTCAATCACGTAAAAATGGCTGAACAGATTTGGATGAAATCTGGTACACATATAGTTTATAGCCTGGATTAAAACACAGTATACTTTTTATCCCGGTCAAAAGTTTTCTGAATGTCCACGCGGACGAAGTCGCGGGCAGAAGCTAGTATACAATAAATTGGTATGAACGTTGATATTCGAATATCAACGTGTCATGCAAACGAAAATTGATTAATACCTTCAACTATTATAAAATAGTCAGCGTTTAATTGGTTTCATATGGGTTTCATCAAAATGGACTAGCGTAGTAATTTGTTTCGTTTCAGTCAGTTAAGGCGATTAGTGCCCTCATTTTAATTAAATTTATTGCTCGCTAAGTACATAATGTATCAAAAATTCAAACGTACAGATTGAAGCTAAGGTTCTACAGTTTACTATATTTTACTGAGGTTATTGTTTGTAAATAAACAGTAGAACCTTAGCTTTAATCTGTACATTTGAATTTTCGATACATTATGTACTTAGCCAGCAACAAATTTAATATAATGAGGGCGCCACTGTCAGGACACTAATCGGTCGGAAAGTCATGTTCGGGGCGGTATCGCCTTAAATTGAGATAATGAATTTCAACTTTAATCCAAACTTTTATCCTAATATTAGAGGTCCTTAAAAAGAAGATAAAGTCAATTAATAATCCTAATTTATTATATTTTGTGTTTATTTAATTATGACATACGGACGGTTTAACTTGGTTTACAGGGTGAAAATAAAAAGGTGGTAACTGGAGTACTCTAATATTGATGATGGCTTACTTTCATTCCTTTATTTTTTCCAAAAAGAGGTACAACTCCATTCAATCATTTTGGAAAAAAAATTGAAGTGTATAACAGTTTTTGTTGAACTACACTATTTTTTTTTATCTTTCTTAGGTCTGTCTTTAATTTAAGATACTATGTTACTTAGACGAAAATAACATTTACCATTTCCCCTATCGATTGGTATCAAAAGTGTACTGTATGCCATTTTTTCGGATTTTAGCCTCTTTGATTCCCGGCTGAGACAAGCGATTTATCAAAACTCTTTGAATGCAGTTTTTTTATTATAAAAAATGTTTCTCTGCAGTAAAATTTGCCATCATCAATATTTATGGTATTTTCCCATCAACTACCGTCTTTTCTCGCTAGATAAAAATCAACTTTTATATAGTATTAAAACAATATATTTATAGAAAGTTTCAAATGAAATAAAGAGTCGTGAATCTGAGGTTAATAAAAATGAACATTAGCTAAAGAAAAAAAACAAATATTTTACTTTACATAACAATTTGCTTCATACGATCTTTAAAAATCCAATTGAGTTTCAAACTGCTATTTTATATATTTTTTATTACTGACTTTCATAATTCACTCACATTTTATTTAAACTGTAATTGCTTATTTAACACTTTAACAAGTTTTTACTCGTAAAAGTTTAAATAATAGAGTACCTGGTTTCTTCATTAGGCTTAGTAAATTATATGACTGCGTAACTTATCTACCTACTTATGATACAATTTATTAAAATAATTGTTTTATAAAAATGAAATAAAATTACGAAATGCAATAATAGGTATGTGCATTTCGTTTTTGAAAACCTGTTAAGTAGTTTTCACTTTTTCAGATAAATATAAAAAAATATTCAGTCATCACTTAAATTTATATTGCCCAAGTCAGTTTTTGTAATTATTTCATAAGTATAGTTTAATTTTGATCTATTGAAGATAGAAGATATATAAAACAAACCTAATTAAATATTTTCTTCCTACCCGCAACACTGGCCACAAACATTCCACAAACACCATGCAAACACTTTTCACTCACAGAGAAGATTTGAAATCAGAACAAGGTCTATTTTTTAAACAAACACTAAAAAAGTATTTTATCGATGTTTCATTCGTATTCGGAATCGATTTAAAAGCGCGAAAATTTGATACGCGCGTTCACGGGGGAGTGACCTACAGAACTGACTGATATGAACGAATGGACGATGCGCCCGCGCAACGGCGGCGCAGTGAGCATTCGGAAACTTGTAGAGTGCTTGAGGGGTTTGATATTTTTGCGGACTACCATTAATAAAGCCTTGTTTTGTTAAATAAGCTAGATATTGTATAAAACAATAAAAAAAGAATACAATGCAGAAAAATATTATTTACTAGCTTCCGCGCGCAACTTTCGGTATAAAAATATTATTTTAATCCAGGCTATCCATCTGTGTGCTAAATTTCATCCAAATCCGTTCAGCCGTTTTTGCGTGAACAAACATTCAATATCTAATAAAATTCAAACATCTTAACTTACACATTTATAAGTAGGAAATGCACCACAAATAGAGGGAGGACTGAAGTCAAGTTTAGATCCCATTCATGACACTTGCTGACCGTACCATCCAATCCTCGTCAGCCAGTTCTCCCATCCTCCAACATACTATGCTTTTGATTGTAAATAAGCAAAATATGGGATAATCAACATTTTCAGCTTTTTTTTAATAGTCAAGTCAATAGTCAAAATTTCTTTATTCAAATAAACTTAATAATTAAGCACTTTTGAATCGTCTATATTTTCAATGATACTTACAGTATTTTAATGATACTTACAGTATTTTATCAATGAGATTTTTAGCTAAGAGGAATCTCTATTATTTTCCACAATTAATATATTCTGGGTATAAAGTATGAACTCATATTCGATTGCCTAAATAATAATAATATTATATTATTATGTGCCTAAATTAAGATGTTTGATATTAATTGTAAACATTACACTGCATCTATAAAAAAAGTATCAAGATCACTAGACCGCATAACAAACGCACGCGTCGATTCATAACATAGAAAACCGCGGATAAGTATCAAGCATTCGATAATAAGGCCCAAGACACACTTCGCTAGAGATCGTCTTCAATAATGGCACGTGTGTTCCATTCCAACAAAATTCTGGGAAAATTCAAAAAGCCGGCAAAAATATCAATATTTTATCGTTATTTTTTTTTGTGAAAATTACTTAGTTTTCGTAGGTTTGTGATGTTATGCACTGCCTTATTGTAGACAATGTTTACATTATAATTAACTCTCAAAGTCTCAATGTGTACAGTGTAAAAGTGCTAACAGCAAATGGCACGTATTATGTGTCACGTGTATTATTGACTTGACATTGGTAAGAAACACTTTCTGCGATATTGTCTTAAAGAAAGGTATCTTGTCTCCAGTGCTCTTTACCAAGTTGGATGCTTTGCTACTGCAATTTATGGATGAAAAAAAAAAATTATTAGGGTCATCAAAATAGATTGAATTTACGTATTTTTATTAACAATTTATAAATTATTACCCGTTACTAAATTAATTTAAATAAGAGCTCAAAATAAACCTTCAAGCGTATTAAATTCATGTCACGATTAATACTCACTTTATACACTTAAAAAAATACGGTCAAGAGCGAGTCGGACTCGCGCACCGAGGGTTCCGTACCATTATTCTGAAAAAGTTTACTGTTTATAGACATCGTTTTATTTTTCATATAATCTTTACATAAACTTCTATCACATAAAATATTTTTAGATTTTCCTCTATGCAAACTTCAGAGATAAGGGGGGAACGGTATTTTTTTACATTTTTCATCAAAAGTCGAAAACTATGCGGCCTAAAAAAATTATTGAGAATGTGCAAGGCCCATATGCGCTTGTAGCCTCACTTCGAATTTTTTTCAGTCCCTGTTGCAAAAAATATATACATATTTTAATATCTCTGTTATTTCCAAAATAGTTGGGCAAACGTCACCTATAACTTCCAAATTTTAAGTTGATAGCATTAGTAGTTTTCGAGATATCCAGCTATGACAGACAGACAGACTGAGAGGGTTTCTTTTTACCATTTTGGTACGGAACCCTAAAAAAGTAAAATCACGGAGAAATAAAATCAAGTAGCGCTATAACTATGCTCTCATTTAACGTGTGTCGTGGAGGTGTTTCGAAGAAGCAATCAGAGGATTAAGCTTGAGAACCGACCTCAAAACCTCAAGACTGGTCTACACCGATGGTCGCCAGTTACTTTAGATTAGTGACCACTAAGCGGATATTAATGAAGAGAGTGTTACATTTTTTTTAAGTTAATGTGAACTTTACAGTTGTAAAGCTATGTATGACAATATGTAGTCACCAAATGTGGCCTAATTTTTGCGAACTAACGTCATTTAGGCCCATGTCTACAGATTCCTGATTCAGATACAGATTCTCATGCCTACAGATTCCCTATCAAAATTATTAAGATCCAATTTGACTAAAATTATTTGTACTCGTATGTGACTCGGTAGCTCAGCGGTCAGAGCATTGGACTGGATATCCAAATCGCGGTTTCGATTCCCGACCGAGAACATGATCTGGTGCGAGTCGTGTTTTTTGTAGTATATTATTTAGTATTATATAAAAGGAGCTGTGAATGCTAAAATCTCAAAATAAAAAAAGTTTTTTTTACGTTAATCTAGCAAATTCTTACGTAATAAATATTTTTTATTAATGTTAATGTAAATCCATATATTTAATTATCATTGCACATAAAAATATACTGCATTTTATGACGGATAGAATTAAATTGCCAACATCAATCGTCTCATGCGCATGCGCATGTGCATTTTGGATAAATTATGTATTCAGCAAGGTTTTACTAATGTCGATGGTGCCACTTAGCCTAACATTGCTTTCACCAACGGTTTCTGACTTATTGTATCGATGCTTAGGTACTAGGCTCATATTTTGGGTTACAATACGTTTTTTTCCATCCACAAGGAATATAATAAATAAAAATAATAAATAATCTAATGTTAGCCAACATTAGATTATTTATTATTTTTATTTAACAAACAAAGTTTACAAAAACATTATACATAGTCCCACAAAACCAACTAGTCGGTTTGACTGACGGATCATCAGTCTCATTTGGCTTAAATACATATGTATAGATATTAAATTATATGCTTATATTATTAATAAATAGTACCGACATAAAAAAAACTTCTTAATTTTCATGCTACATTTCAAATCGGTCGTATCGGATTAGATTGAAATAGAGTTCCAATCCTTTTTTAACCACTACGGGTTAGTGCTTGGCCTTCATCTCACCTGATCTTAAGTGACGATAAGGCCGAAGGTGGAAGCGCACAACACCCGGAATCCTCACCACTAAGGAACTGGCTATCTTACCTCTAACTGCCGGAACACAACAATTTTTAAATTGCTGTTATGGCGTCAGACTTAGGTAAGATGGTAGCTAGTCAGGCGGACTTGAAGTAAGCCCTACCACCAACCAAACTGAGTAAAATGTACCCCGCTACTGGGAATCGAACTCGGGACCCCTGCGTCTTACACGGGTGGGCGAACCACTAGACCACAGAGGCGTTTAATAATCCTTCTTATGACAATAGCTTGCATCAGCTATAGGAAACGATATTACACAAAGAAAGGTAGGATATTGAGCAACAATAGGTATGTACACAGCAAAATTGAATTGTATTTCACGTGTGAAGTTGATTGGCGTAATGACACTTTCTCTTAACAATTTGCAATACTTTACTAGGCATGTACTGTCTTAAAAGAACAAAAAAACTTTTTTAGTTTTGCAGATTGGAGCTGTTTTTGCTATTATGTGTACAATCATAAAATCGTTAATAAATATCGTTACTTATTTCTGTTAAAGCTGATAAGTTTCTTGCGCCTGTTCTTCTTGTCAGTGAAAAAAGTTTGGAACCGGTGGTAGAAAAATATAGACGATTCAAAAGCGCTTGATTACTAAGTTTATTTGAATAAAGCAATTTTTTACTTTAGTTTTACTTTAAAATCTGGAAAACATATTAAATACAAAATGTCTAGGAATTATTATAAAAAAGGGAAATAAAATTTCAATGATCCGAAAACTTTAAATAGGTAGTTATCATGAACACTCCATAACTAAATCTCTGTAACCTCCTAAAATAAAAAATCCGGTCAAGAGCGAGTCGAACTCGCGCACCGAGGGTTCCATACCATCATATATAAATACACTGCGGAATATTGCAGTTTTATGTCACCGCCATCTCTTGACCGATAGTGGAACTAATGTAATTTTGTTGATGATAAAAAATAATATTTTTATTTCATTCTTGTTTGCAAAATAGTTGGGCAAACGTTATCTAAAACAAGTTGATAGCATTAGGAGTTCTTGAGATATGAGCTGTGACAGACGGACAGACTTGAGTCGCACCATAAGGGTACGGAACTGTAAAATGATCATCAGATATTACAAAAGCCTAAGTCAGCCTCCTAGTCCAATCTGTATTCCAAAATACACCCACAGTGGTCTGGTGCGTGAAAAGGTACCACACATAGATCTCTTTATTGCACTCTTTATTGCTTACACATTACAGGAAAACGGCGACGGAGGGAAAAATACAAATAAACAAAGACTTCTATGTATATACTACACTAGACAGGCTGTACTGTACAGTACCGAAAAATTGCTCATGAAGTTACGATGCATGCACCGCAACTCCTTTAGTCTATTGCGAGCGACCGGAAACAGTTGATGCGCCGCGAAGGTTGGTTGTGACACAATTTTAGTTTTGAACAGCTCGTCCATGTAATTTAAGTCATTGCAAATAAAACATTAAAACTACAATGGACATAGGCGGTCTTATTGCTGAGCTTAATTGAGTTTTTTTCACAAAAATATTATTTTTCTGTAGTCCGGTTGATCGGACATCTAAACTGTACCGCGGGCAAAAAGCGTATAATTTTAGTGTAGTATTGATTATGTTCATAACATAATGATCTGTCATTATTTTTCTATGAGTATCGTGACAAATGACCATTATAAAAAATATGCTTGTGCACTGTAATTAATATGCTATAATTATTACAGTATGCGGACATGTTATCCGTACTATATTCAAAGAGAAAGCTTCTTATAGTTTAAAACTTAATTTATAGGTATATTAATGTCTAAGATTGCTGACAAGTCGTTAATGCTAGTATTCTGTGACATATCATTTGCATAGTTTAAACGAAAAACCAGTATGATAAATGCAGGTTTTGTAGAATTAAAATCAACCCCATTAAGGCCTTTTTATTCAGGGTTGAAAACTTTAGGTAAACTATTAGACTTACCATTTTGTTACTCTATTCTACGCCTGCAATGTAATGATCTCTATTAATTGTTCGCAATTTATTTATTATGAATTAAATTATGTTATAAGTTTACGATAAATAATATATTAGAAAAAATACTAGAAAAAGTCGACTCACCCGTACGTAGCACCAATTATGCTACTGAGTCGCTTTGGTCAGTGCATTGGGCCGGAATCCCAAGGGTGCGGGTTCGAGTCTCGTCTGAGATGCTACGGGTAAGTAAATTTTTTCTAGTATATTATTTATCTTATTAAAAAATAACATTGTGAATGAGAAAAATCTCAATGTAATAATTATAAGTTTAACTTATTTTTTTTTTACCAAGCTTTTATTTAATAACGTGACAATTTGTCATGATATTATGGTTAACGTTGCGATGTCGCTATGAGTAGTTTGTTCTATTTTCAAATAGGTTTACGCAATGGATATAAAATTGTCATGACAGGTGACAAATTGTCACGTTTGTTTAATACTACCCAGTACTATTATAATCTGTCCAAATACATTATGGTTCTACAGGTTTCATGGGGAAGTGGCGTCTTTTCTAATGAGAGGTCAAGCTTCAAATTAAACACAGGTTATATTGTAATAGGGACCAAAATTGTAAGTTTCAAACTAAAGTCCAATAGGGCTAGTTAGGTTATAAATCTCCACTGATACTGTCCATATTTACTGTCGACTATGCGGTCGTGGTTAACGGTCGTGCGACGAGTAGTTAACTAGTTAGTGCAGCCAGGTAATTCACGGAATGCTAAAGGTAGGTTAGTTGAACCATTGCGGGAAGGTAGCCTACATAGTGACACCTTGTTATTTTTTTCTACAGGCTTAAAAATTGACCCAAACCTGGTAAGTGCTTGGCCTTCATCTCACCTGATAAGTGACGATAGGCTAAAGGTGGAAGCGCTACAGCCAGAACCCTCAACCATTGAGGAACTATCTGTCTTACTAACTGCCGAAACACTACAATACTACCACTAGATTCGCTGGCTACCACAAAGGAAATAATCACTTGAACGCTAAATTGTTTGACAACAAGCGTCAGGCGTCAGCAGACCACAGACCATAACATGAAAGAATACCAATTTTATAGAACAAAAAACCAAGTTTATTGGAATTGCTCGAAAGCCAGCGTATTTTTCTTTGAAATAAACTACGGACGCTTTGCTTGCTTCACAATATGGGTTTTAGCATAAGTATATTGTTTTATTCAGTTTGAATTTGCATTTTTTGACACCTTTTTAGGAAGCAAAGTGATCCAAATTAGTGTGCAAACAACACGCTTGTAATAATAGAGTTTTCTTTTAATCACTAGCGAGTGCTTTAGTTCCCTCATGAGCGCAACGTCTAAAACGTAAAATGCCTTAGAAGCAAAATTTCTAAAGCATATAATGCCTGTGGCCCTACCATGACTTAATGCAAACGGTTTACGTTACCGTAAACTATCGTTTTCTCTCTTTCACTCGCATTGACTGTGAGCAGTATATCCGATAGTTTACGGTAGCGTAAACAGTTTGCAAACTCATGGTAGGGCCACGAATTAAACCTATTATTAGAATTGCTGCTGTCGTGCACGATACTGTGACGTCACATGATAGATTTTCGCCATGACATCTTAACTTCCATTTGCGGAATGGAAATGGGAAGCGAAGCGACGTGAGGCGGCTGCCGATAATCCTGTTAAGGAGAGACTGACGTTCGCTTCAATAATTTGGTTGACTGTTTCAAAGCAATAGGTAAACTATTTATGCCCGATTACACACGACGGCACCTGAGACTATACATGTTGACCTTGAGACCGCCTTTATGCTTTACGTAATAAAAGCTGTTTTTGCAGTTTAACTGTATAACTTGACGTGCTGTCGTGTTTACTTATAGGCGGTTTATCGAAGGTTTAACTTTATCAGAGGTCCACATTATCTGGTGTAAAGTTAATTTTAAAACCAGATAATGTGGACCCCTCCGATTAAGTTTGTTGTTGTGTGTTCTATCGGGTCACTAGACGCACACTATAGGAGCGGTAAATAATGGTCCGACAACCGATTAATAGAACGTTTCTTTATTGACTGACTCACATACAAAGATTAAAATAGATTACTAATACGGATTGCTACATAAAAACATATTGCATATATGAAGGTGTAATATGAACTCCCACAGTACTTCCCCCTTTACAAAAATCAAAATCACAAAAAAGACAATTTAGGTACCTTTTTTACAAAATGACATATAAATAGAATGATATAAAATTATTATTGCTTCTTAACGTGATTATTATGATTTGATTACATTCAAGTAGGTATTTTAAAACAGTTATTATGTTTTAGAAAAAAAATATAGGTACCTAGTTACAGATTATAAATAACAAAAGTGTTGTAAATTTTAAGACAATAAAAATGTAAGCAGATTAATATTGCATAATTTTGTTATCTATTAATTTGCAAGATCTTAAAACTAAAATTAAAAATCTTTACAATAAACGAGTAAAAAAAATGTATATGTTAAACAATTGTATAGTTATTATTATTTAAAACTGTAGATAATAAAAAATATTTAGAATATAGAACTTACCAAAAATAACATTTCTTATTGCACTAAAGGATACAGTTCTTATCAGTAAATAGTAGGGGATACATTGCTTATTGGCACTAAATAGGTAACATAATTAGTCTTTTTTTTTTTTTTTTTTTTTTTTTTTTTTTTATTCACTCACTGTTTCACTATTCAGAAAATAACCATAGCACAGCATAGAATTGATATGCTAAATTTTTCACATAATCACTTGCGTATGAGTACCACAATTATTGGAAACAGGCTCCATTCGTGTTTGTGGCAGAGGACCTCCGACCATAGGCAATTCTATAAGTTGTCTCCTCATGTATCTTGCATAGTTTTTTTTGGTATGTTTCCAGAACATATATGCTAAAAATAATATAATGACTCCGGCAATGAACAATAAATAAATCTCAAGTCTCTCTCTTTCCGAAGTTATATCAGCTGTGGGAACTGCGGCGGCACTATTTCCAGCACCATTTTGTGCAATAATCACCTTCTCTTCTGTGATTTTGCTTTGCGATTTTCCCATTTTTTATCTTGTAAACTAAAGTACCGATTATTATTATGACACGTTATGACACTGTGAAGCGAACCAAAGGTTTAATTATTCGTCCCGATCTAGTAACTTTCGGAGCATTGTTTACATTAGTATCTTCCTTATAGGGCTCAGCAGGCGTCACTGGCGACGATGCCTTATTCGTCGTGCATTCGCCGCTATCAAGCATGTATGCCGGTTTAAGTCGATCTATACTAATGATCTTCACTGACTCGCCTTGCTGAATTTTAAAATATTTATCTGTACGATCAATTACCTTAAACGGCCCTGAGTAAGGTGGCGTTAAGGGTTTTGTAACTGAATCGCATCTTACGAAGACATAGTTGCAATCTTTTAGTTCGGGATGTACGAATATTTTATTTTGATGTAAACATCGTTTAGGCACAGCTGACAAGTTTGATATTTTTCTTCTTAAGTTCTGTAAAAAGTTATCGTTATCGGAGATTTCATGCGTTGTCGGCTGGAAGAAATCACCCGGTAGTCTTATAACTTCACCATAAACCATTTCGGCTGCACTTATCTGTGTATCACTCCTTAAACTCGTCCGTAATCCTAATAATACGGTTGATAATTCATTTACCCATTGATCTGTTTTTCCTCTGCACATCAAGGCTGTTTTGAGAGAACGGTGCCATCGTTCTACGAGTCCGTTAGCTTGAGGGTGGTATGCTGTTGTTCTAATTTTTGAAATTCCCAATTTTCTTGCTAAGTGATGAAATAAATTGGATTCAAATTGCCGTCCTTGGTCCGTTGTAAGGCGTAAGGGACAGCCGAATCTTGTAATCCAACCACTAAAAATAATGTCGGCTACTGTTTCAGATGTTATGTCTTTTACCGGATATGCTTCCGGCCAGCCTGTGGCTCGGTCTACCATAGTTACTATGTACCGGTAAGCTAACACGCGAAATTCCATTGGCAAATATGGTCGAGCTGTTGCTTTCGAGACTTCGCAGTAAACTGGTATGATGCAATTAGGTACTAAGATTTGTTTAAAGGTTAATGATTTAGATTGCATCAGTTCATTAAGTTCATTGTCTTTTTCTTGGGCTTTCGCTAATTTTTCATAGTCGATGGGCGATGGTATATCGATGGACTCAACTCTAGATAGTGTGTCCGCTACGACGTTATCTTTTCCGCTTATGTGCGATATCGATGTGCAAAATTGCATGATGAAATCTAAATGTCGTATGCGCCTAGGTGTATCATTTTTTCCGACCGTATTCTTCATTAATGCATGAACTAAAGGTTTGTGGTCTGTATAAATGGTGAGCGGTCTTCCTTCTAATAAATACCTAAAATGTTTTATTGCCATGTAAATTGCCAACAGCTCGCGGTCGTAGGTACTATAACGTTTTTGAGCATCACTTAACTTCTTTGAAAAGAATCCTAGAGGTTTCCAGGTATTATTTTCTTTTTGCTGTAATACAGCTCCCGCGCAAGTATTCGAACAATCTGTCATAAGGCATAAAGTAGCGTCAGCAGATGGAAAGGACAAAGTAACCGCATTTTGTAGGCTTAGTTTACTTTGTTCAAAAGCTTCATTACTTTCATTAGTCCATGGAATTAAACTTTTATCATTCTTTTTTGAGTTATGTAAAAATGCATTTAATTTTTGATGAATTTCGGACACGTGTGGAAGATGGTTTTTGTAGAAATTGATCATTCCAAGAAATCTGCGCAGTTCATTTACAGTTTTTGGTTTTGGAAATTCAGAAATAGCTTTAATCTGTTCTGGCAATGGTTTCAATCCTTCTTTTGTTACATGATATCCTAAAAAGTTTAGTTCAGTTTTTCCGAAATCAGATTTCGCTAAATTTATTGTAATTCCGTATTCATCCAAACGTTGAAAAACCTGTCTAAGGTGCTGCCGATGCAATTCTTCAGATGACGACGCTATCATGACGTCATCAACATATATGTATATAAAATCTAAATCGCGCAATACGACGTCATTAAGAAAACGCTGAAAGGTTTGTGCAGCGTTTCGCAATCCAAAACTCATTCTTACAAATTCATAAAGGCCAAAAGGTGTTGTGATTGCCGTTTTCTCGATGTCCTGTTCAGCTATAGGTACATTAAAATAGGCTCTTTGTAGGTCAATTCTAGAAAATATCGATTTACCTGATAATAAATAAGTGCAGTCTTGAATCCGTGGTAGGGGATACCGATCAGGTTTTGTAATTGCATTAAGCTGACGGTAATCTCCGCACGGGCGAATGTCACCATTCTTTTTACTCACCACATGAAGAGGACTTGCCCAATTGCTCTTGGAGGGTCTGCAAATACCCATTTCCTGCATGCGTTGAAATTCAGTTTTGACCTTCTTGTATTTGTCCGGTGGTAGGGGTCTCGGTCGCGCAAAGACAGGAGCACCCGTAGTTTCGATATAATGTACTACAGAATGACTAGGTGTGTCCTTGAAACACATAGGCTTCGTTATACATGGAAATTCTAATAAAATATCACTATATTTACTATTATAATCTAGAGTTCTCACAGATAAATGTTCACTATTCGTTATCGATGCAACCGAGCACAAATTAGTAACTGAGTCTATTATTTTCTTTCGATGCACATCCACTAGTAACTTATGATAACTTAAAAAATCCGCGCCGAGAATCGGTTGTTTTACGTCTGCCAATACAAAAGACCAACGGTAGGGGCGACGAAGGCTAAAGTTCAAGTCGAGCGTTTTCTCACCGTAGGTACTAATTTCGGTCCCATTTGCCGCATAAAGTTTGTAGTCACTACACTTAGTATATAATTGCTTATTTTTCACTGGTATAACCGATATATTGGCACCTGTGTCCACTAAAAATTTTAACCCACTATTAATGTCAGTAACACATAGGCGGTGATAAGGCGTGATGGTGCAAATCTCCGCCTCCGATTGCACCGTATCTAGTTTTCCTTCCGTTCGTTTTTCTTCCACGCACAAGGATCAACACATTTATTAGCCCTTTGTCGAAACTTATGATGATAATAACAGAGCCAGTCGGGGCTTTCGGGTGTGCGCCGGCTCAGGTTACGTCCACGAGAGGCTGAGCGGGATCGCGCCCGATAACGATTATAATTATTCCGATACGGTTGACGGCCACGTTCCATATCTCTTATTTTTAGGCTAAGTTTCGCTATTTCAGCCAAAATAAATGTGGTGTCATTGCTGGAGCTAGTCGAGGGGTGAACCTCTGCTACTTGTAGGGGTCGCGACGTCTCTATGATCTTATCAGCAATGGCTGCAAGGTTTTCTAAATCTAGTGCTTCGCTAACTGCCAATACAGCTCGAACAGAGGGTGGAAGATGACCTTGCCATAACAAACGTAGTGTTTCGTCCGGGATCTTTTCTCGAGCCAAATCTCGCATGCGGCGCAAAAGCTGTGAAGGCTTTTGATCGCCAAGTTCCATCTCTCCTAGTAACTTTTGAAACTGTCTAATTTCGGACTCTTCGTAGACCTTTAATAAGCGCTCCTTAAGTGCGTTGTACTTTTTTGTTTCCGGCGGCTTTAACAATATATCGCTAACCTGCTGTATCACTTCTTTGCCCAATTTCGACACTACCAAATTGTACTTGCTGTCGTCACTCAATTTTTGTGGTCCCAGAACGGCTTCGCATTGTATGAACCAAAGACGTGGCTGGTCACACCAGAAATCCGGGACGCGTGATGAAACGGTGACGCCAGCCAGCTCTGAAGGTTGAGCTGGACCCGATTTATTGTCTGCAGAAGCCACGGTTTGCTGTTGCGTATTCATATTGAATCACGTCGGGGTCACCAGTGTTGTTGTGTGTTCTATCGGGTCACTAGACGCACACTATAGGAGCGGTAAATAATGGTCCGACAACCGATTAATAGAACGTTTCTTTATTGACTGACTCACATACAAAGATTAAAATAGATTACTAATACGGATTGCTACATAAAAACATATTGCATATATGAAGGTGTAATATGAACTCCCACAAGTTAAACCTCCGATAAAGAACCTCAGAAACTGGGAGTCAGTCGTTTTTGATGCAAGGATTTGAATATTTCTACACAAATACAATATTACAATACAGAAGACATTTCAAACTCATGATTAGCAAGGTAGCAGTGTATTTTAAGTAAAAATAAATTGTTAAAGAAATACTTGTTTGTAGTGAATTTAGGCTTCGTGATTATGTCATATGATGTTAAATTATATATTAATTATAACGGTATCTTTTGCATTTTTACAATAAAGCAACCAACTTAGAAAGCCAACTTTTAGGAAGACTATAAGAAAGATCTTCCTACTCCGGGCCGGTGTTTTGGTATCGCTTCGTTATCAAGATGTTGTTTCCCATAAAATTGTCTACTATTCCATACTGTATTGGAACAACCTATATACCATATCTGTACCTACTACTTAAGAAAACGCCGATAAATCTTCAGAGGACATTAAGAAAAAGCCTCAGCGTTTTCTAACTATAGAGATGTCTTAACATTCAAAATAATCTGGGTGGATTCGAATCATCTTTCATGATAAACAAGTGAAGTTAGAATTTGTGACAATCACTAAACTGTTATGTATGTTTTTTAAAGCAAATTAGCACCAACGTCAGGCTTTTTACTTAAACTACTTCACAAAATGATGACCAAAAAGCCGTTTTATACAGGTATATGCGTATTTGATCGAATAGCGGTAAGATCCGCGGGTATCGTGCAGATGGAAACGTGTGAAATTGAACCGAGATGCGTGATGCTGGGTCGTAACAGCGGGATGGTCGAGTAACGGTCTTCAAGTCACATTTGAGGCTCACGTTGATGGAGTTTCTGTTCACAACCTCATTGATGATCGAAATTATGAAACACTATTTCCTACATGACATAAACGTGTTTTAAATTTTGAGATGTTAGCATTCACAATGCTATTTTTATATAATACTAAATAATATACTTGAAAAAATACGACTCGCACCAGATCTTGGACGAGTCAGCTACTTCTCGGTAGCTCAGCGGTCAGATCATTGGACCGGATATCCAAAGGTCGCGGATTCGATTCCCGTCCGAGAACATGATCTGGTGGGAGTCGTATTTTTTCTAGTATATTATTTAGTATTAAACGTGACTTGTTTGTTTGCTTAGCACTTGACACTGCAGCAAGCAATACCTGTCCCCTAATTATGTAACTTAGTTGCAATCTCTGACAGAAATCGCAGTTAAATCGCTGTTTTAGTAAGAACCAATATGACAACTATATTACTTAAAGCAGCAATGTAGCTGCGGTTTCAATCGATTTCAATCGAGAATTGTTAGCAACAGAGTTACATAATCAGGGGCGGTTCTCTAGCCCGACACATAATCTTATAAATGCTTTGCCTCACTTCTGAAAAAAAAATATGTAGGTACTTACGTGGCGATAGTTTTTTTTAAATAAAATAGTAAAATACTGTTATGTAGTGGTTATGGCTGATCTGCGATACCGTTTTTTGACTTAGTTATTTTAATGTATTCATAGATTCAAATGGAAAACTAAAGACCATTTTAGAATACAAATAACTGAAATTCCATACACAAAACATACTACAGCAACGACGCGTATAACTTGAACTAAAAACCATTAGCACATGTTTAGCATATACGCCATATTAGTCTAACACCAATAATTCACACCATAATAGGAGCATTCACCAAATCACCAGCTAATCCCTTAAAGAGGCATTGATGCACCTGAACTTAAGCAAAATTAGGTTTTGTAGACTATGTACGAAAGTTGAAATTCGTGTGTAGTATTATGAATGGGAATTTCTGGATAAAGGATGTATGCGTCCATTATGCAGCTGGTATTTGCACCGATGACTCATTATTGAAGAGTCTTGATGATGAGCGATAGGTGTTTAAACTTAAATTGAGTAGGTAGGTAGGTACTTATCATCCAAAGCTAGTAAATTAAAAAGATTTCTATTGTGGGTTACTCGTTTACTCATGTTATCGAACCGAGGTGTTTTTGTCAGCGGTAAGAAAGTAAATATTTGGTGCATTGAAAAAACTATGATATTTCATTAATTTGTGATCGTGTTTAGGGTTCCGTTAACCAAAGGGTGAAACGGGAACCTTATTACTAAGACTGCTTTCCGTCTGTCTGTCTGTCCGTTTGCCACCAGGCTGTATCTCATGAACCGTGATAGTTAGACAGCTGAAATTTTCACAGATGATGTATTTTTGTTTCCGCTATAACAACAAATACTAAAAAACAGAATAAAATATAAATATTTAAGGGGGCTTCCATACAACAAACGTGATTTTTTTGCTCTTTTTGCTCTATATTGATAACGGCAACAGGTAGACGCTTGAAATATTCACAGATAATTAAGTTATATATTTACTTTAAAAATAAATAGTTGAATTAAAATAAAACAAATATTTAAGGGGGGCTCCCATAAAACAAACGTGATTTTTACAGAACCCTTCGTGCGCGAGGGGCGAGTCCGACTCGCACTTGGCCGGATCTTTTTATTAATTTTGACCGTTTTCTAAATTGAATAAAACTTGCATTCTTTAGAAAAATATTTAATAATACTCTTACATCTTTTGTATCTAAATACAATATTTACAAACTTAAAATAAATTCAATTACAAAATAATGTCACATTATTATCTTTTGTCACTGTTACCAACGTAATTTAAATTTATAAAATCGTATTGGCAGTTTAAAAAGGCAGTGTTTCAGCTGATCTGAGTATTAAAATAATAAGAAAGCTTTACATTACTACTTACAAACTAACAAACACTACGACTAAAATAGTCCTAAAGATACACAATATCACTTACTTTACATCCATCTAATAAAATTTTGAATGATATATTTTTGATTTTGATATTTTCTGATTGAAATTAACAATTGAGCAAAATTGAGCCAGATCTGCCAACAAATAACTTTTACACTCTAAATGAAACAACACAGACATATAAAAGTCCCACATTTCAAAACATATTGTGTAACTTTAGGAGAAATTAATTAATATTCACTAAAATATAATTTAACAATAGATAATGTCTATCTTTTGTGTAGTAAGTTAAAGAAAATTTACATTTTATCACACGAATCCCGCCCGCTAGTCGAGATAAACCAAAGCCAATAAATAATCATTTTTAGGTATGTACCTATGAGGTTTCCCAATTCACTATTTTAGTAATTGGTGGAGAATTTATTTTATTAAGTACTTACTATTAGTTATATTTGTAAAACATCTAAAAATATAAATTCTGATGCATTCAAAACGTATGAAAAAATTAATGCGCAATTCTTTAACGTTCAAGTTTGCACAACATTGGGTGTGTTTTAATGAAAATGTCATAATATAATTGCATTTATAACTTATGCTTTCAGATCTATGTTAACGATCAGTAAAGAAAGGGATTTTTAAATATTTTGAACCTCATAGCAGTGTAAAATAATAATTTGTTTCGTTTAATTTATGAAACATAGAGCAAACATGGATAGGTAATTACTGATTCCTATTTGATAATATTCTTTATCTAAGTCTATCGTTTAGCCGCGGGTGCTTGAGTGTGGTGTTGACATCCTTCTACGTTTTCTGGCCAATCGCAAACGTTCTCATTGGGATTGAAGACGAGGTTTTGGGGACATGGCATGTGATGTTTCCTCTCTCCTTCGCACATGTAGTACATAGTGCAGTCAGCTCTGTCTTTGTGGTAGGAAATGTGACCATCTTCTTCTTCGCACGTAACTTCATTCGCTGTAAATTTAAAATCTTGTTAATCCGCTTCTTTATAAAAATCATTAATTGCATTCTTATTGAACATGATTTATTAAATTACACTTACGGTCTTTAGTTGTGTACTGTCCGTTAGGGTTAGATGATTCATAAGGGCCGTCGTATTCGAGCTTAACTCTGTAGCTAGATAGTTCTTGTTTCATTGCTGTAATCAGTGGGTATTTTCCAGTCCCGCAGGATCCTCGGAAGTCATCCATGTCAATTGACCAAACCATAATACCACCAAAGCCTTCTTCCTTCAACCAAGCCATCTGGAAAAAAAAAAGGTTTATTAATCCATTATTTTGGGTTTTCATAAAGTTTTCTTTTTAATAGTCATTGTTCCTGTTCCAAAATTAACATTGATAAGTAAACTATAATAAGGCTTGATGGACGACCTCCGTGGTCGAGTGGTTTGTACGCCGGTTCAGGTGTCGCCATCTCTGAGGTAGGAACCCAGGGGGGTTCGATTCCCTGCTGGTTTAATTTAGAAAACAAACTTTTCTATATTGGCTCAGGTCTGGGTGTTTGTAGTTCCACCGTTGGCTCCGGTTTCCATAACACAAGTGCTTTGGAATGAGAGCAATGTTTGTGATGTTGTCTTACATCTTGTGATGTTGTCTTATATCTTGTGATGTTGTTTTATACATACCTTAGTCTTTAGAGATCTCTCATCATCAAAGCCGACCCACTGGTCTTCCCTGTAGGCGAAAGGCACCATTTGTTCGTTGTCCCACACAAGGGTCGTGTTGTCCTCTCGAAGGAACTCGCAGATTTCATAGTAAGACATGAAACCAGCTTCGTTGGTGTAGCGACCTGCTTTGCCTGGTATGAATAATAAAAAAATAATATTTTATTACCTTCATATAAATCTTTAGGTAGCTATAGGTTACAAAAAAATAGAAAATAAAGAAGTGGATACCTTCATTATTACATACAAATTTTTTTTTATCCTCTACGGTTTACTACAGGTTAGTGATTGGCCTTCATCTCACCTGATGTTAAATGACGATAAGGCCGAAGGTGGAAGTGCACTACACCCGGAATCCTCAGCACCGAGGAACTGGCTATCTTACGCCGGAACTCAACAATTTTTAAATTGCTGTTATGGCGTCAAACTTAGGTAAGATGGTGGTAGCTAGCCAGGCGGACTTGAAGTAAGCCCTACCACCAACCAAACCGAGTAAAATGTACCCCACTCTGGGAATCGAACCCGGGACCCCTGTGTCTTAGACGGGTGGGCGAACCACTAGACCACAGAGGCAGTTAAAATTTAATACTGGATAAAATTCAAGTTTGTGGTTTGTTAATTTTTCGATGTAAAGAAGTTTAATTGAATGGACTTTAATATCTTTCTTCTTTTTATAGTCACTCAAAAACTTAAGAGAAGCTTTTATAGACACTTAATACTTCTAGGAATGAAGCTTAATTATAACTCAAACGAAATGAGTCCGTTTTTTGATTACTTTGAAGAGTATTGAGTAAAAACGAAATGACAATAAAAACCGAAAGGGCGGAAAATAATTGTGAATATGTTAACCTTGTATTTATTTTAGAACTTACCGCCACCAGAAGCTGGCGCTCCAATGTCGAATTGTGTTTCGTTAATCAAAGTGAACGATCTGCCGTATGTTGGCATACCGATCATCAGTTTTTCTTTAGGAGCACCCTGACGCACCCATTCGCGCGCCGAGTAGTCCTGTCAAAAACCAATTTCTGTTATTGACTTAATGGTATACAACGTGTTACAAAAATACCCCTAATGCTGAATATGGTACCTATACACGAAAAGGCATTAGGGGTACTTTTGTAACACCTTGTATAGGGACCATCAAACTGAACAACTTTTACTATAGGACCAACTCTCAAATCCCAAAAAAAAAAATCAGCTGTTTCATACATTTTGATATTTTTGATTATAATTTTTGTTTGAAACAGCAGATATTTTTTCGCTATTTCAGAGTTGGTCCTATAGTAAAAGTTGATCAGTTTGATGGTCCCTATATACCATATTCGGCATTAGGGGTATTTTTGTAACATAATAATATGTTAATCATACCTATAATAGAAAAAATAATACGACTTGCACCAGATCATAATCTCGGACGGGAATCGAACCCGCGACCTTTGGATGTCCGGTTCCATCCAAAGATCGCGGGTTCGATTCCCGTCCGAGAATTTGGTCTGGTGCGAGTCGTATTTTTTCTAGTATGTTCTTTAGTATTATCTGTATACCTTTTACATAGTACAACACAATAAGTGTTAAATCATCATATAGCATGAATATTTTTTTTGTCAAAAGACTGCTGCGCCCCTTTGTTCGTTTCAAGATTTATCAAAGTAAACGACTTGAAATAAATTTAATAGCAAAGTTATAATATCCCCAACTCAGAAAATGCATTTGTATGAACTTTAACAAAGAGAGAAACTTGTGAGCGGTATTTTGTATAATGTAGGTAGCTTTCATCGGCGTTGGAGCAGTGCCATTATTTGAAACGCTGAAGTTTGAAACATGTGAAACAAATCACTCGAAGGAGCTCGGTGGCGTAGTGGTTTAGCGCCTGGCCCTGCGATTGCAGAGGATGGGATGGGTGATAAGTGTTTAATTTTTTATTTTTATTTATTTTATTTATCATTTTTGGATAAACATTCAGTTAACAACAAATATAAACTAAAAGCTTTATTAGAATAAACTATATCGGGATTTCGGCGCAGTTGCATGCGCCATGGTCACGGAAGAACATCCGTGACCATGGCGCATGCAACTGCGCCGAAATATCGGAGTCTCAAAAATAAACAGGTACATGGTGTAAATCCCGATATAGTTTATTCTAATAACGTCAAAAACCATGGAAATTTAAAACATTAAACTAAAAGCTATTGACCAGCTACCACAATAATTATCTTGAGCTCCTCCGTGTTTCGGATGGCACGTTAAGCCGTTGGTCCCGGCTGCATTTGCAGTCGTTAATACCCACCAATTCTCATTGGGCCCGCGTGATGGGTTATGGCTCATCGTTCTTATCCATAAGGAAGGTCGTGTCTCAAAAGTGGGGACATTAAAAATGTCTGATGTCGAAACAAATCACTTACCACAGTCAGCTTTTTCTGGTAGCTGGTGGCGCTCTCTAGTGGGAAGAGGGGACTGTTATGTCCCACTTGCCTTTCCCATTGACCGTGGAAATCGTAAGTCATAACGTTGATGAAGTCCTGCAAGAAATATTTAATGTATTTTATTATTATCTTATTTTTGAATGACGGAAAAAAGAGGGAAGTTTGAATAAAAGAAGTACTAGTGATAAATACCTACTAGGTCTAGAGGTAGTAAAAATATGCGGTGTTATTGACACTGTTTAAATGTGATGCTGTCACTTTTTTGCCAATTTTGTTTGAAAGAGACAGCATCACATTTAAACACAGTTGTTTAAAAATCTTATATGTAATAGCACTGGTTTTGGCCTCTCTACTAGTATGTAAAATTCCAATGTTAAAATAGTCTAAACTTTTAAAAGAACGATGTAATTTTAACATTTGATAAGACGGAGACGAATTAAATCTTGTAACATTAGATTATTATTAACTAAATCTTCAAATACTGACCAAGTATTTCGATATCTCAGGCACGTCGTATCCAGCGGCGATGGCTTCGAAGGAGGCCGGTACAGCAGCGCTGAGGAGAAGCCGCGGTTGTCCGGAGGTCTTGGTCTCACCCTCAAAGGCCAGGCGGAGTTCCTTGAGTAAAGACACGAAAGCAGCGCGGTCATCAGCCCCTCTAAAAAAAATGATTTTTGATTTATAATATGCCGAACATAATGTTGATTGTGATTAAAAAGTCGTCCATTTAAAGCTTTCAGCACCACCACATGATCAGCACAATCTACAACTAGAAAGAGTGGACGGCGCGCTGTCCACACGCTGACCATTATTTTCACTTACAAATCAGCTATGCAACACACCCACAAGTTTCAGAAGCTGATTTACGAGGCGAGGTAGTGCTGGTCTGGTGCTGTGCTGAGGCAGTTAATGGCTTACGACCCTAATATTTTTCTGTAGAAGATTCAAAACTTATATTTGATGAACTTTATTTGAGTGTTGAGATTTTTTATATTCACAGTACCTATTTGATTGCAATTGACCCCTATGAGCCTATGATATTGTGTTCATCAGTAGCTCATATTCACCATAAGCACTGCTTATTTAGTTTTTTTAAAGTTACATTCCCAAGATTAATTGATATTTTCTGGCCACAAATAAACATTACCCTAAATCTAAATTGAAATTTTTCCCCTGTTCCCTCCATTAATCAAGTTTATTCTCGAGACGTAAATGAAGAAGCCTCACCTCGGGTATTCCCAGTCGACATCGAGGCCGTTGAACTGATAGTCCCGCAGGAACTCGATGGCTTCGTAAACGAACTGGTTCATTCTGAACACGTTGGACGTGAGCTCTTTGAAGGGAGTTGAGCCGAATGCCCATCCACCGATGGCAAGGAGAATCTGAAAAGGATTTTGTTTTGTGTTTATTATCTTTTCCCATTGTGATGAATACGTGCGAAGAGGCAAGTTATTGAATACAGCACATAACATAAATTGAATGTTTACAAAAAAAAATTGTCGGAAATCTTTGAATTACCTACTGATACAGGGATTTAAAGTGTTAAAGCTGACGCTTCACTATAGATTTCCTTTTATCAATTAATTATTGATCTAATACTGCCAATCATTATCTCTCTCTCTCGCTTGTCGTCTTTTTATGAAATACCAATTAACGTCAGTCTGATTTAATGGTGCATTTTTATTTTGATATAAATTTTAGAATTTAGATATTCCTTTAAAAAACACAATAAACTACAAAAAAAATATAACTTTGCATTTGAGTTTAAAATTAAGATGCCTTACCTTCAAGTTTGGGTTCTTCTCCCTAAGCGCAATAACCTTGTCGTACATATCAGCGTCCTTCTCATCACCTTCGGCGAGTTTGTGGTCCTTCAGGGTAGCGAAGGCGTAGATGACGTGTGTGCATAGCATGGGGTCCACGTTCTCGGGCGTGAAGCGGCCGGCGCTGGGTCGCTTAGAAGACCACGAAGTTAGGTAGCAGAGGACTTGAGGGTCCCGCTCTGGAAACGGGATTACGATAAATAAAGGGGAAGTGTGTATTGAGTATTGAACATGTATCTACAGTCGAATCATTGCGGCGTTTATGTATCACCGTCGCTAGATACTGTTGAATTCACACCCAATTCTAGATTTTCGCGTTTACTAACAATAAATTAACATTTGCAAGCATGATAAAATACGACAATGTTTTGTTCTTTAGGGCGTTTGTAATACCCGCGTATTTTATTTTAAGTGCCTGAACAAAACCGATAGGACAATAATTGTTTTTGGGCATTTAGCGATTCTGATGATAAATATAAAGTTTTTAAGCAACCTATAAATAAACAGATTCGAACAAGTAGAGTAGAACAACAAATACTGAGTAACAAACTCAGCACAAGTATAATCAATAACCAGTAAAATAGTGCTTAGGGCCTAAATAAATACAGACCAAGTAATAACTAATAGGATAAAACAATTTTTATAAACACAAACATTTGGGCCCAGCTGTGTTTGATTTATGATGTGAAGTGAAATATCAAACGAAAAGCAAATATAAATTATTATCTCTTTTTCCAAATGATTTGACCTTTTCTTTCAAATGTTTTTTTACTATCTATACGGAAATACGGAAATTCATTAATCAATCTATCAAAAACGTTCTAAGAACTCGTACATTGTAACAGAAGGCGAATTCAATATTAGGGGACATCAATCACGATAGAATCGTGAAAGTCACAGTGTGAGAAAAGATATTGCGCGTAATCTCGTCAAGTATTCATAACTCGCATAAATCCAGTCTCCAATAAAAAAAAGTTTCATTACTACCTCCGAGCTCTTAAGAAAACCTCGAGCGTACTCTTTAACATTGAAAACATGTTATTACCTAACCTACGCAGCTTGGCGAGGCGTAAAACTTGAAAGTGCCTACTTGTAAAGATTGTCGCGGGATGTCGCGTCATAAACTTGATGGCATTAAATCACGGACCCCATTTGGAGACACCCCCAAATTCGAAAGAGCTTTAACAGGCTTAGGTGTTCAAGAAAAGTGGGTTATAAGATGCAGCTCTGGTGTTTTTGGTCGGCCAAGAGTTGAACGTGAAAGCACTCGATGTTTCAAACTTTTAGCAACTATGTCGCGAATTGCCGACTTTCGTAAGCCATTCTTGGCAGCTGGGAACGACGGAGTGCTGAAAGTGACCCTTATGTTCGCTTTGAGATTTGTAGCTTTTAACGTCACGTGCACGTGCACTCGCGATCCGAAAGGATTGTCTGAAGAACGTGTGTGTCAATTCAATACGTTGGGGAGCAAAACAAATACGACTAATACAATACTGGAATTTATCTTCCATGGGATTTCTCTGAAATATTTTCTTGGCTAGTAGGTAATTTAATTATTGACGCTTTGAACTCAAATTGTTTTGAAATAATTAATGATTCGTAATGAAATCATAAAACATCAGAAAAATAAACTTAATTGCTTTCAGATGCTAATTTATTTTTACTTACCTACTTTAATTCAATTCGATATTATTTCTAATAAATAAAATGAAATATGATCACAACTACAAATTACAACAAATCAATTTAAATACAATACTAAATAATATACTAGAAAAAATAGGACTCGCACCAGATCATGTTCTCGGACGGGAAACGAACCCGCGACCTTTGGATATCCGGTCCAATGCTCTGACCGCTGAGCTACCGAGTCACTAGTGGGAACGTCGAATTTCTCCTAGTATATCAACTCTTACGCTGCAAGCCAGCGCCATCTCACCAATGTAGAAGGAATTAACTTCGACATTCAACTGAACATCTTTCCAGATATTTTTAAACAGTTGATTAAGATGAGAAAGCTATATAACTTTTTAAATTTTGAGATTTAAGCATTCACAATGCTATTTTTATACAATACTAAATAATATACTAGAAAAAATAGGACTCGCACCAGATCATGTTCCCGTCCGAGAACATGATCTGGTGCGAGTCCTATTTTTTCTAGTATATTATTTAGTATTGTATAAAAATAGCATTGTGAATGCTTAAATCTCAAAATTTAAAAAATCAATTTAAGATCAAGACCTATTTTTTTTTACTTTTTATGGACTTCATTAAGAAATTTATTTATCTAGTTACAATATTAAGTGAAATAACTAGGTAACAAATATTTATCTTAACTCTAATTAAAAAGGTTATCAATGGCTTTAAGCCAAACTTACAGTTCTGATCAAGAATAGCAGCAGCATTGTTGTAACTTATGAGGTTCCTGAACTCTCGTCAACACGCAAATTTTGAACGATTTTGAGTTTTGTTCCCGCTTATTCTACTGTAGAACTAATGAGACTTTATTCTCATTAGTTCTACGATTTAGTACTTCGTGGTATCACTAATGAAAAAAAAAGTCTCATTAGTTCAACAAAAGAACTGCCTAGTAGAACAACTGGGAAGAAAACTATTTTGATGGGCTGCGGCTTTTCTGTCACGTCCACCACCACCAAAACACAATATAAAAGGACTTCAACATCTTAGCCAAACTTACTGTTCTTATCAAGGACAGCAGCAGCATTGTTGTTCCTGATGATGAGGTTCTTATGAGGCTTCTTGACTTTCTTCAGTACATCGGAGAGGCTGATCTTGATGGGCTCTGGCTTCTCCGTAACCTCAATCACCACACTGGACGCCACCTCCGACCATTCTATGTCCTTAGCGTCTTTGCCACGGGATATGCCTCGGAGTTCCTCTCTGAAGACAGAAAAAGATAAAGATGTCTAACTTAATAAAAATAAATAAACCAGATCAAATTAAATCTAATAACAACTTTTACTATGGGACCAACTCTGAAATCGTGAGAAAAAATCAGCTGTTTCATACAAAAATTAATAACGAAAATATCAAAATGTATCAAACAGCTGTTTTTTTGCGATTTCAGTGTTGGTACTGTAGTAAACATTTTTAAGTTTGATGGTCTGAAGAAGCGGTTTTACCATTTTGGGTTCATTCATTAACGTGTTGTAGAATTTTTTTCAAGAGCCTTAAGAGTGGTAATCTTTACCTCATAGCACCAATGAGCGGGTACTTGACGTTGCCGCCGCAGACGCTGCCGCTGAAGTCGTCCATGTCGACGGTCCACACCATGGCGCCACCAAAGCCATTATCTTTAATCCACCTGTAGAAGAAACCAAGTTGTAGGATGAAAATAGCTATAAGAGGCTATTCCTAGTATTGAAAGAGCTTTCATATTATGACTAAATTACCGGTTGGTAAAGTAAAATGTCTTACTATGATTATATCATGGACGTGATACATAAGCACTCAACCTATGCCTGTTAGAGAAATTTAGATGCTTTAGAGACTAAAGCTACAAGGTCAACTCAATTCCTAAGCCCGGTAGCCTTTAATTTTTATTTCAATAAAGAGTTTAAATTCTCCGATTATCATACCTCATTTTATTTCTGATCGACTTCTCATCGTCGAACCCAATCCACTGGTCTCCATGGATGGCGTACGGCACTTTCATCTCATCATCCCACACGTATGCTCCGCCGTTACGCAGTATTTCACACACCTAAGAACAAACAAAAAGTAGGTACAATTAAAAAAAAAAAAAAAAAAACCCTACGTCATGCATGGCTACGCGAAGCGGCAAACAGCAACGTGGCGAGCGGATTCTCTCTTAATTGCCCATCAAAACGCTACCAAGCCTTTTACGACTTGAGTGGTCAACATGCTGAGAGGTCCCGGGTTCAATTCCCGGCCGGGCAAAAAATTTAAATGAAGAATTTTAATTTCTGGCGGGTCTGCGTGTTACTATGTATAATAGGTATATATTTAAAAAGTATATAAGTAGTACCTTGTGTAGCACCCATATTACAAGCTTTGCTTAGTTTGGGCCTAGATGGCGCTGTGTGAAATTGTCCAAGTATTTATTTTTTATTATTATATTATTTTTATTCAGGAAAAAATTTATTTATTTTATAGGTCATTAAAGTCTATGCAATCTTGCATGGTCTTTGTAATCGCCTCGTAGATTTTGCTTTTAGAAAATGCAAAAATAAATAAAATAAAATTTCAGTTAAAAATAAACTTTAAGTCGGTATGATCGTTTTAGTAAATTACTTCTGTATTTGCATAAACATAAAACACTTCTGCAAAATTGTTTTCATCTAGATTATTCTAGATGCAGACCTTTACAATTTTATTCTAAATGTAGCCAGTCTGTATTGTGAATGTAAATGTTTATGATCCATTTCATTTCGTATTTGAAAGCTCTTTCTCAATTATTTTCTTTATTTTAATAAATAAATAATAATATACACTTTTCAGACTTTCGCGCGTACAATTCATTAGAATTACGGATTACAGCGCCTATATTATTAATTCAAGTGTTGTTTTAGAATTATTTAGTTTGTATTTATTGGTATTTAGAATTCCCAAATACAAACTAAATAATTCTAAAACAACACTGTAATTAATAATATACGCGCTGTAATCCGTAAAAAGTGTTTTATTTCTATTGAAATAAATAATACTTTTATCCCAAGCTGGGTTAATTAAGAGAGCGAACTTTTCTATATTGGCTCAGGTCTGAGTGTTTGTAGTTCCACCGTAGTCTCTGATTTTCATAACACAAGTGCTTTAGCTACTTACATGTTTTTGGTGTTATCTAATAATTATGTATATTTATATTTAAATAATAAAAA
The DNA here is from genome assembly GCA_963556745.1 of Catoptria pinella. Lineage (NCBI taxonomy): Eukaryota > Metazoa > Arthropoda > Insecta > Lepidoptera > Crambidae > Catoptria > Catoptria pinella. Next base: position 12,353,333 of record OY750767.1, read on the forward strand.
TCCTTTATTTCTTGCAATTTAATTCATCAACGCCCGAGAGGCCCAATGCGGCGGGATATCAATGTCTATAGATCTATTGTGTCTCATTTTCCGGGCCTGAAATTATTTCGAATTGTTGAATGCAAAGTTATCATTTCTTTGATATTGGAACTAGTTTAAAAAAAAAGAAAAGTGTCAAATTATGATTCTGTTAAAATAGCTTTGATCCATATTTTAGCAGAATCCCATCGAATAAGCTAGCTTGTAACAGGTTTGGCTGTAACTTACACTTACATTTTTGACAATCACCAAAGTTACATCTCTGATCACATTTATGGGTATTGGACCACAAACAGACTTGAGATAATTAAAAAGCGTATCGAAGCCAGGACCTCAGGGTTGACGACAACATGAAAACCAAGCCACTAGATCATGGCGTTAGTCATGAGCGTATTATAGTCACTACATAGTCATTTCAATAAGATATGTGCCATCGAGTGCCAAAAAGTAACGATTCAAAAATCTACATTTATCAGAAAACAAGTTTTGGTAATAATATAAATGAGGCGTAAACCACAAATACCAACATAGTGCATACCTCATAATATGCGAGAAATCCAGACTCCTTTGTGTATTCCCCCGCCTTCCCGCCCGCGCTGGCCGGCGAGTTCACTTTGAAGTTGTTGGGGTTTGACAGTGTGAAGGTGCGCCCGTAAGTAGGCATGCCTGGAATAAAGGGATCACTTTATTAAACCCTTTCACTGAGAATACTATAGACTCGACACACGCGTACACATGTTAGGGTAAGGCCACACTATATGTGCCAAGATTAGCCTTGTCCAGAAAGGGCGAATTTGCCGCGAAATTACGCGCTATTTTGGTTACACTGCTGTTAATATTGCACACGTTGCTAACAGCGCTGGTCCTAAGCGAACATTGTTAACGAAACGCGTCTAATTCGCGCGTAGCTCTGGACAGAGTCTTAGGGATACGCTACGCGACTTGCGAGGTGATTAATGAGGACACCTAGGCCCGAATTTATAAACCGCTCTCAACGTAGAGAGTTGTACTGATAACATACTTGAGATGCTCTTCATATAGCAACAGCATCTCAGGTATGATCTTAAGATAGCTCTCAATGTTGAGAACGGTTATAAATACGGGTCCTAGACACGTCGCTTGCGTGAGTGATAGTTTGCAATGTGTTCGTTCACTAGGACCAGTCACTAAGCGAGTAGCTTGACTCGATAGTAAATGCGAGGCTCATCGAAGTGTGGCCTTAGCCTTAGGGATTGACATAGCAGTTTTACAATAAAATATCCGCATTGAGATATTATTAGGCCTAGAATGGATCAGTTACCTAACTATATCCAACTGTTGTTATTTCCTGTCATTTAAGTTATCTGGGCAACTTATCATTGTAAGCCGATTTCTTGCTGAGGATATAAGTTATTAGGGACAACCGATAACGCTGAGCAGTATAGACAACATACTACATTTGGGCCGATTATTACTGCAATCGGATCGCAGGGTTACCCAAGATATTAGATTGAGCTCAGAATAAGAGTACTTATTAATGAACACCTTGTCAAGTCTATTAGTATTCTTAGGCTGGCCCCAGACCTACCGGTTTCATTTTTTTGCTTTGATGTTCTTGTTGAACAAGGGCTACCGGCTCGAACTCCGGAAAGTTTGTCGGCCTTAAAGAAACAGATAAATCGAGCCCCAATCGGGCCAAAATGGTGAACCCTAACTTATGATGTCACGCGAACATCGATATCTTCTAAATAACTTCGACCAATAGTATAATACGAAACTTCTTACTTCGATTTATCTGTTTTAAGTTGAAGCCCGGCCGACTTTGCGTTAGCCGGTACGGCCCCCTGTTCTACTAGAACAGCAAAGCAAAGAAATGAAACCGGTAGGTCTGGGGCCAGCCTTAGTCTGAGGTTAACCCCTTGTTTACGCCGTACTTTTGCGGACAAGGTCAATCCATGTGTACCTTTGTGAGCGTCAATGTTTGAGAGCCCGTATCGTCACTCGTTAAAACACCTTTATTTGCTTTAGATGTAATAAGTACTACCTAAGACCTGATTTAACCAATAACTAAATCAGAAATGTTAATTTTAAGGCCCCTATATACCTCAAGTGGCGCCCTCATTTTAATTAAATTTATTGCTCGTTAAGTACATAATGTATCGAAAATTCACATGTACTGATTGAAACTAAGGTTCTATAGTTTATTTCCAAACAATAACCTCAGTAAAATTTTGTTCGTTGTAGTAGTAGTTCGCAAAAGTGCTAAAAGTGGTCACTTTTAGCACAATTTTCGATATATTATGTAGTTAGCGAGCAATAAATTAAATTAAGATGAGGATGTATGGATACATATCCATAAAGTCCATTTGTCAGGGGATATTAAAATGACTCATGATTCCAACTTACCAATTATAAGTTTTTCCTTAGGCGCGCCCAACTTAACCCATAAGTGTGCAGCGTGGTCCACTGACAGCAGCTTTCTCATTTATAGCTATTAACACTATCCAATACTTATCCACCTTATGTATCCATAAAGTCCATTTGTCTGGGGATATTCAAATGACTCATGATTCCAACTTACCAATTATGAGCTTTTCCTTAGGCGCGCCCAACTTAACCCATAAGTGTGCAGCGTGGTCTACTGACAGCTGCTTCCTCATTTATAGCTGTTAACACCATCCAATACTTATCCACCTTATGTATCCATACAACCTATTTGTCTGGGGATATTAAAATGACTCATGATTCCAACTTACCAATTATAAGTTTTTCCTTAGGCGCGCCCAACTTAACCCATAAGTGTGCAGCGTGGTCCACTGACAGCAGCTTTCTCATTTATAGCTATTAACACTATCCAATACTTATCCACCTTATGTATCCATAAAGTCCATTTGTCTGGGGATATTCAAATGACTCATGATTCCAACTTACCAATTATGAGCTTTTCCTTAGGCGCGCCCAACTTAACCCATAAGTGTGCAGCGTGGTCCACTGACAGCTGCTTCCTCATTTATAGCTGTTAACACCATCCAATACTTATCCACTTTATGTATCCATAAAGTCCATTTGTCTGGGGATATTAAATTGACTCATGATTCCAACTTACCAATTATGAGCTTTTCCTTAGGCGCGCCTAACTTAACCCATAAGTGTGCAGCGTGGTCCACTGACAGCTGCTTCCTCCACTCGGAGTCTGTCGACGGGGCGTACAGAGGAGCATTGTGGCCGGTCTCTCTCTCCCATTTGCCGTGGAAGTCGTACGCCATGAGGTTGATAAAGTCCAAGTAGCTAGAATATTAACAGAAGAGAAAAAAATAAAGAAAACATGAACGAATCATTTCAAGATTATTCTTTAAAGGAAGGGGACATACATAATTATGACTATGACAGGCAAATACTAATTTAATAAGCATGGTTCTACACACATGCCTAAAATAAAAAGTAGCTTGGAGTTGGCGAATTAGGAATTGGCGAAAAAGGAAGTTGGCGAATGTGGAAACAGGGCTTATTTCTTTACATAACGCAGATTTTCTTGAATTCATGGCAAAGTTGTTGTTTATAACATATTATACATACATGGGAACTGTACATTTTAATGCTTGCTTAAGGGCAAATAGTCACCCAAGGAAACTTGAGTGAAATATTTTTTGAAATATTACGGCCTTACCTTATATTTTAAAACACTGTTTAATTTAGTCACTGTTCAAATGTGATGCCGTCTCTTTCAAACAATATTGTCAAAAAAGTGACAGCATCACATTTAAACAGTGTCTAAGTTAAACACTTGTTGAACAGTGTTTTAAAATCCTTTGTGGTTAGGCCGAAAATCTTTATCTAGGTATTCATATTCTTAACGTAGATAATGTGAATTCGTCTGACGCTACTTAAGTATACAGTTTGATACTCCATATCAAGTCACATTTGGCGAAATTATACCTCTTATTGTGAGTGATCATAAAGCGCTCACACCCTTTACAAGTCGACTTCAATACAGTAACTTCTCTATAGCAAACTTTTGAAAGGAATAACTCGCCTGCAGCCATTTTGCTGACAACTTTACGCGAGGTAGGCATTATATGAATTGTCTAATACAAACAATTCTGCGGTTCAAAGCCTATAAATTGTTATTTGAAAACCTTTAAATTGAAGGTATTACAGTCCCATTTTGAATTATAACATGTTTTCGAGGGTGTTGGTATTAATTTTGCTTTTGTAGTATTGAATTTGAATGTGAGAGGATGTATGGCGAAGTGGGAACAATAACATGTGAATATTGATGAGAGAAAATTTCGCAATTTGTTTATGCTACAGTTTTTTTGGTTGTGTATTATTTATTTGGGTTAGTATTTAAATAAATTTAAATAGTGCTTTGAATTTTGTCGCACAAATATGTGTTCACTTTCTATTTAATCTTTTTTGCGTGTAAAGTCTAGTTAAAGACCGAAGAGCTTTGCCAAAAGTAAATACTTTTTTATTGATTGATGTAGTAATCTGTGACACTCCTTGATGAATGATTAAAAAAGATGTGGCAGTGCTTAATAAATAAATAAAAAAAAACGTCAGTTAACTTCCCAAAACTTAACTATCAGCTTTTAAATTAAAATTATTGTATTATATGATATTCAAACTTCGAACCTTGGATAAAAATTTTGTCTTGCTTGCTTTGACGTCACTAGTTGAATAATAAAACTTAGTCGCTTAACATTCGTCATATGTTTTAATATATTCGTTTAGTTACTTAGTTTTTAAACAGAAGGTCAACAGCTATTCCTTATTTAGGTAAATTTATAAGTCTATTAAGATAGAAACAGTTTGTTGGAGTTTAATCAAAGTAGACGTTTGAACCATATTTTGGTCGCATATTGTTTTGTATATTAATTTTGAAAAGGGCTATATCAATTATCGTTTTATGAGTATTCATCAATAAACCAAGGTAAATAACATTATAATTATTACCACGCTTTCATTTCTAAGAATGGTAATCTGTAGAGTAAAGAATCTGAATAAAGAATTAGTAAAGCTGAGAATCTGTCTGTATTGTTCGGAATCTGTTTAATTAAGAATCAGTAGAAATATGTTACTGTTAAGATGAGAATCTGTAGATATGAGAATCTGTAGATATGAGAATCTGTAGAATTGGGAATCTGTAGACATGAGAATCTGCAGAATTGGTAATCTGTAGACATGAGAATCTGTAATCTGTAGACATGAGAATCTGTAGAATTGGGAATCTGTAGACATGAGAATCTGTAGAACTGGGAATCTGTAGACATGATAATCTATAGAATTGGGAATCTGCATGTGTGTGCAGCAGCATGAAAGGTCTAGGCTCGGTGTCAGCAAAACACCGATTTTCAGCCGTCACCCAGATTAAAGTCTAAATGTAAAGTCAATTAAAAAAACAGTAGCCATTTGTTTTCAAACATAGCAAAAGTCTAAAGATATAAAGATTTACTGAAACCTTAACCTGACATAGCAGCGGCGACAAAACAAGTGTTTTGCTTTTCTGGTCAACTTAACATACCTCGCCACAGCAGGGACATCGTATCCGCTCTTGATGTTGTCAGGTCCGACCGGTACAGCAGCAGTCAGCAACAGGCGGGGCTTCTTCACTTCTTGCGCTTCTGCTTCGAAAGCTTCTCTCAATTCTGTCGAACAAGAGAATAACATAATTGAAAGCTAGTAATATATGTATTGATGACCTGAGTGGTGCAGTGGTAGAAAAGTACAACATCGACTCGACTATAACGTATGGAACAGCTGATTTTTTTTCGCGATTCCGTGGTTGGCCCCATAGTAAAAGTTGTTCATTCACGTGGCGTAAAATCCCCATTTCATTTTTAGATACTTAAAAATTAACGGTGTATAGCTACTCTAATAATAATCTGTCCAGTTACAATCATGACTGTACACATAATAGCTATTTCCGTTTGAAATACCATAAAATAGTTGAAATGTGTCTAATGTATGTGTTTATTGCCTGAAATAAAGATATTATTGTTATCTAAGTATACCTGGTACTAATATGTTCAGTACTATATTAATTAGGTGCCTATGTTTTGTGAGTAATGCGAGGTTCGAGGCTAGTCAGGAATTTATGAAAGGAGGCTCCGATGCTTCTACGTTTGTATAGCAAGGACAATTTGCCGTTTATCGAATTATTTATGTTTAAGTTTATGTTTCTTAATGTTATTCATGAATAATCATTTATTTAACTTGATAAATACTTAAATCATTATTTTGTGGCTGAATGACAAAAAGAAGAAGATAGAAGAATCTGAAGTACATGTTTGATATACGGGTATTGTTTGATTTTGATTGACAACCAATGCTGAAGAAAGTGTTATACTAATATGGTTCGCATCCTCGTCGCCACTAAAGAATATAGCTATATGAGAGGCGCCGGAATAAAACACGTTGTCGCGGTAATTCGTTTATTGCGAGACTGGCTATGACACATACATGTTCATTGAAGGTATGCCGATGTAAATAATTTCACAGATACCTTACAAGAGCTGGCGTTTCCATATGGATAAAAGACCCAAAAAAAAAAAAGAAAAAAAAGATACCCAATAAGAACAAAATATTATAGTGCCAGTGACTATAAAAAGTAAATAACATAATGGCATAATGTAACATATTGAGAGTATCTTCTAAGCAAACGGAATATTACAGAATGGTTAAACTTAATAAAACCATAATTAATGTTAATCGTTTTTCAAATATTCAATAATAGCAACAAATATGACACATGACATGAATAGTACTTAAAATTCACACAAGTAATTAAGTTTGTATATCCAAAATTTCGTAATTTTTTTGGATATAAATTAAAATTTAATCTTCAACGACCTCAAGCTTCCAATCCACTATCTCAAAATATCATCAGCGATAATTCATGGAATATAAATTAGAATTCATATAGCCACGAGTCACCCAGTAAATGACCAAGATTTTACACGGCTATCGCAGTCAACTTATTTAGTAAAAGGCATTTAAGATATAAATTATTGTTTCCTAATCCGTATCGCTTACGGAAATTTTGTAGCAACGAAAAAAACATTATTTTACTACATTTTACATACTAAATGTTTTATATAATACTAAATAATATACTAGAAAAAACACGACTCTCACCAGATCATGTTCTCGGACGGGAATCGAACCCGACCTTTGGATATCCGGTCCAATGCTCTGACCGTTGACCTACCGATTCCCGTCCGAGAACATGATCTGGTGTGAGTCGTATTTTTTCTAGTATATTATTTAGTATTATATAAAAATAGCATTGTGAATGCTAAAATCTCAAAATTTAAAAAACTAAATGTTTTGTCTTGATTTAATCAATAAAGATCCCATATGCTTTGTTGTGATTTATAAAATTGCGTTTTTTAGTTAAGCATATATTTAACTATATACAATGTGCCATAATCAGTCAATTATAGCTGAACTGGAAATTCGTACGCATTTTCGTAATTGAACCACTACAAAATAATTATATAATTTACTAAGAACAGATTAATATGATTAATGAAAGATATTCAATTAAATGTCGAGGTAATTACTTGTACATTGGTGAGATGGCGCTGACTTGCAGCGTAAGAGTTGATATACTAGAATAAATTCGATGTTCCTACTAGTGACTCGGTAGTTCAGCGGTCAGAGCATTGGACCGGATATCCAAAGGTCGCGGGTTCGATTCCCGTCCGAGAACATGATCTGATGCGAGTCGTATTTTTTCAAGTAAATATTTAGTATTATATAGAAATGAAAATGCTATAGTGCTTCAAATGAAAATGACGACCTTCGTGGTCGAATGGTTTGTACGCCGGTTTTCAAGGAGTCGCCATCTCTGAGGTCCCGGGTTCGATCCCTGCTGGGTTAATTTAGGAAACGATCTTTTCTATATTGCCACAGGTCTAGGTGTTTGTAGTTTCACTGTCTGTGATTTCCATAACACAAGTGGTTTAGCTACTTACTTTGGAATCGGAGCAATGTTTGTAATGCTGTCTAATATTTATTAAAAAAATACATACATACATACATATACTCACGCCTGTTTCCCATGGGGGTAGGCAGAGACTATGGATCGCCACCTGCTACAATCCTTGCACACTTTGCTTCATTTACATCCATCAACCTTTTCATACATGCCCGGCGGTTTTTCTTACTGCGTAACTGCGTACACCAGCCTTTTTTATTAAAACCTCTAATTGCTCCGCGTAGGTTTTTCTGGGACGCCCTTGCACATTCGTTCCCTCCATATTCGCAAAAAATATCTTCCAAATAAGTAGTTTCTTTACGAGATTCTTATAAATTTTAGATTGTAAACATTGTCAGGATAATCTTACTCAGAGAACAACCAAGTGAGGTTTTCCCTAAGGAACCGCTTTCTGCGAATTCTCTTTACTTTACGAACATAGCAAGGGTCCAACCACGCTAATTCTGAACGATAAAACCAAAACCACTCCGTTGTCCTATAAGTTATAATTACCTAAAAACCTTTTTTTATATATTTTTGACAACATCACACACATTGTTCCGATTCCAAAGTAAGTAGCTAAAGCACTTGTGTTATGGAAATCAGAGATAATGGTGGTAGCACAAACACCCAGACCTGAGCCAATACAGAAAAGATCGTTTTCCAAATTGACCCAGCCGGGGATCGAACCCGGGACCTCAGAGATGGCGACACCTTGAAAATTCGCGTGCGGACCACTCTACCACGGAGGTCGTCATTAAAATTTTAGCTAACTTTGGTTTTGCATTAGAATATTATTCAAAATTCAAAACTCATTTATTCAGTCTAGGCTGCACGAGCACTTGTGAAGCTACGCCATCGGCTCGCAAACCCTAAGCGGGAGACTTTGTAACGAGAAGAACCGGCAAAAAAATGCTTTTTTCTCCCTGTATATTTCATACTGAGTCATCAAAATATTTAAATTGCCCAAGATTGACATCCTAAGCTCCTAGGGCAAAGCTTTTAACAAGTTTAACAAAACTAAAGCGAGTATTTTTCTGCAAACGAAACTGAAACTGTAACGATTTTGGTTTTATCGTTGAAAATTAACGCGATTGGGACCCTGATCGCCTTAAACTTACATGATCTTTTCCTTTTAGTAAATTAAAAAGCAATGAAGTAAGCACTTGGCTATTAATCCTTATTATCAGATCTCATGAGAGTTTGCAGTAGCTATTAACTGAAAGAACACAGTCAGACCCTTTGAATAGCGTAGAAAATGAAATAGGTGAACAATGTACATAGTCACTATTTTTCTTTGTTCATCATTTTGTTTCATATTAATCAAACAAAAAGGTTTAAAGTTTCTAAGAAAAAAAATTTAAACAATGCATTAAAAAACAAGTTTAATTTATGTTTAAAGGCCTTAGTAAACAAGATAGTTTTAAAGATGGCGATTAGCCTTATATCTATGCCGCATCGCATTTTGGTAAGTCTATGTTCAATCACGGTTATTTAAAACACACGATTTAGCAATGGTAGCCATGCTGTTTAACATTTTGGCAACTTTTGGTATTAGACCGTAGTACCGAAAACAAGTATTCTAACTACTTCATTGATTCTATGTGTGGTTTTAGGTTTTAAATGAAGGTAACGATATAATTTCTTTGTAAATATCGTTACTCTGATTTCTGACAAAACTGATAAGTTTCTTGCGCTCATTCTTCTTGTCAGCTAAAAAAGTATCGAATGGGTGGTAGGAAAATATAGACCATTCAAAAGCACTTAATATCTAAGTTTATTTGAATAAAGAATATTTCTTTTCATTTCATTTCCGTGAACCGTGAAAAAGGAACCCTTGCGACTCAGTCTGTCTGTCTGTCACAGCTGGATATCTCGAGAACTACTAATGCTATCAACTTGAAATTTGGTATAGTTTTAGATGACGTTTGCCCAACTATTTTGCAAATAAGAGAGTAATAAAAATATTTATATAATTTTTGCAACAGGGACTGAAATGGAGTCTTAAAAATTCGAAGTGAGGCTACTAGGGCATATGGGGTATCATATGAATGAGCGCTGCTTGCACATTTTCAAAAATTTTTTAGAATGCATAGTTTTCGACGTGATAGAAGTTTATGTAAAGATTACAAAAAATAAAACGATTTCTCTAAATAGTAAACTTTCTCAGAATGATGGTACGGAACCCTCAGTGCGCCTTTTTTTAGATGGAAATCTAGCTACTAAAAACATTTAAATTTTCGATCATAGATGCTAAAAATAGAGTGTCTTCTAGGGCCCTAAGTTAGAGTTTGCTTTCAGCACACTCAAATCCGTTGTCAAGTGGGAATCATGTTAGCACAACGGTAGTGTTTATGCAAAACCTCCCTGATTGCAGTTGTACAACGATGCCGGTGGCTCAAACGGTACTCCAATTGAATTTCAGGTGTTTGCTGTGAAGTGTGTACGTGACATACACGGGTTTGGAGCTGGTGAAATTAAAGTGGGTTGAAGGACAAACTAAATCGGCCTTACCACAAAAGATTTTGAAACACTTTAATTTAGACACCGTTTAAATGTGATGCCGTCTCTTTCAAACAATATTGTCAAAAAAGTGTCAGCATCACATTTAAACAGAGTCTATGTTAAACACTTTTGAACAGTGTCTTAAAATCTTTTGTGGTTAGGCCGCAAATGTCGTTTGTAGCAAAAAATACAAGACAGAATTATTAAATATATTAAATTAAATCGGCCTTACCACAAAAGATTTTAAAACACTTTAATTTAGACACTGTTTAAATGTGATGCCGTCTCTTTTAAACAGTATTGTCAAAAAAGTGTCAGCATCACATTTAAACAGAGTATTAGTAAAACACTTCTTGAACAGTGTTTTAAAATTTAATCTTATGTGGTATGGCTGCAAATGTCGTTTGTAGCAAAAAATACTAGATAAAATTCTTAAATTAACAATTTCAAAAGTTGCGTGTTGAAATAGCGATAAAAGCCAAAATTATTATAATTTACTACAAAGCCGATGTTTTTTAGAACCTATATCATTGATTAATAACATTTTGATTAAGGTCTCACCCTTCATTTTTGCGAAAATATTACAGACTCAAAACGAGAAAACAGCATAAAATAACAATAAAAAAAAACAAATAAACAGATGAACATAGAACCTCCTCCTTTTTTTGAAGTCGGTTAAAAATTGGCTACCTGTACCTAAGTAAATAATTATCAACAGAACAGCCTACTAATGTGTTATGACTTTCTTCGCGGCTGTACACTAAAGAGAAATTGAAGTTACACATTAGTTTTAATTAAAATTGCCTTGTTCTTTTAGATATCACACGTGAAAACAAGAAAGTTTATTAAGTTATAACAATAATATAGAAGTAAAATAGCTTTTTCTTCTTATTTAAAATTTAGCGAAATGTCGTTACATTCGTCACCGTTACGGTATGATTTATTAGAATGAATTACAAGGGTTGCACTCAAATTTTCAATACTAGTATGTACGGTGCACATCCACTGCACTAAGTAAGGAACAGTTTCTCTATATCCAGTAACTTATGTTAAGTCTAAAACAATATTGAAAATTAAGCCCTTTGAAGCGTTCTTTTTCTACACTTTCCCCCTACTCCAATGGCCAACATTCTATGCGTTTGAACGCTAAATAAACAGTAAACTCTAAAATTACCCTAATACGAATGTTGACCATCTGAGTAGGGGGCTGGGTGGTAAACAAGCCTTTTAAGATAACAAAAAGATACATTTTAGATTGTCAAGTAATTTAATTGGTATATAATTTAAATTCGCTTCCAAGGAACTAATTTAATTGTGTTACGTTACAACTAAATTTGTGTGTCAAATAAATTTGGTTTTTATTCAAGAACTTTTTTAAATAAGTTAAATTAATTTAACTGGAGTTCTTTTTGTTAAGAGTGGCTTTTCGCAAAAAAAACTCCTTTAAACTAAAGGACAGGCTAGAAGATTTTGTTTAAACGATAAAAATCTTGGGAGTGCACTACAGACAGAAAATTCACAATTTCGTCTTTATTCAAGCACTAAGTTTTTTTCCAATGGCGGCGCATACACTGCTATACTCTAATTTGGAAATGCTATCTTAAATTCAATAGCCTGAACACAAAATTTGCTTTATTTCTTTATTAGGATTTAGGCAGACAGACTTGAAATGTCATAATTTATGTCTGACCCTAATGGGCGGACTAGAGATATTTTTAAACTTAAATGCCTAATATTTTGCACAGACTTGAGCTTCTTTCTCTCTCCGACTACACTGTGTCCAAAAATGGCAGTCTGCCAACCCTTTGCTTTTCTTCAGAGGCGAATATTTAAATGAGATTAGTAACAGTTAGAAAGCTTATTAGATATGCGCATTTCTCTGTGTTTGGGTAGTTAGCACCGGTATCGTGGTATTCCAGGTGAATGCTGGGGTCTTAAGGACTCACAGTTATGAATGTTTAAGTGGCGAAGCCTTAATATTGAACGTCTGTTGAGGTTTCTTCGTGTACATATGTGGAGGAAGTTAGTCTTTTGTTTTTTGTTTCTTTAGGGCCTGTTTCACAATATAAAACTAAGTTCTGAGTAGCTTACTTCACAGATGGTTTGACAGCTGTGATATGAAAAATATGTCAAATCATCTGTCAAGTAAGATACACGCTCATCTAATATAGGAAACTAGTTTGATTATTTCTTTTGGAGTCTTAGTTATTTGTCAAGAGTGAGGATTTATAGTCAGTGAAATATAAAAAATAACTTCTTAATTATGTTCAACACAGCACAGTAGTTATAGATAATCTTAAAGCGAAAGAGATAAGGTGTATATCAAAGAAGATTCCTGAGATTTAACCCAAAAATATTTGGGATTTACAAACAAACAAACAAATATATATATTTGTTAAATTTAGATTTTTCGCAATCACAATGCTATTTTTATATTAAGATAAATAATATTAAAAAAAATACTAGAAAAAATTAACTCACCCGTAGCACCTCAAGGGTGCGGGTTCGTGTCCCGTCTGAGGTGCTACGGGTGTATCGATATTTTCTAATATTATTTATCTAAATATATATATATTTGTTTGTTTGTTTGTTACGCCTACTGAACCGATCATCATGAAATTTTGCAATAGGTCATCATTAGTTATAACCACACCTTTCGCTCATAAACGGTTTAGTTCCGAGTTCGGACACTTTAAAAAACTCAATAAATTTTTATTGACTTTATAAAAAGCTTTCTTTTCTTTTCAAAAGTAAGAGTTATTGTTTCATTTCTGTATGTTCTGTGATTATTCTCTTTATCCATGGAGTTTGTATCGCATATTTTAACGTAATATTTTACGTCAATCACAATTCAAACGCAATGTTTCAAGTTACTTAACGTCAAATGTCTAACAACGTCATATTAACCTCTGGTCAGTAAAATAAATATGAAAAACAAACCGGTAAGCTTCGTGTGTTGCAATACGTCAACTTTTTAACTTGAATATGTGAATAGTTCGACCATGGCACACATTGGTTGCGGGCCTTACAATTGTAGGGTCGGAAAAACAAGCAGAGACAATATGCCTGGTTGGCTGTGACATCTCTCACTAAGGACGGACAGTGACTGACAATGATGTTGTAACAAAATATGGAATACTAGCGGCCGCCTTCGATTTCGTCGTGGAAAGTTTTTTTGCTAACCCTCGAGATCAACTCTTTTTTTCTGAGTGAAAGGTACCCTATGTCCTTCTCTGTACCTCTGACAACGTGTATTCAAAATTTCATGATGATCGGTCGAGTAGATAAGATGTGAAGGCGTAACAAATAAATAAACAAACTTACTTTCGCATTTATAATATGTATTAATATTAGTAATAACAATGAACCTATTACGAAGCTCTAAAATTTTTTAGGTAAGTTAAGGACAAAAAAAAGAATATCGTTAGTGGGGAAAAGTAAGAAATTTGTCTGAATTACAATGAGACTTCAGAATGGTAAAAACTGTAGGTTCGATAGATGGCGTTGATAAACAGACAAGTGTCAACTGTAGAAAACGTATGAAAAAGAAAACACACAGCTAATAATCAACGAACGTCAAGGAATAAAAATAACTGTTTTTAAGCACAGGCCGTTTATTTTTAAAACCCAATTTTGACACTTCACTTCTTCCATTAACGCCATCTAGTGAGGCAAATAGTTACTTTTTATTTTTTTAAGGTACACTTGCAACAACATTTACTAAATCTCGATTTTGTTAAACCTAGACTTTACTTATATTTGAATATATCAAATTTTTAAATCGACATTGAAAATTTTGACAGTTTCATAAGGGCTTCATCTAGGTTTAACAAAATTGATTGTTACTGCAAGTGGGCCTAAATGCCACTTTGAAAATCTGTAGAATTGGGAATCTGTAGACATGTGAATCTGTAGAATTGGGAATCTGTAGACATGAGAATCTGTAGAATTGGGAATCTGTAGACATGAGAATCTGTAGAATTGGGAATCTGTAGACATGAGAATCTGTAGAATTGGGAATCTGTAGACATGGGCCTGAATGATTGAAGTAACATAAAAGTGACTAAAATCAACTACGGATGTTGAGTTTGCTGTCGTTTGCATTATTGTAGTCTTAATCTTAATTGTATAGAAGTTAATATTTGGAATGAAAAAATATTCAGTTTTTCTATCTATTTAGACCAAAGTTTTAAATTGCTTTTACGATTTGAAGTGTACACTTAATACGAAAACCAACTTCCTTATTCTAAAGTACATACTAACCAACTTCCTTATTCTAAAGTACATACTAATACATACTATTAATACCTTAGGTTAATAGACAGCTCACTACAAGCAAGGAATGCTGTTTGCATAAATTATTCAATAGTTGTTGAAATTTATTGTCTATGTAGAGTGCAGTGGATTTTAGATTAGGTGTCAACTCACCCAGCTGAATATCACCTGTTTAGATTGGGCTAACCTACCGAATTTTAACTCGTAACATTTTGTGATCAGCAAAATAAGTAGGTAGTTAAAATAGGGATTTAGTTGGACTTTTGCACAGCTTCACATTTATGGTTTTTTTTCCTCAAGTTAATATAAGAGCATATTCGCATTTATTGGTAATGTTTGACGTCCTCCGTGGTCGAGTGGTTTGCACGCCGGTTTTTAAGGCTTCACCATCTCTTAAGGTCCCGGGTTCGACCCCAAGCTCGGTCAATGTAGAAAATGATATTTTCTATATTGTCTCAGGTCTGGGTGTTTGTGATACCACCGTTGTCTCTGATTTCCATAAAGTGCTTTAGCTACTTACTTTGGAATCGTAGCAATATTTATTTATTTATTTTTTAAAGTTATTTCTATTTCCTCACTTTTTGTATACTTTTCTTACAATGGTCACGACTAAAGTAGGAAGTGATGTCTAAATTATTTTTTCATGCGTTAAATAACTGCTTATAACCTTTATCTTTGGGTCAAGACCTGCCAGTTCACGATGCATATTAAAATTTATGCATACAAACAAAAATAAGGACAAACAAAAAAAAACAAAACTATAGGATGAAGATAAATAATATATGAGAAAAAATCGACTCACCCGTAGCACCTCAGACGGGACTTGAACTACTATTTTGTCAATGCATTGGGCTGGAATCCCAAGGGTGAGGGTTTGAGTCCCGTCTGAGGTGCTACGGGTGAGTCGATTATTTCTATTATTTTTTCTAAAATACTATTTATCTTAAAATAAAAATAGCATAATTAAATAAATATTCATTTCATGATTTAAATGTAGTTTATCATACATAACACGTTTTTTGTAGTGAGCTAATGTGTCCCAGAGTCCCAACTTAGCTTTACGATACGAGTATTATTAAATGAGATCACTGCTATAAAAATATTCCTATTTGGCATTCTCGTTCTGAGGATCTAACGCATCTTCACCTTTGTTTGCTAAATGTCAAGGACATGCAATACTATAAAACTTCCTTTTTGGCGCAGACTAGAAACTTCTCAAGTTATAAAAGAGACAAAAGATTTTTTAGTTAGATCAGTGTTAGGACTTGTTTGTGAGGAATAAACTTATCACTGTAACGTGATACCACAGGAAACATTTTCTTTACTCTATGGTCAATACGGTATTTTTTTACATTTTTCATCAAAAGTCGAAAACTATGCGGTCTAAAAAAATTTTTGAGAATGTGCAAGCAGCGTTCTTTCATATGATATGCCATATGCCCTAGTAGCCTCACTTCGAATTTTTAAAACGCCCTTTCAGTCCCTGTTGCAAAAAAATATCTCTTATTTGCAAAATAGTTCGGCAAACATCATCTAAATTTCAAGTTGATAGCATTAGTAGTTCTCAAAATATCCAACTGAGACAGACAGACAGGCAGACAGACTGAGTCGCACCATAAGGGTTCCTTTTCATCATTTTGGTACGGAACCCTAAAAAGAACTTAACATAATAAATAACGGCAACTTAAAAATATTTGTAGAGCTATATTTAAGCCCAGTGTGCTACTCGTAAATATTTTACTTCGTCGACAAAATTATTTTTTCCCTAACGACTTTAGTACATACCACAGATCATTAATTTTCTAGGAAAATAATACCACTTACAGTAAGTCGTGCGTTAAAAGATTGGAAGGAAAAATATCGCAAAAGAAAGTCCAGGTAATTTGTCATTCGTTGTGTAATTCAAGCTTCGAATCTCTCACTAATGGGTGTCGGGAATCAGAACGCGTAATGGACTGAAATACAGTTAGGCATGTGTTACAAAGACTAGTGAAAGGTTATACTTTATCGCCCTTACTAATAAATATTGTATAGCAGATGTATAATTACACAGTGTTTTGTCCCTTTATTTTTAATGTCAAACTTAAACGGCCTTTACCATAAAAGATTTTAAAACACTATTCAACAAGTGTTTAACTAAGACACTGTTTAAATGTGATGCTGTTACTTTTTTGACAATATTGTTTGAAAGAGATGGCATCACATTTAAACAGTGTCTAAATTAAACAATGTTTTAAAATCTTTTGTGGTAAGGCCGAAACAGTTTGATAGAGAGTAACCATTCTGTAACTATACATTTGCTCTACAATCTTTATTAGTAAAGAGGATAATTTTTTGGTTGAATGCATTCATTGATATAATGTAAATGACATTTGGAAGTTTAAAGTAAATCAGTATTTGTTATGTGGTTGTTGGAATAGCCAACATAAAATTTTTTTTCTTTCACTTAACGATTTATTTTTAAATTATCAATGGTTTTTTGTTCTATCAAATTGTCTCTTTCTTTATCTATCTTCTCCTCAAGTTCTATACATCTTAATACATATAATTCAGCTTCAAAAGGACTTCTTATTCTTGCAACCTGCCCTATTCAACATACAAGAATAGAGTCCATGCTCTTTTAATGATCTGTAAGTAATTGATAAGAAAGATCATAATAATCTATTATAACATTTATAAATAAATATTAGACAACATCACAAACATTGCTCCGATCCCAAAGTAAGTAGCTAAAGCACTTGTGTTATGGAAATCAGAGACAACGGTGGTAAACACACACACCCAGACTAGATAATATGGAAAAAAGTTAGTTTTTTTTAATTCACAACGGGTTAGCACTTGGCCTTCACCTATCCTAATATTAAGTGACGATAAGGCCGAAGGTGGAAGCGCACTACACCCGGAATCCTCACACTGAGGAACTGGCTATCTTACCTCTAACTGCCGGAACACAACAATATTTAAATTTTAATTTCTCATCTTAATCAACTGTTTCAAAATATCTGGAAAGATGTTCAGTTGAATGTCGAAGTTAATTCCTTCTACATTGGTGAGATGGCGCTGGCTTGCAGCGTAAGAGTTGATATACTAGGAGAAATTCGACGTTCCCACTAGTGACTAGCTCAGCGGTCTGACCGCTGAGCTACCGAGTCACTATTGGACCGGATATCCAAAGGTCGCGGGTTCGATTCCCGTCCGAGAACATGATCTGGTGCGAGTCCTATTTTTTCTAGTATATTATTTAGTATTGTATAAAAATAGCATTGTGAATGCTTAAATCTCAAAATTAAAAAAAAAAAAAATTGTTGTTATGGCGTCAGACTTAGGTAAGATGGTGGTAGCTAGCCAGGCGGACTTGGGTAAGCGCTACCACCAACCAAACCGAGTACTAATGTACCCCCCTCCTGGGAATCGAACCCGGGATCCCTGCGTCTTCTACGGGTGGGTGAACCACTAGACCACAGAGGCGGTTAGTTTTCTAAATTGGCCCAGCCGGGGATCAAACCCGGGTCCTCAGAGATGGCGACTCATTGAAAACCGGCGAACAAACCACTCGACCACGGAGGTCGTTAAACAACAAACATTTACTTTATTAATATTGGATATCCACAAGTGCTTTATTTTAACACAAAAAAGTTATTACGGTAGAAATCAAATCATAATTTTATTCATTTCTACCTCGGGCAAAGGGGCATCAAAATCTGACCAAGCAGTTTAGAGAAAAGGAGTACTTCAGAACACACTTTTTAGGTACCGCAAACTGGGTTGATTAGCAACTTGCGTGGTGATTAACAACAGCGACATTTTCTATAGCAAAATATCAAAATTCCGAAATGACCCACTTGGGCCTGTTCAAGGAACATTTTTCTATAAAACTAATACGGTCATTTTGATATTATTTAATTTTTTCTATCGAAAATGTCGCTGTTGTTAATCACCACGCAAGTTGCCAATCACCCCAGTTTACCGGTACATTTTTCGTAGTGAGACGTTTTTTACTCAGGCGGTATTTACACGGTTGTACTTGGCAGGCGATTTTTGTCAATTAGCGCTTTTTATCGAGAATCGCCACCTCATCGAAATTAGGTTTGCGATTAGATTTTACAAAAATGTCGATAAAAAGCGTTAATTGATCAAAATCGCCTGCCAAGTTGACTCGTGTGAATACCACATAACACAGGTTCAAAAACCACTCCCAAAACCAAAAATAAACAAAATACATAATGGTGACTTGACATTCTAGAAACAAACAAACTGTACTCGCGTTCGCTCAGCAGAACATGGTTTATGAGTTAAACATTTGAACCAAGTCCTTCATTACTCGGTGGTAGCAATCTAAGTTTCACGGAAGTGCGGACGTGGTAGCTAATGAGTGTTGTATGTGTACCCTTTGATGTTGCCCTAGTAGGGTCACACATTTCGGCGTAATTTATGGCAAAAGTTTCCATTTTGAGTGCTGGCAATAGACAGGACGTCGGGTGAAACTGGCAATTTCGTTATGGGACTTTACAGTTTTATTCTGATGGCGATGTTTGGGTGATGAAACAGTTGCAATGGTTAAAAGGTGCTATTAAAGTTTTTTCAACGACCTAATAATTTAACATTCATAAAAGATGAAGAATTATATTATTATTTAACTGCCTGTTTTACACCGTTTTGTTGTATCGAATCTTCATTTAACCCTTCAAGGACCGGAAAATGAGACACAATAGATATTCTATTGTTGTCTGGCCGCATTCGGCCGCTCGGGCGTTGATGAATTAAATACAAATAAAAAAGATATTTTTAATTAAGCCCCTACTCTCAACAGTTTAAGCATTGCGATGATTATGTCAATTTTACTTTATCAAAATTTACAACATGTTACAAAAATACCCCTAATGCCGAATATGGTTGTATGGCCAACTAATATTGAAATGAGAAACATATAACCAAACTATTGTAAATCGTTGTATAAAGCAGAATGTTTTAAAATGACTGACGTATTTTTTCATTTAAGGCTGCATAGTCTGCACACTAGCGCCGCCATTGGAAAAAAAATCATAGTGCTTAAATAAAAACGAAATTGTGAATTATCTCTCTGTAGTGCACTCCGTAGAAGCTTTGTGGTTCTTTTTATCGCTTAAACAATATTTTGTAGCCTGTCGCTTAGTTAAATGGAGTTTTATTGTTAAAAGTGGCCACTTATCGCAAAACATCTCCATTAAACTAAACGACAGGATAGAAAATATTGTATAAGCGATGAAAAGAATCACAAAGCTTCTACGGAGTGCACTACAGAGAGATAATTCACAATTTTGTCTTTATTTAAGCACTATGATTTTTTTCCAATGGCGGCGCTATTGTGCAGACTACGCCCACTTAAGACACTCCACATCAATTTCCATGACACGTTCTTTATATAAACATGTTCCTTGCGGACACTAACCAATCACAAAAACATCCAATAGAAAACTAGCCTATTGACAAATGAAAGTTCTTTTATGAATAGTTTAAGCACGTGTACCATTACATGACACCTCAATCATACTCATTATTAACTCAATTAATTGTTATTTTGCCTTTCATAACAACTCAGTTTATTTAACTGGTTGCTACTATTACCACAACCTACTTTCACTAAATATTAGACGCCCCTTACTATTTAATAAAACACATTGTACATGGTCTACTAAATAGACTCCACTTAAAAAATAAAGAGACGCTTCAATTTTTAAAAAGTACACAAATAGTACACTTCTAAACTTTCGCGTTGCATTGTTCTTAGTTAAAATAACAGAATAAAAAGAATTAAACGCGTACGTAACTAATGATAGGTATTTATACACCTACCTATTTTCTTGACGTCTGAAACGTCGGGTAGGTGTGAAAATCCGACGTCGGCGTCGGTCAAAACGTCTTGAACCAGACATTCAAAGGTCGCGGGTTCGATTCCCGTCCATAAATATGATCTGGTGCGAGTCGTGTTTTTTCTTGTACTTTTGTATTGTATAATAAATAAATAAACAATAAATATTTGACAATATCACATATATTGCTCCGATTCCAAAGTAAGTAGCTAAAGCACTTGTGTTATGGAAATCAGAGACAACGGTGGTATCACAAACACCCAGACCTGAGCCAATATAGAAAAGATCGTTCTAAATTGACCCAACCGGGGATCGAACCCGGGACCTCAGAGATGGCGACACCTTGAAAACCGGTGTACAAAGCCACTCAACCACGAAGGTCGTCAAAATAGCATAGTATAAAAATAGCATTGTGAATGCAAAAATTTAAAAGGTTAATTTAGTTAGGTGTAATTGTATTAATCAAGTTAGCTGGCGCCGTATTCGATGTACAAATACTTAAGTCAGTATTTCTTCGCCTGTACTTAATTAAGCAAGTACTATGCGTCTAGTAAATAAGTTTTCTCCTTGATGAGGTTCTGTTGAATTAGCATAGAGAGGAAAAGGATAATTTTGTAAGAAAGATCGTTATCTTAGTGAAATACCTCGGTTTCGGAAAGATTAAAAATGTTAATTGTATCCGTTAAGCATGGTTGCCAGGTCAAGTGAAAGAAACCGAAATTTCTCCGCTAAAATGGAGCTTGTGAATTAAGCTTTACTTAAATATTTATTGAAAAGTTAAATCATTATAAAGTAACATCCTGTTTTGATGCTTATAAAACCAATTTTTTTTTTGTAAATCCTTTTTTTATTATTTCAAAAGTATCTTTCCATACCAGTATCGCACTCTGCAAGTACAGTCGCTCAGTAATCATCTACTTTGCTAGCTCCTTAATTTACTTCCAGTTCTGTTGCTGCAAACAAAACTGGACTCAGCTCGTTTATGTAAAGCTTCAAATTCAGTTCATGAAGTCGAGTTTTAAGAACAGGTATGACAAATGGCGACTGTAACGTATTAAGAGCGATGTTTTGGTCAGACGAAGTCGCTGGCGGGCGCTAGTTAATTATTGTATAATTTACTTAATAGTTTTTTATAATAAGACTAGCGGACCTGACAGACTTCGTCCTGTCAAAAAGATTTGTAATGTGACAGTTTTTTGTTCCTACATTAGTCGGGGCAAAAAAAATCTCCTGAAACAACCGTGAGTGCGTGTAATTTAATATGAACTTTATACAATAGTAATAAAGCTCAAAATGGCTCTACGTTTTAGTTAGAAAACGTTTGTATGGGAAAGAGAAAAGGGCTGTTTTAAAGGTTTTTCCGGCAGTTATTCGAATTTTTCTCGCCGTAAAAACCATCCTTGGAATTCAACGAACATTTAAAAAAAAGAATTGGCCAAATTGGTCCAGGAGTTGTTGAGTTATGCGCTCAGCAACACATTTTGCGATTCATTTTTATATTATAGATATGTGGGTGATATACTTATCATTAAGATTCTACTAGTATTGCGAAAAACAAAGATATCAGAAATACGTGAACAGTGAAAGCTCGCCGCAAATAAAATCTACGTTTACCGTAACCTGTTTATAATATTTTACTAAAGCTTATCTTCACAAGTACTCATCACGGATTATTGCAAAATGACTAATATAATTGTGAAGCTTGCTTCAGTAAGACACGACTTGGTCCATCGTGACGAGAAAATGTTCGTGCAACGTGATCCACTCTTGCGTCTAATCTGAACGGACCGTTAATTCTGTAGTGACGTTTTTGTCGATAAAGAGCTAGTTAAATTATCGATGTTGATAGAGAGTTATGTTTACTTTTGTGAGAAGGTAATTGCTCAGTCTACTTTTAAAATAAAATTTACATAAGGATTATAATATTTCGGTTGACTTTACGGTTAAGCTGTACGCTTAGTTCCAGATATAAAAAAACCTTAATAACCACATTGAGATATTATAATTAAGATTTTAAAACTTCCACGTTGCATTGTACTTAGTTAGAATTTAATAACAGGAATTAAATGCGTACGTAACTAATGATAGGTATTTTCACACCTAACTATTTTCCCGACGTTTCGACCGAGTTGCATCGGCTGTGGTCACCGGCTGACATCGGCTCAGTCGAAACGTCGGGAAAATAAGTATGAAAATACCTATCATTACGTACGCGTTTGATTCCTGTTATTTTAACTAAATATTATACGATTTTAAAACTATAACTTTGACTTGAATTTTTGTTAACTAAATACATAGAAAAAATATACTGATTAGATCAGTTGTCAACTTAATTATCACAAAATGCGGCGTAGTAGCAACCTTCCGTCAATGACAAATATTTTGATGTAATAAAAGTATCAATTCGTATAGTTTTCAGATTAAAATATACTGGCCTTCGAATAAACAAAGCATGATAATGATAAGAGATAAAAATCTTTGAATTCTTTTCTGTTTATAAGAATTTGTTACATTATTTGTGAATTCATATAATATTTACCTTCCTATTTATTATAAGCTTCCTACTTATTACTTTTGAGTTACATTGCTTGTTTTTTTTTAGAAATAAACTAACCCTTTAAACTTATTTGACTAAAATGCATTCGTATTTGTTTTCAGTAGGAGACAAACTCTTAGAATGAAATTCATTATTAAGAGATAGGAGAGCCAATAAAACTATCCGAACCGCATTAAAATTTTATCGTAAGATATATTTTATGCGGCTGCCGTACGTGCCGGCGACAGGTGCTCGACCGGCAGTCTATCGGAGTATCGATAAATTGTGTTTTGATAACCTGCACAGCCCTAAAATGTTTAGAAACGCTTTATTTAAAATTTCAGTGTTATTAATAACATAAGTTTAACTTTGAAAGTTAAACCTAGTCTGCGTAAATAATATATGTATCTGAATATACTGGGTGTTTTTTTTTTAAATCGTAACATGCTATTGGATTTATTTAATCTATGAAATTGAACAACTTTCTGTAAAACATAGGTTGAAATAATGTCATATATAGGCCACTAAACCGATCCCGTTATTACTTTGATTTGTATAAATAGTATTTTTTTACAGATTATTTCGGATTAGGTATGTTTCTTGATAAAGTTGTTTGGTTTCACGGACTGAACACAATCTGAAATGTCACGTGTCTAAGAAAATATTTACGAAGACTAATAATTTAAACTTTCAAAGCTATTAATTTATGTTATTAATAACGCTGAAATTATTTATAAACAGTTTCTCTTTTGTAGAGCGTTGAAACGTTTTAATTATTATAATTAATTCAATTGCGTGATTTTTTTATAAAATGGGTTATGTGTTGATTATAAATGGAACCTTTTATCTACTGAATTTGCATTGCTTATCCCAAATAAATAAGGATAAGTTTACCAAGTATATGAATCCAAATATATTAAAAAATGCTTAAATATTTCAGAAAGCTTTTTCATCAAATATTGCATTATTAAATTTAGATTTTTCGCATTCACAATGCTATTTTTATATTAAGATCTGAGGTGCTACGGGTGAGTCGATTTTTCTAGTATTTTTTCTAATATTATTTATCTAAATATTGCATTAATTGAAATCATAATCATAATCGTTTATTTGCATAAAACATACTATAATAGATGTTGAATAAAGTATTTAAAACAGTTCACATGCTTTGCTTAATATTAATAGCATCCAAAAAATAATTAAAAAAGGCAAGTTATAATATCAATGCGGTCAATAGACGACCTCCGTGGTCGAGTGGCTTTGTACACTGGTTTTCAAGGTGTCGCCAATCTTTGAGGTCCCGGGTTCAATCCCCGGTTGGGTTAATTTAGAAAACTAACTTTTCCATATTGGCTCAGGTCTGGGTGTTTGTGATACCACCTTTGTCTCTGATTTCCATAACACAAGTGCTTTAGCTACTTACTTTGGAATCGGAGCAATGTATGTGATGCTGTCAAATATTTATTAATTTAATAGTACCATCTAATAAATGAGATCTGTGTTATTTGACACATTTATTACCAGCCCAAATCTACAGCAAGATTTGGGCTGGTAATAAATGTGTCAAAAAATAAATACAATGTCATTAAAATAAGGAAGGAAATGTCGTTACGTCATTAGAATAATGTTTGGTCAATCTTATCCTCATCATAGCTCTTCGCAAATTTAGGCACCTGGACAGCGAGACCAACATGCCCAATATCTGGCACCAATATCGCAGCCAGATATTGCAATTCCCTGAAATATTACATTTAAAACGAGCGACCTGGAAAACTACGGACGGACTAACGGCAAAATTCAATTACTGGCTTTGCATTTTGAATTGATGATAAATTACTGTGCATTCATACTATTAGATGCTTTCGCAATAAAATGTTTTGTACCTAAGTTTTTTTATCTGAGTGTACAACTGAGACCAAAAAAAATTAGGTACCTACTCAAATTGCCTATCGATTTGTGAGCAAGCTTGGGTGCCAAAAAACCTTACTAACTACATCACCATATCAAATTAATCAATGTACCAAAAGATACATTGATTAATTTGATATGTAAGTAGTATCACATTTTGTTGTAGAATTATTACTGGTGGTAGGGGTATTAATTTCACATTCATGTTTTTTATATAAATTATACAGTAATTTTGAATTAGAAAAAAATGACGTAGGACCTTTTTAATGTCCAGTATCTTAAGATAATTAACCATTAATTTCATATCAAATTTTAAGAGCACTTTAAATATTTTTATTATTTACAAATTGCGGAAGAAAATGGCGTTGTAAGAATTTCTTTGATAGTCTCGGTAAGCTCAGATTCCGTTTGATTGATGAAAATTGTTGTTTGTTTCTTAAATATGTTGGAAAATACAAACTTTTCGAATTGTGCGAGAATCTCATTAAATATTAAGAAAATTTCTGTTGCGAGCGGAAGATTGCTACAGAACACTTGAAATATTAAATTATGAAACGGTGGCAGAGCCAGAAATGGTTTTTTTCTGTTAACGGAAAGGTCAATTAATGTAGGTACCTTCTGAGAATTTGATTTTTGTTGAAAGGTTTCAATTATAATAAATTCCTGTTCTTCTTGATAAGTTTCTTAAAATTCTCTTCAATTTATTTTCACCTCTTCAGCACGAAAAAGCTGCGAGTTTTTACGATTTGGCGCGTAGAAACTCGCAGCAACGTAGATTTTTGCTGCGAACGTGAGGCAAAGTGTTATTTTTTAATTTCTATAACTACCATTTGAAATAATGAAAAAATAATAATAAAGTGAACAGGCTGAGACTTGTGAAATTGTTTCAGCAGTATCGATGGCGACCGAAGGGGCAGCAGCGAATTTTAGTTTTAATTCTTAACAAAATTGAATAAGATTTTCGCTTGGGATGGCTCCTCTAATGTTAATAATAATTTTTCCCCTTTTCCTTTAATACATTAGTACGAATTCTTTCAATTATATATTACTTCTGTAAATAAAATTTTACGTATTGTGCATAAAAAAAAAAATAAACGATTTTAAAACAAATATTGACTTTATAACGCTCTGTTTTACCAATCCACTTCCGGCGATATCCTGATATCTTTTTTCTTTTTATTTGTAAACAAAAGCCACCTAGTTCTTTGTTGGCACAGGCAGTGTTTATTCCGAACAACATTATTTCGCACAAAAGTAATTTTCTCAACCAGAAGGAAAACAAAAAGTATTCCGGTGAAATTCCTTTCTTCATTATTTTTCTTTGTGTGCGTGATGATTACGTATCAGAACATACTGTGTAATGCGTAAGTGATTACACTGTGGTACGAGATTACAATGTAATCAACTGTAATCTTATTAAAACTAATTAAGGGGGCGTAGACGCTGGAAGAAATCATAGCCGAAATTATCGAAATTATTGTAAACATTATCGTCTTTAATTGATTACTAACTTCTTTCTGTGAGCTGTTAGTCATTTTTTTTTCAGCTGCTTTAACATTATCTCCGCCATTTTGATTTCTGTGACGAGTCTGCGTGTTACTATGTACAAGGTGTTACAAAAATACCCCTAATGCCGAATATGGTAGATAGGGACCATCAAACTGAACAACTTTTACTATGGGACCAACTCTGAAATCGCGAAAAAAAAATCAGCTGTTTCATACAAATATTAAAATCGAAAATATCAAAATGTATGAAACAGCTGATTTTTTTTTTGCGAATTCAGAGTTGGCCCCATAGTAAAAGTTGTTCAGTTCGATGGTCCCTATATACCATATTCGGCATTAGGGGTATTTTTGTAACACCTTGTATATTAAGTAGGTATTAAAAGTACCCATATTACAAGCTTTGCTTAGTTTGGGGCTAGATGGCGCTGAGTGAAATTGTCCAAGCTTTTTTTTTTATTATCAAAAATCTGTCTCGGCGAAAAATTCTATATAATTATTGAAATTGCTCACAAAATTTCACGAGAATCGGTTGAGAAATGCGACCTGTAGAGGAGACGGAGAGACATACGAAAGCATTTTTGCCCAAGCTGAAGCAGAGACGCTTCGCTCGTGCTTCGCGCTCGCTCGGTCAGTAAACTGTTTCTTATTTTAGAAAACAGGCTAGCTAAGGTTTTATTTATTATACTCGTAATTTCAAGATTATACAACATTGAAAACTACAAAATTGGAGGTCACTTTACGTTTTTTTACCATCGAGAAAAGTTTTAGCTATCATGTTTCTGTGGATTACATAGCTGTGTAGGTACTATAATTTACTATCTACATTATCTTTTTGGACCGATAAATCAAAGTAATTATGTGAAATCGTTGCTCGATTATGTGTAGTTGACGTTGCACGGCCCCTTAACAACGGGTTTAATACTAGAAACGGAGAACTTAATGACTTCTAGACTTTTAAGTAAAAGTATGATTGACCATCAGCCATTATTATTGTCCTCACTGCTGGGGCACAGGCCTTCTTTATGGTTGGAAAGGGGGATGGGCCATAATCCACCACGCGGGCCCAATGCGGATTGGTGGGTGTTAAAGACTGCGCTAATAGCTTTTTTTTAACTGGATTCTCCTTTCGATCTATTTTAGGAAGTTGATAATCAACATTCGATTTTTTAGTAATTTTTACCAATAATCGACTTTATTTTTTTTCCGTAACACATTGTACACCGGCCCGGTTTAATTTCATAATGCTAACATACAATACAATGGCTAAATTAGTTCTAATTACCCATTGTTTTGTTAGTTACAAGATAAAGTTGCACCTTGCAAATCTTTAATAAGTAATCACTTCTATACTAAATGCAACATTTGTTCTAATTTGCGATTTATCTATTAAATAATTATTTAAATTTGATGCTTTTCACCTTTTTATCCTTCTAATAAAAAAAAATTGTTTTCTCCGCGTCATTTAAATTTCATATGACCAAAAAATCTATTAAATAGTTCGCAATATAAATAATGATAGCGTAACAAATATTCAGTAATGTATTGAGTCTTCGTTTCAATTTATTTTCAGGTTAAGGCCCCTATATACCTCAAGTGGCGCCCTCATTTTAATTAAATTTATTGCTCGCTAAGTACATAATGTAACGAAAATTCACATGTACAGATTGAAGCTAAGGTTCTATAGTTTATATTTGATACATTATATACTTTTTTTACTTTGAATTTTTGATACATTATATACTTAGCAAGCAATAAATTTAATTAAAATGAGGGCGCCACTTGAGGTATATAGGAGCCTTAAGGGGCTGACATGAGCCAACTAGTACCGCCAGTCGATTTTATTTTATTTATTCAAAATAAGCCCAATTTCTTAAAAAGGAATCAGTCAAGGTTTTGTTAATAACGTCTAATATTTATTGAATAACTTTAGTTTGAAAAGGCATTCAAACAATTTAAAACGCGATTTTGTTAAAAGTGGCAACTGTTGGTTCAAACCTGTTTTTAAACTATTGCACGCATTTCGTATTGTTGTAACGTTATTCAATTAACGTTAGACGTCATTCACAAGACCTTGACTGATTCCTTTTTTAAGAAATTGGGCTTATTTAGAATAAATAAAATAACCGACTGGCGGCGCTAGTTGGCTCATGTCAGCCCCTTAATAATAATTTTGGTTATAAAATTAATAACGTGTATAATAAGAACTTACCTTTTAGCAGTAGCACGAAGTTCTTCTTATCCTCTCCACCCTTAGGATACTCCCAATCCACATCCAGACCATCGAAGTTCCTGTCCCTCAGATACGGGATGGCTGAGTAGATGAAAGTCTGTCTGGCGTAACGTGACGCAGACATCTCCTTGAACTTCTGGGTGCCGAAGGACCATCCACCTGTAAAAGAGCCATTGTTAATAATTATCATTTAACATTGACTGTAATTAAAGGTCGTAATTCCTAAATTCATGGTTATATACTTACCTCCTTACTAATAAATATTGTATAGCAGATGTATAGTTACACAATGGTGACTATATGTCAAACTATTTAAGTTCGACATTGAAAAGAAAGGGACAAAACACTGTGTAACTATACATCTGCTATACAATCTTTATTAGTAAGGAGGTCAATACGCTATGCCGCGTAAGGCAATTTTGCTTTTGTGTATTTTCCTTTAAGGCCCCTATATACCTTAAGTGGCGCCCTCATTTTAATTAAATTAATTGCTCGCTAACTACATAATATATCGAAAATTGTAACAAAGAAAGTGGCCACTTTTAGCACTTTTGCTAACTACTACTACAACGAACAAAATTTTACTGAGGTTATTGTTTGTAAATAAACTATAGAACCTTAGTTTCAATCTGTACATGTGAATTTTCGATATATTATGTAGTTAGCGAGCAATAAATTTAATTAAAATGAGGGCGCCACTTGAGGTATATAGGGGCCTTAAAAAGTAAGACACAAAATTTATTGACGTTTGATGCTTCTTGGCACAACAGAACTAATTTATTAAATTGTTATTTTTTTTTTTTTATTTTTTTTTTTTCTTGTTCAAGACATACAAAGATACAATTATATTATACGTCATTACTCATCAGCAAAACCACTAGGGTTTGTGTGCCCATGAGAGTTCGCAAGTTTTGAGCATACTGTACTTTATATAGAACAGAACATGGAATCGCATGCATAATTAAAATTAAAATGTACACAGATCGTTATTGCACGAACATTAGTCGTTATTTATATTTTATTGCTTTATTTGAAATTTGTTTTATTTTTATGGTATTTTATTTTAGATTTTGGAATAGACTAAAGGACCAATGTTGGTGCAAGCACCCTGTATCCATCATTACATTAGACTTATTGTTATATCACCGGATAAATATAACTAATCAATAAAATTCAAATGTAATTGAAAATAAAATTGACATAATGTTTGACTGAAATTTATCCCCAAAGTCAACAAATGCTGGGATTAAGTAAATTTCAATTTAGTAATGGCTTAGTTATTTTAACGGGCTGACAAATATCCTTTAATCACTTAAGAATTCGTCGTTCCAACTCGTTGAATATCTAATCAGTCTTGTTGAAATATTACTTTGGTTAAGTATAATATGTTTTGGATAGAATCGACAGTAGGTATCAAATAAAAGTATATTATCATATAGTATTTATATTTTATCTGTAAATGTTGTATCGTAGACCTAGAAAAGATTTGAACCACTTAAAAGTCAAGGTAACTATTTACCAATAGGAGTTACAAGATCCATAGTGAGATTTTGTTCGCTGCCAAACATAACGACGACCTCCGTGGTCGAGTGGCTTTGTACACCGGTTTTCAAGGTGTCGCGATCTCTGAGGTCCCGGGTTCGATCTCCGGTTGGGTCAATTTAGAAAACGAACTTTTCTAAATTGGCTCAGGTCTGGGTGTTTGTGATACCACCGTTGTCTCTGATTTCCATAACACAAGTGCTTTAGCTACTTACTTTGGAATCGGAGCAATGTATGTGATGTTGTCAAATATAAATATTTAATGAATAAGAATTTTAATAACATTTAAATTACAAAAGAGTTGGAGAGACAAATGTTTACCAGGTTCCCGAACTAGGCAATACCTGTCTTCCTCGGGATAAAATAAATGTTGACATACATACTGAACCAAAGTTCTACGTATTTCGAATACTCAATGTAGTTATGTTTATAGAGTATAATTATAGAGTATGGTTTGTTTTTACGGTTAAAATTAAAATGACATTTTTTTTAAATTAAGGCCCCTATATACCGCCCTCATTTTAATTAAATTTATTGCTCGCTAAGTACATAATGTATCGAAAATTCACATGCACAGATTGAAGCTAAGGTTCTATAGTTTATTTACAAAAAATAACCTCAGTAAAATTTTGTTCGTTGAAGTAGTAGTTCGCAAAAGTGCTAAAAGTGGTCACTGAACTACATAGCACACCACTAATAAAATCGTTACAATAAGTGTCCCACTCTAAAACAAAGGCTTACTTAACGCAGGAAAATCGCGGGCAAAATAATGCAGTGACTTCGTAAAAACTCTCATATCGATACTGTTCTCGGCATAACGCGGCGGCGTTGCGTCAGCCCGACGCTTATGAAAATGGGAGCGGTTTTTGCAGACATTTGCCTGAAAATAGGTGAAAATGCACGCTTTGTGTCGTGGGAATGCCGCCGCGGTGGGTTCACACGTGCTAGGGATGTGACGATGATTTGTCGATATCGTTAGTCACAGATCATAATCTGCCTACGTTAGTATACAAAACTAGTAGTTGAAATCATTAATTTTATTAATGGCTGATCTTTAAATGCCTAGATAATATTTATTCGCTTGATAACGTATTAAACCGACAAATTTTTATAATGTTTGTCATTCGTTTGTCTGTCAAATGTTTTGAATGTCATTTATTTGCTTAGTTATTTAACTGACTGATATCTGTTATCTGAGGATAAAAAAATCAGCCCTAAGATGAGTAAATTAAAAATTTATCAAAATATGGTAAACTAAAAAAAAAATTCTGTTGTATTTTTTTTTTCTTTTAGTTAGTTGCTTATTATAAAGGAATACATACACGTGCTAATGTCAATTACTTCACCGTTATCAGCCCACTCAGGAATAATTATTGAAATAATAATAACATTGCAGCCTAGACACTTTACGCATTAACATACAAAGGTGGTATGTTTTAATTAAAGCAAAAAAGTAATAACTTAATAACTATCTGGACGTTTCTATTTCAGTATACAGTAGGTAACTTTTACTTTTTTTTAAATGTCCACTAAGGATTTTAGTAAAAAGGCACGGAAAGATCAAAGATTTTTCTGTTTCCTATTAAAACATAGTATTTCTTCAAACATTTTAGCATGTTTTTGCTTCAATTGTTTGCAGTAAATCTTAACATTCTTGTTAAAAAGGGGAAGGAAAAGAAGACATGAGAAGATGAGGAAACATGAATATAACACTATTACTATTTTTTTAAACTAATATCTTTACTGTGAATATAAGTACTTGTAACTCAAAGATTGTATAATAAGTATAGCATTGAAGAAAAGAATATAACAATTATACCTACTTCTTTGCATAAGTTAATGAAGGAAATGGGATTTGGAAGGAAGCGGCGAGGTTTGGAAGCCAATAATGTCTGCTAATTGGCTCGTTAGATGGCGAGCTGAATGAACATGCAATGGTTTGGTAATGGGTATGTTCGGATTTCAATGGGTCGTTGTGAAAAAAAATTCATATTACATATTCGGTAAAGAAAAATTTACTTGGATAGGAGTGTATTTTTAGATATTCCGAAAAACTGACTCTTATCAAGACTACAGGCTCTTTGAAATAGTAGGTAATACTTTCTTTTGTTGTTACGAAAAGACATTTAAATTATTCGACCATTAAAATTCTGATTCAAATTTAAAATAATTTATTCAGTCTAGGTTGCTACACTTACAAGCAATTCTGAATGTCAAAGAAACTACGCCATCTGTTTGCAAGCAAGCGGGAAGACCTTGTAACGAGAAAAACCGGCCTAAAACTCGTCAAGGCATATTATGTATTCTGTGGTCAAGGGCTGTTTTTTCCATCTCTTATTTCGTGCAGATTCATCAGATCGAAAAATGACCTCAGCAGCAAATCATTCCATACAAAAATAAAATAAAAATCCGTTCTTCAGCAGCAGATTAACAATAAATTGTGGACATCAAAGAACAAGTTGCCAGTCTCGACGGAAGACCAGCACTGGTCGCAGAGCATGCATTATACTGAGTCAGGACCGTTTTGAAACAAATAGTGGTTTTGAGTTTTATTTTGTTTTGTTGTAAGTACTGTATGCTTGAAATAAATATCTTTGTTTTTTTCTTTCTTTCTTTTCTTTCTTACTTACCAATAGCCAACAAAGTCTTCAACTTAGGATTAGCCTTCTTCAAGCTGTTGATCCTGTCGTACAATCCGGTCTTTCCATCTTTGGTCTCGTCGTTGGACTCGAAGGAGCTGAGCTTGCCCTTCTTCAACCAGCCGAAGGCGAAGATGATGTGGGTGCAGAGATCGGGTTGGATGTCTTCTGGGACGAACTTGCCGATCTTGGTGCGGTACTGGGACCAGTTGGTGTAGTAGCAGACCACCTGAAAGCAAAAACGGAGTTCAGTACTTCATACGCTTTATCTTTTTAACTGACTTCAAAAATCGAAAAGGAGATTATCTATTAGTCGCGTTTTTTTATGTATGTCCACCGATTACTCGAAGACGACTGAACCGATTGAAATGTTATAACTACAGGTTTCTTCCCAAGTTGATCCCATTTTTTGAAATCGGTTCAGAAGTTTTCAGGAAATCTTGAAAATACTGTCGGTTTCGTTCCCACTTTATATGATTTTTTCTTTTTATTAACATTATTAGTATTTTTAATGAACCCACTACTGGAACACATGCTTTTCTTATACCCAAAGGATATGGACGTAATTATATTGGAGAGAGTCACCAAATGTAGACTTTTTGATTTCCTACTACTAACGATCAATGTCGATATGCCACTGTCTCAAAAGACTAATATCGATTGAAAAAAATCTCTAAAACCTTTTTTTGGTATCTGACGTTACAGTTATGCTGCTTTCTTGTACCTAATTATGAATGAATCATTAAAAAGTACTTCAATATGAAGCTTATAGGACAGCTACTGGTTATCGTCCTCTTTGCTTGAAAGCGGCTAGTTACCAAAGCTATCTTACATACATCTCTGAAATATTCACTGACAAAGAGAATAAAAGACCGCTTTGAGTTTAAAACGACCAGTACACAAAGTGTAATGTAACCGCAATGTTCAAGTTCAGTGTGAATGGCTCAAAGCAAATGGTGACCTTAGCGCACGTCCACACAGCGCGTTGCGTCGTCGCAACATAAATATTTATTATTATGGATGCAAAATATTTGCGTTGCGATGACGCAACGCACCTTGTGGACCGGCCTTTAGTCTGAATGTGAATCTGAATTATTTAACAGTAAAGAGCTACCGAAAGCTAATGCCGATGCTGTTCAAATGATTACTTATTTTCTCATTATACAAGGTGTTACAAAAATCAGTTGTTTCATACAAAAATTAAAATCGAAAATATCAAAATGTATGAAACAGCTGATTTTATTTTCGCGATTTCAGAGTCGGTCCCATAGCAAAAGTTATTCAGTTTGATGGTCCCTATATACCATATTCGGCATTAGGGGTATTTTTGTAACACCTTGTATAGACAGACAAACAACGAACAGAAATAAAAGCTTGTAAAAATCATACTTTCTTTCATCTTAACTAAACTAATGAATATCTAAAATTATTGTCGTCTTATATCTTTGTTTCACTCAGTTGTATTGTTCCTACTTTTGTTTATTTTAAGACTTGGGACTTTATTTGACGTCACGCCTTAATGCCACTGAAAAATGTGACTTTATTTTTAAATGAAAATAGACTTTAAAGATTTGTTTATAAGGTGGTTAATAAAAAGCTTAAAAATTTTGCAAAGGCTTCCGAAGGCCAACAACTTCACTTTGGTTGCGTTCAAAAGCTTATTCATATCCGCCTTATACTTACGGCACCTTTAGTTTTGTCGCTAAGGATTGAATTCTATGCCATTGTCTCAAGGTTCTATTTCCTGTAACATACTGCTTCCCCGACCGCAATAATTTACTGTCTCTCACACAAGGTTTAATGTCTTTTCCTGGATTAGCTTTAAAATTGTGTGGTTGTTGAAAAGTTATAAGATTTAAGGTGGACAATAATAAAGGAGAATATAATAAAAGAGTTACCTAGCTATTCACCTGAAATAAACCACTTTTAACGGATACTAGCTCGGGTAGGCTCCAAGCTTCAGTCCCCTGACCACGACAGCTGCAAATGTGCCCAGACGTCAGAAAAAAGCACTTGTTTTCACACTGGACGAAACACAAGTCAGTATTAGTTACCTTGTATCCATCTTTGTCTTTATGGTCGTCAGTGCCGACAGAGTTATCCAAAGCAGCAGAAGACTTCCTGCTGGCGATGCTTGGCCGGCTACGGATCTTGGGCCGGTTCACACTGGCCGATATGATCTGGTCGGTGGACCTGGAGACACTGGTCGTCACTGATGTAACTTTGGTGGGCTTGCGGAGTCTTCTTCGAACATCTGCAGAGATAGATAAAGTTTAAATATTTGATCTTAATTTCGTACATTTTGGTGTAGTGGTTTTTGAAATTTTCTGCGAAAAGCTACTATCTTCAAACGGTATATCCAAAAATAATAATAATAATAATTAGGACTTTATTGCACACGACAGAAACATGAACTAACAGAAACAAGAGATAAAAAGAAAACATACAATAGGTGGCGTTATTGCTACATAGCAATCTCTTCCTTGGGTGAAAGACAAAAAAATATACGTATGCACGTTATCAAACATTTGAATTTTAAAATAAATGTTTCAATATTGTACATTTAAAATACCTACAACATGCGTTGCTGTTAAAGTGGTTAATTTCAATGAATAGTACGCGCGAAAATCAAAAGCAAATAAAAACAAACACACAAATGTATAAGTTTATCTACAACTGAACATAAAATTAAGCGTTTCTGCACCTTTACAAATGTATTGAAACACAATACATTTACGAAACACTACACGACCACTATTTTCCAATCTGTTCCAAGTAATAAAATCCTTGCACACTCTGAATTTCAAAGGCTCATGAGGGACGCGTAGTAATTAATAGCTTGTGTCGATATTTGTACAAAAAGTAACCTTATCTCATTTACAGATAGTCTAAATTGGACAAGGTAGAGCTCTGTAAGGGTATTTTTGAAATAATGGCTAAAGAAGAAATTGTTTTAATTTGTAGTTCTAAAGGTAAACTGAGTGTGTCAATTTGCTATGTTTTTGTAGCATCGTGTTACAGAAAATAATGAAATGAACAAATTAACGCTTAGAAAAACAAAAGCAGTGAAATGTTTTATATTGGATTTCTTGGTTATATACTCGTGTCTGTTACTAGCAACAATTTTAAAAAAAACTTCCTGACCGTCAGCCATTTTTAATGTCCCCACTGCTCTGGCACAGGCTGTCTTTACGGGTGAATAAGGTTGATGGGCCATGACCCACCGGATGATGGGCCGGGCCCAATGCGGATTGGTGGGTGCTAACAACTGCAAAATGCAGCCGGGACCAACGTCTTAACATGTCTTCCGCAGCACAGAGGAGATCAAGATAATACATTTTTAGTCATCCATCCCATGGCCGACCATTGCGAAAGTTGCTTAACCTCCGCCGATGGGCCGGTCGCTATACCACTGCGCCACCGAGCTCCTCCAAAAAAACTTCTTAATTAACCTTTATTCAAAATTTAAAGTTAATATTCCCATAAAATGTAAGGCTGTGCGCTAAGTCAGTCAGTTAGTTTGTCCTACAAAGTATCGTATATAGATATTATTCGTCAAATATCTTCAATTCCCGATCGTGTTTGACAGATTTCAGACTTACAAAAAGCCGTGTTAACGTTTTTCAGCTGAAATAAATTGTCGAATTACGAGCAATAAATCTTTACGCTGCCCAAATACATCACAGATCCTCCATATATTCCGGTTCAGAAAAAAACAATACCGATATTTACAATGGCTTTGAAGAATATCCTTTTTATTCAACTGTAACGGATATTTCGTTACTAAAGATTTTTTTATAAATATCGGAATACTTAAATATTATTGTAATATTAATTATAATTAAATGTGACGTCCGGAAGAATAGCGCCATCTCTTCACACTCGACATCAGCCATTTTAGTGTCCGCACTGCTGGGGCACAGGCCTTCCTTATGGGTGGATAAGGAGGATGGGCCATAACCCACCACGCAAGCCCAATGCGGATTGGGTGGTGTTAACGACTGTAAATGCCGGGACCAACAGCTTAATGTGCCTTCCGAAGCACGGAGGAGCAGATGATTTTTGGTCACCCATCCCATGACAGATCCTTGCGAAAGTTGCTTAATCTCCGCAATCGCAGCGCCAGATGCAAAACCCTGCGCCACCGAGCTCCCCTTTTCCACTCTCGTGTCGTAAAGGCAACCTAAATTAGAGATAATAAGGCACACTTGACAACAATGAGATGCACAAACATGTGACTATTCTTTCTTTAAAATCAGAAGATAAGCAGAAAATAAAAGATAAATTAGGTAGGTACTCTGTTTTTGTAAAAAAACTTATCATTTAAATAAAACTTAATGCATTTTGCATTTATTCGACATGTATACAATGTGCCCCTAATGATGATGTTATTATTTAGGTAACAGATTTTTTTTTAATACTTACTTGTCGAGTCTGATGTAGGTGCTATAACTGCTATAATCAGAAGAACGGTGATGCTCCACCGGAGTAATCTCGGTGGCCACTGTAACAATAAACAATTTAATGTTAATTAATTGTTTATAATTTACAACGAAGAAAACAATATCTTTCAACACAATACAGTTTTGGAAAACTTCTCTTACTTCGTTTTACTGTTTACAAGTTGATGTGATACAAGGTGATTTGATAAATAATAAAACTACCGTAACTGTAAATATTTCAAAATAATTACTATTACATTTTTCAGAACTTGCTCGTGTAAAATTGTTGTAGTGCGTCGCCAAACAAAAGACTATCGTAATTCTTTAAAAACTCTATTGTTGTTAATGCAAAGGTATATTAGAATCTTTTCTCATTTGTCGGCGCAGCCTCGGTACGATATCAACACGCTCGGTATACGCGGTACCGAAAGCATACCAAAAGCTTATTGTATACGCAAATATTTCAATAGTGTTCTTGATTTGTGATACAGAAGCGGCGCAACATTAGCAAGGCGCGGTACAGATTCGGTAGAAGCGAAAAGTGGCCACTTTTAACAAAAAATCTCCATTAAACTAAACGGCACGCCAGAAAATATTGATTAAGCGATAAAAAGTACCACAAAGCTTCTTCGGAGTGCACTACAGAGAGATAATTCATAATTTCGTCTTTACTATATTGTTTTTCCAATGGCAGCGCTAGTGTGCAGACTATGCGGTCTTAACTCATATTTGCAGTTTAATCAATTGTATCAAATCCCGAAAGAATATTTTATAGAAAATTCATAGAAATAAATCTATTTTAATTTCAGTATGAAATTCAATGGATCACCTAGATTGAAGTCACAGATTATGCAACACCACGTTTGGACTTATATATGCTGATAAAGAATGATCGGTTATTACAACGGCCTGAAGTGCTCATGGCGCAGCTTGACAGACTGATCACGTTGGCTAAGCAATGCTCGGTCCAGCTAGGTGTCGGATGGGTGACCGTTAAGTGGCATTACAACTGAGCTTCCGTGCTTCGGAAAGCACGTAAAACCGTCAGTCCCGGCTGTTGTCGTCTGATAACAGTCGTTAAGCCAAGTTAGAGGCCTTACAGGCGGCTTGATTAACTTTAACAACAGAGGTGGCCACTAATTCTTATACGTTAAGAAAGAAAAGAATGGCCTTATCTTATAACGCAATATCGATTTGCATCGTGCACACAGTGTGAAAATAGATTTGCTTAGTCGATAAATTGAGAGAAGGATTTCACTGATTAAGTACACACGATATTTAGCTTACAAATAAATTAAATATAAATTAAGTGAGTTATAATCACGATATTTAGCTTACTAATAAATTAAATATAAATGAGTTATAATAAGTACCTACCTAACATCCGTTTAGTACAACCTTAGTAATCCCGTCTACTGAACCAAAAGACTCGGGTTTAAATCCGTGAAATAAGTTTGTCTGATGAGTTTGGCCTGAGTGATTAATACTTACTAATATTTATTTATTCTATCGATTTTGTAGAAAGTTAGAGACCAGAAGCGAAGGGTCATACAAGACTCCTATTGGCTTACTTTTTAGAAATCCCACCCCACCATACAATACATACATATACAATCATAATATTTTTGTAGAAGGTCTTGCCTTCGCTATAATTTAATAATTGACTGTTGCGTGTAAACAAATGAAATCATGACAACTTCGAGTTACAATGTATTTAAAGCTACTTACCTAACCTTTTATCACTGATAAATACGAGTTTATTCTTGGAAAAACATACAAAGTTCTTTTATGTGTCGTATTTACAGCAAACTTTCAAACAACCTAATAACTTTCTCCGCAATAAAAAAAAGAAACATTATCATAAAAAATATTTATCCGCATTTTACAAGAGGCTTTAGCGATTTTCCATTCTCCCTTCCGAGCCATTTTCGTAATGGCCCGCCCTTGAGTAGGAATTACTGGAATCTACCGGATTCTACCGGAAAATAGCGGTCCCGACTAGATAGTACCGGTTGAAAAAATGCCCGGATTTACGCGGCCTACCCGCGAACGAGACATTTTTAAACGTCAGTTAAATTAAAAAAGATTGCTGGAATCCATTTTACAGAGTGAAAAAAACCGACCAAGTGCATGTCGGGCCACGCGCAGGATAGGGTTCCGGAGTAACCTCATACCATTCTATAAGGCTATTAGCTTATATTTATGCCTGTTTTACTCTACTTACGACTACAACTAAGTATAATACCTAACTATTCAATAAAATCTGTACCTACGAAAACTTTTCCGAGTATCTAATCGATTACTCGTCAACTTGTAAAGTTAGACTACCTAGCAGCGATAGTATTCCTTTTAAATTCATTATAAATAAAATATATGTACAATAACTGTCTTGAATTTTTCCACGTATCCAAAAGCAACCGTTTACCTGGTAGAGAGGGAGGACACTTGACTCTTACAAAATCACACTTGCACTTCAAAGCTTAATATTTCGCAAACATTTTTTAATTTTTGAGATTTATGCATTCACAATGCTATTTTACGACCGCTGAGCTACCGACTAGTCACTCGGTAGCTCAGCGGTCAGAGCATTGGACCGGATATCCAAAGGTCGCGGGTTTGATTCCCGTCCGAGAACATAATCTGGTGCGAGTCGTATTTTTTCTAGTATATTATTTGGTATTATATAAAACAGATCCCTGAATCGAAAAGTGGTATTCACAAACCTACGTTATTAAGAGACCAATTCAACGACTTCCCCCTCCTCCCCCTTACCCCCCTATCTGATAGATGAGGAAAAATCTCAACTTCACATAAGGGAGAAACATACACTATACATATTATTC
Source organism: Catoptria pinella (assembly GCA_963556745.1). NCBI lineage: Eukaryota > Metazoa > Arthropoda > Insecta > Lepidoptera > Crambidae > Catoptria > Catoptria pinella. Next base: position 12,393,609 of record OY750767.1, read on the forward strand.
TACCACTTTTTTGGCGTTAATAATAATACATATTCATGCCAATTTACATCTTTCTAAGTCGCGGACGGACATGGCGAATTTCTAAGGTTTCCTTGTTGGCTTCACTACGGAACCCTAGAAAAGGTGAAAAGTACAAGGGGAGAAAAATTAATATTGATGAAATTATTTTTTAACATTACAGTTAGGTATCGTTTAAAAAGAAATAAGCTTATTGTCCATTTTTAATTAAAATTGACGGAAATTAACTAATAAATCAATTGTAATGAAACAATATTCATATTTCAAGTTATTTTATTTGTCTGTTAAAATCCAAACTTCAAACACAACTGAAAAAGAATAAAGTTACACTCAATAGTTTTTCACAATAGCAATGATAAAATACAGTTTTCATTTTTCCAAAACACGAAACGAATAGTTAACTTAATTAAAACGGAATGGTCACATTATAACGTAAAAATAAAAAAATTGATTTCGCAACAGTTATAAATAACTTCTTTTACAATTTGGCATAAACAAAGTACGAATGAGTGGATTAAATACTTTTTACTATACTGCAGCAGTGTTCCACAATTTTTGGGGCTTAAAGAGTTAAAAACCATAGATTAGAAGCTATTATATCATTCTCATCTTAATAATTCACCATCATAACATCGCATTATAAAATCCACCGAGGTGTTAGTACTACCTCTAAATGATTATTCACCTTTTACAACACCCGTAAGCATGATAGTACAATGCGATTACTTTAATGTATACAATAACCTAATGATTACGATTCTCAACCTCTCTTCTCTACTTTTCTCTCTTCTCTCAACCTTTGCATGATGTTTTGTATCATTTCATTTACTGCGCATGTGTAGATGTTGGCAGAGGAGCGGCCTCCTATCAATACAGGTTATCTTAACTTAAAGGAAGGAATACAATGTAAAATACCCAAACCTGTAATTTTTGAAAATAAATATTTTGTTATTTTTTGTTTTGTACACACGACAGCACGTCAGGTTTTACAGTCAAACTGCGAAAACAGCTTTTATTACGTAGGGCATAAAAGTGGTCTCAAAATCAACATGTATAGTCTAAGGTGCCGTCGTGTGTACAACAGAAGTGAACAACTTCGGAGCGCTTGCGGTACAAAACGATGTAATTTAATCTGTAAAATTACTCTTTGTAGTTGCCGCGTATCATATAATATGTCTATTGTCAATTTAATCGCATTGCACTTTACTCTGTCGGGGACAACATGGGATGATCATTATTAATAGCTATAGTTTTTAATTTTATGATTTAGTTTAAGGCTCAGTTGCATCATCTTAATTTAACTATAATCACAGAACTAGTATAGTACTGATGTACTATTATTGTTATTACATATTGTTACCTAGGTTACGACAGCAACGCTGTCACCGAGTCAGATAAGTTTGTGTCTGTTAAAGTTAAGGTTAAATCAAAATGATGCAACTCAACCTTAATCTTAGCTTCGGAGTAATGTACCGGTTCAGTAGTTTCTGATTCCGTTATGCTGTCAGAATATACAATTGATAAAATGTGGATAGGTATTATGAATTTAATATGGAAACTTATCGAACGGATAAACGCTGGAACATTATGAATTATGTAAAAACCATTTACTAATTCATCCACAGTTCACTAGTCTCAATCCCAATTAGGCTAAGTTAACAAAGCTTAGTTCTGGAACGTTCGTTTACTTAAATCGCTGGCCCCGGGCAGTAGCGGTAAGCGCCAGTTACGTCCTTTTTAAAGTTATTTGATTTTTTCTGCTGATATATTTTTTTTAGATTTTTTTAATCAATATGTCTATATAATAAATAACATTAACGGCTTTATTTCACTTTAATAATTTATACATTTATATGCTTTTAAGGAAATTTCGTTGCAGAAATAAACAGGTTTGGCATTCATCCAGTGATACACTTGTTATTTAATATGTTACGATAACAACTTTTTATCAAGCTGTTAATATAGCAGATATCTGGCACCCTTATTTTATTAAAAATAATAAAACCATTGTGGAATGGGCTTTATGTAGCGGGTGCAAAATAAGGACAACGCTGCAGGCTGTTTTAATTTAAAATCACTATTATCCCGCGCAATAAGGGAGGTACAGATTACAAAAAAGTGGATGTTAGCAGGATATAATAGAAAGTTGAGATAAATTGGAATAAAGCTTCGATATTTGACGGCTACGACTTTTTATGTTTTTGCTTTTTACATCGTCTCGTCTCTGTTTTCGCATAGACGAGTAAAAAACATAGAAATGTTATTCCTTGGGCAGTATACAAGGTCTTACAAAAATACCCTTAATGCCGAATATGGTATATAGGAACCATCAAACTGATCAACTTTTAAATCGCGAAAAAAAATCAGCTGTTTCATACATTTTGATATTTTCGATTTTAATTTTTGTATGAAACAGCTGATTTTTTTTCGCGATTTCAGAGTTGGTCCCATAGTAAAAGTTGATCAGTTTAATGGTCCCTGGTATACCATATCCGGCGTTAGGGGTATTTTTGTAACACCTTGTATATAAAACATGTGTAAATATTATTTTTTAATTTTCTAATAGAAAATAGAGATGATGATTTTGGAATAAAATAAAGAAATACATTTAATTTGCGTACAGTACAGAGACAAATATTATTATAGATTGCATTTCGCGAGACAAGGTAATTTATTAAAGGCTCGCGGTGACATACTGTGCATACAAATAATAATAATAATAACGCTTTATTGCACCCTAGAATAATACATTACAAAGAAGCAAACAATAAACATGGACTAGTTCACAAAAGGCGGCCTTATTGCTATGTAGCAATCTCTTCCAGGCAACCTTGAGTAGAGAAATATTAAGGAGAAGAGGACAGGGGGAGTAACTTATTTCATTCGATAGATAATATACTCGTATGTATAGGTAAATCTATTTTTTTTTATTCCACCTTATTCAACTACAGAGAATCCGGTTGACTATCTTGCTCTATTCTATTCAATATCTTTTATACTATAATTTTTACTACTCATGTACCTATTTAAAAAAAAAGTTTGTAAGTAGTAATTCAGTGATTGTTAAGAAAATCTTGTTATAGCGTATTCTCTTTAGCATTCCTATAAAAAAAATATGAAAATCACATAAGTTCGTCTATTTTTAGAATAAACTATTCCAGACACAACATTCGTATGTAGATTGCGACTAGTTGTCTAGTAACTGCGCTACACACATAACAGTACGCTGCTGGTCATAGCAAGGCCAAACGAAAGGAAAGGAGCGGACGCAAAAACTACTTGCACAGAGCGCCTACACGTAGAGACAAAATTATGCTGCTTGCTCAAAAAAATAAATTAAAAAAAAACAAATAATAACAAAAAAAGCACGTGGTTAAGTTGAACCTAAAGTGCAAATATTAAAATCAAAATTACATTTGTTTCACTGAATATTTTATTTTTCAAGCATTCAAAAATATAAATAAAACTGTAGTGCGTAGCTATTATGGCTCATTTAATTAGAATAATTAATGTTTCCGATATTAATAATTGTTTTAATTTCCTGAAATTGTTTTCGTTATAACTGTTTGTTTAGTAAATAATATAATATAGTTCAGAAAATTTCATGTCAGACCTATTTGTCAATTAAATTAAATTATCAAAATCGATCTATAAAAGCAACCTCTTCTAGCAATTTAAAAACTTGTTTATTCTCACATCGCTTTTAATCAGGAATAATTGTGCAACTTCCTAGATGTTTGCAATGAATCACTTTCCTAAAACTCGAATAACAACTCCGTTTGTCATGTGCGTAGGCGCGCGCAATCAGAGCCTGTCAAATTAACGTCACTTTATCGCAAATATGGCTGCGGTATATTATACAACAACATGATAAAATTCTGTCTATGACTCATTGTTTTGATTTATTTTAGGAAATATCAGAGAGGTTACGCCGCTAGCTAGAAATATCAAATAGTGATTTCTTTTGATAGTTACGATAGAGACAGATCTTAAAAGATTTAAAGAGACTCAAGGGATGTGTAATACAGTACTTTTTGTTGCAGTTTTTGTTTTTACACATCGTTGGCTTAAAGAGACAGCTGTTATCACAAAAAATTGTATTACCGCAGCTGTGGATGTACAATGTATATCTTAAAAAAATATTCTGGTAGATATTGGAATAACACAATCAAGGGGTAAGTCCATCATTTTGATAATTATCTCAGTAGTGTTATTTTTGCTAAGATGGTCTTTTAAAATCATGCTTTTTAGATATTTATAGAAACTCTGTATTGTCAAAGTACTCTGTGTCTGGACAATAAGGTCACCCGAATTCTGATCCCAGAATATAAACTCTCTTATTCAAAAAACCATATTGTAGCGATCTGTATACACTAGCATGGATAGAGAGGGGATTCACATGAGCCATTTGGATACCTATAGTGTACTAATAACATGACACTACAGTTTTTGGCGCCATTTTGTCGAGTTCGGTTTGGTGTCTATTTTAATTATTTTCAAATTGATTCATAGTGGATATTGTGTCTTAAAATTGGTGCAGTTATATGGTACAAGTGTCTACGCAACAGAACAATATGTGGGATAATTGAAATAGGCGCGATCTTGGTTGTGTGAAGCTGAGACTTTTATTGAAGTGGTGGCTTCCTCGGCAGAACTAACCGAGTAAACTGTCTTGATATACTTGGTGCCAAATGCTCCAAGCAGCATTGGAATGCGATGCACCCGCATTCTAATGAAAAATTAAACAATATCTACCACTGAACTATTTAACACTTGACACTGGCAAAAATTACTTCCAAGAGGAAAGTAGATTGCCATAACAAAAAAAGAAGAAGAAGAACATGACACTACGTACTCACACGTCTGTTAGCCTTCTTTCCTTTTTTTATTGATGTTTGATCTATTTTGAGCAGGGAAATTATATTCGACATAAATATCTCTTCTATTGGGTTGCTATTTGCTAAAACATTCTTTTTTTGTTAATGATTGTAATGGAAAATGAAGTCACTTTAAATGCTAAGGGTCATTTTTCAATTTCTCGACTCTATAATATGAAATATACAGGGATTTAAAAGCAGCCCTTGACGAGTTTCTTACTCGTTACTAGGTCTCTCGCTCAGGGCGCACGAACCGATATGGCGTAGCTTCTTTGACATTCACAAGTGCTTGTAACAGCCTAGACTGAATACCTAAATGAGTTTGAGTTTGACAATGAAAACGAATGCATCGATTACAAGGGTATCACTCGTGCTGATGGATACGAAAATACCTGTGACAAGTTTATTTTTACTAGACTGACCTTTCTGATAGCGAAATTTTATATTTATTTATTTCTGATAGCGACTTTTTTTAATCTTTTACTATTTGCAATCGAATGAATTGGTTGGAGGGAAGAATGGACAAGTGTGGTGAAGTGGCCATCACAGCTCCTGCTGATTATGTAGGTACGTATCTTTTTAAAGCCTTTTCATCGTCATTGTCGGGTCTATCAACTCTATCAAACCCTCTTAGGTTTGATCGTGGCGAACTTAACGCGTATTTATGTTCATACTTGTTGAATATTATACGAAAGACTACATTAAAATAGAATATAAAAAATCAAATACTCTTAATAAAAAAACTGAATTAAACAATTTAACTTTTAAATACTGTGAGTACAAAACACTCTGAAATTTACCAGTTCACAGTAAAAATGTGAAGTGTGTAAGACATTTGTTGGTCGGCCTTTAACTTGGAGGTTGACTGCAAGGCTCGCTCATGCTAATACATCGTTTTAATACAAGTTTTGGACTTAGAGCGTAAAACTTTTAGAACGTTACGATATAAAATTAGAAAATCACAGCTTAAGTAATAATAATTAAGGCATTTAGAACAATTCAAGCAGCGTATAACAAGGTAGTTAAACAAATTGAATGATCTCTTGCCGCTAGACCGATGCAACTGTCGATGTCTTGTACATTGGCAGTTGAACCTTAAAATAATTTCTCAGTCCGTGGCGTTGTCACCCCGGGGGACCGGGGGACAGTGTTAGAGGGGACTCCTGGGAATAATTGGAGTTTTTTACGGCAACAAAAAAAGTGTCTTACTTTACTTAATTTGTCAAGGTCAAGGTCTATACCTAGCAGTGGGTGTCATGTGGCTGATATGATGATGATGAAAATGTTGAATAATTTATTCGTAATGACTATAACCACACTGGCATTTATCTGGTAACTCTTGCCATATATGTTTTGCTCATCGAATTATATGTCATAAAAACAAGTTGTTCTTGTTCAAAGGCTACAACAATTTACAGACCTTGCTTTCTTGAGGTCTGTAATTGTATCATTTGTCTTCATAAGTCTTGACACGATATATCGTTTTGTTATACCTACACAATTAAGTTCAATGTATTGTATTTTGACGGTTCAACCTTATTCTTTGACTATCTTGATTTATACAATGTTCTATTGTTTATAATTGATTTCAGAAGAAAATAAATAATTTTATTTGGTTGAAAAACAAATGCATGTACCAAGAGCCTATTTTTGAATATTTGTTTACATCCGATTGATTGGCTGGCTTTCAGATTGCATACTTATATGCTGTATATTTAACACAATCAAAAAAATAACTGAATAATAGAAACAGTAAAACCACAAATCAGATCCACTTAAAGCGAACGTCAGCAGACAAATTAAATTTCTTTCTGTGCCAAGATTTATTAAGCAGAAACGGGAGCTTAATTTGAAATTTAAAAGGCAACATTCCCGAATTCTCTTCGCTAACGACGTGGAACGAACATTACAGAAAAAATATCCAAAACGCTGTAGCTCGTTCAAATTTCATTAGTAGAGGGACTTCTCTGAATGCAGTCAAAGTGCAAAAACAAGCCGCGTACAAAGTAGGCCATCTGTCAAAATGTGACGCCGCCAAATTGAACTTAAGTGCAAAGGAATTGAGTTGAAAGTTGCTGAAGGCTCGTTATATTCCTATTTTTGGCGAGGTACAGGCTAGGACAGATAAATTTCCAATGAGCTTCCGCCTTTTTTGTTGGACGGTGCATCCCGAAATCATCGTGTGCTAGTGATGTGAATGAATCGATATAGAGTTTAAGTATCGATAAATTATTATTTGAAATTGATTGAAATAAATAATCTATTTTTCAATTTAACAAAGAGTGTGATTTGGTAATATCACAATAAAATCCTAAAACTAAAGCAATCCAATAATTCCAGTGAATGACAGAAAGTGCTGCTTTTACATGCTTACTTTATTTCAAAACTAAATTAGAATAACCATTAAATGTTACAAAATTAATGTTATATTTCGTAACACCGTATTTTGTCTATTTAACAAAAAACATTTCTTTGACCACGTAATACACCGTGACTAACTAACCCTTGTGATGTATAAAGCTGATTTTGCTTCTGACTGTTGTTAAGTTAATAACGATTAATCAAGAAATAACGCTAAAACAATTTACAGAAATAATCCACACCAGCATACAATTATTCAAAATCAAGATTAAGCAAACATTTCATTAATATTTAACTAAAACTATTTTAAATGATAAGGAACTACAAACAAATACACAAAAAACTCAAGCACGCTAATAAATGATAACAGAGGTAATGTTCAAAGGAATATCAAGTCTGAATTATAAGATTTAACAAGTATGATCTCACCAAATGCTTCAAAACATTACAATCCTACCAAATTATTACTTTTCTTGTTTCTACAACTTCAGAAATAAAAACATAGATTTCGTCAGAGTTCCGTATAGACTAGATGTCACTATCGATCCCTTACCTATCCATTACTTTCAGGGAAGTCTCAGCAATTTTTTGTATCTAAGATTACTGAAATAAATGAATTTTTATTTTTATTTTATTTATTTATTTATTTATATTATGCAAAATAATTTAAATGAAGTGAAAATACCAAGGTTAATGGAATCGAGATAAACTATATCACTATTGCACATTTCATAACGTGCATAATTACCATTTAATTTGGCAGTTAGTAAATGGTTACGGTCAGTTATCTTCCAACTAACCGCAGCGCAGATCGTTTCAGATAATGGATAAAATTCACCGCGGTCTTTATCTTCTATTATCAAGTTAAAGATTCAATCTTTTTCAATAAAGGTTTATCTTTTTTATAGAAAAACTCTTAATCAATTATTGGAGACTATTTGAAAATTAGGTATTTGTTATTTGTTTGGTAATAAAATACGCTAAAATTGTTTAGAAACGTTACTATGCTATTAAAAATGCACATCGTTCTATCAAATCCAGTTATTGCTACCATAATTGAGATTTTAAAATCTCAAAATGCGTATTCAAAATACTGTTCAGTTGATGTTCATTATGCTATATAGCAAAACAAGTATCTGATTGCAAATGTTAATATTAACATTAATATTCGAAGTGAATATGAAAGTATGTAACAATGTAAAGACAATTTTATAAATGAGATAATACAGTGTACTATTTTGCTATGGCAATAACATTATTGAACTATTTCCCACTATGCTTGGTTAAGTAACTAAGTGATAACCAGTTGGCAATGGGGACCGGTTTGAGCAGTTGTAAAATTGGTTCTTGTGACAAATCTCAAATTTATTATCAGGCTGAGGCCTTAATTTGATTTAAACGTAGTTGACCATCAGCCATTTTTAATGTCCCCACTGCTGGGGCACAGGCTTCCTTATGGGTGGATAAGGAGGATGGGCCATGACCCACCACGCAGGCCCAGTGCGGATTGGTGGGTGCTAACGACTGCAAATGCGGCCGGGACCAACAGCTTAGCGTGCCTTCCAAAGCACGGCTACCGAATCGTAGTTATTTGATTTTTAATTCATCTGAGTTATTTTGCTTAAAATGGTACCTCTTAATTTTTTAAGTTTAAACCCAACATATTTGTAAATGCAAATTTATTTCGACAAAATAAATTAATTTGTGCCACAAGCGACGTTTTGTTTTCCAAAGAATTTCAGAAGTTTCGACAACTCCATTTAGGATAGCACAAATATTAAACAAATGTTATCTCTGTCCTGAGTACATCTGAGTCAATCTGGAAAAGAACATCCCATAATCTCAACGATTTTTTGCAAAAATTAGAAACGCTCAACATACTTTTGAGTTTCGTTTTCATTGAAAACATCTCAACTAAAAGTGTAAAAAGTATCGATACCATCACAATGGTATATCAATTAAGGGACATCACTAGCCGACAAACCAAAAGTCACAGCGGGACTGCGGGCTAGGTAATTTGAAATAAGCGCAGACCTAACATAAAGTATGCATGAGCTGTCTAATGGTCCTAGATGTTTTGAGGTCGAATGCTCTCGAACCAAATGGACTTTGCAATATAGATGGCACGAATAATGGGCTGTTAAAATTAGCGCCGGGAAATGATTCGTGTAACTCAGGAATGGGGACACATTTCAATGGTGCTGTATTTCAATTGAAACAGTGGTATTTGGGAATTCTAGACGGTGGGTTTATTTTGTCAGTTAATACAGACAACATCACATACGTTGCTCCGATTCCAAAGTAAGTAGCTAAAGCACTTGTGTTATGGAAATCAGAGACAACGGTGGCATCACAAACATCCAGACTTGAGCCAATATAGAAAAGTTCGTTTTCTAAATTGATCCAACCGGGGATTGAACCTGGGACCTCAGAGATGGCGACACCTTGAAACCCAGTGAACAAAGCCACTCGACCACGGAGGTCGTCGTTTAATGTATCTGGAATAATGACACACCCAATAATTACATCTTTGTTGAACCAAAAATTCTGGGTTCAAATTCTGAAAGGGGTAATTATATGTTTGTATGATGATCGCATTTGTTGCACATTGAGTCATAAATTGTATTCCTTTTTTAGGGTTCCGCAGTCAAGCCAACAAGGAACCCTTATAGTTACGCTATGTCCGTCTGTCTGTCTGCGGCTTAGCGCAAAGGCCCTTGGTACTAGAAAGCTGTAATTTGGCATAAAATGTATATTAATAACGTCGAAAAAATAGTCAAATAAAATCTTGAAAAATATTTGTTTAAGTGGGAATGAATTGTTTATTTCATCAATCTAATAATGTGGGGAACCATTGGACTGGTCTTTTAAAAGTGTTGTAGGTTTGTGAAGACCACTTTTCGATTCAGGGATCCGTTTGCGTAATAGGTATTAAGCTTTGAAGTGCAAAATTTTGTTAGACTCAAGTGTCCTCCCCTCTACCATGTAAACAGTTGCTATTGGATACGTGAAAAGTTCAGGATAGTAGTACATATAATTGATTTAAAGGAAAAATTATACTGCAAGGTAGGCTTTACAAGTTGACGAGTAATCGATTTGATACTCGAAAAAGTTTTCGTAGGTACAAATTTTATTAAATAGTTAGGTATTATACTTAGTTGTAGTCGTAAGTAGTGTAAAACAGGAAGTAAATTTAAGTTTATAGCCATATGGTATGGTATGAGGTTACTACAGAACCCTATACTGCGTGTAGCCCGAACGCACTTGGCCAGTTTTTGTTTATTTAATTCTATATGTTTCTGTCCGTTTTCAGTGATCGTACAAACATGATTGGTGTGACTTATCCGGAATACTTGTGCATAACATTTTAATTCAATAAACGTTGATGAAAGTCTATTCAGTACAACATTTTATGGACGAACGCACAAAATAAAATTATCAATTTACAGAAATAAAAATATTGGCAAGTTTTGTGAAACAAACATTTCACAAAACTATCAAATACTTTTTATTCGGTAACTTATTTAACCTTTTTTATTTCGTGACTCCATGCTTGAGTGTGCGTTTATACCGTGCAATATTGTTGTCGTTTTAAAAATAAAATTGAACAGCCAACCTCAAAAAAGATTTGTTACGAAGAAAGAAACAATTCTTTTTTCGTTGATATTTCTAGTCTGTCTGTCTCTAGTTAGAGATGCGTGTCAGTTGAAGCACGACTATAATAAATTTTTGTAGAGCATTGAATCACAGTGCCCATAGTAGGTCAAGAAACCTGCATGAAAGACCCACAGAACCAGTTTTGAGGCAACGCACTGTGGCAGATGACTCGACATCTTAGGGTCTCCATTTTAAATAATGTAAGCAGGATAATAACAAATAATTAATTATGTTATTAAAATCTAAATATTTTTTATCACTTTTCACTTTAGTATATCGATGAGTGCAATTCTAAGTCAATTGTAAATATTATTTTGGGAGAAGATATAAATTTATAACCTACCCTTTTATTTTGAAATTCCTATTTTTCAAATATGAACTAAGAATATTTTTAAAGTGTTCAATTTTGAAAACAATAGGTGCCCACTTCAGTATAATATCTTGTTGTCTTGTCCATCAAAATCCAAAACAAACTTTCATTATTTGCGACAAAAAAAGAATTTTTTTTTTCATCAAAATCGACTGATCGCATCCAAGGAAATAATTCAGAAATTCGGTACGTCCGTGAACTGTCTGCAAAAAGTGTAGGCATTCGGAATGTTTACTGAGAAATTGACAAGTGGCACAATTATGGCAACTGGAGCGTGGCGGATTCCGTCACGCAGTAGAAGAACAAATGATGGTGTCCCAAGTCAAAGGAATAAGCGATTTAGATCGATCCTTACAGTTTTTTATTTTTCCCACAACGGGTCAGTGCCTTGCCTTCACCCAACCTGATGTTTTTTTTTGTAAATATTTTAGAAATATACTTTCTTTAGTTTATACTTGGCGCTTACGGTATACGCGTTGTATAGACTACACAGTGCAGTACTAATAAAGGTTTCAGTTAGTAATATATAAATATTGATGTTAGGCCGAAGGTAGAAGTTTAGTGCACTCCACTCAACCACTGAGATACGTAAAATTAATTAAAATGTAACAAGTCACAGGGAACTAGCGATAGAATAAGTATATTTTTAAAAATCTGTCTGAATATGACTTCGTGTGTGATTCTTTGGTCATTTTCTTGAAATCATAATTTGAATATTTTATTGATCGTCATAAATATTCAAATGTCATTTTAATGTCAATATTAATTATCTAGTTTCCAATCGAGTTAATTACAATAAATTATTCGAAAACCAAATTAGTTTTGGAACGGGACATTTATAAGTAGTGGTCAATTCGTATTTTTCTTGCAATATTATTTGGTCTTGTAATTTTATTCAGGTTCTGTATATCTGTATCAATAACGGCGCAAACGTCATACTAATCATTATTAATAAGTAATGCATATAAATGTCAAGTATTTTTGTGTAATCAACGGCTTTTCTGATAGCGGGTGTATAGATTTTACACCGGTGACTCACTATTAAACTTTAATAGTTTGACATAGCAACAAAACACTTGTTTTAAAATCATGATTAATATTGAGGTTAGAATACATAATTTTTATGAGTTTCAAAAATGCCGATTTTTATGACATTTGACCTTTCAACTGTATGTTACTGCACTGTTATGAATAACTTTACGACGCAGACACGAGATTGTATGAGACAAAAAACACCAAAATGAAGGTATATACGAGTATTCAGGCGGTTATCTGTCATTCAGAGGTAAAATCCTTTATGTAACTGGGCTAAAATGTACTGTTTTTCTATTGCGTTACAGCTCTACGTTCTCTCATAACTTGGACCTCACATCTGCCGCCAAGTGTAAACATTAACTTACTCAAACGTATGCAAGAGAATATACTGTGTTTATTTCCATCTGTCCATTTTCTTTTTTCACTTCTGTATCAAGAGGGCGTACAACGCTGGAAGCAAATTTTCATACTAAAAATTATCAAAATTATTGACAACATTATCGTTTTTAATTATCAATAATAAACTTTATTATTTTGGAAAACTGTCAATCACAAAACTAGAGAGCTTTCTTAGGTTTTTTATCATAGTTTCAAGGTTTATTATTGGTTGGCACAGCTTTGAAAGACTATAAAATTGGAGGTCACTTTACGATTTTTTATAGAGAATAGTTTAAGCTACCATGTGTCCGTCAGTCATATTACTGACCTACCATACCATAACATACCATAATCTACTTTCTACAACATTATTTTTTGGGACCGATAAATCGAGTAATACTGTTTGAAATAGTAATTAAAAATGTTTATTTGATGTTGTACGCCAAAATTATTATAACAACATATTTCCAAAGGGGCGTTATTATTTTATCGTTTTGATAATCTTTTAAATGATGAAACATTATAAAAGATGCAAGTATGTTTTAAAGAAATAATGGATAGAATATAATAATTGAATTTGTCCAAGAGTCTGTTTTGTACTTCAATTATTATATTATAATTTGAATGAGAGTCTGTGTTTCTTGATAGGTACAATCTGGGAGCGTTCAAGTCGCAGTGAATAGGGTATTTTCTAGGCAAGCGCGTTTTATCTTAGATCTCATGGCAAGCGGTTTTTTATGCTTTTCGCCGATTCTACACAGCGCCATCTAGCCCCAAACTAAGCAAAGCTTGTAATATGGGTGCTAGACAACTGATATACTACTATTATACTTTTTAAATATATACTTATTATACATAGTAACACCCAGACCCGTCACAGTAATTAAAATTGATCATTTCAATTTCTGCCTGACCGGGAATCGAACCCGATACCTCTTGCGTGGTAGTCGCATGTTGACCACTGCACCACCCAAGTCGCCGAATACTTACCTATCAATCATAAAAAAATACATCCTCTGTAACTATGGTTGATTTGATGGCATAAAACATAATCCGCTGTACATTATTAAATTACAAATATTAAAAAGCAACTACATAAAATGAAAAGCTTGGCGATATTTTTACTTTTTCAGCTATACAATTACCGTTATCCAACTGAGTAGGCCGTAACTTGGTAAAGCAAAAGTAAAAGTGGTGTCCCTTGCGTAACACCTGTCTGTCCGTGCTGATCGCTGTGATCGAACGCTGGTACACAAATTCATTGTGAACTTATCGCACCATTACATAAAATTGGATATGTGTTGTCTTAGGCCCTAAGAACGTTAAAGAAATTGGGTTTGTCAACGAAAATCTGATAAGCGAGGTTCCCTATAAAAAGTTTGGTCAGATTTATGAAAGTTCGACGAAAACCATCAAAGGTTTGACCTATTAAACTTCCTTCCAATCTTTATTCTATTTTTAAATATTTGGCGCCCAACAATAATTTGTAACGATATTGACTTTGGTTTTCGAACGTAAAAAACTTGTTTGAGTTGACAAGATCAATTTGTTTGCTAATTAAGTAGTGCGTATAGTTTTGATACACCAATATACAATATCAGAAACCGCACTATGTGGTCGTCGAGCAGGCAGCTCGAATTGACACATTTCCTTAACCCGCAACATGTCGCGGTAAATATACTTTCAGTCAGACATAACCCGGTCATAAGCCTTTATGTGAACTGGTAACCAGTTGGTCAACTTGTCGTTGGATTAGTCCGTGAATAAAACAACTGCATATAAAGGACATAATTATTTTGTTTTCTAAAAATATAAATGTTCTTTGAGGTGTTTTTCTCAATGGAACAGTTGATAAATGTTAAAACAGAAAAATTGGAATGGATCTCTGTCCTAAAGTTTCAAAAGACGAAAAGAAACCGGGTTCACATATTACATTATTATGTACTTGCATTAATATAATTTTGCATGAATATCTGAAAATAGTTTTTGCTGCAAAAACATAATTGGAAATAATATATTGTTTGAGTTCGAATCTACGACCTTTCCGAGTTCCAAAGACTATGCTTTCTCTGCCGGATTTCAGCTGTAAGAGAATTGGACCGGACATCTAAAGGTCGCGGGTTCGATTCCCGTCTGAGAATATTATCTGTTGCGAGTCGTATTTTTTCTAGAATATTATTAAGTATTGTATAAAAACAGCATTGTGAATGCTAAAATCTCAAATTTAAAAGTTGAGGAAACTTTGTTTTTTATGGGAAAATTCATACCAAAGTATTCTTAGTGAAAATCATAAATGTTAATAATGTAAAAAAGAAAGTTCAATTTATGTAACTCATATTTTAAAAGGTTAAATAATATAACATGTAGGTTAAAAATACTTAACTAGTAACTCAAATAGAAGTCAAACTCTGTCGTCACGTGTTGTTTCACCAAAATAAAAATTAAGGTCCACTTGCAGCAACATTTACTAAATCTCGATTTTGTTAAACTTAGACTTTACTCATACGAATATGTAATATTTTTGAATCTCTAGGTTTAACAAAAATCGAGATTTAGTAAATAACTGCAAGTGGGCCTAAGTAACGAAGCTTATTAGATTTTTTTGTCTCGTAATCGTTCTTACGAAGCTAAAGCTAATAAGACATTAAACTTCAAACATTAGAATTGTTGACATTATTTATTAGTTTGGCATAATATTACGCGGTTAGTTGAAGGTTGTCCAGAATTTGTCGTTCGTTGATTCGACACGATTCAAATGTTGATAGGTACCTACTGGTGTTACGAAACTAAGATTTTGCTATGATTTTAACTAAATACTATGATTAATAATTATTTTTTTATAGATATCAGAGACAACGGTGGTATGACAAACACCCAGACCTGAGCCAATATAGAAAAGTTCGTTTTTCTAAATTGAACCAACCGGGGATCGAACCCGGGACCTCAGAGATGGCGACACCTTGAAAACCGGTGTACAAAGCCACTCGACCACGGAAGCTACATATATTTCTCTTTTCACAATGGTTTGGGACTTCCGCCAAGTGACGCCTGATTCAATCAAATACTTATTACATAGATACATATTGTGTACATAAATCAAAGCATTTCTAACCTAAATTTGTGAAGGACTGTTGCCTGAAATGGTCGCCAGTCTCCTCCCGCGTGAGCTCTCTCCAGGGCCAACATGTATGTTTTGGAGGCTCCGCCCCAAGCAGTGATAAAATACATGATATCAGTGATTTAATTAGCTGTAATCTTGATAATCGTGACGAAAATCCGATGTTTCTAGATCATTAATTAATTTGGAATTCAATGAATATTTATTCATTGAATTCCAAATCAAGGTCGAAGGAATATTTAAAAAACACAATTTATTGTATTTATTGCTTTTTGAATACTACGTCGGTAGAGTTCTTCTATTAGAATGTTTATAAGCCTTTTATTTATACTTATACAATATTTTATACGTGTTATTTTGTATAAGTGAAATAAAACACTTTATAACTTTTCAATGCCGACTTATAAACTTTTTAAAGGGTTGTGGAGGATTATAGCTTAGATTTTAAAACACAGTTTAAATTAGACATTGTTTAAATGCGATGCTGTCTCTTACAAACAATTTATTGTCATAAAAAGTGACAGCATCACATTTAAACAGTGTCTAAGTTAAACACTTGTTAAACAGTGTTATGTGGTAAGGCCTTAGCTTTTTATATTTCTCTAGGTTTTGTTTTTAAACTGTCTCTTTGACAATAGATTTTTGCTTAACAGTCGCCTTGTTTTCCTGTTTACAGTCCTTACCCTTTACAAGGGTGTTATAGTTTTAATGTAGCGTTGCATATAGCTACTTATATCACAATGGATATATATTTAAGCTATCAATACAATCATACGATTCAATCATAAAATTAATATCCTATCCCTTCCAATACCAAAGCAAAAACAAGATTAGTTCACATCAAGTTGTGGAAAGAAAATCTAGCAAAATTCTCAATTAAACATAGAGTCTGTGTATACGTAGGAAATGAGAATTTTGCTTCATAGACTATTGTTTATCGATAGTTTTTATCAGTTAGAAATCGGTTCCGATAGCTTCCTACTTCGTACACCTATCAGCTGTTTCACAAGAACCGGAGAAACATTGATGGATAGGGTTGCACCAACTAACAAGCATAGTTACTCAATTATGTCAACCGTATTTGTTAAAGTGTGTTGTAATTATTACTAAGAACTCGTCTTGAAAGAGCACAGGTATCTTGGTTTTTCTTGTTTTGTCAGTGTTTTATAACATCAAAACTAATTTAGGTGTAAATAGTTGGCCTTTTTTATTTCTTTTGCATATGGCTTGTTTGATGGAAAATTACTTAGAAATTGTGTTGCGAATTTCGAATCGCGAATCGAAAAGTATCACAAAAATGTTTTATACGAAATTTTCAATTACACTTGTGATATTAGTTTTGATAATAAGGAAGTATTTAATAATAATAATAAAGCTCCTTCTAATACTAAAATTCAACTCAAAAACACACAGCATACTAATGTAATTGCTAATATTTACAACTTATGTAACATTCGCGGAAAGATTACGTTATCCTACAAACATAAAATAGAGATCTGACAAAAGTATGCATAAATCAAAAGTTCCCACTCACTTAGTAATAAAAATACCATTACCTAAGGTCAGTGTAGACCAGTGCCATTAAAACAAAACACTGATTTTTACCACTACTGCTATGATAATAAAACTCATTACGAACGCATAATTAATTTGGTGCGTTTTCACTTACAATCTAAAATCAACCCCATACACGTCAAAATAGAGATCAGTTTAGCTAGTGAAGTGGTGTTGACTTTCGATGCTGTTTTGGGTTTTGCTCAAACAGTTGAAGCAAAGGAGTTTGAACCTAATGCCTTTGGTTTAACAGGTGACCTGCAGCAAATGTTGAGGTTTGTTAATGAAATAGTGTTTCCGACAGAAACAATAGCGAAGGTTGATAGATAGCCAGTTCTTAATGAAACGGGATCGGAAGTTGTTCCATATTATCTTCACGGGCAATGGAGTTGTTTGCCTCCAACTATCGGATAAAAACAGGCCGGAATGTTTATTTTTTCTTAAAATCCATTATTTCAAGATGATTTCTATTATTATCAAATTTTATTATCAGTTAACGGTGTACGAGTACAAGCTATATATATGTCAACAGCTGGCACATCAAAGTCAGGTAGGTATATTAAAATTCAGCAACTACTGAGTCCAAGTGCTTTTTAATAGTACATTATGATATAAGTGCGGTAAGTTGAAAATTACAGCCGACGCGATATTGCTAGCCCGAGCCGTAGACGAGGGCTACAAGAAAGCAGAGGCAGAGGCGTCACACGACTTTTTATAACATATTTGCGAGGAAATGAATAAAACTCGGACTTTCTTAAACGAAAAAAATTTTTATCACTTGTTAAAGAGTAAAAAAAATTTGAACAATTTGTAATATTGATTATTACGTTGTCAGTTGAATTGGAAGATGGCCACTTGAGCGTCTTTTAAGAAATGCCAGCAAGTTGGAGTATGACTTGATATCAATACCATGTTTTGTTTTCACAGTGCTTTTTAGCATTGAATTGAAGTAGCACCACAATGAGCTTGACTTATATATTTTTCGGGCAAGTGGCTTAGAGTAGCCTTTTTCGCTGCCTCTGAGACTTTTGGCGGTGTCGAATCATTAAATTTATCAGTACTTGACGACATTTTCAAATAAAAACAATACAGCGAAAAGAAAAAGCGCGTGGAATAATTTTTACTTGTTCACAAATTAGAGATGCGCGCGCATCAGCGCTTTTTTTAAGGCAAAGGCATAAAAAGTAGCCAGTATTACTTATGAAGTAAATTAATATTTTTGTGTTTTTGTTACAGATAAATGGTTGTAATTTATTGTCAAAATTAATAAAATTAAAGAATTAAATGTCTATTTATTATATTTTATCCCCCAAAGTTAATTTTATTCATAAAATGCTGACCTCTTTTCTGACATAAAAACTCTTTGCTAAGATTTAAAAAAGTACCGATATTTTACCGACGGAGCATCTTGATAAACCGTGCGGTTTACATTACCATGACGCACAAGTACGTAATGAGATACAATACGATATTGAAATTGGTGTTATAAGAGATCCTTTACGAGCAAATATGTTATAAAATAATATTATATGACTATGTGTTATACTTCAATGTCTTATTCAATGATCCATGTTGCGTGATAATATCAATATTATTAAATATTTTTAACAAAACCTAACCTTATTGACAGTGTAATGAAAGTATTACAAGCATCAAAACAACAAGTCATTCGAAGCTTATTTCAAGAAATCTGTGGAACGTATCGAACGTAAACCCTTAATTTTCTCCCAGACGGGACCAAGGATCAAAAACATCAAACGCAGTACTTTATGATCTTGAACATTGTGCCTTTTTGTGCATACGACACGATTTTGATAGTAAATAAAGAGAAAAAATATGTATTATTTAAACACATAAGGAATGCAGAACATTACCACAGGCATAATGAAACTTTTATTACTCTGTGTCATTACACTACAAGAACACTAATCGCAGGATAACAAAATTAACATTGCGCAACGTCGCGTGATGCCAAAACTGTATTAATAATAATAATAATAAATGTTTTTATTAAACTTAATCATACAACACACATATAATAAAACAACCCCAGTAAATTATTCTAAAATAATTGTGTTGGGGCGCTTCGCATTTTTTTTATAATAATAAAAACTGTGGTTAAATAAGTTACGGTTCTTGACTGTCCATTAAAAATATTTTTCAGTGTTATGAAAAAACTACTAGCCAGATCTCTTTAATTTTTTATGGGACCACACATGAACCATGTTCTTTCAAATAAAAAAATAATAATTGAAATCGGTTAACAACCTGGTGAAGTCATGTTAAAACATACATAAAAAACCATACCGTCGACTTGATAGCCTCCTCCTTTTTTGAAGTCGGCTAAAAAGGAATTTGATCACAAAGTTGCCAAAAAATCATAGTCCTAACATGTCTACATAATTTGAATTTTACACTATCCTAGTCTTAAAATTTTGAGATTTTAGCATTCACAATGCTATTTTAATATAATACCGAATAATATACTTGAAAAAATACGACTCGCTCCAGATCATATTCTCGGACGGGAATCGAACCCGCGACCTTTGGATATCCGGTCCAATGCTCCGACCGCTGAGCTACCGAGTCACTATCCTAGTCCTTTGTTTGACGATCGAATATGCAAATGTTTGGGTTTATTAAGTACTACACGGACAAAGCAGTTTGTTAGCCTCTGTAAACAACAATGCTCCAGTGGTTGAATAAATAAAACATCTCCTAATTTCTGGATTAGAAGAGAAATCAACAAATAAATAAATAAATATTTGACAACATCACATACATTGCTCCGACTTCAAAGTAAGTAGCTAAAGCACTGTGCTATGGAAATCAGAGACAACGGTGGTATCACAAACACCCAGACCTGAGCCAATATAGAAAAGTTCGTTTTCTAAATTGACCCAACCGGGGATCGAACCCGGGACCTTTAGAGATGGCGACACCTTGAAAACCGGTGTACAAAGCCACTCGACCAAGGAGGTCGCCAAAAGCTTGCATATTTACATTGCTTGCATATTAACACTTATTTACATTGGGCCCGCTTTGGAAAAATAGCTAATAGAGATACATTATGTAATTTTATCGACTGTTTGTTATAGAGGTTCTCTTTAATTTTAACATTTGTATAATAATAATTTTGCCTGAAGTAATAAACTCTTACCCCCTTACTAATAAAGATTGTATAGCAGATGTATAGTTACACAATGGTTACTCTCTATCAAACTATTTTAAGTTTGACATTAAAAAGAAAGGCACAAAACACTGTGTAACTGTACATCTGCAATACAAACTTTATTAGTATGGGGGTTTATGTGTACGAAATTCGTACCCAGCAAGATTGTACAGGGCCCTTTATTGGACAACATGTCCAAAGCTATACGTATAGTTCATAAAGTAAGTTTAAGTGAGAATTCCTCGATACCATTAAAAAGAAACAAAGTGGTGCTTCACCATATAAAAGAACAAACGTAAACAAACTCAGGACGGTCAATCTAATTCTTTGGAGGCGGCAAATAACATTTATCTCCGGTTTTTCTTGTAAAAAGCCTTTCACGACTTGAGGATGTTCCTTAAAATCCTCTAATGTAAGGCCGCTCCTTGGAGCGAGCTCAGTCATTCCCGGCTCGGGAATAACTGTTAACTTTGACATGTTTTGAGTGGTCGAAGTTTGGGAGCGTTTGAAGCAGATTGCTGATGAGTGGGGAAGTCATTATTAGAACATGAAAATGAATTAGTAGCAAAGTGAGTTAATGTTTTTAAATTTTGAGATTGTAGCATTCACAATGCTATTTTTATATTATACTAAATAATAATATTAGAAAAAATACGACTCGCAACAGATCATGTGTTGGACGGGAATCGAACCCGTGATCTTTGGATATCCGATCCAATGCTCTGACCGCTGAGCTACCGAGTCACTGGTGGGAACGTCGAATTTCTTCTAGTATATCAACTCTTACGCTGCAAGCCAGCGCCATCTCACCAATGTACAAGAATCGATTTCCGTCCGAGAACGTTAATATTGTTTTTAAGATGTTTTAAAGCAGACTACCTGAGGTAACTTAAGTTAAAGCAAGCACATAATAGGCACATTATAGATAGATAGTAATAAATACACAACCATGAACTCGGTGCACACACACTCTCGTTCAGCTCACTAAGATTTGCCCTGTTAAAGAGAATTAAAAAAAACCTTTAGTTAGGGACTTTAACCTAATTTTAGCATCTAAGATCACAAGTATATGAGTTATATATCTATATTACTGAGCTGTTATTACCTATTTATTTGCCAGCAATATTTCTATCATGACATGAAAAAAAAATTTTTGGTTCATCAATTTTTTAAACCTTCATTCTACCTTGCCTATATAAAACATGACATTAACCGATTATTTTCGGGGGAAAGAGGTCTTACCCGTTCGTTTGAAAGAAATAACTGGAGCATGTTAGCACACAAACCTTTCCGTTAAATGAAGCGATCGAATCAATTAAGCAACGGTTTCACGACCCCTGTTATGTTTTTAATAATTTTATATTGTGTGAAGTCTTTCATCAGAAAAGAGAACAGAATTACAAAATGTAAATTCCGATCCAAACGTGGGCTACTTTTGAAGTTAAACATACCTAATGGTGTGTCCTAATTTGAGCGCAGCAAAAATTTTTCTAAGTCTATGGTCCTAATAGTGACTCGGTAGCTCAGTTGGTAAGAACATTGAACCAGACTTCCAAAGTTCGCTGGTTCGATTCCCGACAGAAACAATCCTGCTGACGAGTCGAATTTTATCTAGTATATTATTTAGTATTGTAGTATTGTGTAAAAATAGCACTGTGAATGCTATAATCTCAAATTAAAAAATACCTAATACCTAGTACCTATAATACGGCAATTTGTATTAAATAAAAATTAATCATAATAAGTGTTAACTGATCACAAAAGGGAGGTGACTCTCTCACGATAATAATCGCCTCTAATGAAGTTTTAGTTAAGGCTCCTATATACCTCAAGTGGCGCCCTCATTTTAATTAAATTTATTGCTCGCTAAGTACATAATGTATGAAAAATTCACATGTACAGATTGAAGCTAAGGTTCTATAGTTTATTTACAAACAATAACCTCATTAAAATTTTGTTCGTTGTAGTAGTAGTTCGCAAAAGTGCTAAAAGTGGCCACTTTTGGCACTTTTGCGAACTACTACTACAATTAACTATATTATACTGAGGTTATTGTTTGTAAATAAACTATAGAACCTAAGCTTCAATCTATACATGTGAATTTTCCATACATTTTGTACTTAGCGAGCAATAAATTTAATTAAAATGAGGGCGCCACTTGAGGTATATAGGAGCCTTAAGCTATTAACGATGGCGTTTTTTTCAAACAAGCTGCCAATCATTTACGTCTTAGTTAAAAAAGTTAACCTTTAAAAATCACGTCTTCAACTTTCTTATCTTTTAATCTAAGCTTTTACCACTTTCGCTCATTTTACATTTACAATTTAGCCTCGCAAATTATTACACGACGGTCAACTCTAGCATAATCTGTTTAATTACCATCTTTTAAATTAATTGCTTACTAAAGTTTTAAAAGGCTTTAAAATTAAACTAATTACTAAATTAGAAATAAAATACTTTTTACGGATTACAGTTCGTATATTATTAATTCAGGTGTTGTTTTAGAATCATTTAGTTTGTATTTATTGGTTTTATTGGTTAATTTAATAAACTTGAATACATTTTTATAAATTTTCGAGCGGGTAATTTCATAAAAATATGAGCAGCCTTTTTGCTTTAGACCTCCTGTGACGGCCACGGCCCCTGGGAAGGTCGGGTCGGGAATTCTAAAAACAAAAAAATACAAACTAAATAATTCTAAAACAACACCTGAATTAATAATTATACGCGCTGTAATCCGTAAAAAGTGTTTCATTTCTAACGAACTGTACGCGCGAAAGTCTTTGAAGTGTATAATTACTAAATTATGTGTCTTACGAAGAAAAGGGTTAAAATAGAGAGAAGCTTGCTACCCGACATTTTAATGGTTATTCAAAGTTTTCAAATTAGATAGACTTTTCAGATGTATGAAAAGATTGAACAGTTTGTACTAAGTGGCCGAAACATTGATCTTAAATGTTTCACTATTCTATTCCAATTGCTTATGAAATGTCTATACTTAGCATAGAGCTTAAATTTTTATTTTAGATGAAACAAAATTCTTACAACGTAGAAACTGCTCAGCGTTTATACCTATCTCATTATGTCCTTACAACTTCAGGTAAAAATATTTTTCTTAAAAACGCAAGCGAGCTAAAAATTCTTATATCTTTAGTGAGAGATATAATATTTTATAAGGAGCACGTAACGCTCACATGTTATGGTTCTTGAGATAGGGACATGTGTTAAATTCTGCAAGGTGTACGAGAAACCAGATATCTTTTCTAAAGGATACCAGTAAGTGCATTTTTAAGCCAGCTTTGTTTTACGGAACCGTATGGAAAATATTGTTCATGCTGAGTCTGTGACTGCAATATTATCCAGGTTTTGCTAACAGAAAGCGGTTTCCAGGAGGAGGAGCTCGGTGGCGCAGTGGCAGTGGCTTAATTTCCGTGGCGGGTCTGGGTGTTACTATGTAAAATAAGTATATATTTAAAAAGTATATCAGTTGTCTAGCACCCATATTACTTTGCTTTTTTAGCTTTGCTAAGTTTGGGGCAAGATGGCGCTGTATGAAATTGTCCAAGCATTTATTTATTTATTATTAATTACCCTTCAACGCCCGGAAAATGAGACACAATAGATATTCCATTGTTATCCGGCCGCATGCGTCCGCTCGGGCGTTGATGCATTAAATTACCCTACAACTACGGACCGATGGTTAACCATACAATGAGGTAAGTATGAACTAATCTTGATACAACAATGTGACAACACAAACTCTCTTACAGAACACAGAATTGAGAATTAATCTCTGTACACAGCACTATGTTAAAAATACCCACGTCCAAAACAGTTATGAAGGTGAAAGCATGTACAGAAAATTGCATTTGAAGCTAAAGACGTACATTCCAAAATCGATCTAACGACAAGGACATAAAGTTGCAGACTGCCCATTTCACTGTAACAGCAAAACGTGCATTTAGAAAACTGGGACGGCTATCTGGCATTAGTTCAGGCAATTAGTGTCAATAGGTCTAGGAAGGCAATTGCTAGAATTTAGCCAACAAAATGAAAGTGAGCAAAGTAAACAATTTAAAAACGCCGCTATTATACTGCACTCGCGCCGCGATTTCTCACCAATTTGACGCAACAACGACATGAGTATATAATTTAAGTAGCATTTCCAATCAAATATACTTTAAAATTTTATAGCGATCGTTTGATTAATTTCTAAAACAAAAGCTTTTGAACACGTAAGCCGCAGAAAAAGCGAAAAGAAAGCGTCCACAGAGAACTGTGAAATCATAATATTGTTTTAGACTTATCGATTAGTGACACCGCTTCAACAATTCGGTTAAAAATCGATTGTTAATCGATAACGGTTATTATTTCCGATATGCTGCGTTTGTTACAAGCGAAGCAATGTAAGAAAGTCGTTACACCCAACGTTAGTCTTTTGCAACAAAACATTTGCCAATAGTGCCAATAGTGACGCCTATTTCATGTCTGTCTAATCTCTCATTACAGCTATTATATAACAAACCAGTCCATCAGAGCCAACAAAACCAAACACAAACTTAAAAACGAAGACAATCAGAGCAAAACAGTCTTTATTCCAAAGGGTCAAAAAAATCATAATTCATACAGCACAATGTTGCGTCGGTAAACGCTTGCAAATTTTATTGCGACTGCAAAACATAATTGTTGTGCTATTCCAGTCCTTATATGCTACCAATAAGGTTTAGCGCCTTTTTTGACGCAGTACACATTACTATGTATTGCAACCCGGTTGCCACAGAGTATGGTTTTACGGTTGCAATGTCCGCTAGCGTGTGTCGTAATGTACGGTAGCCTTTATAATTTGTCGACGTGTGGCTGGGTGTTAAGGGGCAGTTACGTCATTATACAAATGTTATAATAACCAGTTTGGCGGACAGCCAATATTTTGAAGGTTCCCTTGGAATATTGATTTCCTGGAAAAGTGGAGCGCATATCTTACTTTTTACTACTGGTGAAGTAATGTGAAAAATATTCTTGTATATACTGAAAACGGAAGGGGCTTTCTCGGGCTTTCTTGGAAACAAGATTAGGTTTATGTTTGTATATACTGTAGATCAAGTTTCTTCACTAACATCTAAATATTCCAAAGAATTTCCAATAAAAATAAAGGAAAATACATACAATGAAACATAAAATCTTTTTTTGAAGTCAGTTAAGAAACTAGATCTAAATACTACAGTTCATTTGCATAAAGGTTCAGTCAGAAAACTTAATTTTAACGGACAACCAATTAAAAAACTGTACCTTAATAAGCGTTGCAAAATTTCGACATTTCATCACTATGAACTTAAAAAACCTGTTATGCATCTTCAGGGTGTTTCTATGAAATGTTACGAAATAGATGCCCATTACTATGTCAATTGGTTTCAAATATCATTAGAATTTAATACAATGTTGTATGGTTCAAATTCCATTGACACGTTATTTCTTTTTAATTACATAACCGAAGTTTTGTTTGCAAAAATTGTTTTGAAGAAACCTAATTGTCAATGATCTTTTATCGTATTGTTGAAAACATAAATAAATAAATATTTGACAACATCAAATACAATGCTCCGATTCCAAAGTAAGTAGCTAAAGTACTTGTGTTATTGAAATCAGAGATTTCGGTGGTATCACAAACACCCAGACCTGAGCCAATATAGAAAAGATCGTTTTTCTAAATTGACCCAACCGGGGATCGAACCTGGGACCTCAGAGATGGCGACACCTTGAAAACCGGTGTACAAAGCCACTCGACCACGGAGGTCGTCAATAAAAACACATGTCATGCATACATTTTTTTTAATGAAGATGCGGAAAACCACGTAATGCTATTGACATTTTCTTATTCGATCTAATAGTTATAGTAAATGTATGCATTATATTATTATATTAAGAAAAATTTAGGTGATGGTTATTTAACATTTTAAAATTTGTTCTGTAACATATAATATGGATTAAAACCTAGTTTGGAATAAATGAAAATATACTTAAGTGTATATTTTTTTTTAACAAAAACATCTAATGGTAACTTAAAATAATATACCTAATCTATAAATCATAAGTATGTAATTACGGTCGTCAACATAATAATCATCACATACTTTTTTTTAAACGATTGAATCTTAAACACTGGACTGAAAGTTGAAATTCATGTGAGACTATTAGATAATTTTGATTTGGTTTATCTGCCATTATTAAAAAATATTCCTGTACGTAATTTCGATGAAATAAAAATTAATTAATCATATTAAATCATGTGTAATATTGTGTAATAAGGACAAAAATACTTTCACTATTACATGGCAGATTAAAGTTACATGATTGGTTTTAACATTTTTCTCTAATTATGTACCTATTCGTTTTTTATTACAGTTCATTAAAATAGGAAATAAATTATAAAAAAACAAGAAGTGAATCTCCAAAAGTGTTCCGCATAAATTCCTGAATGATTAACGTAGTTAATTAATTTTTAATAACATTTTTCGTATGCAACTCTGTAAAATTCCTTATTATTGTATTTGAAGTGGGAAATTTTAATGAATAAAAGAATGTTTGTATTCAATATTGTACTGTTGACTTGTTAACACTATTTGTTTACATATACAAAGTGTTAATGAATGAACTGACATTTCACGAGAATCGGTTGAGAAATGCGACCTGCGGGCTCCAGCCGGACAGCCGGAAAGACAGACATACAAAAGAGTTTTTGCCCAAGCTGAAGCTGACGCTTCGCTCGCTCGGTCAATAAATACTTACCCACTGCAGTGGTCATTTTAGATATCCCCAGGTTTTATATGAAATTAACATACCTGAAAAGAGAAAAATACTATGGTTAGAGAGGTTGCATACAAATATTATGCAAACAAACATTCTAATGTATAACTCGTGCCAAACTTCTAGATACACAGGCGTGTTGTGTACAGTCACGTTTATAAATATGTATACAGTTCAGAACTTTGTCACTCTAAAAACTATGTCTTTTTGAATAACAATAAATGACTAATGAGAATTACAACAAAGTGACAAAGTTCTAAGTTATACATATTTTTAGACGTAACTGTACAGTCGAGTTCATTAATATGTAAACACTTTTGACAGATGGTGACTTTTATTACAAAGACATGTTTATGAACTGTCAAATGTGCATACATATTATTGAATTCGACTGTACAAAACGCCGCGTTTGCAATGTTTTTTGATGAATACTAAAAAGAGTTTGTATTTGATTTTATATAAAGCTAAAATATGACGAATAAAGAAAGTGAAATGAAAGTGTTTGAGTCATCGCATATTCAGGGCGAGTAAATGACAACGGATGCGTTATTTTTTCCAAATGTGGCCAAGCCAAATGACACACAGCTTGGTGTTGCCAACGTTGAAGATCTGGGTTCAATGTCCGGAGCCAGGTCAATGTGGTTTTTTTTAATCTGAATGTGTCAATAGTATAAATATTAAAGTTGAAACATATTAATAAGAAACGACCCACTACTATTCATTTTATATTTGACATATTATATATTTGACAACATCACATACATTGCCCCGATTCCAAAGTAAGTAGCTAAAGCACTTGTGTTATGAATATCAGAGACAACGGTGGTATCACAAACACCCAGACCTGAGCCAATATAGAAAAGTTCGTTTTCTAAATTGACCCAACCGGGGATCGAACCCGGGACCTCGGAGATGGCGACATCTTGAAAACCGGTGTACAAAGCCACTCGACCACGGAGGACGTCGATTTTGTTGGGGTGGTATGAATCCGTCAGTTAAGTACTTTGTATATCTACTAATTTGGAGCCAAAACTTTCGATTCTTCAATCGACACAGCCTAAGAAGGTCAAGGCAGCTCAGTCAGTAACGTAAACGTGATGTAAACTTTTATGTTGTTATGGTCACTGCCCCATAAACCTCGGGCTAATTCTTATCGTGACTGAACCATTCGGTTAACTATAAAACTCTCGTAATTGTATTTGAACTAGGCTTTGTTGTAGATCGGCGATATGATTTGTCTGTTTTAATATGCATCAAGTTTGAAGTCATTTAATAAACCAAGCAATGTCTTAGTATTTCAAATGGTTTTTATTTTCTAATAAGTAAACTAGTAAATGTAATCTAAAAAAATATTTAAATTGAATGACATTTTAAACGAATACCTACTTGCGCTCATTCTTCTTGTCAGCTAAAAAAGTCTCGAATGGGTGGTAGGAAAATAAAGACTATTCAAAAGCACTTAATATCTAAGTTTATTTGAATTTTTCATTTTCATTTTCATTTTCATTTTCATTTTCATTTTCATTTTCATTTTCATTTTCATTTTCATTTTCATTTTCATTTTCATTTTCATTTTCATTTTCATTTTCATTTTCATTTTCATTTTCATTTTCATTTTCATTTTCATTTTCATTTTCATTTTCATTTTCATTTTCATTTTCATTTTCATTTTCATTTTCATTTTCATTTTCATTTTCATTTTCATTTTCATTTTCATTTTCATTTTCATTTTCATTTTCATTTTCATTTTCATTTACTTAATGATAATTTAAAGTCGTATAGACGGTATTACTGTTATTATAAGATAATAGTTATTATTATGAAACCCTTTTAAAAATAGCGTATCAGAATAAAAATGCCATCTCATCACATACGCACAATCATAAGTCAAGGCTCACTATAAATAACGCGAAGCTACTAGGACGAACCTTCACACATCGCCAGCTTTGCCAACCAGGGTTAAAAATGGCCGTAAATTATACTAGCACATACATCAAACATTTCACACATTGTGAATAATGAAGCACTGATTGAAATAACTTTCAACAAAATAATTGAGAATCAAAACAAATAATAATAATCATCATTTATTTCCCAGAATATGGTAGAATACATTGATGACTTAATATAATATACGATCTGCATATTCTGCCTCCGTTGGGCATGGAAATTTGTTAGTACTAAATATAAAATTTAAATTGGAAATCAATGCTTAAAAACATTAATCATCAAAATATTAAAAAAAAAATGTCAAAAGCACCTGAAGGGCTGGAAAATTCTGCAAGTACTACTTACTTGTTCGTTGATCGTGGAATATGTGAGTCATGTAATATAATTTATGATTCAAAACACTCATATTGATGCTTTCATATAATTTTAGCAACGAATTAACTTGCAGTATTGCAAGTTAATTCGTTGCTAAAATGATGAAGCGCAAAATAAATTCATATTATGTGTACACCACAAACCTTGATCACATATAAACTCGATTTGTATCTTCCAAAACTTTTAACAAATATTATAAATTATCTTTTCAAACTACCGTGATTGGTCTTATGATTTCATTTGTATCTATTAATAATCTTTATAACATCTCTCTGCGACGGAAGGTTCGTAAGATATTTAAAAATCAGTTTTAATTAACATAACATATCTAATTTAGTAAAGTAGGATTTGTTTTTGTCACACATTTTTTATCAAAGTCTAACCGAAATGCCAACCAACCTTCCCAATTAAAGCCATACTTGACCGTAGGAAGTAACGAACCGGTTCTGAATGTCTAAAGTGTCGTGTTGAACTTAAACAATGAAAGTGTAAAACACGTCAGTGGTCCGTGGCGGTGTGCGACTGATCGTGGCGGAACTCACAATGGTGGCGAACTCGATCAAGGTCGAAGTGACTACAATCTGACTGTTTCGCAACAGGAATCTGACTGTTTGTAGTTCTGGATTTTGTCAGTTTCTTGTTAAATAAGTAACAGTCAAAAGTAAACGAACTTAGTTAATACATTTTTATGTTATTATTTTTACATTTCATAATGTTAATTCATCAACGCCCGAGCGGTCGAATGCAGCGGGATTACAATGGAATATCTATTGTGTCTCATTTTACAAAAGTTCAAAAATAAGCTTTTGTTCTTTTGATAAAAAAATAATATTTAAATAAACTAAACTGAATTTCACACTCTTGAATAATAAATTTACCACTATGACTTATCGATTGTCACAGTTTAAATTTGAAACAAAAGAGAAAGCTAAAATATTTAGTTCTTGAATAACAACAGCTGCTCGTGAAAATACTTTAATCAATTTATAAGTTTCAATTGAAATACCCAACAAGTATCAATGAATACACAATAAGAAATTGATTTTTTAAACACAACATCATAATCAATAGTCATAAAGAAGAAGCTAACAAGAAACAAGTGAATATTTTCGATCACAACCTAATTATTGGTTATTTTTTCATCCACAACGGCATAGTGCTTGGCCTTCACCTCACCTGATGTTAAGTGACGATAAGGAACGATAAGCCTCCTAAATTCGAAATCCTCACCACTAAGGAACTGGCTATGTTATTACCTCTAACTACCGGAATACAACAATTTTTAAATTGTTGTTATGGCGTCAGACTTAGGTAAGATGGTGGTAGCTAGCCAGGAGGACTTGAAATAAGCACTACTACCAACCAAACCGAGTACAAATTGAAATTGAGCCCGGGACCCCTGCCTATTACACGTGTGGGCGAACCACTAGATCACAGAGTCGGTTCAAACAAAAGTCTCACGTTGATGTCTTTTTTACGTCCTGATGCGATGCTACGGTGTAGTAATGTGTAGCGTCGTAGCATTTTCATTTAGTTTTGAGTCATCCTCGATCTACGATACGTTTACAACGAAGTAATGATGGTTTGTCTGTAAAAAGTTGTTCTTTCATTAACCGGCTCGCAGAGTTGAAATGTATACCAAAAGTAGCTAATAATTTGTGAATAGATAATTGATTCAATCCTATTGTTTGATTAACTGTAGTTAATACGAATAAGTAGTGCATTAATTTTTTAACGCTAAAATTTTGTTTATTTTATTTTTTGTAACGATAACTAAATTTTAATCAACTTATTTGAAATTCCTTAACATAAAGATGTTAAGGAATTTCGATGCTCAGAATAAATTTAATGGAGATCTAGTGGCCTCAGAATCGTTAAATCAATAACAAGACACAAATAAAATCATGTAGCATAATAAAAGTCATAAAGCCTTAACACGCGCTTGTCCTTACCGACCGATCGGCCTTGCGTGTGGCTTTCAACATACTATGTTACCCAACATAGCAGTCTGGCACAAAACCAGCATATCCTAACCTCTGCAACTCCATACAATTTAATAGTAACTGCTTAGAAACGGAAGATCTATTGAGAGTAGTTTTTTACCACCACCGATTCATCTAGAGCCGTTACTCCCCCCTGTAAAACAGACTGTACCAGCAAACTTATCGGTCAGTAAAGACCAAGTTAAAATTGTGTTTGTCAAAAATATATTTGCCATGTTGCGATTTTATTGACAGAAGAATTGAATGAATGAGATGTTAATTTAATACAAATGGTTATAAGAGATGGATGGAATTACAAATAGTTTTGCGGTGCGATAAAGGTCATGTTCAATGAAAGTTTTGTTTTGAAAGTATGCATGTATGAATTGGTTTAGCTAAGATCAAAGTATCATCATCATCATCGTCTTTATTATCATAACAACCCATTATAGCCCATTACAGGATATAGACCTCTCCCGTGGAAGGATGTTGCCAAGCGCATAATCAAAAACATTGGAGATCGCAGTTTTGGGATGTTTTATCAGAAAACGCTACCACCCATTTTCATGTCCACGGAGAAGTTGAATTTATTACCTTGATATAAAAGTAATTTTGTATTTAGTTTTAATCACTAATACTCACTAAACTAAAAAAATAAAATGCAATATTGAAATAAAACACTTTTAACGGATACTTTCGGTTTTGTGGTTTTATTGATTATTTGGTATTAAGTTTGATTTTTATTTTCCTGACGTTTGGGCACCTTTGCAGCATCCCGTATCTAGTACGCGCGTAAACCTTAAAAGGGAATACTTGTAAATTGGACCCACGTTGTGGGTATGGCCCATCAGCATCCACCCATAAAGTAACCTAGTAATAAGGAGATTAAAAATTTTAGATTCAGATTTAATCGTGTACGTTTAGTTAAGTCTAGACTAGATGATTTTATCACGTTGACAATCAGACCGTGAAAATGGTATATGAAGATGTGGATTTGTCTAGCTTTCGAGTACTTTCTCATCACATAGGAGTAGGAACTAAATATTTTTATAATAATTTTCTTATGAATTATCGAGTTTTTGTTGTTTGTTTGTCAACGAGTTATAAGTTCATAAAAATATAGGTGACGACTTGAGAACCTCATCTTTGGTTTTGAAGTAATTTAAAAATAATGAATATGTAGATTGTTCGAGTACTTCGAATCAACTATATTTTGGTTTAACTTATTCTCCTCAAAAATTATAGCTTTCAACTTAGTCAATATGCAATTTAAATACCATGTTGCAAAACTAAACGTTCCCATTTCTAGACGTTATTTAGTCTGAGTCGAATTAAACCTATTCTTTCGGTCACCTTGGGATGCCATTCTATCTGCATCCAATAAAATTAATTTCACAAGAAAATGTTTGTTAAGAAATCATGTTTGATTTTATCGATATTAAATTATCATTAAAGTCGAGTAGGGTGACAATTCGTTTTATTTTGGATTAAAAGCTTTTTATTATAAAAGTCCAGTGATTTTTTACAGTTCGTAAACTGATGATGATGATGCCTGTTTTATATTTATATTTTTCATGTTTTGCAAAAGTCTAAATATATAATGCTATTTATAATATAAAAATGATTACTTAAACTGAAATGTTAAAAAGTCGCTGCTACGAGTTGTTTTTTAATAAATATTAGACAACATCACTAACATTGCTCTGATCCCAAAGTACTTACTAAGCTAAAACACTTGTGTTATGAAATCAGAGACAACTGTGGAACTACAAACACCCAGATCTGAGCCAATATAGAAGAGTTCGTTTTCTAAATTGACCCAGCCGGGGATCGAACCCGGGACCTCTGAGATAGCGACACTTAACCGGCGTACAAACCACTCGACCACGAAAGTTATCAAACGTCAAAACGGAGGTATTTACAAAATTCACAAATACTCTTAACTGAGACCTTAAAATAACTCAATAAAATCAATGATTAGTTTTGAAAAAAAGAAATGCCAACCGCAACAATAATCTATTGTTAACAGAATCTAAAAATTGTGGCATCACGATGGACCAATAATTTTTGCAACAAAAGATTGATTTATAGTTTGTAGATAACACCGATTGCAATTGATTAAGCATAGTTTATCGAAAAGTTCCGCTCTCCATTTTGGTTCTATTGAAAAGTAATTTAATAAAGAATATAAAGAAGGTGAAACCAAAGTAAATTTTAGAAACATTACAAAAAAAACATTTTCACAAATTCTTGGATCTAATTTTTAACCGCGATAGGACCTACAGATACGGGCATTTTAATTTCCATTCAGTGATAATATTTGCACATCACCAAACCCGCAATTCAACATTACAGCCATCTTTAACTAATGTACGGTCGTCAAATTACGTGGCAGCCATTACGGTGACTTTCGCGGGGTCGCGCGCATACACTTTCACACTGGTTCGTAGGCTGACTGGCATAGTAATGCGCGCATTAATTACCACTCTTGCGCATTGCAACTAATGCTGGCTGTTTCCGAATAACCTGTTACGTTGTCAGTAAAATATGATGTATCGTTTTCTGTCATTGTAGTTGTAAGATAAGATAATTAGCATTATTTGAAGTCAAATGGAATAAAAAATTACTTATAATTGGTGAAATTTTATCACAGTTGTTAGTTTTTATATTTTCACTAGCTTTTGCCCGCGACTTCATTCGCGTAATTAAGATAGTTGTGAATTTATTTTGAAAGTCACAGATTACCAATTATACCTAGGTATTCTTTATCAGTAGACCTTATTTCACGCATTTAAATTTTCCCATAAAAAATCATATACAATTTAAAACACCTTGGCACCCTGTACAACGGGAATGTTTTTACCTTCAGCCGGTAAGGATCTATCACACATATAAATTTTCCTATACCCATACAAACTTTCATCCCCTTAGGGGTGAGTTTTGAAAAAAATCGTATTGCTCATCTACACCGTGAAATGTATCTACCCTCCAAAAATGATGTCTCTACCTTCGGCCGTTAGGGCTCTACGCTTATATCAACAATGAATGAATCACTCGATCCATTTAGAGTTTTATGTAGGTACAGATTCCCTGAACCTAATAATTATCTGTATTTTTTAATTCAAATACTTTATAGTAAGATACGAACATCTGGACTTTGACTTTGACTTTGACAATCCATACGAATAAGTGGTTTCTCTGAAACACTGAACTTCATACTTATAAGCAGTCGGTAGATTTAAGATTTTCAAATGAAGTTCCAAAATGTAAATGCTGTCAATGTATTTCTCATACGTTTCTCGAAAAAGTTTACGTCAATATTTAAATATCTTGAAACTTGTTCAATAAGCAACTACTTTTGCTGTACAGTAGTATATCGTCGTACACCGATGGGTTTTTGATGGGGAAAGTGGTAAGTAAATGGGATTACCAACGAAAGTGAAGATGTCTTCATCATCATTATCGTTTGTAAAAAAAATATGTTTACACGTCATAATTTTTGAGATACATTAATCACTTGATATTTATTACATTGTATGACGTTCTCGTAACAACATCCGTTTTCCACTTTCCTCGTAATAAAGAAAGCTTGAGTGTTCTTATTTTTTAATTTAATTGTTTCCTCAATACATCAAATGAAGTCAAATATTTGAGGAAGTGTAATTTGTTCAAACTCATTATAACAAGTGTAGCAAATAGCTACAAAAATATTTAGTAACGGATGCCTCGATTAGGTACTGATCAATTCATTACATACCTGTAATATTCGCTGCCCTTACTTATAAAGATTGTATAGCAGATGTATAGTTACACAGTGTTTTGTCCCTTTCTTTTTAATGTCGAACTTAAATAGTTTGACAGAGAGTAACCATTGTGTTACTATACATCTGCTATACAATCTTTATTAGTAAGGGGGAAGAATATTAAAAAACAACAGTGTACTGTAACGGTTTTATTTATAAACGAATAATAATTTAACATTTGGCCAAACAATATTTTTTGGAAATATTGTCTAGCAATACTTTTTGGCGTTTTCCTTCGTTTGTCAATTAATAAAGCCGTATGTGCTAAATTGAATTTTGGAAAACGCAAAATTGATGTTTAATCATTTTGAAAAGACTCCCTTAACAAATCCTTTTGTTCTACGTAATATGTTTATTAAACAAGATGTTGAAATTTTCAGTGCATGTCAGCTTATCGTTAACGTTTATCTCTTAATCGTTAATTACCCCACCACGCAATTATAACTTAATTAACTAATTAGCGTCCTGCATGTGACGTTGCGAAACGTCAGTTTATTATGTGACAGAAATAAGAGATATGAAAGCGACATCGCCCGACGCAATGCGACGCGACGACACGCGTCGGTTCTTAGGCTTCCGCGACGCCCATCCAGTTACATAAGGTATGGTTCGACATCGACATTCCGGGTTCAGATTCAAACAGCGAGAGACGTAACAATTGGAGACCATTTAACTCGTTACGTGGTGTTGAAAGAAACCTTTTTAGGGTTCCGTACCAAAATGGTAAAAAAAACCCTTATGGTGCGACTCAGTCTGTCTGTCTGCCTGTCTGTCACACCTGGATATCTCCAGAACTACTAATGCTATCAACTTGAAATTTAGAATGGTTTTAGATGACGTTCGCCCAACTATTTTGCAAATATGAGGGAAATAAAAATATTTATATTTTTTTTGCAACATAGACTGAAAGGGGGTCTTAAAAATTCGAAGTGAGGCTACTAGATAGAGCATATGGGGTATCTGAAAAAGAAGAAAAATCTGAAAGTATTTTATGTGATAGAGGTTTAAATAAAGATTACAGGAAAAATAAAACGATGTCTCTAAATAGTAAACTTTTTCAGAATGATGGTACAAAACCCTCGGTGCGCGAGTCCAACTCACTCATGACCGTTTTTTTGTTATGGTGCAGGGCAATTAAGCATATAAACATCAATTTGAAATTGCGTCAATTTTTTTCTTCTTAAACAATCCAATTCTGTCTAACTACATGGCTAGTATTATGACTTAAAATAAATGAACAATTAAGTAAACTATTTCGAGTTTCAATGGGATGAGTAGCCACCTAATGTATAAGTTGATTATTTGTGATAAAAAGCTATGTCGTGACGTGATGGATTATCTTTTGCAATATTTTTGTAAAGAAGTTTATTATTTCTTGTAAGAATGCCAATATGCGCGTATTGCGCTTACCTTGAATAAAATAACCTAATTGAATGCCTAACCTAAATGAATGCCTTTTATTTGAAACCCTAGACTTTCTACACAATGACGGAAACTTTGAACAAAAATAGTAATAGGCATTATTGCTTCTGTTAAGCAATTTCTATTTTTTCAGGCTGCGGTTTGCGTTGTTTGACGTAATTTACAAACGGATCGTGACTTGCCATAGATAATAATACAACAATATTATTTGAAATGTCAAATTAACAATGCAGTTGTGACAGTGTCTGTGGTTGTATTAACTACTAGTAATTAACAAATAAATATATTAGAGGACAGCCTATTATTAAACGACGTACAGTCATTTACTCTGTCTAAATAATCATTTATAAATTTGTAATTACTTTTGATGAAGTTTTAATGATGTTATTATGTATGACCGCACAACTATAAAGTCCTAAATCAACTAACCAATTAAACAGAAAAATAACTACGGATTCCAAATTATAAAAAAAATCAACTTTACTTTTTAAATCAATTATCAGTGTATGTTTGTAAGTTAATGATGCCAATAATGAGTACTTAATTGAACTATACCTATCTATAAATTAAATATTTATATTCTCGTTACAAACAAAGAACTTAGTTGATTTAATTGGTTTATCTCAAATACTATCAAAGCCACACTAGTCAGTATCAAAAGTGGTTTTGTTCAAATCAGGTTCAAAATTATAAAACGGTCAAGAGCGAGTCGGACTTGCGCACCGATGGTTCCTTATCATCATTCTGAAAAGTTTACTATTTTTAGAGAGATGTTTCCTGTAATATTTACATAAACTTCTATTACATAAAATAATATCAGATTTTTCTCTATGCAAACTTTTTTTACATTTTTCATTAAAAGTCGAAAACTATGTGGCCTAAAAAAATAAAAAAAAATGTTTAAGAATGTGCGAGCAGCGCTCTTTCATATTATGATACCCCATATGCCCTAGTAGTCTCACTTCGAATTTTTAAGACTCCCTTTTAGTCCCTGGTGCAAAAAAATATATATATTTTTATTTCACTCTTATTTGCAAAATAGTTGGAAAAACGCCATCTAAAACTATTATAAATTTCAAGTTAATAGCATTAGCAGTTCTCGAGATATCTAGCTGTGACAGACAGACAGACTGAGTCGCACCATACGGGTTCCTTTTTACCATTTTGGTACGGAACCCTAAAAACCAACTTTGGACGGACATGTAATCAGCCCGATGCCAATTTATGCAAACTGACCCAAAGGGTTGTGATTGTGAAACCTCGCAAACCTTCGGGCGATGCATGGAGTATACATTTGCATTTTAATTTAAACACCAGTACAGTATTTGCTTTGTACGTTGCTGAAAATTTAAAAGCAATAGCAATGTGGAACGAAGTGGCGTTTTATTAAATAGTAAAGTAAAAAAATAACCAACAAGCACTAAGTATGTAAGTACTAGAACTAGAACAGACACTGCGACGATAATTTTTGCGCACCTAAAATAGACTGCAATGTGCAGCAATGCGTAGAATTGAAGTGGTGTTTTATAAAATAGTAAAGTAAAAAAAATAACAGACAAGTCACTAAGTATGTAAGTACTAAAACTAGAACAGACACTGCGAAGATAATTTTTACGCACCTAAAATAGACTGCAATGTGCAGCAATGCGTAGAATTGAAGTGACGTTTTATAAAACAATAAAGTAAAAAAATAACCGACAAGTCACTAAGTATGTAAGTACTAGAACTAGAACAGACACTGCGAAGAAAATTTTTGCGCACCTGCAATGTGCAGCAATGCGTTGAAATGAGGTGCGCAAAAATCTTTCCGCAGTGCCTGCTCTAGTACTTACTATATATACCTCAGTGTGACGAGTCCAGATTCAATTTCAAAATTAGATTTCAAGAGTTTTACGTATTTCTTGCTTCAATAGATGTCTCTGTATTAATAAACAATAGTTGTTTTGTATTTTGGTGCTACAAAAACGCAAAATAAAATTATCATTAATAATAGTAGATTGTTAGACAAGGGTCAAAAGGAAGTAATTCCCAAACAAGATATTATTATTTAGACGCTTATAGTTCGAGTATGGTATTGATGACTTTTACCGTGTTAAACACTCTACTTTTCGAATATAAGGAAAGTAAAAAAATCGTAGCTTTTCCAAAATATTTATTAAAGTAATTTGTTTCAATGTTTACACCCTAGGGTAGAACGCAGAGTTTTTAACCCGCTGCTCAGTTTAAATATACATCACTTTCCGAATATAAGAAATTAACAATATTTTCTATTAAATAATCATAATTTAGATCAAATTCAAATACGTAGTTATGTGATAAAATTTTCGTCAATGATACATTTAAAACTTGTTTTCAAAAGATTTACTATTAGAATTAGATTTATGTTTCCGAACTCCATTCGTTTCAAACTAACAAATGAGTACATAGTTAATTTAAAATTGTATCCGTATTAAATAAAAAATAAGAAATTAGCATAATTCTTTAATAGCACATGCAAAAAACAGTGTTAGATTTATGACAAGTTTGCTTCAAGTTTGACATTTTGATCTGCTGCATATAGATTTTAATAAATTCTGTCCACCGAGATTTTTTATACAAAGTCCGATGTTCCCCAATATGTGTCATTACTTCATAAGCCAATATCAACTTAGGGGAGGTTATTCGCTCACTAAGCCTTCCGCTTCAATAAATGTGAATAAACCCTTATGCTTCAATCAATTTATACGGTTACTCCTGGCCGATAAAATGTAACATAATAATGAATGTAGAGTCATCAGAAAAATACAAAAAAATGTCTCAGCCTAAACGTTTTAAAAAAACGAGTAATTCGGTAATTGAAACAAAACTTTGAATAAAAGTAATAAAATACTACGAACATGCCCTTTGAAGATTAACTTAGTATTTGAAATATACTAAAAATGACAGAAATAGCAAAACTTGCAACATGTAATATTATTTGCGCAAAGCAAAAGCTTTAGAACATGAAAGTATTTGATTGAATCAGGCGTCACTTGGCGGAAGTCCCAAACCATTGTGAAAAGAGAAATATATGTAGCTTACTTCCGCAATAAGCGGGAGTAAGCTACATTTTTTTTTTGCGAGAGTAAGCTACATTTTTTTCTCTTTTCACAATAACATGAAAGTATTTTCGAAATCCCTGAAAAATTATTCGTTTTGTCTCGTAACAAAGAACGTCGTGAACGTATTTAGATCAGTAGAAGACAGCTTAAGCCGCCCAATAATAGATTTTGGGTTGACATTGACAAATAAAGGCCGAGCAGGAACTTAACTAAACGACAAAGCGTCGTTGAGTCTAATGTGATTTTATGTAACAACTTAATTTAAGTCCAAGTCTTTTGAATCTTTTTTTAATACTGTCAATAACACCAGATGTTTTGAACTGTTTTTTAATAACTAGGAACTAAAATATATTTTTTAGTTTTAATGGACAATGTTGCCAATGATGGATTTATATTACTTGACGTTTTCAAAATTTTTGTTTCTGGATAATTATTGATTTTCTTCAATACTGATGTATCTTAAACCTTATGTCAACAACTAACCCATTCGTCTAGTGATTTTTTTATTTACACCAATATTATTTGTTGCTAGCGGTACACGCTAATAATACTTGTCGCCAGCAGCGGCAATACTTCAGTGCGGTCTGACGAACCGTGAAGGTTCGCCATGACTACATACGCACAGTAAAACAGAGTGGAGAGTCAGCAAAAGAAATAACCTTAACAAGGTGTTCGAAGAATCGAACGAAACGAAATTAAAGTCAGTGTCTCAGTTTTATCAAAAATATCCTGAATGAAAATTGTAAACGCATTTTTAATACTTATTGTATGACTTTGCAGAAAAAATCAAGACTTTTTTTGTTGTTTTATGTTGAGTGGCTGATACATATCGGATAAAGGAATCGGCACTATGTACAGTCACGTCTAAAAATATGTATACAGTTTATAACTTTGTCACTTTGTTGTAGTTGTCATTTGTCATTGATTTCTGTTCAAAAAAGTAATAGCTTTTAGAGTGACAAAGTTCTAAACTGTATACATATTTATAGAAACTATTTGAAAAGGAGGCAGTTCCAAATTTTGGTCTTTTACAATTTTGTATTGGCTGACAGACGATGCTTTTTCATAGTTTCAATCTTTGTTCCAAAACTTCAATGACAATTACGGACAATAAACAAGTCTTGACTTTTAAATAATAAATAAAGTTCCGTCCAATCTTCAACCGTAAAGTCCACCTCATCAAACATAATTTGGCAATCTTTCGAAATAAGCTAACAATTAAGCAGTGAACTAACAGTGCTATATGTCACCTCAGTCGTGAGCCAATTGGGTAACTCGTTACGTCCACGTATCAGTTACGTCACATAGTTGAGACCAATTGTTCATGGGGATAGGCTCAAAGTATGCTCTAATTTTTAACGACAGCATCATTTATACATAGCTCCAACACCAATGTAATTTAGCTAAAGCACGGAAATCAGAAATAACAACAATACCGCGATCTGAGATCTAGGGGCTCTACTGCGTAACTGCATTGATATGAAGTTCATGTAAATGTTGACACTTAAAGACCCTAATGTAATGTAATGACCTAAATTTACATGGACTAACGATCAGATGATATAATAACATTTATGCAGCATGCAACATGCGTGCAAGCATTATGTCAAAGCGAGTGGTGTCAAAGATTATGTCAAAACACTAACCTAACCTAACCTACCTTTTTTTTTGTTGTAACAAGAGGAGAATGGTGCATTACACACTAAGGCAAATTAGAACTGTAGTTTTTAGTATCAATATTACTGTGAGCTACCGAGTCAGCGGTCAGAGCATTGGACCGGATATCCAAAGGTCGCAGGTTCGATTCCCGTCCGAGAACATGATCTGGTGCGAGTCGTATTTTTTCTAGTATATTATTTGGTATTATATAAAATAGCATTGTGAATGCTAAAACCTCAAAATTTAAAAATCAATATTACTGTTTCAGTAAAACAATATTTTGTGAGCATTAATCCATTTTGGCAAGCAAAAATTATTTTGGTGAGCACTTCAAATGTACTCATTATTTACAATGAAATTACTGTGAAAACCGCTATACCAGCCACTCGACCACAAATCGAAATGACATTTTCAAACTACTTATTTTATTACCCAACAAAAGATTACCCTACAGTGTAGAAAGGGCCTCTAAGTAGTTCTATAGGAATCTGACATTTGCATTTTACCGTATATCTTACTTAACTGCATACAGTAACTATCAAAATTAACGGTACTGCAAATCACTCGTAGAACCGCTTTTCACGATAGTGGTTACTTGAAAGTCAAACAGTCAATTGCGTATTAAGCTAGGAAATAACTTGAGAGTTATTTTCTAAGAAATATCATAAGTTGAGTAACTATTGAACTAAGTACAATGGGTTTTTAAATTTTGAGATTTAAGCATTCACAATGCTATTTTATATAATACTAAATAATATACTAGAAAAAATAGGACTCGCACCAGATCATGTTCTCGGACGGGAATCGAACCCGCGACCTTTGGATATCCGGTCCAATGCTCTGACCGCTGACTCGGTAGCTCAGCGGTCAGAGCAGACGCCGAGTCACTCGGTAGCTCAGCGGTCAGAGCATTGGACCGGATATCCAATGGTCGCGGGTTCGATTCCCGTCCGAGAACATGATCTGGTGCGAGTCCTATTTTTTCTAGTATATTATTTAGTATTAAGTACAATGGGATCAAAAATTACAGAGACACCACGACCACCCGTAGCTAACACATTATATGTTTAGTGTTAAGGGTATATAAATATTTTATGGGCGATCGTTGCCTGAATATAAATAAACTAGTGGCTCTGTGGGCTGTAGATCTCGCATTTTTGTCTGCTGTGGCTTAAATATGAGTATTCCACTTATCTCTGCCGTTTAGAAAAAAATCGAGAATCTGAATCGACAAAAAAACTCTATTTATTTTTTGAACCTGCTCACAAAATACCTGTAGTGGAGGAGAAACGGACAGCCGGACCTGAAGGACATACGAAGCATTTTTGCCCAAGCTGAAACGGAGACGCTACACGCTCACTTGGTCAATGAATAAAAAACACATATATAAAAGATTGTTTTTATATAACCCATCTGGTAGGTAACTGAACTTGGGATTTCAGAGTTGGTGACGCCAAGTTACACCGAACTTGGCGTCTCTATTTTTTTTATACATCAAAAGCCGTGTTAGTCTCTGAACTCTACCGTGGAAGAATCTGATCTCGTGATCTCTCTTTGATCTCTCTGATTTGGAGATCGTAATGTTGGACCATGCTATCATTAGTGGCTCTGTAGAGCTGTGGACGTCACGTTTGTGACATTTTTAAACATTTTCGAAATGACTGAAATATTATTCCCCACATCTCCGCCATTTTGAAAAATTTCAAAAAACTGTCACGACTAAAAAAGTCCATATTAGTATATAAAGTGCTGACAATTATTTACGAAAATCGGTTGAGAAATGCGACCTGTTGAGGAGAACAAACGGACAGCACAGACATACTAAAGCATTTTTGCCCAATGGAGACGCTTCGCACTTGCTCGGTCTAACAAAACCCTTCTGCTAATTTTCTGGTATATAGAAGTGTTAGATCTTTTCTTCAATGTCCAGAATGGGGCTATTCTACTCTGCCAAATGTCATACGGCTAATAAAATGTGGTCTGTACATTATACATACAATTTTGAGCAATTACAAAACTATTAAATTCAAGTGAAGCTAACAAAATTCTTAAATAATATTAACGATATAACAACGAACAATTCAACATTAGAAAAATGTCAAGGACGTTATTAAGTAGTGACTGCCAAAATTAAGCTGTAATCCACACAGATTACGAAGCTTAAGTCACAATTATACAATTTTGGTACACAAAAGAACAATCATAACTATTGTTAGATTTCGTACTTGGATAACTTTTAAAAGTGCGTGAGAAGAAAGTGTGATCTTGGACTAGTTTCTT
This sequence comes from Catoptria pinella, assembly GCA_963556745.1. NCBI lineage: Eukaryota > Metazoa > Arthropoda > Insecta > Lepidoptera > Crambidae > Catoptria > Catoptria pinella. The sequence continues at coordinate 12,437,501 of OY750767.1, forward strand.
TTGGTTAGTCTAAATTCATAATGCGTAGTCTATATTCATAATGGTTGTGTGTGTATTAATAAGACAGATTGTGTTAGGAGGTCTAAATTTAAAGGATTTTGAAATGTTGCTAAACTGACCCGACTGTCTTGTAAAACTTGACCATAATGTTTCGTAAATAATTTTATTTGGTTTTAAAAGTTTTAAAACTATAAATTTACTTGTCAGACAATTCAATAAAAAAGTAATAAAAGTCAAACCGTGTAATAAAGTTTTGTAATACTAACAGCACAAGTTTGCATCGCGGTGTTGAGATTTTTACTGAATTATATAAGACCTCCTCATAGTAATCAATTAGCACTTTTCTAGGATATGACCGCCCCGTGTAACAAATACTGATTGCGTAGTTTCTTTCACCATTCCTCTGCTTTTACCCCTAGTAGTCCTAATAGGGGTAGAAGCACTACCCTAGCCCTACCCTACCCTACCCTAGCCCTAGGGGGTCACCACCGTCCGGTGGTGACTGGTGGGTGTAGTTGTTTACGCGTCAGTTATTTATTATAGTATAGTTCGATTTCTACCGTTAGTACCTATGAATGTTTGTATCCTCTAAGTATAACTCCATACCAAAATCAATCGATATTCTTTTATTTTACTCGTCGCCACCACGTTAACCTCTTACAGTTTTTAAATGTATTGTTAATGAAATAGCTATTGCTTAAGCTAAGTATCGCCAAGTAAACATTTCCTAGACCCACAAATAAATTATCAACTTTGTCATCCTGTGACCTTTATTGTACATTTATTGAACTCAAGACAATTTGTTTCGAGTTAGTGTTACTATTTTCGAAAACAAAACTGTTATATAAATAAATATTAGACAACATCACAAACATTGCTCTGATCCCAAAGTAAGTAGAAAAAGCACTTGTGTTTTGGAAATCAGAGACAACGGTGGTAAACACATACACCCAGACCGGAGCCAATATTGAAAAGTTAGTTTTCTAAATTGACCAAGCCGGGGATCGAACCCGGGACCTCAGAGATGGCGACACCTTGAAAACCGGCATACAAACCACTCCACCAGAGGTCATCTTGAAATGAAATTCACATTTCTGAAACCGTAATATAATCTGACTGTGCAACTACTCAAAATACTCAAAAATGATTATTTCCTACTTATGCAGTTGCTTCCGTATGATTAAATGTTCAATCATTAAAATAGTTTTCGCATAACTGGCAAAGTAACTAACTAAATAGCTATTTGAGGATATTTATGAATACTTATAACTCAATTTTCTGTTTACAAACTTATGTTTAGCTAACGCTACAGACATTTTGTTTAAAGTTCTGATTCGGTGAAGGCTAGCCGGTTCTTTGATTGGAGATTTATTTTTATGCAATCCGAACTAATTTGGCTTGGTGTTTTATGGTTATTTATTACATCAAACGTTTTTATATTTTAATATAATGATATCCGCAGAAAATACAAACATTATTATGGCGTTGATGTCTAATTTAAATAAAAAATCAGTTTATCAAACCAAAAATAATTTTTGGCCAAGATAAAACAACCAATAGTACCTAGTATTGTTTATCTTCGAATGCCTTTCATCTTCAAAATACCTCTGCAATACAATGTTCACTCCTTTAAAACTTTACTAACTACGTTTATCTTTGACGACCTATTTATTATTATTATTTATTATTTATTTATTATTGGTCTGTACGCCGGTTTTCAAGGTTCAATCCCCGTTTGGGTCAATATAGAAAACGATTTTTTCTATATTGACTAAAGTCTGGGTGTTTGTAGTTCCACTATTGTCTCTGATTTCCATAACACTAGTACTTTAGCTTCTTACTTTGGAGTGGGAGCAATGTTTGTGATGTTGTCTAATATATTTATATTTTTTTAAGTTTTATTAGTAAAACATAGACAAAATACCTGACTAACTCTTATTAGCAAATATTTTTTTAATAAAGGATTTATCCATACAAACATGCACCTAATTTCCAACTATCGTTCGCGTCACACGCTCGCGCCGATTTCTATTCGCCGACTACTTTCACCGGGTGAAACTGTGCGTTTTTGTTCATTGTGCGCAGCCGCAACGCAAGGCGTTTGCGCGCCGCTTTTCAAATTTCGAAAATGTGCGAAATTACGGTTATTAGGGCAAATATATGATTATGAATCGATTATCTGTTTTAGATTGTCAGTTTCTATTTTTGTTGCATCTTTAATAAGGTACAGTCCTGCATATAATAATAATGAAACCTTGTAGTAACTTGTGTAAAATATTTTAGACTAAAATATTTGATGTTTTCGCTTATAAAAAAGCACGAGATTAACCTATTATTTATACCTTAATAAAGGAAATTAAATAAAGATTTTAATTAGGAATTAGGTAAAAACAGAGCTTTCATAAAGTTCGCAACCGATGTGAGCTTTCTTTCACTAACGATAGTTATGTTAAACCTTAATTGAAAATTATCAGAAAACAATATCACAATATTATGACTATGTTTTTAGGTACTTAAATAAAATTATAATAATTTCAATATTTTGCCTCTTGTACGAGTTAAACCCGCAACTTTATCGCCGCACGTTTACTAGCTAAGTACTATACACAGTATAAAATTTAATATGAAATTGATTCCTTATTTAGAGTTCTTTTACTTACCATTTTAATATTTCCACGTGAAATTCACACTATACGATATGCAACAAATCCGCACCACAACACAGTCAACACACGCAAAGAAAGTTCACTAAAAAAGCACGAAGATATCACCAAAAAAGTTTCACGAGCGTGCTATAGACAAACTATAGTCGATATTAAAAAGTTTTTCGAAAATTTAAAACTGGAACATGGCCGTCCTGTCGTCTGTCCTGGTAGAAAGACAGTCGTGGACTGAATACGGGTCCGAAAGTTTCGAACGTACTTGGCGATTCATAAGGCGCGCGCGCAGTGTACTCCGGCCTAACTGTCTTGACGCTTACACTAGAATTTTGATTGAGTTAAAAACGAAAGTGAATTTTGTTTTACGAATCTGATGGATGATATAATGTTGAAAACAATTGAATGACTATGCAGTGTTAGACTTTTAATTTTTATTTGAAGTATTTTTTAATGTAATTGAAATTTGTGTTCGAGATGGTGATTGATAATTTAATTGTGATTTGATGTCTCAAGTCATTTGCAATCTAAACAAATAATTGCATCACATTTTTTTGCTAATGATCGTTGTTGTTGATCGATCGATTTATATAAGTTTTATAAGATAAAAGAGTAAACTATTTGTCAAGATTATTTATTCCTATTTTTGATAAAACCTAAACTACCTTTACAAACAAAATTAATCAAATTAAACAAAACTTTAAAGCTTTTCCAAAAAAAAATTATGGCGAAATTAAAGAAAGAAAATAAGGAATATACTATAAATAACAAATATTTTTACGCTTTCTAGAAGCATAAAATCACAAAATTAATAATATATAAGAAAATAACATATTGCAGAAAAATTTACAAAACAAAAGTTAGTGCGTTGATTTTATGACTAACAATCAATCTAAAAAGTATCAAGAAATTTAATCTAATTCCCACGTTTTGTCAAGCAAAAAATAATGCATGATCCTTTCACTCCTTATGCGTTTACGTATGCGTGTGAAGGAGACAGAGATACGTTTTGTTACTTATTGAGACCACAATATTTAATTAATTTGCTTCCTCTTAGTTACTGAAATACTCGTACAACTAACTTAATGAATGAATGAATGAATGAAATGTTTATTTCAGATTTACACATAAATTATAAATCCATACAGTAGTGTTAGTAACAATAAAAACTTAAAGCTAGTGTTAGTAGAATTTAAAATGCTCATTTGGCAGCAAATGTATGGACATCCAACCTTTAAGGATAGGACTGTCCACCCTGTCCGCGATAACCCTCAGGAGAGCGTTGGTGCTGCCACGCACACGCTGCCAGAGAGAAGCAACTCGCTTGCGCAATACGGCGTGGAAGCCGTCTGTGTTCCAAGCAGCGAACATACCCGAGGCGCTGCAACGCCACGGCAGCCCCAACAACCCCCTGAAGGCGTTATTGTATTGGACGCGGAGGGCGCTGAAGGCTTTTTTGGTGTAATTGCTCCACAGGTTGCACGTGTACAAAGTCTGACAATATGTTTTAAAAAGAGTGATTTTAACGTCACTAGAACAACGTGCAAACCTGCGCGACAACATATTACCCCTCACCGCCAGCGCCCTTCGTTCCGTTCTTAAATCAAAATAATTTTTATTATGGTTTTAAATATTATGTCTACCAATAGTTGGTCGTACCTAGTAACAGTTTTTATATAAACTTACGATTTTTCAGTAGTTTACAGCTGCCCCTAGAAACATCAGTTAATATTAATTCTTCAAGCCACTTTACTTTATTGACCGAGCGAGCGAAGCGTCTACATTTCAGCTTGGGCAAAACTTCTTTCGTATGTCCGTTTCTCCTATACAGGTCGTATTTCTCAAGCGATCCCGTGACATTTTGTGAGCAAATTTGACAATTGTATGTGTGAAATTTTTTAACGATACATTTTTTTGAAATCGTTCGAAATACGACGACCTCCGTGGTCGAGTGGCTATGTACACCAGTTTTCAAGGTGTCGCCATCTCTGAGGTCCCGGGTTCGATCCCCGGTTGAGTCAATTTTGAAAACTAACTTTTCGATATTGGCTCAGGTCTGGGTGTTTATGATACCACCGTTGTCTCTGATTTTCCATAACACAAGTGCTTTAGCTACTTACTTTGGAATCGGAGCAATGTATGTGATGTTGTCAAATATAAAACATTTGAGCCATTTCAAAAATGTTCATTAATATCACAAACGTGGTCTACAGCTCACAAAGCCTTAGTCTTACACTATTTATTATGGAAACTAAAAAGGAATATCACCATTTTCAACAATAAATTAAAATTAATTGATGTTTCTGAGTAGGTTTATATGAAAAATTCGTTTCTTGTCGTTGTTCTATTGTATGATTTTTATCGGTTTCCAATTGTGTAGTTATTTCACGACTAAATGAGGCAAACACAGAAATTTTTCGTAAAATCGATTATCGGTTGCATCCAATTGCATCGAATACATTTTTTGTTAATTATAATTTGTAATGCATGCATTACCAAGTATAGTGAAACAAAATTCAACTCTTTTATATTCTAAAGAGTGGATAAAGTTCATAACAGGCTATGATATACTATTCCGCTTTCTCAGGGTGAATTCGAAGTCAATAGCCATCTTTTAAACTAAGAATCTAAGTGTGAAATTGATAACTGTCGCCCGTAAAATCGACTCGTGTAAATGCCTTCACCACGGGTCGGTTTTTCAGGCGACTATTATAGATTGCCAATAACTTTTACCCAAGGCAGTCGGATCGGAACGGAGGCAGTAAATGCGTTTGGGGATAGAGGTTATTTGTATGTATGTCTGTTACCATTTTTCTCGGAAACGACTGGGCCGATTTCGATGCGGTTTTTTGGATTCAAAAGGTTTTCACACTGTATACAAGTACAAGCACAATACTAAATTTTGTAGCGCAAGCCATTTTTACAGTTAAGTCTAAACATGTTCCAAATATTTTTTTTTCGTTGTAAACTATATGCTATAGTTAATATTATAGCACAGTCTGAAATGAGCTTAAAGTTGACCTATTGTAAGATATTTGATTACCTCAATTACAGAGTAATTATGTGCATTAAGAAAACATAATCATTTTATTGATTAGACAATATTACAACAAACAGATTTGCGAATTGCTTCAGGACAGATTTAAACAAATATAGAAATAAGGTTCAAATATTACCTTCTGTGTCAGGTTAACGAGTTTTATTAAAAAAGGAGTGGAGAGATCTCGTTTAACACAAGTCTCAAAGGAACCCTTTTAATTTGCACCCAATGAGTGATGGCAAAGGCTTTTGCAAAAAATTTGCGACGAAAGCGATTTTTTAAAGTTCTCTTTTATTTAATTATGTTTGCAGTGAGTTACAAAGTTATGTTTTTTGTTTGCAGAAAGTCATTATTTTGTTATCAATATTTTAATATAGTATTAAAATATAATTGCCATAAGTCAATGGCAAGTGATTTCGTACTGTCAGGAACAGGAAAGAAATGATGCAATTATGCGTACTTCAATGTTTATTTTATAGTGTCGTCAAGTACACGTTAGCATCAGTAAGTACATGTCGTGAGGTCAAGTTCCTTCGCCTCATGAGCAGGTAAAAGTGAAACGAAATAACTTGACAAGTGGTTTCATATGAAATCTGTTAAATTTTAAATTAAACCTACGTGACAATTTGTCACCTGTCACGACAATTTTATATCCATTGCGTTAACCAATTAGAAAATAGAACACTACTCAACCGCAATGTAAACCAAATTGTCATGACCATTGACAAATTGTCACATTATAAATAGGGCCCAGAACTTAGTGCCCAGTAAATCATAGATTGTGAAACAGGCACTTAAAATAGGAAGTTAATCCAGGGCCCTATTTAATAAACGTGACAATTGGTCACCTGTCATGACAATTTTATATCCATTGCGTCAATCAGTTTTAAAATAGAACAAACTACTCATAGCTACAATGCAACGTAAACCTAATAGTCATGACAATTGACAAATTGTCACGTTATTAAATTAGGCCCAGGCTCGGTATTCATAGGTTGACGTTTACTAAAACTCTGTTTTGTAATGAGTAATATTATAATGAAGGGATCTTCAGAAAGATTATAAATGACATGACATGTTCCCTGGATGACTGCAGTTTATTGAGTCCCGAACGTAATTACATAGTTCTCACAATAAATGTTGAAACGTCAGCATAATGTGACTTAGCCGAAGGTGCAAACTGATTCATTTGTTACACAAGGTGTTACAAAAATACCCCTAATGCCGAATATGGTATAAAGGGACCATCAAACTGAATAACTTTTACTAAGGGACCTACTCTAAATCGCGAAAAAAAAATCAGCTATTTCATACATTTTGATATTTTCGATTTTAATTTTTGTATGAAACAGCTGATTTTTTTTCGCAATTTCAGAGTTGACCCCATAGTAAAAGTTGTTCAGTTTGATGGTCCCTATATACCATATTAGGCGTTAGGGGTATTTTTGTAACACCTTGTATATAAGAAAATGTAATAATAACATACATACTACAAATGTTTCAAATCACAATAGGTTTAGATTAAATATTTGGTACTAAATAATATACTAGAAAAAATAGGACTCGCACCAGATTATGTTCTCGGACGGGAATCGAACCCGCGACCTTTGGATATCCGGTCCAATGCTCTGACCGCTGAGTGACTCGGTAGCTCAGCGGTCAGAGCATTGGACCGGATATCGTCCGTACCGTCCGAGAACATGATCTGGTGCGAGTCCTATTTTTTCTAGTATTATATAAAATAGCATTGTGAATGCTTAAATCTCAAAATTTAAAAGTTAAATATTTGGTATTGAGCCTTGACTGCATCACGCATACCGGAAGTAATATCCAAATCGGTTGTTTGGTCATCTTACTTGACCGGAAATACCATTTGTTATTAGTGAATTGAGACGTAAAATACGTATTATGAACTTTTATCTATTTTCCTAACACATACAACTCTCGCGCATATTATTCATTAATTAAATTAGTCTTGAATCAGGATTTTAGGATTTTAAACTACTCAATTAAAAATAGGAGGTTCTCAACTCTTTACATATACAAGGTGTTACAAAAGTACCCCTAATGCCGAATATGGTAGATAGGGGCCATCAAACTGAACAACTTTTACTATGGGACCAAATCTGAAATCGTGAAAAAAAAACAGCTGTTTCATACAAAAATTAATTACGAAAATATCAAAATGTATGAAACAGCAGAGTTTTTTTTCGCGATTTCATAGTTGGTCCCATAGTAAAAGTTGTTCAGTTTGATGGTCCCTATCTACCATTTTCTGCATTAGGGGTACTTTTGTAACACCTTGTATATGTTTATTATTTACTAATCTTTCAGCTTAATTCCCGACGCTGTGCTTTTCAGCAAAATTGAGCAGTTCGCCGTCAAAATAAATAAATAAATGCTTTGACAATTTCACACAGCGCCATCTAGCCCCAAACTAAGCAAAGCTTATAATATGGGTGCAAGACAAGTGATATAATACTACTTATATACTTTTAAATATATACTTATTATATATAGTAACACCCAGACCCATCACAGAAATTCATCATTTCAATTTCTGCCCGGCCGGTAATCTATCCCGGGACCTCTTGCGTGGTAGACCGGCATGTTGCACTGCACCACTCAGGTCGTCATTTAAATTTTTGATTAGTTAGTCTTACTAAACTAGTTAATCACTAAGATATAATTCTAATACAATCCTTTTGCTATTTATGTCTTCAGTTGATTTTATTGTTGTAATATTAACCAATTTTTTAGTATCGATTTATGATTTTGTTAGCGTGCACTAACTGCGATCACGATAACATTCACGTAAGGTTTTTAGGCCAATGACCACAGCGTAAAGTTTTACGTCTTCCATTTTCGACTTAGAATTGTTCAACTGACCTTGTGTTTATTAGTGCTATTGTAAAATCAAATCAATATAAAGTTCAATAGAAGATTCAAAGATAGAACTATTTACCGACTTCAAAAGGAGGGAGGTACTCAATTCAAACCGTATTTTTTATTAAATAAGTTGATGTTAACTATGTTTTGCTACATTTTTATAGTTTCTTGAAATGATTACACATCTTGTAATGCTGAGGAAAGTCCATGAATGAAAAAAAAATAGTCTGGCGTTAGCGTGGACTCCGTATCCGTAAAACTAAAATAACTACTAACTAATTATTAGGTATAAATTCTGTGCATCAGTCTAAAATAAAATTATGACCTCCTTGGTCGAGTGGCTTTGTACACCGGTTTTCAATCAAGGTGTTGCCATCTCTGAGGTCCCGGGTTCGATCCCCGGTTGCTTCAATTTAGAAAACGAACTTTTCTATATTGGCTCAGGTCTGAATGTTTGTGATACCACCGTTGTCTCCGATTCCTATAACACAAGTGCTTTAGCTACTCACTTTGGAATCGGAGCTATGTATGTTATGATGTCAAATATTTATTTATTTTTAAAATGTTTAATTATACTATGATATTATTTCATTAAATACCTTTAAAATATTACCTACTGTTATCTTAAATCATTAGTTATTTTTCCTGTCGTTGATTTTGGTGTGTAATATTTACCAAATGGTAGCAGTTAAGCTGTAAAAAAGTTAAGACAAACATACAGTTTTTATTGTTATAAATTAAAATTTGCATTTGCATATGAAAGAAAGGCAATAAACATGTTACAATACCTCTACGATAATTACACATAAAACTCTGTGTACATTACATTCGTTGCAAAATGATAATTGCCCATTTCTGAATAAAATAAATTTGACTTTTGCAACCAAGCTTTGGCAGGCTAGCCATAAAAGCAATTTCATGTGAAATATTGCTTACATTATGTAATAGGCATATCATCATTAATAAAAGATTCTATAGATATTCCATTCGAGTGAGATGGAAGCCAGAAAGGGATAAAGTCAAATAAAAAAATCGAAAAAGTTATATCTTTATACAACATGTTACAAAAATACCCCTAATGCCGAATATGGTATATAGGGACCATCAAACTGAACAACATATCCTATCGCGAAAAAAAATTATGATATCAAAATGTATGAAACAGCTGATTTTATTTTTCGTGATTTGAGAGTTGGTCCCATAATAAAAGTTGATCAGTTTGGTGGTCCCTATCCACTATATTCGGCATTAGGGGTATTTTTGTAACATGTTGTATACCCCTTACTAATAAAGATTGTATAGCAGATGTATTTAGTTACACAGTATTTTGTCCCTTTCTTTTTAATTTCAAACTTAAATAGTTTGACAGAGAGTCACCATTGTGTAACTATACATCTGCTATACAATCTTTTTTAGTAAAGGAGTAAAAGTATAAAAGAAAAACTGACAGACTGGTTTACTGAAATATTGGGAATAGGCACTTGAAAGTATAGTGCACAAGAATTATTTTTATTATAATACGCGAGCACTAAGAAAGGATTTTAGGAAATTTCTACAGAAAATGAAATAGTGAGCGGCCGCTAGTGTAGTATTTACAATTTAGTATACTTTAATTAAAAACAAACGTTAGAAAATCAAAATTCACAACATATTTATTCAGTCTTGGCTGTTACAAGAACTTATGAATGTCAAAGACGCTACGCCATCGGTTTGCGCGCTCTAAGCGGAAGACCTTGTATCGAGAAGAACCGGCAAGAAACTCGTCAAGGGTTGCTTTTTTCTCCCTGTATATTTAATACTGCCCTGCGATTCTGTAAAATCAGACGACAACTCGCAACTCCCTTCGCAATTCACTCTCACTTCGCATCTCACCTCGCTTGACCTTGACCTTGACTTGCGTTGTACCTAGTGACAACCACACTCAACAAAATGTTAGTCGAGTTTTATCGATTCCAGTTTAGCTAATATGTGAGTTTTAAATTAAAATTTCTTATTTTAAGGAATTTGATGCAGAAAAATAAAAAAAATAAAAAACTCTTAATTCGTGCCATGAATATAATCCCTATGCCTTAAACTGTATGTCCACGGCGTCCGTCTCCTCGGAGAGAAAAAACCGGACCGAATAGCGGCCTATATATTATATTTGTATGAACTTTTGTCAACTCGACATCCGGCGTCCGAAATCCGTCATCCGTTCTTTTGACGGGCTCCGAAGATTTTGCTTGATCGGATGAACCGCTAAACCGGAGCCTCGATTCGAAGTACTCCATTAGAATATAAAATACATATGGACTTGTCCACGGCGCAGCCACCCGACGTCCGTCTTCGTCAACCGTCATCTTTTGCGACTTGCCGAACTTGCTTATTGCGACAAGCACTTGCGCTGCGACTTTATTTTGTTCACACAATAAAGTTTTTAGGGCAAGTTAATATTAGGGGTTATTTCATACTTTATGAAATTGCCGTTTTGTATGGAGAATTTTAAAGAATTTGAATTTTCCATACTAACATTTTCTTAATTTATTTAACAACCATGAACGCTAACGTTTTAAAACATTTTGCACTAATGTTTACACACTAATATAACGTATGCCACTTAGGTTATGCGAAAAAAATAAGTATCGGCTAAGTCACAACGAAATAAAAGGTCATTTCTGCTAACCAAAAAGGAGTTACTAATAAAAACAAATGTTAAAAAAATATCTTCACGTTTTTAAATTTGAGATTTTAGCATTCACAATGCTATTTTTATATAATACCAAATAATAAACTAGAAAAAATACGACTCGCACCTGATCATGTTCTCGGACGGGAATCGAACCTGCGACCTTTGGATATCCGGTCCAATGCTCTGACCGCTGCGCTACTGAGTCACTAGTGGGAATGTCGAATTTCTCCTAGTATATCAACTCTTACGCTGCAAGCCAGCGCCATCTCACCAATTACAAGGAATTACCTCGACATCAACTGAATACCTTTCCAGATATTTTTAAACAATTGATTAAGATAAGAAAGCTACATCATTTTTAAATTTGAGATTTTAGCATTTACAATGCTCCCGTCCCGTTCGATTTCCGTCCGAGAACATAATCTGGTGCGAGTCGTATTTTTTCTAGTTTATTATTTGGTATTATATATCTTCACGTTGTTGTAATTTATCGTATAGTGTATTAAATGCCCCATCGAGATATCTCTCTTGCAGGAGAGGGTGAAACCCAAAACTTTTTTGTCTTCTGCGTCTTTGTACGTATATTGCAAGAAGTTGTCGGCATTCTAACGTAAAAAAAGGCACGTGCACATGACATCTCAGTTGCACCGCAGAGTGATATGTGGTTCGGGATTGGATCGGATCCGGACGCAATGGACAAACGTGATCCGTCTCCGTCATCCGTCTCCGTCGAAACGCCCGGATCCGTCATCCAAGAAAAAACCGGACCGTGGACAGACCTATAATATTTTGTTAAGAATCCTGCTTTGTATAGTTACCTATATTAAGGCCCACTTGCAGTAACATTTACTAAATCTCGACTTTGTTAAACTTAGATGTAGCCCTTATGAAACTGTGAAAATTTTAAATATCGATTTAAAAATTTTACATATTCGTATGAGTAAAGTCTAGGTTTAACAAAATCGAGATTTAGTAAATGTTGCTGCAAATCGACCTAAGTACTCTTTTTGTATATATTGCTCATTGAATATAATGTCAATGTCTTGTTTGTCAATATTCTTCCTTGCGTTTTTTAATACAGTTTTTACAGTTTAATTTTATTATTTTCTTTCCCAAGATCCTATAATATCAAAAAGTATGTACTTTAATATGGTAGCAGAGCGTTAAGTTACCGGAAATAAAATTCAGATAGAATTTACGTCGAGAGTTGATGGAAAAGTCTATCGTTGAATCAGCAACAATCCAAGTGGGAGACACGAGAGCTTCATGAGGCGAACTTATTACTACGAATTTGTCACAAGACAACTGTGAGAAAGTTTTGCGATATTCTACAGCGAGGGAAGTATGGCTAGAACTACACCGCCTGTATGATGGCTTGCAAAAGAGTAAAGCCTGTGCATGAAGTTCTTCAGCTACACAGTGCAATCCAGTGGTGAAGTGTCACTACATATTAGCAAATTGAAGAACATCTGGTCTGAACTTACCAGGGAACTCCAGAAGGAACACCTGAAGGAAGAGCTACCAGAACTACTCGAAGACGGCTGAACCGATTGAAAGGATCAACTGTCGTTTAAATGTTAATAAAATATATTTATATCATCGCTTACATTTTTATTACATATTCATATGCCTAGCCCCAAAAATGTTAAAAATAAATAAAGCTTTTTAAATTTTGAGATTTTAGCATTCACAATGCTATTTTTATATAATACCAAATCATATACTAGAAAAGAGTGGCTCGGTAGCTCAGCGGTCAGAGCATTGGACCGGATATCCAAAGGTCGCGGGTTCGATTCCCGTCCGAGAACATGATCTGGTGCAAGTCTTATTTTTTCTAGTATATTATTTGGTATTAAATAAATAAAGCTTTAAAAAAAATAAGCTGTTTTTATAGCAGTTTTTTTAGGTTTTCTGTTAGCACATCATGTTAAAAATGTATAAATCTACTGAATCTACTACCATTTCACAAATTGGAAGGCCTATCCAAGAATGAAATGACGAAAGAAAACTTGTAAAGGGTTTTTGACCACCGATAAATTAAATATGACGTGAACGCCATAGGCTATTTACTATATTTCGTCTACGTTATTGCCCTAGAGCTAAATCGGCGTAAGATGGCAAATCCCTAGTTTGCCTCCTTTGAACTTCAGCAATTGTTTGTAGCTCTTCTAGTCTCTCTTCTTCTGAAATTGTGAAAGCCGGTATTTCTGCGCGATTGCACATGTTGTGCAAAACACAGCATGCAATAACTATTTTTGCAACTATGTCTGGATGATAATTGAGCATTCTGTGTACTAACAAGCACCTAAATCCCTCTATTCCCAGGAGTCTTACAAACCAGTATAATAAGTTTTACCTAACAATATAAAAAATTTTTTTTATCAAATTTTATACAATAACATGTAAAAAAAAATGACATTAAAATAAAAATGTTTTCTGAAATAACATCCTTGTAGGTGGTGGTGGTGGAAGGCTTGTGGCTCATGAACATCTTTGCTTGCACAACAATAATAGCAATGCAATTGTCCAGAAATTCAAACCGTTGACAGACACACCTATCTGTTGTTCTGATTATTGAGAATAAATACAAGTCATCTGGATATATAAACTCAAAGCTTTTCTCACCATCCTTTACATCTCTTACAAAGCATTACAGAAAGTAATATTAAAACTGGACGATCACCGCAGGTAAATTGTTTACTAGTGACCTATTTTATAATATGTTGTTGTTACCATAAATATATAATAATGTTAGTGTATAAGTCTAGCATTCCGGACAAACCGCCGTGGTTTTTGGTTTGTTACGATGAAAAATTTTTGTTTTTGTAAAGTTAAATAATAAAAAAAAAATAGTTTTTCACAAATTAAATAGCTATATAATTTGTGGTTAAAAACTACTTGTCAGTGTTAAAAAATAAAAAAATATTCACTTCTAAGACTTTCGCTCGTATACAGTTCATTAGAAATAAAACACTTTTTAAACACTTTTAGTCCTCCCGTGACCACGGTCCCTGGAAAGGTGTCGAAACGTCGGGAATTCTAAAAACCAATAAATACAAACTAAATAATTCTAAAACAACACCTGAATTAATAATATACGCGCTGTAATCCGTAAAAAGTGTTTTATTTCTAAAAAAAATATTATTTTAACATTGTTTGTAGAGGACTTCTTCTATTTTCACTCGTAAAATAGATACTTTTTATTTGACACTTTGAATCGGGTTCACTTGCGAGGTGAGCATCGAAGTGAGGGCGGAATTTCCTTACAGAATGCCACTTCTTATGTCATCTCATATTTCATCTGTCAAAATCTCACGGTCAATTTTAATTCAACACGCAGACTATTAGCTGCCTCAAATTCCTTAAAATAAGAAATTTTAATTAAAAAAAACGCATATTTGCTATAAAGTTCTGTACCAAAAACTCAACAATTGTATCAAAAAACTGCAATCAATAAATCTCGACTAACATTTTTTTGAGTGTGGCAGTCACTACAATACAGAACTCACTTCACTTCGCAAGTAAATAGGTGATGCTTACAGAATGCAAATTTAAGTGAGAGTGAAGGGAGTAGCGAAGTGAGATCTGATGCGAGAGGTTGTTTAATTCGAGAGGTGGACGGATAATTAGAATTGTGAAAAGAGAAATATATGTAGCTTACTCCCGCAAAAAATATATATGCAGGATGCACCGCCCGCCTGCCCGCAAAAAAATGCACATGCACACCACAAAAATATCAGTGCACAATACCTGCATTTAGCAAGACAGCGACACACCTTGCACCTTCACCTTAGATAATTAGAAGCACCAGATAATTTTCATACCAACGAGATAACTTTGAAGCCTTGGTTCTCTGCCGATCTGAAGATAGCTACCCAGGGAGTGAATGGATGAGATCCAGATTGCAATACACACAACTGATCTATCAGGATTCTAAGAGCTGTTTTGATATGCTAAAAAATCGCGAAAATAGCATTATATTGTATGGAAATTCATCATTCACATTAGGGGACATTCTACAACCACTCTACACCCCATAAAAGTAAATGTAATCGTTTCCTTGATCGTTACGAAAAATCCTGTCACCTCTCGGTCTATACCTTACAGAATGCCACTTTTTACATCATCTCATACTTTATCTGTCAAAATCGGTAACCTATCCCAAGGTCGAAATTTTTTTGATCGAATTTCATTTTACTGAAATCTTTTCGACTGTTTTCGTTTCGCCTTTTTTGACTTCGTCGAAATTACGTTTTTTTCGTTACTCCGATGTCTTATTTGGTCGAAAAACTTTTTACCGAAGTTATGCGCGGTCGAAAGAACATTTCGTCGAAGTATTATATTCCCGAACATTCATTACACCACTGATTTATTTGTCATATTTTCAGTTCACCAAATGAAAAACTTTGAATACATTAAATAGGTTAGGTTAGGTTAGTGTTTTGACCATTCGCAGCTCTATAATGCTTGCATGCATGGTGCATGCTTGCTTAATAAAACATGTATTATTATAACAAGTATCGATTATGTCAAATGTTACCTACATAATATAAATATACCATAGTTGCGGTTGCGGCCAAATAGTATTCGGTAAAATGTTGTTCTGGTGGTGCCAATACTAAAAAATCATTTTGAAAATCGGTGAAACGTAGTTCGGTAAAATGAGACATATGCCAAATGATATTTCGATGGTTTAAAAATATGGCAAACAATACATATAGCAACAAAAACTTTGGTCAACCGTTTCCGTTAAATGAAATTAGGACAAGTAAATTTCGGACAAGTTATCGGTTCCCGTCAAAATTCTCGCGGTCAATTTAGTTCAACTCGCTGACACGCTCGCAAGTGCAGCGCTAGTGCACATGCGAATTATCAAGCGAGTTTTGAGAATACCAATCAAGAAACTCACAGCGGATTCAGATGCGAGGTCACGAATGATGTCTTACAGAATCGCAATGCAGAGTCGTCAAAAATTGAAAAATAACCTCAGCATTTAAAGTGATGTCATTTTCCTTCACAATAATTAATAAAGTTTACTTTCGACCTTCGTGATCGAGTAGCCTTGTACAACGGGTTTCAAGGTGTCGCCAACTCTGAGGTCCCGGGTTCGATCCCCGGTTGAGTCAACTTAGAAAACGATCTTTTCTATATTGGTTCAAGTCTGGGTGTTTGTGATACCATCGTTGTCTCTGATTTCCATAACACAAGTGCTTCAGCTACTTACTTTGGAATCGGAGCAATTTGTGTGATGTTGTCAAATATTAAAAAAAAACTTATATATTGGGATCCTTTAGATTTTTTTTTTAAATTCTATGGGTAGGTAACGTTAAATTTTTCTATTTCATTGCGCAATGGACACTGGGCAAATTGAATGCAGCAAAAAATTGACAATACACTCATACATAACATACCTAACGAGTATTGCAAAATAACGCTGTAGTGAAAGTTGAATGACTTTCGACAGGTGTGTCAAACTAAAAACTGGCCAAGTGCGAGTCGGACTCGCGCACGAAGGGTTCCGTAAAAATCACGATTGTTGTATGGGAGCCCCCTTAATACTTATTTTATTCTGTTTTTTAGTATTTGTTGTTATAGTGGCAACAGAAATACATCATCTGTGAACATTTCAACTGTCTATCTACCACGGTTCATGAGATACAGCCTGATGGTGACAGACTGAGAGACAGACAGACGAACAGACAGCGGAGTCTTAGTAATATGGTCCCGTTTTACCCTTTGGGTACGGAACCCTAGAAACTGCAAATGGCGACCGATTACAAAGTTTGAGCTGGGTCACAAAATAATAATGGCAGAGCTTACATCTAATAACACATGATCAGGCATTATTGATGAGCCCACTGCTGAGGAATCCTCCTTATGGGCAGATAAGGAAGATGCCCATCTTCCTTAACCCAACACCCGAACTCAAGCGCTCAACTGCAAATGCAGTCAGGATAACGTGCCTACCGACGCACAGAGGAGCTCGAGATGCTCGTGATATATAAATAAATATTTGACAGCATTACATACATTGCTCCGATTCCAAAGTAACTATCTAAAGCACTTGTGTTATGGAAATCAGAGACAACGGTGGTATCACAAACACCAAACCCGAGCCAATAGGTAAAAACTCGTTTTCTAAATAGACCCCACTGGGGATCGAACCCGGGACCTCAGAGATGGCGACACCTTGAAAACCGGTGTACAAAGCCACTCGACCACGAAGGTCGTCATATAATTATTGATCACCCATCCCATGACAGACCCTTGCCAAAGACAAATGGAATAACCCACAGCACCAACGAGCTCCTTATCCTGAATATCTGAAAATGGTAAATCAGATTTGGGTATAGAAAGGTTTTTTATAATTTATTGCTAGTGCAAGCCCGATTTCGATTCACTATGGTTTTCGAGCTGATTGCGCCCGAAATTGAGCAAAGTTCGTATGTCGCTGATGGCCTATTATACAAAGTGTTACAAAAATACCCCTAATGCCGAATATGGTAGATAGGGACCATCACACTGAACAACTTTAACTACGGGACCAACTTTGAAATCGCGAAAAATATCAGCTGTTTCATACAAAAATTAATTACGAAAATATCAAAATGTATGGAACAGGTGATTTTTTTCACGATTTCAGAGTTGGTCCGGTAGTAAAAGTTATTCAGTTTGATGGTCCCTATCTACCATATTCGGCATTAGGGGTATTTTTGTAACACCTTGTATATAAAACATGTGTAAATATTATTTTTTAATTTTCTAATAGAAAATAGAGATGATGATTTTGGAATAAAATAAAGAAATACAATAATTATTTTGTAACATCTATATATATAAAAGGGAAAATCACTCACTCACTGATCACGAAATCTCAGAAACTGCAAGTGCTAGGAGTCTCAAATTTTGCATGGGGGCTCCTTTTAAGGCGTAGGTGCTCACTAAGACGGGATTTTGCGAAATTCAACCCCTAAAGGGGTGAAACAGGGTGGTAAAGTTTGTATGGGAGAACGCGATTCTTTGGCCCGATTGACTTGGAATTTGGCATAGACATTCTTTCACAAAATTAATTGAACACGTGTTTCGTATTTTTTAAATATTTATTACCTAACAGGGTTAAAAAGTGATAAAAAGCTACTTTTGCTGTGATTGACTTCGACGTCGGAATTGAAACTTTTTTGTGCATTTGATTGATTAAATAAGAAAAATAAATATCATTTGTCATATCAACGTAGTATTACATTCTCTTTGGTCATTTCCCCTGAGAGTAGGTAGAATGCATTATCGCCATAGGCATTGAATAGTACCTAGGCGTTATGTTGACAGTGCTGTCATTTTTACCTTATTGCGTTGTAATAACGTGCAAAATTATTCCCTCTAATTATCAGTTTAATTTTAAAAGAATGCAATATTCGGCCAAGTCGCCTATGCTATGACAATTAATAAAGCACAGGGACAAAGTTTAAGAGCGGCTGGTGTAGATCTGCGCAGTGATTGTTTCTCCCATGGCCAGCTTTAGCCTGCTCGAAAGTCAGCTCGCCGAATAGCCTTTTTATTTTGCAACAGGATAACATGATAAGAAATGTGGTAGGTATACAACATGTTACAAAAATACCCCTAATGCTGAATATGGTATATAGGGACCATCAAACTGAACAACTTTTACTTTGGGACCAACTCTGAAATCGCGAAATAAAAATCAGCTGTTTGATACAAAAATTCAAATCGAAAATATCAAAATGTATATACCGTATTCGGCATTGAGGGTATTTTTGTTACATGTTGTATATTATAGAGAAGTGTTGGATGATCGAGATTGATAATCCTGATAATGCACAACATATTTTATTTAGAACTAGCTGCACCCGGCATGCGTATTGCAATGCTCCGTTTTTTTAGCCAGGGACTTTCCCGGTCGTAAGCAGAACAACTCACCAAAGTTTCATCATAATCGGATCAATGGTTTAGGAGTCCCGTTGTCTGTACACTTTGATCTTTTAAACTATGCATAAAAAACCCCAACCAAATTGGTCCATAAGTTTGGGAGCTAGGTTGTCTCAGACAGACAGACGACACACACAAGTCAAACTTATAACACCCCTTGCGTATGTTGTGTACGTCGTATATACATATAGTGGTGGCAACATAATTAAGGACACAAGTCGATTTTCATACAAACGAGGTAATTTTGAAGTCTTGGTTTTCCGCTAGGGATTGAACTAGCTGTGATCTGATGATGGCCATCCAGGGAGGGAATGGAGAAGATTATGATAGCAATACTCACCCAACTGATCTGGTCAGCATTCTAAGAGATGTAAGCATAAGAATTTTCAGTTGCAAGTTTTCATACATTTCTTACTATATTCGCGGTTTTTTTAAACATATCCTTACATCTCTTAAAATGTTGGTCAGATCACTTTGGTGTGTGTAGAAATCTGGATCTCCTCTATTCACTCCTTGGATGGCCATCATCAGATCACCGCTCGGTCAATCCCTGGCGGAGAAGCAATGCTTAAAAGTTACTTCGTTTGTAAGAAAATCGACCAGCGTCCTTAATTTTGTGGCCACCACTATATATATAGTTATCCTGTAGTATAGTCTAATAACTTCACACTCACCACATTAGTAACTACATTGTACCCGTGCGAAGCCGGGGCGGGCCACTAGTGTTGTATAAAAGAATCGCGATAATCGGACGCAATTCGTCGTCAATTTACTTGATATTGAACCTTATTCGTGAGTTAATAATGTCGCGGAGTAGGACGAACATCATCCGTTTATCGCGATTGTTTATAAATATTAAAAAAAAAATAATAGGCCTACTAGTGAGGATGGTTCTATAATGTCGTATATTATGTGAACATACGAATTCAACGCATCAATTGAATTTGTCCGAAAATTCTCGAAGAAACTTGCATTTCGCTCAATGACAAAATGACCTTTCCTTATATAGTCTAGTGTCTAGACGACATTATAGACATTTTTTTAATCAAACATGATTTTGCCTTGCTTATGACTTCTATTATTATTTCTTTTCATAATGATCCATCCAACACAACATTTTTAGACAAAATCTGAGATTTATAGCGTTTAGTTTTTTCACAATATCGAAATATTTCTAGAAATTATTAAATTGAGATTTTTCGCATTCACAATGCTATTTTTATATTAAGATAAATAATATGTCCCGTCAGATGTGATACGGGTGAGTCGATTTTTTTCTAGTTTTTTTTTTAATAAAGGATTTAAGATATTATGAACTAGATTATATACCATTTCGTAAAACCATCAAAAGCTTAAATGGCTCTCAAACAGACTATTGTAACTTTAACACTAAACAAGTACCCCACAAGTTGTGTCTGCTCCAGAAGACCAATATAAGAAGACCTTTCAACCATAGAAACGTCAACAAAATGACAGGTCTTGTAAATAAGTTGGTAGTAACCAGAAAACCAAATAAAGCAGACCCTTGTATTGACTCAATGTTTCCTGCAAATACCAGTCAAAGTATGAAGTCTGGGAGGTTCGGTAGACCAGTATAACTGGTCGCCGGTACTACTTTCACTTTGCAGCTCATTTTGCAACTGACCTTATTATAAAATTGCGATTGGTGTATTGAGACAATAATTATTTCGCGTTTAACATATTGTTGCGTTATTTTGTCAATTACAGAAAGGAATACACGAAGTTCATTTAAGAAAAAAAATTAAAGGATCAGGTTTTAATATTATGCGTACAATTACCTAATACATAATTGAAACTTCAAAGCTTTTTTGATAAATTAATCTATGAAGGTAAAATAAATAAACCTTATTTGAGAAATATTTTCATTCTTATAGTCCATAACTATCTATTACTTGAAAACATAAAATCGTGTCTGTTTTTGCAATTATCCATTCGGAATGATTAACAGGTAAGTAAATAGAAAAAACCTTTAAAATTTTTTTTTTTAATGTTTAAAAAATAAATTTAAACTATAAGAACAAATAAATAATATTAGAAAAAATACTAGAAAAAATCGACTCACCCGTAGCACCTCAGACGGGACTCGAACCTAAATAAAAATAGCATTAATAAAATAGCCTAATCTTAATATAAAAATAGCATTGTGAATACGAAAAATCTTAATTTAATAATTATAAGAACAGATTTATATATTCCGAATAAGCAATTGCGAAATCATACAGTCTGTCTTTCTAATGGTTTGAGGTTTGTGATTAATTTATTAAGTAGGATTAATTAATCATCAAAGTTATTCCCAAAATTGTTACTCTTCCGTGTTATTGTGAATTGTTTTCAAACCAATCAGTTAAAATTGCAGTTTAATTAAATTCTGTTTCCGATTTGTGGTTAAAATTATGAACTACAGACACAACGTGTACCTACTCGTATCTATGCAACTGTTAATTAGAATTGATTGCATTCCATACATTACTGATATAATTGCATGTTATTATCTGAATGTTTGCATGTACTGTGGCTAATAGTAATATATAAAAAAACGGTTAAGAGCGAGTCGGACTCGCGCACCAAGGGTTCCGTACCATAATTCTGAAAAAGTTTACTATTTACAGACATCCTTTTTTTATGTAATCTTTACATAATATAATTTCAGATTTTTCTCTATGCAAACTTCTGAGATAAGGGGGTGAAATGTGCAAGCAGCGCTCTTTCATATGGTACCCTATAATGCATATCATATCACTTCGAATTTTTAAGACGCCCTTACAGTCCCTGTTGCAAAAAAAATATGATTTTTTTTATTTCTCTCTTATTTGCAAAATAGTTGGGCAAACGTCATCTAAAACTATTACAAATTTCAAGTTGATAGCATTAGTAGTTCTCGAGATATCCAGCTTGACAGACAGACAGACTGAGTCGCACCATAAGGGTTCCGTTTTCCTTCCTTACCAAAATGGTAATTTTGGTACGGAACCCTAAGAAACGGTGAAATCCAAATATAATTGACCTTTGATGGATGGGATTTTAATCATATGGAATCACAAAATTTCCTAATATCAGTCCGTTCTTCTCAGTACAAGGATACTCACGAATATCCACGAAAACCTGCCGTTGCCAAAACTATTTGAATGGAGAGAAATTTAGCAAAGAAAGTAAATAGTCCACTGCACTTACTTTCTCAAAGGGTACTTCACATTATTTACTCTTAATTTCCAAAATTGATTACCTTTTTAACCGACTTCATAAAAAGTAGGAGGTTATCCAGTCGACGGTTTTTTTATTAGATAGTTTTTCGTCTAAAGGATCCAGGCGACCGCTGAAACAACTGAGCAGTGAGCTACCGTAATATTTATAAATTGCCACCAGTGTTGCCAATGCTACGGTAATTACCGTGTTCTACGGTAATCGGGGTCAAAAATTAAATTTGCTACGGCCGCTTAAGGCAGACGTTTTCATACAAATACGGTAATTTCATAATGTGTGCAGTAATTGTAACGAAACACGGATTTTTTTTTGATTTTCGGCCGATCTACGGCAATTTCACTGACAAAACACGGCAACTGACAAATTTACAATGGCAACACTGACCACCTACATCTCCAATAACGTGGGCACCTTTCCGGCAGCCATACAAAAGATCAAAACTCGTCGTTGGGTAGCAGGCTGCTCCCATTCAGATGCATCTGATCTGACCAAGGTTTCCATTTAAATATTAGCGATCGTTCACACCGAACGGATCGTCTGGACGAATCTTGTTACTCGTTAGTTCGCATAACACTTTTCGTCCAGACAAAAATTAGTCTAGACAACACTTTGGAGATTTTACACTAATAAAGCGATTGAGTATGAGTTGCAGTTCTTTCACTCAGTATGAATAGCAAATTATATAACACACAAAAAAGAAATATTTTCACTTAGCACTGATTTTATTTATATCAATCGTATGATCGTATACAATAACCTAATGATTACTTTTCTCAACCTCTCTTCTCTACTTTTCTCTCTTCTCTCAACATTTGCATGATGTTTTGTATCATTTCATTTACTGCGCATGTGTAGATGTTCTGGCAGATGAGCGGCCTCCTACCAAAACAGGTTATATTAACTTAAATGGCCTTATTAATAAACGAAGAGTAAGTTTACACCCGGTTTAACCAAAAATATTGCTAAGCTATATTACTCCTTACGTTTGATGTCTCAAAGCCCCATATTCATAAGCAAACTTTTTGGTTAAACTAGGTGTAAACTTACTCTGCGTTTATTAAATAAGGGGGAAAGGGAGGAATGCAATGTAAAATACCCAAACCTGTAACTTTTGAAAATAAATATTTTGTTATTTTTTTTTTGTACTTCAAATGACATTATCATGCATTACAACTGCGCTGCGTAAACTGTTACGCAGCTGAGTTTATGAACTATAAATCGATGTGCTTGTGGTGCGTTTAGTGTGAACGATATCTTAACGTTCGTACAACCGACATTTCATTTACAGGCTCACCTTGAAAAGTTAATGACACTGGTCATAAAAACGTTTGGCCAATACTTATAAATGCAATTTTAATAGCTAAATTAAGAAAATTGCACCTTTTTGAGAAATAAGCTGGCATGATTGATGATCGTATGTGAAATAGATACGTGATCATTTATCACTATAATATTTATTTACATCATTATGAATCTTTTGTATGAGCAATAAAGTCGTTCAATGAGAGCGTGTAGTGTAGATAATGTGAGTTACCTTAATGGGGAAGAGATGTTTAATTGGTCTGGGCCAATAACTTTATTTTATCTGGGCAATCTGGGCATGTGAAAAAAATATACATTACACCATAAACAGCGAATGTGTGTACGAATAGAAGTGTGGTGAGATACCGCCTTAATATGTAAATAAAAAAGACAGATAAAAATAATATATTTGAAAAAATACTAGAAAAAATCGTCACACCCGTAGCACCTCAGACGGTCTAATAGTTTTAAGCAGATAAACATTAAAGATAAAGATGAGCGTTAAAGATGATTGTTTTAGAAAAACCAAGTATTGAATAATATTATGTTTATAAGGAGTATGGTTTTGTCTCTCAAGCCACTGCGACATACTGAAGGAGACGGCTACAGCATAGCTAAATGATTTTATTCAAAATAATAATTGCGCAATCAATGGTCTATATTCGTCAATTGACTAACTCAATTTGGGATATATTTTTTTTTTTATTTATTGAAAACCAACAGCGTTACAATTTTGTTTACACTCATAATTCTAACCATTAGCAAGGCCAATTACAGGTTTTCCATAAAATTACCTTACTTAGTAAATTCTAAACGAGTTTATATTAATACAATAATGCAATGATAAGAAATCAGTCGCAAAGTTATTAGTCAACACTCTACATAAAATATATCCAAAATTATTATTCCTGAGATCTCATAATATCTCAAAAGATCGCTTTTGCTTCCAATTTGCAGTATATCGGAGCTGAAACGATAGTAAAGTTTGGATTACAATTTCAATTTACAATCACGATTATATATCGAGACGATATATTATTAAGAGGGCGTAGTCTGCACATAGCGCCGCCATTGGAAAAAAAAACACAGTGCTTAAATAAAGACGAAATTTCTAGAATTTCTAGAAAATATTGTGTAAGTGATTGAAAGTAACACAAAGCTTCCTCGGAGTGCACTACAGAGAGATAATTCGTAATTTCGTCTTTACCTAAGCACTATTTTTTTCTCCAATGGTGGCGCTAGTGTGTAGACTACGCAGCCTTAAGTGTATTTATAACTTCAAATTCAAACCGTGAAGGTTTTAGTTGAACAAAATAGGATCACATTATCTTATGTTTAACGTGGAGGCGGATATAGATCACATTTGCAGGAAGTGGCCAACCGGTTTGCCGTGAAAGCCTGCGGCCAGTAATAGTTGTGTGAGAAAAATACGCAATATCCGACCATAATATACGAAAAGCCCTATAAATAGTTGCTGTGGTGAGTAATGTCGTGTCTACATAACTGTGTGTTACTTCAATTTAATTAAATGACGTAAAACTGTCAAAAAAAACTGTCAAGCGCATAGATTTTTTCTAAATCTGTAGTCAAGCGCAAAGCGCTAGCGAAGCATTTCTGCTTCAGCTTGGCCAAAAATTCTTTCGTATGTCCTTCCGATCCTGTCCCTCTACATGTCGCATTTCTCAACCGATTCTCGTGAAATTTTGTGAGCAGATTTGATAATTATATTGATTTTTTGTGTCGTGCCAGTTTTTCGAAATTTACTTATCGAATAAAATCATCCTTTTCGAAAAATTATCAAAATTAGAAGCGCCATCTAGCTTCAATAATTATATCAAATATATACCAAACAGTACATAGTACTACTTTGAAAACCTAAGGGCGACATCTATTAGATTAATTTTTAAAATCATACAATTTCAGCTACTTTTTAACGCAGAAGGTCTACAGCTGACGGAGCCACTAGTTTAAAAAACCTTAGAAGATAGGACATTTGTTTGCAATAAACAATTCCTCATAGTAGTCTTTACTTAGGTTTAACTTGAGTTGCCAATATCCCTGTTTTCGCTCTACTAATTGCTAAAATTAAAGGATTTAGCCATAATCTCCACGCTTTTCAGCCGGGTTGGAGGTCACAATGTTAAAACGCTGCTTTTTTTCAGTTTAATACATCTAACACCTCCAAGGAGGTAGAGCTACAACAGGACTTAGTTGTACAGGAAAGTTACAACTGATTAGTAGACTATTTGAAATTTTGAGATTTAAGCATTCACAATGCTATTTTTATATAATACTAAATAATATACTAGAAAAAATAGGACTCGTACCAGATATTTCTTCTAGTATATCAACTCTTACGCTGCAAGATTGGTGAGATGGCGCTGGCTTGCAGCGTAATGTACTAGTGGCTCGGTAGCTCAGCGGTCAGAGCATTGGACCGGATATCCAAAGGTCGCGGGTTCGATTCCCGTCCGAGAACATGATCTGGTGCGAGTCCTATTTTTTCTAGTATATTATTTAGTATGATTAGTAGACTTTACGACGCACTTTATTTTTCTGGATGCCAGATATAAAAGATTTGTAATATTACTTGAAAGATAGTAACGAACTTTCACATTCATAATCTATAGAACGAATGTCTGTAGGCTAGAATTGAAATAAACAGCTCAAAAAGAGTCCACCTGTTAGATTTAATTCTATATTATGCGTTGTCCGTTTGTCCGTGACTACATTTTTTATGTGAACGACCTCGATGCGAAGACTAATTCAGAATGTCAGACGAAATCGGATCAGTTGTAGCGCCTTCAATTTTGCAGGTTTTTTACTTTCAACGTAACATAACAGCAGCAGGCTTTGTCTACTTTGAATTTTGATTTATACTCTGTCATGTTTAATAACTTTGGAAAATTACAATTTTTTTCGACTTTTGGCAATATGTCGAATTTAATATTTTATTACACTGTTATATTTCTATACAGGGTTATTTTTAATTCATTTAAAACCTCTCGTGGGGTTGATCAGACCATCAAACTGAACAACTTTCATTATGGGACCAACCTTGAAATCGCGAAGAACAGCTGTTTCATACATTTCGATGGAGTAGGCATTGTACTTTTGTATGAAACAGCTGTTTTTTATTTTCGCGATTTTAAGGTTGATCCCATAATGAAAGTTGTTCAGTTTGATGGTCTGATCAACCCCACGAGGGGTTTTAAATGAATTACAAATGACCCTGTATAAACATCGAAAATATTTTCAATCCGATATCGATATGATTTATCTAGAAAACAATCTAGACCTTTCAAAGGAACCACTGATTCATCAGAAAGCCGTGGGCTTATCGTAACTTTACATCCAGTTTGTTGAATACCAGCATTTTGCTATAGAAATGTATTTCAAAAGGAAAGTTCTAAAAGTAAAAACAGGAATTCAAGATCAGCTGAGGTTGTATCATTTATGATAAACATAATCAAATTTTGACCAGGATAGAAAGTAGCCTATATGATAATCCAGGTCCTAATTTGTCTATTAACCAAATTTCATCCAAATCTGTTCAGTCGGTTAGGCGTAAAGTCGCATTTTTTTATATTAGTATGTTCATGGTGTTTATAACAAACGATAATATTTTACTGCCCAAAATGCACGAGAAACTGTTGCAAAATATTGCAAAAGTAGGTTTGAAACCTTAAAAACCTCCTTTAATTAAATTTTTTTCATGACTTTTTTTGTTATTGATTTGACAAGTAGAAGTCAAGAGGTTATGTTTAGGATTTAGGATAATTTCTTAAGAAAAATATTAAAATGTCCAAGAAAGGCGCTTCAGATGCTGCGAGAAGCTTGATAGTGTTGAATGTGAATCCTTCGGAATGTCCTTTCAGAGAATTTCGAGACAACGAATTACAACCTGAGTTCTGGGGACTGGTATGTAACTCTCCCTTAGATTATTTATATGTCAATCTAAGAACTCTCCACAATTTACAACAAAGACTTCTATGTGTATACTACACTAGACAGGCTGTACAGTCACATGAGTAAGTTTCTTTACTCATGTGGTACAGTACCGAAAAACTGCTCATTAAGTTACGGTGCATGCACCGCAACTCCTTTAGTCTATTGCGAGTGACCGAGGGAAACAGTTGACAGCCACGAAGGTTTGTTGTGACACATTTTTAATTTTGAACAGCTCGTCTATGTAATTGAAGTCATTGATTTCGAAGGATTGAATTTAATTCCATTTGGCAGGCCGGTTGAAGATCGCAGAGTTGAGATGTTTTTATCGTTAAACGCTGCTGCCCTCTTTCTTGTCCTCTGAGGTGTACACTTTTTTATATATGACAACATCACATACATTGCTCCGATTCCAAAGTAAATAGCTAAAGCACTTGTGTTATGGAAATCGGAGACAACGGTAGTATCCCAAACACCCAGACCTGAGCCAATATAGAAAAGTGCGTTTTCTAAATTGACCCAACCGGGGATCGAACCCGGGACCTCAGAGATGGCGACACCTTGAAACCGGTGTACAAGGCCACTCGACCACGGAGGTCGTTAGACACTAAGCTGTTATGAGTTTATCGACTATGTAATAATTTCGAATTTTCGGAGTAGTATATTTACGATACCCCTAGTGTATAGGGTTAGTGATATTTTACCCTGCTCTTATCCTATACCTTATCTAAAATTTATAAAATATTGTTTTTGATAAAAGCTGACTAGAAGAGGTAAGTTATATCAATAGAAATAGGTAACACTAATGAGAATTTAAGTGGCAATTTCTAAAGATTAATGCTTCAGTCTAGAATTAAGTGTATAGATATAATTCTGAGGGGCAACCCAGAATAAATTAGTCTATTAAATAGCCTGACCATTCCTTTGAAATTCAAATTGTCTAGATATCTAAGGCGTAAGCCGATCTGTTGAATATCCTTAAGTAAACAGATAAATATTTATTCAATGCTAACACCTAAATCGAACAAACATTAAGCAATCAGAGCCTGAAAAAAAAATTGGATATTGATCAGACGTCGTTGCGTCGCCGATTTCTTTTTACACGACTGCCCAAAAAACTAAGAGTGTATTGTGTTCAGGGTTGATGTATGTTTCTATGTTGAGTGGTTGTATTGTGAGTTTCGTTATCCCACCATAACATCTAAATGCCTAACCAGGTTTGAATGTGTGAGGTATTGTTAGAATCTTTACATCACTCCGAGTGACACTGGCTTTTGATTTTTTGAATAAAAAAAACAATGTATCAGCTGCATCACATTTTGTAATGTGAAAAAAAAGTCTTAAACTATTACAATATGGGTATCAAATGAAACGCCCTGATGAGCACATTCCAAAACAACTGCTGTTACTAAAATGTATGAAATATATATGTTTTAATATTAAAACACTGCTTTGCCAAAAACGAACTAAGTTAAATAACAATTGAGTCATTGCAGTCGGGCGACCGTTCTGTGGGACAATTTTTAATCAAAGAGGACCCCCAACTGCAATGCCTTATTTAACTTTTTAGTTCATTTTTGACAGAGCAGTCGTATTTTTAATATTTTTTTAAATTATTTAATTTGGTTTTAGCCCATATATAGACGTTGCCCACCTATTCTTTTTTCGTACCGTATTCCACTTTTTAAAAACTAAACTAAAATTGGTTCATCCGTTTGGGAGCTACGATACCACAGACAGATACACAGATACATAGATACGCACATACGCAGATACGCAGATACACAGACACGTAAAATTTATAATTTTTGCGTCGGGAATTAAAAACCGCCAGAAATATTTTTTTTTATTTTTCTTAGAGTCCATCTGCATTCAGATCAGCAGTCCTGAACAGCAAAGCTGGCTTAAAATCTCAAGCCGAGCAAGTTTGGATAGATGACCAGACGCAGCCTCTTCCAAGGTCCGTCAGGCAATACCTGAACGGCTGGGTGCGGGCTGAGGAGCTAGCTATGAACAGATGGGAAGCCGAAACAGTAGTGTTTGAGGTAAATTAAGAAATTTCAATTTTAAAAGGGTGGTACTAAGTTTTGAAGGCCAGTGTAGTATTTTCTTAAGGGTGCATCATAAGTCCACTAGCGCCGCCAACCAAGAAAAAATAATTACAACGAAACAAGAAATTAAAAAAATATGTAATAGTATTAGTTATTAGTAATAGTATTAGTTATAATATAAACTATTTTGGTATGCGTTTATTCTTAGTTTAAAAAGTGGTAACTTTAGGCGTAAATCCAGATTTTAACAAAAATAGTTTTTATATAACTAATACTAGAAATTAAACACTTTTTACGGATTACAGCGCGTATATTATTAATTCAGGTGTTGTTTTAGAATTATTTAGTTTGTATTTATTGGTACTAAATAATTCTAAAACAAAACCTGAATTAATAAAATACGCGCTGTAATCCGTAAAAAGTGTTTAATTTCTAATGAACTGTACGCGCGAAAGTCTTAGAAGTGTAAAACTAAAACTAATACTAGTTTTTATATTTTTCAGAATTTTCCTAATCATAGTTATTTTTTTGTAATATTTCTTTTTAATTGGCTGCGCTAGTGGACTCACGACACCCTTAACCATTATCGGCAGCTGATAAAATAAAATATTTTTATTATATTATCAATAAATGATAAGCCTTTTAAACAAACTCAATACACACAATCTCGCTCGACTCCATGATAAAGCAAGAACATTGCTCATCGAATTTTATAGGCGCTCCTAATATCTATTGAATAATTCATATCAAATTGACGCTCATTGATACCGACTTTGCTTTCAACTGGTGTTATGGTAATAGGTTGGGATGATAAGTTTTCTCGTGTTACAGGAGAATAATGGTGGCAAAATGTCTATAATGGACATTCAGCTAAGTCACGCACAAGTGATACTTCGCTCGTCGTTTTGCAGAAAAGTTTTGTCGGCATGTTTCATTATGGAGAGAACTGATGCATTTGTGGTAAATAAACTTAAGCTTTAGGCTTTAATTACATACTTTTACTGTTATATAAAGGAGATATAAGTTGACACTAAAATATTAAAAATATTTACTAAAGATTTTAATAATATTTTTAATATAATTTAAAGGTTATTTTGCAGCAGTGAAACTATCAACCTCGTGAGTAATAAAATGGTACACGCAAAGCTTTCCTACTTAACTGTTAATTAAAGTTAATAAAAGGTTCAGTTTTTAGTGGGTAACTTAATAAGTTATAAACAAAAATTTATGTGGAAGAAAGAGCACATATAATACTGTTTTAAACGCGGTCTAATAAAAAATAATAAAAAATAAATTAATAAATATTTGACAACATCACATACATTGCTCCGATTCCAAAGTAAGTAGCTAAAGCACTTGTGTTATGGAAATCGGAGACAACGATGGTATCACAAACACCCAGACCCGAGCCAATATAGAAAAGTTAATTTTCTAAATTGACCCAACCAGGGATCGAACCCGGCACCTCAGAGATGGCGACACCTTGAAAACCAGTGTACAAAGCCACTCGACCACGGAGGTCGTCATAAAAGAAATATTTGTGATTAGTGATGGCAAACAGATTTAATTACCATGAAATCACTGTTTTTCTACATAGTACTCGTAGAGGCGACGTTTAAAATGTATTAGTACATAGAAGGTACATAGGTACCAATTATTACGTAAAATATTACGAACCATCAATATAAAATTATTATAAAATAATCTCAAAGGAAAGCGAAAGCTTATAATAAATATAATATACAAGGTGTTACAAAAATACCCCTAATGCTGAATATGGTATATAGGGACCATCAAACTGAACAACTTTTACTATGGGGCCACTCTGAAAAAAATCAGCTGTTTCATACATTTTAATATTTTGGATTTTAATTTTTGTATGAAACAGCTGATTTTTTTTCGATTTCAGAGTTGGCCCCATAGTAAAAGTTGTTCAGTTTGATGGTCCCTATATACCCTATTCGGCATTAGGGGTATTTTTGTAAAGTACCCCTAATGCCGAATATAAAACTAATACTATGGGACCAACTCTGAAATCGCGAAAAAAAATCAGCTGTTTCATACAAAAATTAAAATCGAAAATATCAAAATGTATGAAACAGCTGATTTTTTTTGAGCGATTTCAGAGTTGGTCCCATAGTAAAAGTTGTTCAGTTTGATGGTCCCTATCTACCATATTCGGCATTAGGGGTACTTTTGTAACACCTTGTATAAATATAAATATGGTCTACTTACTTTACTTTTACCCTACGTTTTCTACATAATTTTCTCGCACAGGGCAGATCGGTTTTCTAATAACCAGCAGACATGCAGATCTAATTAATTCAGCCTCGGAGAAATATCTTATTAAATCCAACGGAGTATATTAGCTTTTTATTTTCTAGCTAGACGAAGCTCGCTAATTGGCCGGAAGATCTTTAATACCTAGTTTACATGACAGAATAGGAACAAGGCTAATACATATGGGAAATCCATTAAAATGAGTTCAAGACATTTTACTTTTTTATCAAGGTGCTATGAACTAATAGTTACAGGTAGCCTGTTGATTTTGTAATTAAACTCGCATCTCACTTCGAACCTCACTTCACTTCGCGTGAATTTGTTATTAGAAATCAGCTGAATATAAGCTACTTTACCGATTGCAAAAGGTTTTAGGTAGCTACCGTAGCTATCTTAAATCTTTTGTGATAAAAAACAGCCTATCATTTTCCCATTTATGATTTAAAATTTCCGAGTGAAATTTGAAGTGAGGTTCGAGTTTGGTCACAGAATCGACAGGCTGGTCAAAGAAGTTTTTGACATTATAAAATTTGAGATTTTATAAGTAGGAACAAAGATGCTGGATGCGAGCAATGCAGGATCGATAGTAGATCGGTGAAGATCTGGGGAAGTTTTTGCCTAGCAATATTTGTGCGCAGCTGGCATGATGATACTAATGGAGCTGCTACAAAATAATTTAATAGAAACTTTGTTCTAGGTGGAACATCAATGGGAGAACTTTTCGTTCAGTATACCACCAGAGGGCTGGAGGGCCAGGTACCACATATACTCGCCAGGCACGAAGCCAGGTGGGGGGCTGCAGCATAGACCTGGATTGTCAAGAAACGGTTAGTTTGTTTACGAAGTGCGCTGCCATCGTACCGACCATCTATTTGTCCTTATAGCCACATAACCATATTATCACCGTCATCTTCACCACATCAGGTAATATTGAAAATCGTTAATGTCAAAAAAATGTTACTTTCTACTGAAATGTTTCGAACAAGTCAAAGTGTGTACTTTCCACTGAAGACTTTTCGAACAATACTCCTACTTTTTACCGGATAGGATTTCTCTGATTTGTTCCTTGTTTTTTGCTCACAATTCTCGCTACGGAAAGTTGTTACTAGCTGGCAGAAAGAGATAGAACTATGAGAAAATGTTGAGCCAAGTGATCCAAAATAGCTTCAAACCAACAGGTTGCTACCTCGTTCGACTTTTCTACCTTGGCGCCTGGAGATGCGTATGGGTGAACGACCAAGTGCCAGTGGATGCGACTGACTCCCCTCTCCTGCCTTTCTCCCCGTTCCACATCAACGCTCCACCACCAGCAACTAAGGCCGGTGCTAAAACAGCTGTAGTGACAATTGCGATTACACCTGTAGTTCATCTATGGCCTCTGCTTATTTGTAAGGTATATACCTTAAACACTGGGTGCCTACTTGTGCTGTGCTTACCCTCAAACATTAGAACACCTTCTCAAAAACTGCCCAAGATTTGGCTCACCAAGAACGATTACCTTATCTCTACAAACAATATTGCCGATCCTTACAATCTGAACGAGGTTGTAACCAAAAACAGATATGCGGAAGCATTCAAAAATTTACGAACATAATTATAAACAATCTTGAAGAATTTAATAAAACCTAATTAAACTAAAATAAATATTATAAATATAAAATATAACATACATACCTATAAAATACTAATTAAACCTTTATTAAAAACTGCACTATACAGTCTATACAACGCGTATACCGTAAGCGCCGAGTATAAACTGAAGAAAGTATATTTCTACAAAATTTCAAAAAAAAAACCCCGTTGGGACTACAGCTATGAATGTTTTTTTGCCCGTCGTGGTACGCGTATTACTCACGTTCGAGTATTGTCAACCACACCACAGCCGACTAGTTATGTGTAATATATCATGTGATCTTACCAATAATAATTAATTAATATCGATAAATGCAAATTTAGTATTAGAACTTCACTACGGTGGTGTAGTTACCTAAAAAATTGTAAACGACACCCAAGAGGTGTGGTCCAGTGGTGTAGTTGACAGTACACGCTCACGTTTCTGTTTGTAAGTACAGTGAGCAAATAATTTTATCCCTGGGCCCTGTTTAACAAACGTGATAATTTGTCATCTATCATGACAATTTTATATAACCCATTTCTAAATAGAACCAACTACTCAAAGCTACTTCGCAATGTAAACTAAATTGTTTTGAAAATTAACAAATTGTGACGTTATTATTATTTTTGTCAATAACTTAGTTAACTAATAATAACGAGTGATATTTATCTGTCCATCAAATAAGTATACTTTAATTTTATTTGATTGAATCAGGCGTCACTTGGCGGAAGTCCCAAACCATTGTGAAAAAAGAAATATAATACTAAGCCCTCTTCCGCAAAAAAATAAGAAAAATAAGTTTTTTGCGGAAGTGAGCTAAATATTATGTTTCTTTTTTCACTATTTTCTTGCATACACACCGAAGTAATTCGTTGTCTAACAATACGAAAATTGCTCACGAAATTAATAAAACACTTGAATTTTATTAAAATGTCCTCGCAACTAATAAAATGAGGATTAGCATTGTAATGAATTGTTTCTTATTTTACAAAATTGAGGAAACAAAATAATCTTCATTCGAAATAAAATACCGTTCTGAAAGAATTACTCAATTTCATCTATGCAAAAGGAATATTTCTAATTTAAATTCTTAACCGAAAATTGCCATGCAATGCAAGCATTCAAGATGGAATCGCTAACAACCGCTATGTTTTGAATTCCATCAACAACCTAACCAATATAATTTCTCGTTTACACTGTCATCTGGAATCATGAAGGCATTTCTCGCCATCGCTTTTTAACGAAAAGAAAGCCGCAACGCCACAACACCCAATTACGGTGGCTCCACAATAATAACGGCGTAAATCTTCAATTTATTTGCCAACCGACAGTGTTATTATAAAATACTGCCGCTGAGACTGCTTAAAATTTATCTGAGGTACTATTTCCTAAACAAATAAAAAGGGCAATGGTTTTAAATTATATTTTAGGAAAAGTAGCAAAACTTGTATTTTAATAGTTTTAAGCTTAAAAAAATCTAAAGTTTTTTTATTGTAATCTTCTTCTAACCTCTTTAAGTCGAAGTAAACATTACAAGCTTTAGTAAAAGAATTCAGTTGAGCCTGCTCACTAACTAGGTTTTGATAAATAAGCAAAACGCCTACTAAAAATAAATAGCAATTCATCGCACGCAAACTTTTGATTGCTAATCAAAATTTAACAGGCGCTACTCAAGTTAGCTGCTCCTGACATGAATTCTGATGAGGACATGGATTCTGTGGAAGACGAGCGCATGCCAGAATTCAGTATACTGCATTGCCTTACGGGTGCAGTTAGAATGACTTATCAAAACTATGGTAAATTCAAATGTGGCTAACTTTTAATACAAGAAGATTGCTAGGTACTTAATAAAACAAATAAACACATCGAAATTCAATGTATCTATTAGATTATGAAAAATTATGGAAGCTGATCACAACTGAAGTCCCCGTATTTGCCTGGGATGACGATGATGAAACTCAACCAAGCACAGTGAAATCTAAAAGCACGAAGAAGTCGACTGCCAAGGAAACCACTGTGGTGAGAATACTGTCGTTAAATTATTGTTTATTTAACACGACCTTAAGAGAGATATTCTCCTCTATAGTATCTAAAGAAACGTTATTCAATAATTTTAAGTACCACTAAGTAATTAAAAAAGACAACAATATTTTCTGTCACCTAAGTTTAGATGTGTCACTAATCTGCAATACCCAAATTATAATATCTATCCCCAAGAAATATATTAGTTATCATATTTATCAAAACTGTCTCTAAGTATAAATCACCGTATTAATGTAAATATGTCTCTTAAATTATAGTTTGGTCACTTTTTTCTATAGCCTAAATATAAGATCTGTCCTCTAAAAAGTAAGTCCCTGGCAGCAATAATATATTTGTACCTAAAATAGTAAATCTATCACCTTATAAATTTAATCAACAAACTATTAGTATCATTTTAATGGTTCAATCATCAAAATAATAGATGTGTCACTTAATTAATAGAAAAAATCCTAAGTAGGGGCGGAGTCAAATTGGCGGGCTGTGAAAATTTAAATGCACTAGGTAGATTAGGTTAGGTTAGTGTTTAGACCACTTGCAGCGGAGCGAGCGAAGCAAGCGAAGCTCCATAAATATCAGGATCAACTAGTTTGGCCATAATGCTTATATCAGGATCAACTAGTTTGCCCTAGCCCAAACTGGTTTATCCTATCGGGCTTAGGACAAACTAGTTTGGTCTAGGCTATACCAGTTAATCCCATCGCGTATAGGAAGAACTAGTTTAACCTAGGCCAAACTAGTTTGTCCTGAAAATCGGCTTTGGCCGGTAACAAATATACATAACTAGCTCGCACAGCTCGCACTTGACTGCAGTGTTTTGTTTAGTTTTGGATAAGTAGTGTTTTTGTTTTGATTATAATAAATTATATGATTAAAACCTATTGTAGTTTAATTTAATTAATTGTACCCATATTGTCAAATTTCAGTTGAATTATGTAATAAATTAATATTATTTTTCAATGATCAAATATATTTTTAGGTAAACATTTTTAATTGTTTGGTGATTCAGTTTTAGTGACACTTTTATTATTTAGAAACCCATTATAATGCATTGATGATTGATATTATTTCCAAGTAATTAATATTTAGGTAAGCGTTTTTATATTATTTGGTGATTAAATTTAAGTGACAGATCTACTATTTTAGGAACAAATATTATTTATTAGGTCACTGAAAATGCATTTATTAGGTAATTGATAAAATCATACCCATTAAAAATGGATTTAGGTACGCGGACACGATTTTAGCTTAGCGATTAATTATTTATCTAATTATTTTGACACGTCCGATCTTTACGCTATTGCGTGACACAAAAAAGGAAGGTTAGTGTTAGTGACAAGTACTAATCATTGCAGCTAAGCTGGTGTAAACATGGCATTATATTTAAATCAAAATCATAGAGAGTATGATGATTGAAGTATGTTCTGCTAGTCTTTTCCTTTTTACAGAGAAGTACACTTGCAACGTTACTAATAAGGGACTCTAAGGCCCTGCAGCCTTATATTTTGCCGGGGATCACTCCTGCGCATGAAATGGTATTAATCATGAACATGGCTAGAGATTTACCTCTGAAGAAACCGTTGCCTGAACCAGGTTCCTATACTTTCATAACTATTAAAAATAGGTTCTCGATTTTAGATGTACTTACGAGTATTTTAAGGTTTCCAATGATGAGAAATGGACATAGAAATGTTGGTGAAGTTGATCTTTATGCAATCATGGGGTGCCATGGGACCAATTGCTACCAACAATTTTAAATGTAGATACATTTCTTATCGATTCTTTTTATTGCTTGCGCCATTATTATTTATTTTTACGTATCGTATTTTTATTTTCTTAATATTTGATAAGCTTTTATCTTACCTGTCCTTTCTTTTACATTGAATACGATAATATAGTATAAAAAAAAACAAATAAACAGACGAACATAGAACCTCCTCCTTTTTTTGAAGTCGGTTAAAAATGGTTGGCAATTGTAGAAGTTGCGTTATGGAAACACTACCGCTGGATTGACTGGGCAAAACGACATGGACTGTATGATGCCTATGCTTGTCCCAACACCAAATTTCTCAAAGTGAATGGTCTCTTAAAGCTTTCTCATGCACCACATCTACTGGATGTTCAAAGTACTGAGTCTGTGAGTAACTATTTATTTATTATTGAACATAAATTAACGGGTACAAATCTAATTACATTATTACGAAGTACATAATTTACATTTATAAAAACAATAAAAGATACTGTTTGGTAGTTAATTTCTATTAGTAATACCTTTTGGACTATCAAAAAATATATCAATTTCTGGAAAAATGCTATACACGACAGCACGTCAGGTTATACAGTTAAACTGCGAAAACAGCTTTTATTACGTAAGGCATAAAAGCGGTCTCAAGGTCAACATTTATAGTCTGAGGTGCCATCGTGTGTACAAACGCTTCCGGTTACTTTTCTATGATCTTCTTCTTCTTCAATCCATTTTTTTATCTTGTTTGTCTATGTATATTCTATAATATCTTCATAAGATTCCTCTCATTGAATATCTAATAATTTGCTTAAATAATTCGAAACATTTTTTTCATCTGTTTTTTGGTCCTTTTACAGCCTTTTAACTATTTGTCGCAGCATCCGTACGACATCAGCATGCTCGGTATACGAAAGTATATCCGAACCTTACTGGATGCCTATATTTCTATACAGCGTTTCTGATTTGTCGGCGCAGAAGCGACGCGACATCAGATACAGATTCTGAACCGAATCCGTACCGTACCGATGCTGCGCCGACAAATAAGAAAAGAGCCTTAATTTTTCAGATAGCTGCTGGTTGTAGAGATGAACATGACAAAACAGTTCCTACGGTACTTATTCAGTATTCATTAATTGTAATGGTTAACTTTACAAACTTAATTTCTTTACGTACTGATCATTAAACTTTTTTTTGGCTACTTTAGGTTATTGCTAAATTGATATCAGCCATTTTTAATGTCCCCACTGCTGAGGTACAGGCTTTCCTTTTGGGTGGGTATGGAAGATGGGTCATAGCCCACCACGCAGGCCCAATGTGGATTAATGTATGTTAACGACTGCAAATGCAGCCGGGACCAACGGCTTAACGTGCCTTCCGAAGCACGGAGTAACTCGAGATAATAAATGCTTATCCGGCCCTTGCGGAAGTTGCTTAACCTCCGCAATCGCAGGGCCAGGTGCTAAAACACTGCGCCACTGAACTCCTCAATAATTGCTAAATGAACTAGCTTAAAAAATTATTAGCTTAACTTTAATACGCCATGTTACTTTAGTTCAAGAAGAATACGACAAAGGAGGCCACTCGATCAACTGGCAACATGTTGTCACCAGGAGCTAAAGAAGAACTACGTGAATGGATTCAGTACAATGCTGTAAAGTAGTGATCTTTTAAGTTTTATCTGTAGTGTAGTGAAAGCGGGGATCGAAAAATCCCCAAAATCGACTCACGTATAACTAAATAAAATAAAAATACTGTTCGGATGAAGAATGACAATGAAAAAGCAGAGAAAGTATCGTACCGTGTTTCTAGCAAAATAAATGATTATGATTTATTATGATTATGAAAAAATAAATAACACTTAAGCTACAGGAACAATGAATTTTAAAATTTAGTCTTGCATTACAGATCTTTGATTTGGTCATCCATTGTGAAATCTTATACTTCCCATCGATGTATCAATACATAGCTGCTGGAAGTAATCCTCAAGTGAGAAACGCAAAGATATCGAATAAACCTACGGATATTATTGCTCCAAAATGTGCTCCTTTATACTTACAAATAGACGGTCCTGAAGACAATACCTTAAAGATTTCGTTAAACATGCTCCACCCAAGAATTTTGGTAAATAGTGGGATCCCTTTAGTCGATTACATAGAACCAGCATATTTGATTTTGGAGAAGTTTCAATGGTTTGTTGATTGCGATTTGCCATTAGGTAAAGCTTTTGTTCGTACAAGAGGATATGATTCTGTTGAAGTGACGTTTGAGCCGGGAAGACATATTTGCAGGTTTGTATTTGACCAGACTGTTACATTGCAACTCCGTGTATCGAATATAGGCCTTAATCAGTGCGACGCGAACCAGCCGCGAACGCGGACTACCCGTGGATGAATTGTATGAATCCGCGTCGCGGAGAGCTCCGCGTCGTACTGATCGTATTGGATAGGCTTAATACATTTTGCGGACCGTCGCGTATGGTCCGCGTCTCACTGGTTCAGGCCTTACTTTTCCTAGAAAGATCGCATGATGAAACTAAGCTATTGCTAAATAAGCCATTCTTCATGATCCGTTGGTGTAATTTTATCCAGTACCTCAATTACTGTCTCTATCGTCATTTTCTTCACTTGTTACATTTTCGGAGTTGTTGTGTATGTCTCTAATAAAAAGATAGTTGTTCAATAAATAATCTAAAGCATTCTATAATCTACATTGTATTATTTTAGACTTTGGGTGCATTCAAGAATGAACTGGCACATAATGTTGCTCAGTGAATCTACTCTTCTGCTGGGTACTAAAGACATAATCAAAGGTGCCGCCGTCAAAGAGTGCCCATGGGCTGTAAAATTCCTATCCAATTTAGGGACATCATTTACTAATTGGATCAGAATGAATAGATCTACCCTCAACTTTAAAGTGTCTGATCGGGAATTCTATAAGTATGTTATTAATTTTGCTAAATTTTGATTGAGCTTTTACACTTTTATGTTAAAAGATATCACTTTTACCATTAACGGCAGCAGCACCATTGTTTACTTTTTTACCTTTATCTTTTTCACTTCATACTTTTTTCTTACTTTGTACTTCTTCTTCTTCTTCTTCTTCTTTATTATGTCGATGATACCTTTACACTTTATTTCTAAAACTAATACCACTTAATTTGTTTAACTATGATTCTGTGCAGATCTTACCAACCTGATTTGACATGGGACCAAGAAAAAATTGGCTTTGATAAGTCACTATTACATTGGATGTTTCGACAAGCTTTAAAAACAATACTAGCCAAACGTCTCTCACCGCTCGACTTTGCAGGCGTCTGTCCTGTTCTACGAAAATATTTCTGTGACCCTGACTTTGGATTACCAGACAAACCAAAGCCTCAAAGGTCTGTAAGGGATATAGCTGTTATGGACCCTTGCGACTGTCTGATTCCAGAAGCAGAAGAAATTGAGGAGACTGAAGAAATTGTTGAAGAACAGGTACAAATATTTTGTAAGCTTCAATACAACATACTTAATACTAAATAATATACTAGAAAAAATACGACTCGCACCAGATCATGTGCTCGGACGGGAATCGAACCCGCGATCTTTGGACAACATAAATTGCCAAGCTGCAAGTATGTTTTGTTTTTAAAATTCTTTAATTTAAAATATTTTTCTTTTATTATTACAATATGGCCATCAAATGAAAAGCCTTGATGAGCGTATTCCAAAACTATATAATATGCCACTAAAAAGTTAAATAACAAGTGGCATTGCAGTCGGGGGACCACTTTGATTAAAAATTGTTCTACAAAACGGTCCCCCGACTGCAATGACACTTGTTATTTTACTTTTTAGTTCGTTTTTGACAAGGCAGTCGTGTTTTTAATATTTATTTATTTTGATCATTACACCCCACTGACATTTTTACAGCTAGCCAGATGATCGAATCTATTACCAATAAGTTCATAGCTAAAGTGGTTCTGTATTTTGTCCCATCATAAATATTTTCTCGATGCTATTCTCTCTGTGACTAAGGTTTTCTTTATTATTGACGCAGCTTTCATAGCTGACACACTTTGTGATTCTTGGCATCCGATTTAGTTTACCATTCACAAAGAGACATATGAAAGTTGTTTATAGAATATAAATGATATCACAGCCATTAAGAAAATGGTGCCATTTTAATATGCTTTTATTGAAGGCTGTTGTCGTTTTCAAAAGGTTATTTTTTATTTGTGTAAATGTAAATCTTGAAATTGTAAGACATAATTATAATAAATAATTGTGCCTTTTACTCTTTTCTTGTTGATAAAAATTACATATTTTTAGTAAATGCAGTAGGAACGCCTTTTTAACAAGTTCTTAACAATACAATAAATTATCTGTGTTAAACACAGACATAATAAAAAAATGCTTCATTCATTAATGACATACAACCTACAGGAAATTGAAGAAAAGCCCGTAGTGGATAAAGTAACAATGGCACAACTTCTGAGAGCTCCAGTACCTCCGATAACGTCTCAAGTATGTGAACTGGCAACAGAAGAACTGCCTTGTGGAATACTTAAGGAAGAGAGGGAGAAGGAAATTAGGAAGCATGAAGCTGCGACCGTACTACAGGCTCACTGGAGGGGAACTTGGGCTAGGCAATGCTTAAACTCCCATGTGTCTTTTACGCCTGAAATCACGAAACTTGTTAGTTATTTTAAATAATGTTTTCTATTGAACTTCAATCTGTTTTATCATCGGGTAGCAATGTAAAGAGCGGGACACGGGAAACTTGGTGATTCCCTAAAGATATTTCTTATATAGTGATATTCATTTTGATAAGTTTAAATTGATGAATCCAAAACGTTTTTGGTCGTATGTAACCTTGAAATTAGTTTAATGATGTTAGATGATGAAAATTTCTAAAGCTTATTCCTTTTCAGATCATGGATAACGCATTCGGAAACATGGAAGCACTATCAGCATTGATGAACAAATTCTTTGAGATGTACCCATCAGTGAAGCCGGCATATTCCGTTGCCTCAGCCCTTACGGGAACGTACAGTCTACGCCAGTTCACTGGGGTAGCACCAGTGACTCCAACTTGCAAATGGATACCGTACTTTCAAGGAATCTTCAATTGCCACAAACCAGTTAAAGTTCATTTTGATTTGCATAGTTCTCTACATAGCACTATAGCGGTCTATGACAATGATACCGGATTGCAAAAGCCGCAAGTTTTCAATACACATATTACTTTTGACTTCCGTCCAAATAACTTAGGGTGAGTTAATATAATTTTGACTAAGGTAGAACTATCGAGTTATTTTCATTTTGATCGGACTATGCACCTCATTCATATTTTTCTTTCAAAGAAAACTGACACCTTGTAAATATTTTTCTGTAGTGTATGTTTGTGCAGTAAAAGTTTTCAGATATCACTGACAAAATGTGGCTACCTAATGTGACGACCTGAGTGGTGCAGTGGTCAACATGGCAGTCTACCACGCAAGAGGCCCCGGGTTCGATTCCCGGCCGGGCAGAAAATTAAATGATGAATTTTATTTCTGTGACGGGTCTGGGTGTTACTATGTACAATAAGTATATATTTAAA
Source organism: Catoptria pinella (assembly GCA_963556745.1). Classification (NCBI taxonomy): domain Eukaryota; kingdom Metazoa; phylum Arthropoda; class Insecta; order Lepidoptera; family Crambidae; genus Catoptria; species Catoptria pinella. The sequence continues at coordinate 12,480,487 of OY750767.1, forward strand.
AAGTATATAAGTGGTTTATCAGTTGTCTAGCACCCATATTACAAGCTTTGCTTAGTTTGGGGCAAGTGGCACTGTGAGTGTGTCTAATAGGAATTTGCAGACAACTATTATCACAAGTTTAGTTGCTGATGAATCTCATAATAAGCTTACCTATTTAAGTAAGGTAGTTTAAATGTACCACGTTTTTTGATTATTAGCATACTAATGTTCTGAATACGTGATACATTTTAAAGTATCGGAACCGATCGCTATATAGACTCTCCGTTGTCTCTTCACTTTAAAATAAGTACCCATTTTGTAAGTAAGTAATTCGTAATTCGTGAAAGGTGTGGTCTGAAAGATGATATAGTGACAAGAATTGTGAAAGGAATGCTTCGATGGTTTGGTCATTTAGAGAGGATGAATGAAAGTCGAATAACGAAAGAGATATATTGTGCGAATGTGTAGGGAACGAATGCGCAAGGGCGTCCCAGAAAAAACTACGCGGACCAATTAGAGGTTTTAATAAAAGGCTATGAAAAGGTTGATGTATGTAAATGAAGCGAAAGAAGTGTGTAAGGATCGTAGCAGGTGGCGATCCATAGTCTCTGTCTACCCCCATGGGAAACAGGCGTGAGTATATGTATGTATGTACCCATTTTGTTTCCAGTTACACAGTAATGGGACACGGTACCCTTAATCAGCCTACTGGTTCCAACTCAGAAATCCAATGGAACGTCACAGTGCTCTCTAGCATTGATAATGCCTTCCACATCTGCGACAACGATCTAGAAGGTTGTAAAGAACAACCTATCGCTCACTCCCACAAATTACACTTGGATGAAATATTCATACCTAATAGGAGGAATATTTTGGGTGGTGTTCAAGTCTCTGTTGTGAAAAATGAAGTTGCCAGCTTCAGGGCTGCTGCCGTTTCAAGTGAAGTAAGTCTGGGTTGCGAGTGCGCTTACTAAAATATTAAGAAGTAAACAGACTGTTTATAGAAGTTTTCCTGGTCTTAAAATAAGTCCTTCTGCAGTCAGATATAAATAGTATAATTATTAAAGCTATCCACTAAAATATTGATCATTTACAGCTTGAAATAGAAGTAATATTACGAACTTTGATTGACGGTGAAAAACAGGAAATAGGGAAGTGCTCTGGGAAAGGCGAAGTCTTTTGGCCCTACATAAAACTGGATGCGTCACCTCAGATACATGAATCCATGGTAACGGAATCGAACAGTCATATTAAATTAATTTGAGAATGCAATTATCATGTCAGCTCAGTCCTGGATTTGTCAATAGGCCTTATAAAACGTGTGCATGCGCTCGGGCGGGCGGGTGAAAGGCGTGGCTGGTGGGCGGCAGACAAGCAACGCAGTGCGTAAGCGTGCCTTCGACAAACCACGAACGCCGACGAAGTGTGCGAGCCGTGCGATGCTTGCATTACCCTATTGACAATTCCAGGACTGATGGTATGGTATGACATAGGGATCTATGAAATTTTGTCCAAACTATCATCGCACGGCCCGAAGCGCGGGGCGCGCTTCACATAAACGTGTTGTCATTTAGCTCTGTCGGCTAACAACTTTGCCGACCACTGACCTAAATGATGGGAGCTGAGAAAGGGGCGGCTAACTACTCGGCCTAGGGCGGCCAAGACTGCAAATCCGACACTGTGTCAGCTACATTATGCCCACTGCTGGATAAAACTTTCCCCAAGGATTTCCCCGAGAACCGCTCATGCACATTACGATTGCATTGTGTTTTCTTCGTATTGCAGACACCAATTAAAGATGTACTTACAATTACTTCAAGGATGTCAAAAAGTCCCAAAGTGAAAATTGCTGCGCTTGGTGGTAAGAAATCTGCCGCTAAGGTATGTGTCACAGTTTGGCATGGTTTTGTTCGTCACTTGTCAGTCAGATCCTGTTTTCTACCCTTTCTTTTCTTACAGTTGAAGACCTTAGCCCCTGATCATAAATTATATTACATTGAGTAAGTAAATATTATTCAGTAGGTACGACATCAAAATTGTCTTCAATATGACAAAAAGAGTGAATGTATCTAAATATGGATACCAAATCAAAGCTATCTCATTCTAGCAAGGTACAAGTTTCCGTAAAAAAAATATCACTGTTTCGCCGGCGCCATTTAAAATCGGAAGCATTAGTCCATTAATTCACATTGTGATTGAATAGCACATAACACTGGTAAATTCAAACAAATTGAAATGCTCATTTTTGCAGAGTGGTTGCTCCTCAAGGTTGGCCCCTGTCTTTAGCGCAGTGGAGAAGAGTGGATGAAATTCGAAACTCTCCTGAATATGTTAAGATAGATATCGGACAACATAAGAAACCTGTCAAAGAAAAAGTAAAATATTTGTTTTACAACTAAGTAATTTTGTTCTATCATAGTTATACCAGTCCCTCGTATGCTAATAAGGTTGACGTCAGAAGTAGCTGATTTCTTAAATACTATGTGGAACTAAATAAAACGTTCGTAGAATATATACCTTACAGTTGGTGTGACAAAGAAGTATACAATAATAAAACCTGCTAATATTTTTATGAAATTACCCGTTTGGAACTTTATAAAAAAAATATTTATAAAGTTCCGAGTGGGTAATTTCATAAAAATATGAGCATCATTTTTGCTTAAGTCCTCCCGTGACCACGGCCCCTGGAAAGGTTGTTGAAACGTCGGGAATTCAAAAAACCAATAAATCCAAACTAAATAATTCTAAATAACACCCGAATTAATAATATACGCCACCGCTGTAATCCGTAACAAGTGTTTTATTTCTAATGTACAGGCGTTTTTAATATAGGCGTGACAGTCTATAGAAATGTGTCATCGTGCGATGAAAACGCATCGTTTTTGCAAAACAAAACGCTCGTCAAAACCAATAAGGACAACGCCATACACTTTTTAGATAAAGATAATAATGGTTTTCAGCCAACATCCGCAAAAAACAAAGATAAAGGAGAAAAGGAGCTACCAGTAGTGTCCACATTTCAACCGCAGCCCGATGATGCCTACGTTACTCTGGAATGCTCTTTAGCCATTGGAGGAGGAGCGTACGCTAAACGTGACGATGATAGAGACCTGGAACTCGCAGCTGCCATCAGATCTTGGGACTTGAAGGAACCTGGAAGAAATCAAAGGGGAGCGCAAATCAGGTATAGTGAAATTCCAAATGATTATGATCAGTGAAACTGGACATATCTGCAAAGATGTTAGCTTGTGTAAAATGGAAAAATCTGTGTGTAATCAGATTTATTAAAGCTTTTGTACATAATGAGATGAAGCTGGGGTGCTCCCAGGACAATATCGTTCTGGCAGCGCCACAAAAAATCTTCAGAACCGGTGGGGGGGAAACCAAACCATTTTTTTCCCGACTGGCAAGAACTTGGACTTCATGATATATCTTTTGACGCAAATCGGAGACCGTGGCGCTGCTGGATCGACGGACACTTCATTTTACAAATATGTCAATTTTTTCTGGATAATAGTAATTTTTATTATAGAAATTGGACAGTAAACAAATTAAATATTGAAGTAAACCAAAATGTGTTTGAAGACAAATTGATACACTAGCGCCATTAAGTTAGCGGTAGTGCACAAACTGGTGGACGATTTATGAATAAGCAAAATTATCCTGCCATTAAGTACCCCATTTTGTTTATATTTCAGAAAAGAATTCAGAGCTGAATTTTTGGAAGCATTGCCGGTGCCACCATCTGAAAGCGAACACACTTCAGTTGAGGTAAAAAATGTTATATTAGAAATAGAATTAAACGCCTGTGTATAGAAATATTAGAAATAGAATAAAACTAAACTCTTGTTTTATTTTCAGGAAATTCTCTTAGACGAATTCGATGATGAAGATAAAAGTAAGCTGTTATTATTTCTTTTACAATAGATCGGTTTTGACTTTATAAGTTGGAATTGTTAATTCTGTTTTGTCTTTGGTTGTTTCAAGGTAAAATTTGTTACAAATACAAATACAAATATCTTTATTTGCTTTAAATAGGGTACAAATGGAGATCTTAAAAAAACAGGTGAATGAGAAGCTTAACCTATTTAGCCAACTTAAGTAGCATGCAAACATAAACAGAAATTATTAACGTTATCAAAAATTAAATTAAATAATGTCATGAAATGTCTAAAATTTATTGTCAGATATGAAGAATTGAAATTAAATTGAATTAGATAAGTAGGTACCTATTCCTTTAAAATATCTCATCGGCCATAAATCTCTTTTGATATTTATTACACAACTACTTATTATCATATCTTAAGAATTCATCAATTGAGTAGAATGCCATGTTCACTAACCATTTGCGCAATAAAAATTTAAATCGACTGGTAGGAAGGTCCTTGAAGCTATCTGGCAATTTGTTATAAATGGTCTTACACATGGCATAGCAATTCTTCCGATATTTCGCCGAGTGTGGGACAGATACTAGTACTAGTCTGCGAGGATATCTTAAGCTTCTTTGAGTTAGATCACTCGCTTGAGTGAACCTTTGACCATTTTGCTTGACATATAAAGCTACTTCTAATATATAAAGGCAGGGTAGCGTTAACATGTTTAGGGATTTAAAATACGGCTTACACGATGTGTCTGATGTCAAATTGCATATGGCTCTGATGCATCGTTTTTGAGCAATAAATAGTCTTTTGATGTCAGTACCATTTCCCCAAATCAATATACCGTATCTTAATATCGATTCGATCGATTGTTCATATGTTTGTTTGTTTCCCTATTATAAAACGCGTATTATAATTCTATGTTTTAACACATTTTAGAGATTGCCGCGCAGCCGCAACAAGGTCCCTCGCCAGCAACTGATGGTGGCAGTAAGTAACTTATTAGGTATACGAAAAGTTATCCCCCGCCCGTGACTTCGTCCGCGTGGACTGTAAAAAAATAAAGCGACCAGTTTAAATGACCTCTTTGATTATAGACCCCGAGCTACCAAACTGTGAAAAACTTTAAAAATCCTTTCAGTTGTGTTTGTGTAATGAAACATAGCTTAAATTTTAAGTTGGATACCAAGCTACCAAACTGTGAAAAGCTTATCAAAATTCGTTCAGAGCGTTTGCGTGATGCGCGCAGTTCAAAACTCATTGAAAAAAAAATGATAAAACAAAATTGATTAAACTCATTTTCACTAAAATTGTGTGTATGAAATGTCACCGGCTGGCATTATTAGAATAAGTCTTTATTATAAACCTCTTAAAAAAAATAACTAAATAGGTACCTCCTTAATTATTAAAACTCTAAAAGTAAACTTTAAACTAAAAAACTACAAAGAAAGATATGAATAAAAGGTTTTGTCTCAGCGTATTAACGCCACAGCACAGCTATTCTGATTTTTTTAAATTTAAATAAGGCTTACTTTTAAACAACAAACAACAATAGTGTAGATATAGACACATTATCATAATTTAAGGTATGCACAATATTCTAAACTATATAGACCTATCAAGACAAATAACATACTTTAAATATCTAAAATGTAACACAGCATAGGAATTATTAAATTTAGATATTTCGCATTCACAATGCTATTTTTATATTAAGATAAATAATATTAGGAAAAATACTAGAAAAAATCGACTACCTTAAACACTAGAGACTCGGTAGCATAAGGTCAGTCCATTGGGCCGGAATCTCAAGGGTGCGGGTTCGAATCCCGTCTGAGGTGATACGGGTGAGTCGATTTTTTCTAGTAATTTTTTAAATATGATTTATCTTAACAGAATAGGAACATAATCTCAATCTAAATTAAATCAAATCAAACATTAAAACCAATCGAAAACAAATTACAAATTATTTACATATTATGTAAAAAGAAAGTATGTTCTTTTAAATGTAAAAGTTACTATTAGCGACACCGAAAACTATTTAGCGTTTAGTACCGGAAATTAAAAAAAAAACCGTTTAACAGGCATGGAGATGTCAATAGAAATCGAAGAAGAGGCAAAATACTTGTACATGCCTGAACAACTGAAATGCAAGTTTAGACCTCTGGATTTCATATCTTTGTGTCTGAAAGAAAAAGATGAAAGCACGTGGTGAGTAAACATTTTTAACAGCTTTAAAGGAAACAGAAATAATTTTGATTTTCAAGGTGATTTTGAGCTTTTTAGTTTTTGCATAGCATTCGTATGCCTTCATTATTATTATGTGAATTAAAAAAAAAGATAAGAACATCTCAAAATCCATTTTATAAAGTTGTTGAGGTGCAAAATCGCTTGAGCCAGCAGAAAAAAATATTTATCAGCTATGGATCAGTCAGAAGCACGTTATAAATATGTATACAATTTACAACTTTGTCAATCTAAAAGCTATTACTTTTTTGAACAGAAATCAATGACAAATGCCAGCAACATCAAAGTGACAAAGTTGTAAACTGTATACATATTTTTAGGCGTGACTGTACCTACTAGAAATGAGCTCTCAAAACTGCCGCCGGGTCCAATTTTGATGCCCCTTTACTTAAGGCTCCTATACACCTAAAAGTGGCGCCCTCATCTTAATTTAATTTATTGCTCGCTAACTACATACATAATATATCGAAAATTCACATGTACAGATTAAAGCTAAGGTTCTATAGTTTATTTACAAACAATATCCTCAGTAAAATTGTGCTCGTTGTAGTAGTAGTTGGCAAAAATGCTAAAAGTGGCCACTTTTAGCACTTATTAATTAAAATGAGGGCGCCACTTGAGGTATATAGGGGGCTTAAGTGTGTAGTTGAGATATTTCCACAGGAATAAAACACACTGCGATACCTTCTCTATTGGTTCACGGGCCACTTTTCGGCAGTATCCTTTTTGCTTGTTTCCATGTTTTTTATATTTTTGGAACCCTTTAACAGCGTGGTAGAAACGCCAGACATTGCTGAAGCGGCAAAACAAGACCGCCACGCACGCCACGAAGCAGCGCTCGACCGGATGCGGGAGCTGCAAGCATACAATGAGGGGTGTGTGTTGGGTAGGCAGAAGACGAGATACATACTTTTGGAGAAGCTGTTTATTGGTGAGCTGGCATCATTGATTGTTTTTTTAATAATGATTCAAACTGTCAGATATTTGTCAAAAAGTTGCAATGACAACCTGTCATAATCATGACTCAAAAGACGTAATTTCGAGATAAAGCGTTTCAAAGCTGTGAAGTATTTATGGCCTGGGGTCCCACCGCCTAACTTACATAGCTATTGTAATAGCTTTCATTTGACAGATGGATGTGACACATTGCTACTTCTTTTTGGCATAAACAAAAACTTACCAAAGAAAAGTAGCAATGTATCACATCCATCTGTCAAATGAAAGCGATTACGGTAGTAACGTATTAACGACGAAATACTCTAAAAATAAATCGTGTTATTACAATAGATTTTTAAATACTGTTTAACTTAGACATCTGGTTAAATGTGATGCTGTCTCTTTCAAACAATATGTCAAAAAGTGACAGCATCACATTTAAACTAGTCTTTGGGACTAGTATATAAGGATTTACAAGCTAAAGGAGTAAAAATATACAAGCAAAACAGTAATAACTCAAAATTGTTTTTATATAAAAGTTGACAGGCTTAGAGTATAAAGTCAAAGTAAATACGCTCACAATTGGTAAATAATTTTTCGATTTGGTTTTAATTCGAAATGCGACACAAACTGACGTAAAAGCCTCGGTAACAAGCAAGACCGTCTTAAAACGCAATGCAAACGACAGAGTTATGACTGTTTAAATTTTTTGAGCTATTTTATATTAGACAATATCACAAACATTGCTCTTATCCCAAAGTAAGTAGCTAAAGCACTTGTGTTATGGAAATCAGATACAACGATGGAACTACAAACACCCAGACCTGAGCCAAAATAGAAAAGTTCGTTTTCTAAATTGACCCAGCCGGGGATCGAACCCGGGACCTCTGAGATGGCGACACCGTGAAAACCGGCGTACAAACCACTCGACCACGGAGGTCGTCAATGTTCTATGAATATGTTGATTGGCATGTGCGTAATATTCAATATGATTAGACTATTGTGTAATCATTCATTATAGCCTTACAGACAAAAGAGACATCGACATAGGCAATTGGGTTACTTTACATAAATACCGCTTTAGACTAATTCAAAGAATTCCATGTACCTACCTACCTTTGACATTATCATACGAGACTGCACACTTGTCTTTTGCTGATTTCAATAATGTAGTCTTATCAAATATGATTTCAATTACATGGACGAGCTGTTCAAAATTAAAATTGTGTTACAACCAACCTTCGCGGCCTATCAACTGTTTCTCAGTTCTCTCGGTCGCTCGCAATAGACTAAAGGTGTTGGGGTGCATGCACCGTAACTTAATGAGCAATTTTTCGGTACTGTACAGCCTGTCTAGTATAGTATACACATAGAAGTCTTTGAGTCTTATATCATTTGTATCTTTATAGATTCCCAGTGGAACCAAGGATTGATAGAAGTCTTAGAAGCCCGAGCTGAGGCCATAGCAAAAGAAACGCTAATGCGCTCTCAGTCCGCTACCAAAAAGAAACAGGAAACTAAGCAGAAGAAGTAGATTAAAAATTTATGAGAAGAATTCGCGTTTAAGTTATTTTATTTTTAAGTTGAATGATGGAGTCGGAAACTTCAATAAAAGTTTTGCCCTAAATATTGTTTTACTGTTCGCTTGTAGCAGAGAACATAGGTGACGGTGCTAGTACTAGGGTGCTAGGTGTTGAGTGCGTCTTACTCATACCAATTATATCTGAGAGCGCTGAACAGGGAGTGATGAGTTAGGGTACTGGAATTTAATATTGGTCACATATCTGCCAAAAAACTAAAGGGTCTATAGGACCCGGTAACGAGTACTATGATGTTATAGATTGAGACGCGTGTCCCGAAGTGTTAGAGAGTGGCAAAACTGCCAAAGGATCCGGAATCCTCAAACAAGGGTATGTAATATAAATAAAACCGAATTACGCTAGTACACTATATTGTAAGTGACCAGAGAGCCTACTAAACTAGTGGCTCGGTGAGCTGTGTAGGCCTCGCTCAAATTGTGTAGTTACTTTTGCTTTCTTCTTGAGTAGCGAGCATCGAAACCGCAGCCTTTTAATTATTTAGCTGCAGTCTTAAATTTTATCCGAAACGAGCGTTGAAAGCGTTTCACGACCTCCATGGTCGAGTGGCTTTGTACACCGGTTTTCAAGGTGTCGCCATCTGAGGTCCCGGGTTCGATCCCTGATTGGGTCAATTTAGAAAACGAACTTTTTTATATTGGTTCAGGTCTGGGTGTTTGTGATACCACCGTTGTCTCTGATTTCCATAACACAAGTGCTTTAGCTACTTACTTTGGAATCGGAGCAATGTATGTGATATTGTCAAATATTTATATTTATATTATTAAAGTAGTGGCCGAATATTCATAGCTCCAGTGAATCTTCAAACCTTACTTACACAGGGAGTACAGAGAATAATAAAGGCGTATCGTCCACCAAAAGGAATATGATGGATCCAGAAATCCAATAACACTAGTGATCCGTGCAGATTTTGTGAGGCCACAGATTATGATAGAGTAGCGAGTGCAAAGGGGTTGTTTCAAACTATCTGCATAAAAAATAACAAGAAAAGTAAACAATGCTTTTTTATTTATTATATTATTTACTAGCTTTCGTCCGCGACTTCGTCCACGTGGACATTCGGAAAATCCCTAGGGTACCTTTACCATACCGGGATAAAAAATATCCCATCTATATTGGGTGATCTGTGTGCCAAATTTCATCCCAATGCGTTCAATCGTTTTTGCGTGATTGTTATTGAGTAATTAATATACAAACTTTCACAATTATAATATTAGTAGGATTGCTTTTGAGCTTGACTTTTTTCTGGCCAATATGCCACATTCAAACTTATTTTCATTACAAAGTGATTTCACGAAATTTAATTAAGTATATTCTGATGGTTTAATATATTTAAATTTGCTTTAAAAGCTAAAAACTTTATTCAAATACACTTTAAAACTTTTGTAATATAACTTTGGAGTTATGAAAATTGTCATGCAAGCAGGGTGCTTGTGGTCTAAAGGTAAATAGCTATTAAAGCTCCTATATACCTCAAGTGGCGCCCTCATTTTAATTAAATTTATTGCTCGCTAAGTACATAACGTATCGAAAATTCTACATGTACAGATTGAAGCTAAGGTTCTATAGTTTATTTACAAACAATAACCTCAGTAAAATTTTGTTCGTTGTAGTAGTAGTTCGCAAAAGTGCCAAAAGTGGCCAATTTTCGATAATTTATGCACTTAGCGAGCAATAAATTTAATTAAAATGAGGGCGCCACTTGAGGTATATAGGAGCCTTAATCTTCACAATGTGCATCACATGTTACATACAAACTTATTTGCCATAGAAATTGTGATGGCTTTATGTATTTAAATGTTCTTTAAAAGCTTAAAATCTTTGCAACTATTTAATGTGGTATGAGTAAAAATTTGCATGTAAGTTGAGTGATACAACATGTTACAAAAATACTCCTAATGCCGAATATGGTATATAGGGACCATCAAACTGAACAACTTTTACTATGGGACCAACTCTGAAATCGCGAACAAAAAATCAGCTGTTTCATACAAAAATTAAAATCGAAAATATCAAAATGTATGAAAAGGCTGATTTTTTTCGCGATTTGAGAGTTGGTCCCATAGAGAGGGGTATTTTTGTAACATCTCGTATCGCCTATATTTAGCTACTTATCTTCACAATGTGCATCAAATGGACTTTCTCCACAGCTTAGGTCTTGTTGATCTGTGCCGCTACGTGAACCAATATCAGAGTTATTGCAGCGGTGCTCATTCCGCCATCACAGACCCGATGTAGTATTGACTCAGTAGCATGATTGCTCTGCTATATAGATCTCGATTCAAATAAATAAAACTTTTGAATAGTTGCTGAAGAACGAGTAGAAGTACAGAAGTCTAGAGCCTTTAAAAGTAAACTTACTATGTATTTATTGTAATTTCAAGATTTCGGAATGCTGTCATCTTTTTACCCACGATGGACGGAACGAAACGGAGACGGTATATACGTTAGGGGTTCGAGGTTGTTTGTATGTATGTCTGTTACCATTCTTCGGAAGCTACTGGGCTGATTTCGATGCGGTTTTTTGCATACAAAAGGTTTCATTTCAGAGCAGTTTGCATGTTTCAGGGTGGTAGACCACCAGGGGGCATTGTAGCAACCAGATAAGTTGGCACTTGAAGAGTTTTCAAAAACTACTAAATCGATTTTTCTGTAATGGTCGAAATTGTCGTGAAATATATATATCAAGTTTATAAAGCTTTTTGTAATACAATGGTAAATAATTTTAACTCCAGGCTTGTAGGTACCTAACAAAAACTTTAAAAAGGACAAATTATGTTGTACAATGCGATTAAAATTGACAATAGACGTAATTTGCGGCAACTTCAGAGCGGTTGCGATACAAAACGACAGAAGTATTTTAACCTGTAAAATTTTCTCTTTGCCACACATTCTTGAGTGAAGTTGCAGCGGATCACTGTCTATTATCAATTCAATCGCATTATATTCGCTTGCGTAATAGTCGATCAAATACTTCTATTCAAATATTTTATCACGCTACCACGTAATGAAACCTTATAACATCGTTACAATAGCTGATCGATTTTACTGTTAATTACATTTTTACTACTTTAGGTAGTATAAAATGTTACTAGAAGAGTAATGGATATTATGGATGTTGAGGGTTGGAAAGTAAGAGGAAGACCGCAGAAAAGATGGATGGATTGTGTGAGGAATGATATGAATGTAAAGGGAGTGGATGAGGAGATGACAAGTGACAGGAAGGAATGGAAGAGAAGGACACACTGCACCGACCCCAAACAAATTGGGATAAGGGTAGGGGGATGATGAAAATGCGAAAGACGAATAATGCATTTTTAACACATTTTTATTAGATTGCTTTATTTGTTTCTTTGTTTCTTTGTCCACTAATTTTGCAAGCGATTTTATACTAACTTCCCGATGAGCTAGAGACTTATGTCAGAACTAGAAGGCAATGCAATTTTACGGTGTCATTGAGCTGATCTGATGATGGAGCCGGGAGAAGGCCACAGGAACTTTGTAGTAAAACTATACAACTCTATCGAGTTTGGGCTCGTTTGATTCGTCTGGACGAGTAGTCTGGCGGGAGACGAGGTCCAGGGTCTAATGATGAAGCCGGAAATAGGTCACAGAAATTCAGTATTCAAACCATGAAACCTCATCGAGTTTGGGCTCGTTTGATTCGTCTCGACAAGTACTCCAATAGGAGATGGAGTATTGCTCGCTGCTGCTAAAAAGCAGAAAATATAAATTTACTGAAAAACACGTTTTTAAAACGGTCTAAAAAGTATAAAACATTTTCTCTCGTAGTTTATAACCCTATACAGAATTTTTAAACCTAAAAACGTGAGGCGCGTTTTATTAGATTTATCATCAATTGCATGTGGATCGAACCCGGGACCCCTGCGTCTTACACGTATGGGCGAACCACTAGACCACAGAGGCGGTTGATTATGCACCGGCTCAACGTACCTTCCAAAGCACGGACGAGCTTGAGATAATAATTTGTTCGCCCATCTATGACCAACAATCGAGTTCCGTACCCGTAGCATGAACATCTATCGACAAAAAAAACGCGCGTAAAAGTATTCGATAGAGTTAATTATAAATGAAAAACTTAATTTATTAACTTACGACGACCTCCGTGATCGAGTGGCTTTGTACACCGGTTTTCAAGGTGTTGCCATCTCTGAGGCCCCGGGTTCGATCCCCGGTTGGGCCAATTTACAAAACGAACTTTTCTATATTGGTTCAGGTCTGGGTGTTTGTGATACCACCGTTGTCTCTGATTTCCATAACACAAGTGCTTTAGCTACTTACTTTGGAATCGAAGCAATGTATGTGATGTTGTCAAATATTTATTTATTTATTTAATTTCGCTTTTCGACGGTAGATGGCGCTGTACAAATTATAATATCAATTTATTTACGCGCGTTTTTTTTCTCGTGTTACGGGTAGCGATTACGTTAAGCTAGGTATTGAAACATAGCCATTAATATAATCAGATGGTTTTAAAAATTTCATAAAAAGAGATGCAAAAGAACAAGCCCAACAACTAAATATTATCTTTTTCTCAGTTGATGAAGGTTTTCATTAGTTTTGCGGCGGCCATTACTGCCTCCATCAAACTCCACTTAGGACCAAGATGGTGCTCAAAATATCTTATAAACCACTTCCGATCTTGTTTTATTTATAATTGAACTTGTACGGACTTGTATTCTAGCTGTTTTCAGCTAGAATATTTTCACAAATTAAACCTTTTTTTATTCTAATTAGAAAATTGTTATAATTACGGAATTTGCTTACGGTTACGAATTCAGAAATTTCAGCATAGTAAAAATTGATCCTTATTTTCGAAAATTAATCCCCACTCAATTTTCCCTTTTATAAAATTTCAAAGTCAAAACTGTTTATTGTTATGAGAAAGTATGTTTTACACATGATAATACGAGATGTGTCTGCACTGCGAGCTGGCCATCACTGCCGTTGCGGGCTGAAGTTAAAAGCGCGTAGTCTGCACACTAGCGCCGCCATTGGAAAAAATATCATAGTGATTAACCCTTCAACGCCCGGAAAATGAGACACAATAGATATTCCATTGTTATCCGGCCGCATGGGACCGCTCGGGCGTTGATGAATTAAATAAAGACGAAATTGTGAAGTATCTCTCTGTAGTATTGTTAAAAGTGGCTACTTTTCGCAAAAAAAACTATTTAACTAAACGACACGTTAGAAAATATTGCTTAAGCGATAAAAAATACCACAAAGCTTCTTCGGAGTGCACTACAAAGAGATAATTCACAATTTCGTCTTTATTTAATCAATGATTTGTTTTCAATTTACGGATTATCAAAAAAATGGCACTTGCCCATCCATCTTCATTAAGACAAGTAAACATTTTGAGGTCCAGTAATTTCTTTGAAAAATCAGCGCCTACGCCGAAAATTGTCCAACCAAATTACGCAATTACGTCACGAAATCGTTTCTCCATCATATTTATTGGTGGAACTGTCCGTGCATCCATTAAGAATATTATAGCACCATTAAATATCACTTAGCACCTGACAATGTTGAGTGTCACTAAAATTATCGCAACAAGAACGGTTGTGATGTCCATTTTGATTCTAAGGCTTAAGCCACACTACGAAGAGCCTCTTGGCATGTTATTGCTACATGCCAAGCTACTCACTTAGGATCCTAGTGAACGTATTGAATATTTTCGCAGTCGGCCACTGCAAGCGACGTGTCTAGGTGGTATCTTGGTAGTCGCCACGCAAATTGCGAAGCTAATCTCTAAAGCTTTGTCCAAAAATATACCATTTGGCGTGTCAGATCACCGTATCTTTATCGTACGTCGACTCTTTGATACAACATTACTCCATCGCACGCCCAACCAAACTGGCGATGTATGATTAATATACGGTGATCTGACACGTCAAAATGATACAAGTGTAGATCCAGCTTAAAGTGTGTCTAGGCTAGACGAGTTAAGCATGAGCAGAGACGCTGCCCGTCGTCTGATCTAACCAAACCCTTTTCGAGGTAAACTGCACGAATTCGTGTTCAGTTAATGCTCGGCTCGTCTAACGTATATACACGCCCCTTTATCTTTGTACGTAGAGTGCGGCCTGAGCCTAAAGGTGTCCATTTTGATGCTGAAGGGTTTTGGCAAAATCAACAGGAGATTTACGTAATAGGAATATTCATAATGGGTAAACGACGATTTGATGCTTTTAGACGATCAACAGAGCTTAGAATCAGCTGTGTCATTCAGAATACTTATAACAATGGATAGTAGACTTACTAGTTCAGACAAAATTACAGGCTAATGAGTAAAATCTCTACGCGTAGATTCTAAAATTCTATTTTGTGGTATTTCTTCTGGTGGATTTGTCGTTCTCAGTTGCTAACAAGGTGAAACTGAAATGATTAGCATCCTTAACCTTCCAGCAGTCGCGCGGTCTCTGAGACCGCACTGAACTTATTTTAACAATACGGTTAAAAAGGAGTGCAGTATCATAATATGTCTAGAAATCGTTATGGAAATGCCATAATATTGGAATCAATCTTTATTGCACAGCGTATATCCAGATATTTGAGAACGATTTTGATTTCACCTGGGGTCCTACCTAAGGGGGCTAACTTTTCGAACTTCGGCGGATCTGCCGAGCTTCAACTTAAAACAGATAAATCGAAGTAAGGAGTTTTGTATTGTACTATATCGCCGAAGTTATTTAGAAGATATGGGTGTTCGTATGACATCATGAATTGGGGTTCGCCATTTTGGCCCGATTGGAGCTCAATTTATCTGTTTTAATTTGAAGACCGGCAGACTATCCGAAGTTCGATGCATTAGCCGGTAGGGCCCCTGGTCCGACATTAATATGGAAGTGTAATTCCAAATATTAAGCGTCGCAACGGCGTTTTAATTAAAGTTCATACAATCAGTAGTGACGAGCCAGTATCACAGCGGGCTTAGCCGTCGCTCGGTTTACGTGATCGCACGTTAAAATTGCTAATGAGCGTGCGACAGACAGACAAATCAATTATGCTCGCTTCACGCAATCCAGTGAATTGTTTCCTGAAATTACAGCGATGTTTATTTACGAGGCTGTTAACGGAATAAACCACGCCGAAAGTGAGTAAGCTTGTGTAATGCCAAAATAGCAAATGAAACCAAGTCTAAATTATTATGCCACAGGCTGTACGCTTTAAGAGGCCGTATACGTTTTGCTGGTCTCTCGCTCGCACATTTAATGTTTTCTCAAGATTTCTTAAATCCGAGTGCGTAATTAAAATATGTGTCCCAGCCACTTTTCGCAACAATAAGATTACGGACAATTAAAAAAATATTTTAGTTTCGTGTTTGAAGTACACACAGCGGCACCTCAGACTATACATGTTGACCTTGAGACCACCTATAAAGGCATAAGCCCTATGTAATAAAAGCTGTTTTCGCATTTTAACTGTATAACCTGACGTGCTGTCATGTGTACAAAAAGTTGTCGTATCTGACAGTTCAAATAACTTCAGAAACAACAACCCCTTGTACTTGCAACACGGAATTAAAATATATGTGGTAATCTTATTATTAACTAGCGGCCCGCCCCGGCTTCGCACGGGTACAATGTAGTTACTAATGTGGTGAGTGTGACGTTATTAGACTAAACTACAATATATCTATATATAGTGGTGGCCATATAATTAAGGACGCCAGTCGATTTTCATACAAACGAAGTAACTTTTAAGTATTGCTTCTCCGCCAGGGATTGACCGAGCGGTGATCTGGTGATGGCCATCCAGGGAGTGAATGAAGGAGATCCAGATTTCTATACACACCCAAGTGATCTGACCAGCATTTTAAGAGATGTAAGGATATGTTTAAAAATACCGCGAATATAGCATAAAACTGAACTTACTTACAACTGAAAATTCTTACAACTGAAAATTCTGATGCTTACATCTCTTAGAATGCTGACCAGATCAGTTGGGTGTGTATTGCGATCTGAATCTTCTCCATTCACTCCCTGGATGGTCATCATCAGATCACAGCTAGTTCAATCCCTAGTGGAAAACCAAGACTTTAAAATTACCTCGTTTGTATGAAAATCAACTTGTGTCCTTAATTATGTGGCCACCACTATATGTATATGTGTATACGACAAACACAACTTACGCAAGGGGTGTTATAAGTTTGACCTGTGTGTGTCTGTCTGTCTAAGGCAACCTAGCTCCCAAACTTATGGACCGATTTTGATGCGGTTTTTTGAGCATAGTTTAAAAGATCTAAGTGTACAGACGACGGAACTCCTAAACCATTGATCCGATTATGATGAAACTTTGGTGAGTTGTTCTGCTTACGACCGAGAAGGTCCCTGGCTAAAAAAACGGAGCATTGCAATACGCATGCCGGGTACAGCTTCTAAATAAAAATATGTTGTGCAGTATTAGGATTATCAACCTCGATCATCCAACACTTCTCTATAATATACAACGTGTTACAAAAATACTCCTAATACCGAATATGGTATATAGGGACCATCAAACTGAACAACTTTTACTATGGGACCAACTCTGAAATAGCGAAATCAAAATCAGCTGTTTCATACAAAAATTAAATTAATCAATCAATACATTGATTTGCTTGAACATGGGTATAAACAATACAGCTGACTTAAAATTAACAAAGTACGCCATATCCTACCCTCGCGGGTGTGCAAATTATTGTCATGCAGAACACTTAAACAACATTGAAAATAGTTGCCAAAATTCTTTAACTTATTTAAGAAAAACAATAAACATGCCGCGCTAGTGAGGTACATATAAATTAGGTGATTAAATTGTCCTAGATATTCGGGATAACGTTACATTAAATAATCATAAAAATAACATAAAAAGATTGTAGTGCTCTAAATGTCAAAGAAATTAAAGTGTCATGATTGTAAATAATTACAATAATAATTTTATTTGTCCTTGATATATTCGTCAATCGAGTAAATATATGCTTTGTCAATTAGAAATTTATTTAATTGTTTCTTAAAAATATTAGGATTCTCAATTTCTTTAATATTTTGCGGTAATTTGTTATAAATTTTAACACCCATTGAGAAGACACTTTTGGGGTACTAACTGGTCTTACATGCAGTGGATTGTAGCACATTTTTATAGCTTTAACTATTTAAAGTTTTGTAATTGGTAATGTTCTTTTTACATATAAAACTGACTCGCGGATATATAGCGAAGGGAGCGTCAGTATTTGGAGTTCTTTAAAATACGGTTTCCAAGAGTCTGTTTGTTTTAAGTGACATATTGCCCGTACACATTTTTTTTGAGCTTTGAAGGCTGTCTCCTTATCTGTGGAGTTTCCCCAAAACTTGATTGTGGATCCTACATAAGCATGATTATGCATTTAGAACGCTTCCCTGTTTGCAACTTTTCGTTTTTGAACATATTATGTGTTCTATATGCGGTTTCCAATTTAAACTGGCGTCGATATAGATACCCAAGAATTTAGTGCATTGAATCTGTTTTATAGAATTATTGTCATGATTAATATTTAATGCATCGAAATTACTATTTTTAAAATCGAAAATTTCTAAATGTATGAAACAGCTGATTTTTTTAGCGATTTGAGAGTTAGTCCCAATTGTAAAAGTTGTTCAGTTTGATGGTCCCTATATACCATATTCGGCATTAAGGGTATTTTTGTAGCATGTTGAATATCTACCACATTTCTTGTCATGTTATCCGGTTGCAAAATAAAAAAGGCTATTCGGCAAGCTGACTCTCGAGCTGGCGACATTAGAGCTGGCCATGGGTGAAACAATCACTGCGCAGTTCTACACCAGCGGCTCTTAAACTTTGTCCCTGTGCTTTATTAATTGGCATAGCATAGGCGACTTGACCGGATATTGTATTCTTTTAAAATTAATCTGATAATCAGATGGAATAATTTTGCACCTTATTACAACGCAATAAGAAAAAAATGTCAGCACTACCAACATAACGCCATAGGTACTATTCAATGAAATGCATTCGACCTACTCTCAGGGGAAATGACCAAAGAGAATATAATACTACGTTGAGATGTCAAATGATATACATTAAATCCTCCAACGCACACTGTTTTGATAGATATGATTGAATTTTAACTTTGAATAGCGGTAATAAAGTGCAAATTGACTTTTTGACATTAGGAACATACCTACATTGTTTAAACAGCCGTGAGTGCTTGTAATTTAATATGAACTTTATACAATTATAATAAAGCTCAAATTGACTCTACGTTTTAGTTAGAAAACGTTTGTATGGGAAAGAGAAAAGGGCTGTTTTAAAGGTTTTTCCGGCAGTTATTCGATTTTTTCTCGCCGTAAAAACCATCCTTGAACTTCAACGAACATTTAAAAAAAAGAATTGGCCAAATTGGTCCAGGCGTTGTTGAGTTATGCGCTTAGCAACACCATTTTTATATTATAGATTGCGCACTCAAATTTAAGAAATCTTCGGAAAACAGGAATGTCCGAGCGAGAGAGCAGCGTATACGGCTTTTTAAGGGCGAAAATAGTAAATGAATGAAATAAAATTACCTACATAACTCAAAACAGCTCAATCCCTTTAGCAATTTTTAGTCGTCCTCTAAATGTATTAATTGATTTTACGGACATGTTCTCAAAGTGATGAGAACCCTTTGATGCAATGCTTTGATACTACACCGGACCTAGTCTGAACACTTGATTAAAAACAGGAACAGCTAAAACATCGCTTCGGAAAGGGCTGTTCCATATTAGGAACATAAAATGGGACATAGACGAAAGACATTTTGTTTTCATACAGAGGCGAAATACAAATGTATAGTAGGTAATGCTACACATTTAATTACATTAATATTATTTAACTATGACCTAACTAACTAACTAACCTAACCTAACCTAACCTAACCTATTAGAACATAGAACATCTTTTGCTTACTAAATAAATAAAGATTATAATTTAGTATACGTTTGCGTTTTTATTTTGAGTCTGTCCCGCTAACCCACCCTAAATCTTATAAACGGCCCTTTAGAAAAATCAGTC
This sequence comes from Catoptria pinella, assembly GCA_963556745.1. Lineage (NCBI taxonomy): Eukaryota > Metazoa > Arthropoda > Insecta > Lepidoptera > Crambidae > Catoptria > Catoptria pinella. The sequence goes on from OY750767.1 coordinate 12,500,180, forward strand.
TGTCACCCCTGCTTTAATGTACCACTAATGGGACGCATTTACGTATCGATAGTTTCACTATTCCTGAACATGTTGTATCAACAGTGTTTGTACCCTTAATGAACGCCCGTCCCGTGGGTTCAGCACAAGTTAATTGATTTCGCACGTCTTGTACTGTCAGCAACAAAATGATAGTAGCAACTTCTAGCAGAACTACATTTTGAAGCAGGGATCATTAGCAACATTTAACGTTGACATCAGCTATTAATGACCCCACTGGCTGAGACATCATTAAATATTATCTGTAGATAAATAAGGAGGACAGGCCTCACCCCACTACACGGGCCCGATGCGGAATAGTGGATGCTAACGACTGCAGATGTTAACGAGACCGATGGTTCGACGGGTCTTCCAAAGTATGGAGGAACTTGATAAGTATAATAAGTTTTTCGTATTGGGTGACTAAAAATTTATTAAGAGTTCTCAAAACAACTCTGCCATCAAGCTTTTCTTGGATCTAAGTGAGTTTACTTTTGATAGTCTAATCATCAAACCAGTTATTTTGGAGGTGTCAAGGAATAATTCTTTGAATATAATGTGGCCGAAATGGCGAACCCCAATTCATGATGTAATACGAACATCGATATCTTCTAAATAACTTCGGCGAATAGTAAAATACGAAACTCCTTACTTCGATTTATCTGTTTTAAGTTGAAGCTCGGCAGACTCACCGAAGTTCGAAAAGTTAGCCGGTAGGTTGCCCTGTTCCAGACTTTTTTAACTGACAAGAAGAACAGGCGCAAGTCTGTTCATATTATTAATTACATATTCTGTTTAGATTATGACATATTTAATTCTAGTACCCTTTCCTTTAAAAGTTCACTGCTGACAGTTCCAAAGACGCAAGTCTCAACAGTCATCAAAGTAAAAAAAAAATAGGTACATATTTATACAAGGTGTTACAAAAGTACCCCTAATGCCGAATATGGGAGATAGGGACCATCAAACTGAACAACTTTTACTATGGGACCAACTCTGAAATCGCGAAAAAAAATCAGCTGTTTCATACAAAAAATAATTACGAAAATATCAAAATGTATGAAACGGCTGATTTTTTTTCGCGATTTCATAGTAACAGTTGGTCCCATAGTAAAAGTTGTTCAGTTTAATGGTCCCTATCTACCATATTCGGCATTAGGGGTAGTTTTGTAACACCTTGTATATACAACGTGTTAATGAATGAGCCCAAAATGAAAACCATTTCTTCGGACCATCAAACTGAACAACTTTTACTATGAGACCGACTCTGAAACCGCGAAAAAAAATCAGCTGTTTCATACATTTTGATGTAAATGTCGGTTCCATAGTAAAAGTTGTTCAGTTTGATGGTCCGAAGAAACGGTTTTCCCATTTTGAGTTCATTCATTAACACTTTGTAGTACATAATATATTTTTTGTTATATTTTTATCTAAGTGTAAGTACCCACCAAACTGATTTGGGCCGCTTGGGAGTTTATGGCCCATTCTATGTGTCCACCCATAAAGAAGGCCCCTACGCCATCAATGGGGACATAAAAATGACTGATGGTCAAGTATATAATTACTGTCATTTCTATTTAAATGTTGTGCACAATTGTAATTGGACATGGGCATGTACATAGTTTTATTTAAAGGGCTGACATGAGCCAACTAGCGCCGCCAGTCGATTTTATTTTATTTATTCTAAATAAGCCCAATTTCTTAGAAAAGGAATGAGTCAAGGTTTTGTTAATAACGTCTAATATTAATTATTGAATAACTTTACCCAGTTTGAAAAGGCATTCAATCAGTTTAAAATGCGATTTTGTTAAAAGTAGCCACCGTTGGTCCAAACCCGTTTTTAAACTATTGCACGCATTTTGTAATGTTCACACGTTATTCAATAAACATGAGACGACCTCCGTGGTCGAGTGGCTTTGTACACCGGTTTTCAAGGTGCCGCCATCTCTGAGGTCCCGGGTTCGATCCCCGGTTGGGTCAATTTAGAAAACGAACTTTTCTATATTGGCTCAGGTGTGGGTGTTTGTGATACCACCGTTGTCTCTGATTTCCATAACACAAGTGCTTTAGCTACTTACTTTGGAATCGGAGCAATGTATGTGATGTTGTCAAATATGTATTTATTTATTTTATTATTTATTAGACGTCATTTACAAGACCTTGACTGATTCCTTTTTTTAAGAAATTGGGCTTATTTAGAATAAATAAAATAAAATCGACTGGCGGCGCTAGTTGGCTCATGTGAGCCCCTTAAGTTCTTCTTTATTGTAAGTAATTTAGTCTGATACTGTGCCGTTCTAAATAAATAAAAACCCTACACAGCATTATGACATTCCTAACGTTGCAGGATCATTTAATTTACATTTGATTTCACATCACATTCGTGACAAAGGAAACGTCTACCCCCATTCCATATTCAATCTAACCACAATATATCACAATTTAATTAAACGAGAAAACGTCCCAACTGTCCCCCTCTTCACACAAATAGGACCTTCTCACATTCTAACAAAACTGATATAGACTATACGATGACGAGGTTCCATGTGACGCGCGTCTGTATTGTATTGTACCCTTGTCGCAGTTGACAGCAGAACAATCATGTCATGCTGAGGTGATGTTTGTCTTGTTGTGGAGTTACTGATTTTCTACTGGGGAAAGGTTTTCTGATTTAATTAAATTGCATCAGTGTAATAGACTTTTAATTAAATTTAATTTAAAAGCTTATATGCTGAAGAAGATGAAACTTTTCTGGCGTACTTAGGTGTGTTAGAAATTCATGATGCCATTTTGTATGTATTTCAATCAAAACTTAAGTTTTTAAAGATTTAGGTATCTTATATGATCAAGTCAGGTTCAGCATAATTGAACCACTCAGCTTTTTCTCTGCTTTAAAACTGATGCTGTTTCTGTCACCATCAGCCATTTTTACTATTCCAACTGCTGAGGCATAGGCCTTTCTTATGGGTGGATAAGGAGGATGGGCCATGAGCCACCACGCGGGCCCAATGCGGAATGGTGATAACGACTGCAAATGCAGCCGGGACCAACGGCTTAACATGCCTTCCAATTCACGAAAGAGCTCGAGATAATAAATGTTTGGTCACCCATCCCATGATCGACCTTTGCGAAATTTGTTTAACCTCCGCAATCGACCTCGCTCCTCAACAGTCATCTTTACAGCAATTAAATGAGTCAACGTCAGTTTTATTATCCATCGGAAAACGAGCCGTTGATTATTTTAGAAGTTATCTTCTTAAAATAAATATTAAATTGAGATATTTCGCATTCTCAATGCTATTTTTATATTAAGATAAATAATATATTATAAAAAATCAACTCACCTGTAGCACCTCAGACGGGAGGTCGTCTGAGGTGCTACGGATGAATCGATATTGTTAGTATTTTTTCTAATGTATTTGTTTTCTTTATAATAATGAATATTTATATGTTTGTCCTATGAGCGTTTTAAAACCATTCCCTCTTACGTATGAGGGTATTGCATTGAGTCAGATACAAGTACATCTATACAGAAATACATAATAAAGTAATAGTGTCGCGTCACTCTATGTTACGTATATTAAAAAAAAAAACTGGCAAACCAATTTAAACCAACGCCGTTTCTTTTTATATTTTTCTTATTATTAAGGTCCATAATGTTATTACCCAGAAGGTTTCAAGAACGCATAAATGATCGCGTGTGGTATTCACGAATGAAAATTATGATGTACACCTGTGGACTACATACCAACATACGTAGCTACGTACACACTGATAAACAATAGTATATTATGTCCGAGCGGCCGTGCCATAGTGGATTGGTAACGTTTCCATTAAACGACGACTTCTTGGGGAAAACAAAAGAACAAAAAATTTTTTTTTTACATTTGTGGGAAAACTCACAAATACAAGGTGTTACAAAAATACCCCTAATGCCGAATATGGTATATAGGGACCATCAAACTGATCAACTTTTACTATGGGACCAACTCTGAAATCGCGAAAAAAAAAATCAGCTGTTTCATACAAAAATTAAAATCGAAAATATCAAAATGTATGAAACAGCTGATTATTTTTTCGCGATTGCAGAATTGGCCCCATAGTAAAAGTTGTTCAGTTTGATGGTCCCTATATACCATATTCGGCATTAGGGGTATTTTTGTAACACCTTGTATAGTACACTCCTTTTTTAGGCAGTCGTGTAAAAATATGAACACTCTTACACTACTGCCTAAAACAAAAAGAGTGTATTTATACGAGGGAAAACAACCATAATAAATAACACTGATTTGAGTAATAATAGGCTATGCAGTAGCCTGTACACAGGTAATTATATACCGAGCGAACGCGAAGCGTCTCCGTTTCAGCTAGGGCAAAAATTCATTCGTATTACGGCGGACAGTCTGTTATTCTCTACAAATCGCATTTCTCAATCGATTCTCGTGATATTTTGTGAGCAGGTTCTGTAATTACATTATGATATACAACATGTTACAAAAATACCCCTAATTTCGAATATCAAACTGAACAACTTTTACTATGGGACCAATTCTCAAATCGCGAAAAAAATCAGCTGTTTCATACATTTTCATATTTTTGATTTTAATTTTTGTATGAAACAACATTTCAGAGTTGGTCCCATAATAAAAGTTGATCAGTTTGATGGTGATACCATATTCGGCATTAGGGGTATTTTTGTAACATGTTGTATATTTTTGTCGATTAAGTTTTTCGCAATTTTTCGAAAACAAAACATTTTGAAAAATAATCAAAAATGTCACAAACTCGAGGTCTATAGCTCACAACTAGGGAATGCAAACCGGTTTCACCGAAAACCGAAAAACCGGTTTTTTCTCGGTTTTCTTTTTCTTTAAAAAAACCGGTTTATTTTTTCTAAAACCGGCTATTTCGGTTTTTTGGAGAAGATTTGTGAATAACTAAATATTAAATAGTTCGACAATTTTAATGACAAACTAAGTAACAAGTTTGCAATATTACTAATAGACATTATTCTAGAGAGTAGCATTATACAGGGTGACATGGAAATTCGACCTATTCCTTGAAAGGGGTTATAGTAGAGGTAATTAGCAACAAATTAAGCCCAGTGAACCAGGGGTCAAAACTGAATGGTTCTTCGTTTTTTAAGAAATTTTCTGACTTGTTACCTAAAACCATTAATTATGAATAAACTACTCCACTCTGAACATTGAATTGATACTTTTCTAAAAGCTGCAAAATAAGTGATCAGTTTAAATAAAAACGCTGGCCCAAAACATACATAATCTCAGAAATAAAAGGTCCTTAGTAGCAATAATTTTTATTTTCTGTATTTTTCCTAAATAATCGCCGTAAGTTATTGAAAAAAGTTGTATGAAAGTAAGCGTACAGATTAGTAAAATAACTTATTAAATTCATTAGCTTTCCAAAAAGGTATAAATGTTAGTAACTTTCTTAGCTGTTTAAATAAAAAACAGCAAAAGGGCGCTCTAGGTCCAACTTTTGATTTTGATTTGTTAATTGAATTCAGCTCAAAAGGCAACAGTGTTTACTCTACCTACACTGTAAATAAAAATAAATGTAAATTGATAAAGTTTAAATAAAAAAAAACAGCAAACAATTACAAATCCTGTTCAATCCTACCATTGTTGCGTATGCAAGCACCGAGCCTACGACGTACTTGGCTCACTGTCACTTCGCGCACTGCTCACTGTCACTTCGCGCACTGAAAGTGAGGTTTTTATTTGTTCGGCAGCTGCCAAAATTCTCTGCCTCAACTCTTCAATGGATGTCGCTGGTCGATTCGCATGGTACACCAAGTCCTTCATGTGATCCCAGAGATAAAAGTCGCATAGCGTTAAATCTGGACTTCTCGCCGGCCATGGCGTTAGGCCACCTCAACCAATCCATCTAAGCGGATAATTCTCATCCAGCCATTGTCGCACACCTCGGTAATGAGCTGGGCACCCATCGTGCTGGTAGACCAGCACGATGGGTGCCCAGCTTCTGGTACCTAGTGCACATCTTCCAAAAGCGTGTTCAGTTCACTTCTTTTCTTAAAAAATTTTCGTACAATATGCCATTCAAATTTTGAGGCAAGAAGAAAGGCTCGATCAGCTTATTTATCATGGACAATTACCATCCAAACATTTAATGAAAATCTTCTCTTGTGGGCCTTTCTTTCATTTTTTTTGGATGAGAATTATCCGCTTGGATGGATTGGTCGAGGTGGCCCGTCGCTTCGGCCGGCGAGAAGTCCAGATTTAACGCCATGCGACTTTTATCTCTGGGGTGACATGAAGGACTTGGTGTACCATGCGAATCGACCAGCGACATCCATTGAAGAGTTGAGGCAGAGAATTTTGGCAGCTGCCGAACAAATAAAAACCTCACTTTCAACGCGAGTGACAGTGAACGAAGTACGTCGTAGGCTCGGTGCTTGCATACGCAACAATGGTAGGATTGAACAGGATTTGTAATTGTTTGCTGTTTTTTTTATTTAAACTTTATCAATTTACATTTATTTTTATTCACAGTGTAGGTAGAGTGAACACCGTTGCCTTTCGAGCTGAATTCAATTAACCAATCAATACACTTGAAAATCTGACGTTTTTATTTATATTCAAAAATGTAATTAAAAAAAAACCGGTTTAGCCGGTTAACCGGTTTTTATGAAAAAAACCGAAAATAAAAACCGGTTTTTAAAACTGTCCGGTTTTGCATTCGCTACTCACAACGCCACTAGTTACTAATTAGTTGACCTTCCTATTTCTCTTAAGCTTCAGGAACACTCGTATCGTCTGTGCCCGTATCGTGTATGTGCACAGTTCACCTAACTCATAGCATTAAACGGTCAATATGCACCGTCGTGCCGTGTTACACCTGTGTGGGTGACGCCAATGTGTGCAGGCCCTTGTCTCGTGCTCCCCCTAGAGAAAACACTGTACGTGACTTTTTTACATTCTTTTTTAAACGGACTTCTATAGACTAGAGCTTTTTTTGTTACATTGTCTTTACTTTTGCTGGAATTGCATTGTAACTTCATGTTTACTTTGTTACCTGTGAACTTGTTTGAAAATGTACACTTGTTAAAATCACCTACTTATTTCATAATTTGGATTTGTTAGCAGTAAATGACGCAATTTTTTTTGGGAAACGCAGTTCCATTTTATTCTTGAATTTGATGTTTTTGTTATTTAAGTATAAAATGTTAGCAAAATAAGTTATTTAAACCTACATTTCCATGCAAGCTGTACAAATATCTAAAGGAGTTTATTACTATAGGCATAAATAAGTATGACAGCGATCATAAAAGTACATACATATTGCAAAATGTTCGTTTATTTTACGGATACAAAAATGTGCCCATTATGGTAATTAGTGTTGGAATAACAGTCAAATTTAAGTGTAACAAACGCAAATATCTTTCATTAACATATCATTTCTAAATTCTTTTTTAAACTCACGCAAAAGATCTTCAGAAACAAATGTTTGCAGCAGAAATTTTTACGCCAAGTTACTAATTAATTGTCTATTGCATTATACATTCTTACTCAATTGGAGCGTAGAATACGGCAGCGAGCCCATACTAGGTTTGTTTTACAGTGGAACTAGCACTCAAGATAGGCGGTTGGTTTTTCATTAGGCTCACAACGCGACTCCTTTGTCATATTACGGTACGCAAAACTTAATAAAAAAAAAGTTTGCCCAAACAGTTCGCCTTGGTATTGGAAAATTCAAAAAAGTTTTAATACGCGCCATGTCGTATTTTTACTTTTTTATTCGTTGCTCATAGAAAAAAAACGTGCATTCGGAAAAGTTCTGATTCAAAAAAGGCGGTATATTTGATTGCTTTTTTTCCGTGCGTATAATAAGTTTTTTGTATTGTAAGTGGGGATAGTCGGCGCTTAAACGAGTAATCGAATTAGTCGTAATTAAATTAGTCCGGCAGTGGACATTGTGGCATGTTACCCTCAAGCAAATACGTTATTATTCGTCGGTATTATAATTTCTGTTTAAGTTTAATTGAAGTTTTCTTGTTTTGTGTTGTGCGCGAGTTTTGAAGTATAACCTTAAATTGTTCTGTGACATAACCTACGAAAGAAAACTTGTAAGTGATTGAATAATTGGTTTAGTTAATTAGATTGCATAAGTCACTAAGCGAAGGTAAATATCTTTCTATATACTTATCAAAAACTGTTTTGTTACTACTTTGAAGTGTATTTATATTTTGTGTAAGTAAATAATATAAGTATATCTCCATTTTCTAAAACAACAAAGTGTCTATCGTTATAATAATTTCTGATAAGTTTGTGAAAATACCATAAATTTGAGTAATGAACTGATAAACTGTCGATAACTTGATCTAATGTCGGCTTCATATAGATAAGCTTGACACACTTATGTTACACTAGTAACCACCAGCGGCTTTACTTGTGTGTTAGTCTACGATAGCTCGTTTTACACAATGTACAAATTAAGTAAACAATATGGTGACTACTTTGGTTATTTTGTAAGGGCCCAATTGCGCTAATTTCCAACGATAAAACCGTTTATTTTTTTTATTAGACAACATCACAAACATTGCTGTGATCCCCGAGTAAGTAGCTAAAGCACTTGTGTTAGGAAATCAGAGACAACGGTGGTAAACACCCAGACCTGAGCCAATATAGAAAAGTTAGTTTTCTAAATTCACCCAGCCGGGGATTAAACCCGGGACCTCAGAGATGGCAACACCTTGAATACCGGTGTACAAAGCTACTCGACCACGGAGGTCGTCACACGGTAAAACCATAATTAAATCATTACCGTTTCAGTTTCGTTTACAGAAAAATACTCGTTTTAGTTTTGTAAAAAATATTAAAAGCTATGCCTAAGGAGCCTAGGATGCCAATCTTCGACAATTAAAATGAGAATCCTAAAGCGAACTAAATGAGAACGTAACGGTTTTGGTTTTATCGTTCACAATTAGCGCGATTGGGCCGTTGTTATAGGGTACATTCTCACCAATACAAAAGTGGGTCCAAATGAGAAAGTAGGTCGAAAAGGTGGGTCCAAATGAGAAAGTAGGTCGAAAAGGTGGGTCCAAATAGGAATAAATGTACTGTTCGCACTGCTGAAGTGCTATACAGCTATTAAAGCTGTTATAGTTTACAAATAATATAACTGTTAAAGTTTACTACGCCACGCCACACAGAACCAAGTCATATTAACTGCTTTGCCATTTACTAACGTCATTCGATAAATAAACAAATTCATATTTAGGAGTCAAATTGGTAGTGACCAATATAAATTATTATTATTTAAATAGTTCTAGTAGTGTAGAATTATAAAATTATCATTGTACAGACATGTTTATTCATATGCTGTCACATTTGAGACTCTAATTAAGTATTGCTCTAATGTTAAGTGAAAAACTATTTAAATAATAATAACAATAATTTATAAATAATAATTGATATTGGTCACTACCAGTTTTATTTAAAGACCACCAATTTGTTTAGATATGATAGAGATATGAAATTGTCATGACAGGTGACAAATTGTCATTTATAATTTAGGACCCAGCAATTCGAAATAGGTACAAGTGAAAAAGACAAGTAGATACTTTACTTCTAATTTATAAACTTTGATAAATCGTTTATTTTTGTGAAGGAAAATCATCTTAAAACCACCACTGCAAATGAGTACCTTAATAGAACATACTTAGGTACAGTCACGCTTATAAATATGTATACAGTTTAGAACTTTGTCACTCTTATCGTGCGTTTCCACTAGTAAATTAACAATGTTTTAAACATCGTTTCGAAACAGAGTCTGACAGATAGTGAGATTACAAATCTGTCAAAAATGTATATAATTGACAAGTTGGCTTAAGAAATCAATACAGTGGGACCGCACAGTAATAACTACTACTTTTTTAGAACAGAAATCAATGACAAAATGACAACTAAAACAAAATGACAAAGACTGTGAACATATTTTTAGTCGATTTTTATCATAGTTTTTATTTATTGATTCAATAAACCCTTTCGGTAATCTTTGATTTAAAAACTTTTTTCTTGTAAAGTAAATCATGATCCACTAAATTCGTAATACGAACATATTTTTAGCTGTGTCTTGCTTTTCATTTCATTTATTATTAATATCAACGTCAATTTTCCAGTTATGTTCCAGATTTTAAATTCGAAATACGGCTCACTGAATTCATATTAATAAATTATTACACGCAACAGAAGTATGAGTGGCAACGTCTGAGTGACGCCTTATTTGTAGCAGATACAGAATATTTCAATACTCATAATCAACTGGAGTGACATTTGCATGCTTCTGGTCTGAAGGCTCCCACACACTTTCGTGTACGAAGTTCTCTACGGACTTCAATATAAAAAAGCAAGATCTACTAACACGTGACTCAGGTAGCTCAGCGGTAAGAGCAATGTACCGGACATCGTGGGTTCGATTCCCGTCCGAAAATATGATCGGGTGCAAGTCGTATTTTTTCTAGTATATTATTTAATATTGTATAAGATTTACTAAGTTAGATTCAACGAGATATCTCGCTTAACGGAGTTACGGTTTCGTTTCTAGAGTGCTCGTAGTATAAAATTTCATGTTATGTATTACTATATAATATACTTACTATGTATTATAGCCGTATATGTAGATATAGGTACGTCTATTGATACGACCTTCGATCTCGATTTCGATTCGATTCGAAGGATACGACTAATGGTATGAAAAATTCATTGGATTTTTTACGAGAACTTAGTTTTTAAGTTAATTTGGCTCCTGTTTGTAAATATTGCCATCAAGATGTCAAGTGATAAATCTTAAATTATATACTTTGATATTATTATACAATATGTAACAAAAACCCTGTCAGATCCAAAAGGGGCATAAAGGTGTGCCAATAATGTTACCTAGAAAATTACTAAAAATCTTTTTTTGCTAATAATGAAAATTCTGTCGTAATTTAAATTACACCTTTTGACGGACCTTTAGTACCCAAATCTCCCCGAAACGTGGGAAATTTTCAATGAGTATCATCCCTATCACAGTAGCAAAACGTCATGACGTCACTACTTGTCATAAGGTCATTCCGCTGTCAGTGTTGCAATGTGAGTTCCCCATTGTTATATTTTTTTTTTATTTTATCCAAGGAAAATTTTTTTGACTCATTAATCAAAGCGGATTACGTGAATAGAATCGAAACTAGATACCTAATAACCCCTTTACGGATCGGACAGGGTTTTTGTTACATATTGTATATTCATTATTGACGATGAGCAGAACAAGATGTTCTTAAGTATAAATAAGTTATTTAAAAAAAATCGAAAGTCCCATTTACCTGGTTTGAAATAATTTGAAGCAAACTTCCATTTTTGTCACAGTTGCAAATGTGTTTTTTTTATTTACCCATGTTTCTTATTCTCGTCAAACATTAACAGCTCTTAAGTGCACCACCATGTAATAGGAGGCTTATCAGGGCAACTACTATTCACATCATGAATAAAAGATGAATCAAGTTTCAAAAGGGTCGTCTTACCGATTGACAACAAAAGAAATAAAGAGAAAAAAGGGCCAATCCAATTCGGAGGATTCTGAAGACCAATTTTGCAAATTTTCTTAAACTCGAACTCAATCAGTTAATACCAAATAATATACTAGAAAAAATACGACTCGCACCAGATCATGTTCTCGGACGGGAATCGAACCCGCGACCTTTGGATATCCGGTCCAATGCTCTGGCCGCTGAGCTACCGAGTCACTAGTGGGAACGTCGAATTTCTCCTAGTATATCAACTCTTACGCTGCAAGCCAGCGCCATCTCACCAATGTACAAGGAATTACCTCGACATCAACTGAATACCTTTCCAGATATTTTTAAACAATTGATTAAGATGAGAAAGCTACAAAATTCGACGTTCCCACTAGTGACTCAGTAGCTCAGCGGTCAGAGCGTTGGACCGGATATCCAAAGGTCGCGGGTTCGATTCCCGTTCGAAAACATGATCTGGTGCGAGTCGTATTTTTTCTAGTATATTATTTGGTATTATATAAAAATAGCATTGTGAATGCTAAAATCTCAAAATTTAAAAATTCAATCAGTTAAGGTTATACAAGGTGTTACAAAAGTACCCCTAATGCCGAATATGGTAGATAGGGACCATCAAACTGAACAACTTTTACTATGGGAGCAACTCTGAAATCGCGAAAAAAAAATCAGCTGTTTCATACATTTTGATATATTCGATTTTAATTTTTGTTTGAAACAGCTGATTTTTTTTCGAGATTTGAGAGTTGGTCCCATAGTAAAAGTTGTTCAGTTTGATGGTCCATATATACCATATTCGGCATTAGGGGTATTTTTGTAACATGTTGTATAGAAATAGAAATACCTTTATTTGCGTATATATTCTGTGATAATGATGAAACCGGCAATACTATTGTGTATTCTGTACCGGCAAGAGACTTAGTAGCGGGTATTTCTTGCCTTTTAACTAATCCTCTTATTTAATTAATTCAAAAAAGTCCCTACTTGAAAGTACTGCAAATTAATAATGAACATCACGTGCTATTTCAAATAAGACGGCCGACGGTAAATAGAAAGTGTCTGGGACAGTGGGGACAAATAACCCAAGGGGTCGATTTACACGTAACGAATGAACAAAGAGGGAAATACTGTGGTGTCAATTACTGTGGACGTACAATTTAATCTTTGGGACTTATATTTGTAGGCTAATTTAATATGCAATCTTATTGTTTTAAGGCCCCTATATACCGCAAGTGGCGCCCTCATTTTAATTAAAAAGTGGCCACTTTTAGCACTTTTGCGAACTACTACTACAACGAACAAAATTTTACTGAGGTTATTGTTTGTAAATAAACTATAGAACCTTAGCTTCAATCTGTACATGTGAATTTTCGATACATTATGTACGTACTTAGCGAGCAAAAAATTTAATTAAAATGAGCTTTAACTAGCAACCGCCCGCGACTTCGTCTGCGTGGAAAGTTTTTTTTGCTATCCCTCGGGAACAATTACTTTTTTCGGGATGAAAGGTACTCTGAGTCCTTCTCTGTACCCTTGACAAATAGTATGCAAAATTTCATGATGATCGGTTCAGTAGTTAAGTCGTGAAGGCGTAATAAACAAACAAACAAACGGACTTTCGCATTTATAATATTATAGTAAGGATACCTTGGTGTTTGTAAATTTCAAGTTAATTAATTTCGAAATGCATTTTTTTATTGAAATGTCATGTATCACGAATCCGATAGAATTGGTCAGTTATCTATAAATTAAATAGATTGCGACTTATTGATCATGCTTTTTGTATAGTAAAACAAAAAAAACTGTTCAAATATAAATAAAAGATAAAGTAATAATCGCTCCCTTTTTATCCGACTTCAAAAAAGAAGGTTCTCTGTTCGTCTGCATGTTTTTTTGTTTGTGATGTTTTTATATTTTCGCTATGAGTTAGATACCGTTGCGGTTAGAATGTATTTATGTCTGACCAAAATAGACAAAATGTATTAATCGTTTATTATAAATGTCAAAACATTGTGGTCGGGAAATTATTGGAGAGAGCTGCTAACCAATTAACTTTTATTCTTTTAAGAATAACTTTCATAACAAAGTAACATTTAAAAGTTTGTTATTTAGATATTCACAATTTGTCGCATTTATTCACAAATTCACTATTTATACTTAAGTAGTTTCTTAAATTTTATTTAACTTCAAAAAATCTTCATTTAGTTTAATGAACAAGTCTCTCCTTTAGGAACAAAGGAGTCATTTGTTTGAACTGAGTCACCAGCATAATCTAATTAAGTTTGCGAAATTAGGAACAATTGTTAAAGTCTCTTTCATTTAATTTATCAATATGAGTCACACTCGAAGGATCCTAAACAACAAATATTAGATTAGAACACACTTATTCCCTAATTTAAAAAAAATGTATTTCAAAATGAACTGTGTTCGATTAATTTCCTCCCATTCAAATAATTGTGTCATGTGTGGGTGCCTTTATTTTCCTAACCTGGCCACACAGATTTATGTTGTTATTTTCTGTGTCTAGCAACACTGTCTGAAAAATGCTCTTTTTTGAGACCACCACTGTTGCTGGTATTCTTTATATTGATCAAAGAATTACTATGATATATCTTAGTTTCTTATTCAAAGGTTAATTTATGTACTTAACTATTGAAAACACGAAATAAATAATTTAGTATTTAAAAACAAAATTAACAATACTAAATAATATACTAGAAAAATTCGATTCGCACCAGATCATATTCTCGGACGTGAATCGAACCCGCGAGCTATAGAAGTTCGGTTCAATGATCTGAACGCTGATCTACTGAGTCATATAAATACCAGTATAAAAATAGCATTGTGTATGCTAAAATCAAAATTCAAAAATTAACAATGTCTACATCAGAGCGTAGGTATACTTACGTGAATAAAAGTTATTTTTTTTACCTGTGTGGATAAAAATTCCATGTGTAAAATATTAATAGATTCATATACTTGATTAAAGATTTCCATGGATCATAATAATAACTCTTAACATTATATTGTGTCAAATCGCTGCCATCAGTTATTATCACGCTTGCTAACATTATTTTACTTTTAGAATATTTAAAACAGTTCCCCTCTATGGGCTGTGAACCCGATCCCTGTGATTTACGTGACAAATAAGGGGTTGGATCGTCCCTATTAAATGGGAGAATGTGTCGTTAACACGCATCGTGGATAACTCAATAGTAAACAAAAAAGAAAGGGGAAAATAATGTCTTCTTAATTTTGGACTACTAACTTAATGTTATGTTTTGGTTAATATGTAATATGTTGGTTAATAATGAATCAAACGAAGAAATAAAATGTCCTCTAATGTATTCGAGGCTTTATACTAATAAAAATTACACTATAGATACTCAAATATAAAAACTGGGCATATCTTGTCCTTCAGACACTTATTTACTTATTTTTTTTAATTAATAGCACTTAAGAGTCTAAAGCAGGGATGGTAAAATGGCGGCCCGCGAACAAATTCAATGCAACCCGCGATTATATCCCAAACATTTATACTAACGTCTCTCATTGCCCAAGCTACAAAATCCGTTATGTACTAATTTTGTAATTCTACCTCCGTATCACTTTATGTATACAACTTGTTACAAAAGTACCCCTAATGCCGAATATGGTAGATGGGGACCATCAAACTGAACAAGTTTTACTAGGGGACCAACTCTGAAATTGCGAAAAAAAAATCAGCTGTTTCATACATTTTAAAATTTTCGTAATTAATTTTTGTATGAAACAGCTGATTTTTTTTCGCGATTTCAAAGTTGGTCCCATAGTAAAAGTTGTTCAGTTTGATGGTCCCTATCTATCATATTCGGCATTATAGGTGCTTTTACAACAACATATTTTTAGTGTCTAGACATACTATGCCGAAGTCACGCGACCTAAGTTCGGCCAAGTTACGCTTGCAATGTGAATTAATTTCTAAATTTTGAGATTTTTTTCTTATTAAAAACGTTGCCGTCGAACTTCGGTCGTGTAACTTCGGCATAGTGTGTCTATATACTTACCCCCTTATTAATAAACGAAGAGTAAGTTTACACCTAGTTTAACCAAAAAGTTTGCTTTGGAATATGAGGCTTTGATACATCAAACGTAAGAAGTAATATTACTTAGCAATATTTTTGGTTATACCGGGTGTAAACTTACTTTTCGTTTATTAATAAGGAGGTTAGGTAACAAGCAAAACATTCCCAATTCAAACTATGTTAATTATAAAGCGCGCCAATTTAATACTCATTAATTTTTTTCGACTTCTTAATTTGCTTACACCATTTTCTTACAGATCACCGCTGAATTCGCGTCGCAGCCAGGCGAGACGTCGCGAAAAACAAGACGTCCTAAGAAAGAAACCAATTAAGGTAAGTCTGTTCTTATCGTCCTTAAATTTCAGCTTGTCAGGTGGAGCTTTTTGTCTAAGATCCTTCTCTTCTTTTGTTTTTAACGACTATTTCAAGTGGAGTTAATGCCGACTCGAAAATAAGACGGTGTTATTTTTTTGTAGGCTACGTTTCTATGGCATAATTTGCTGTTCAATTTTAAATGGATCTAAACGAAAAGTGATCACTTAGTTTTGAACTCGCTTTAAAACAAAAAGAAAAAGAATTTGAGAAGTGTTCAATACAAATGACGCATGTTTAAAAACTACAATGTTTACCTCTTTTTAATTCGCACAAACATTATCTTTTTAACTGCTTATTTGAATTGTAAAACTTAACGTTTCTACACAAAAAACTTTGAGAAAACAATTAATTAAAATCTCAAAGTGGTCCACAAATGATTCCCACAGAACAAAGAAACTATTTAGGAAAACAAAACAATGCATTGTAAAACAGGAAAACAAATGCAAATGATACTTTTTAAATGTATGCTAATTACATAATTATGCTAGTTTTAGTTACCTTTTATTTGCATACATCGTTAAAAGTAATTTCATTATTAAATGAGAATTAACCTGCCTTAGGTTAATTAAAATAACAATAGAGTATGTAAAGTCTGTTTATCCGGTTTGGGCGGATTCACAAAAATAAAACTTACATTTAAACATCTGTGAATAGGAAACAGTTATGCTTACCACACAAATTATAATATGTATAAATGCCCTTATCAAGGTTCGAATCCAGAACTGTTAGCTTAGTAAGCAGCAAAGCACCAAAATTGTCAAACTTCAGTTTTTTCCATATCATAAAAAATATAGTAACAGATGCGCTATAAATAATAATCACAAAATATATACTACTGCTACTGCCACGTTTACTCAATATCGTATCATAAAATGCGATTACGTTTGATTAAACATCACTATTAATTAGGAAGGAGCTCGTTGGCGCAGTGTTCTAGCGCCTGGCCCTGCGATTGCGGAGCTTAAGCAACCTTCGCAAGGGCGGTCATGGAATGGGTGACCAAAATGTAGTATCTCGCGGTCCTCCGTGCTTCGGAAGACACGTTAAGCCGTTGGTCCCAGCTGCATTTTGCATTGGGCATGCGTGATGGGTTATGGCCCATCCTCCTTATCCACCCATAAGGAAGGCCAGTGGGGAAATTAAAAAAATGGCTGTTGTTCACGTTCATTAATTAATAGCAACCACATATTGTGCAGAATGCACAAAAGCCTCATTCGTACAGATATCCTAGCTTTGGATAGAATAATTGGTGACCGCAAATCGATGAAACTTTTGGGAAAAGCTAGATGAAAAAGTAGGTAAATTAAATATTCAACTAAGTTTTATTATTTACGAAACACTATTTATTGATGTCATTTTTATGTAATTCTTAAAACATGATCGGAAGATGTAAATTTTAAAATTAACTTATTCAACTAGCTTTCCTCGTCTTCCATAGTTCGCCATGGAAAACTTTTTTCATTTACTGAATATTTTTAATATTCCTTCAGGTGAAACAGTTTTAAACTTCATAATTCTGTATTAAGTTGCTGTTCCTTTGTAAGTTGTATGTATTCCAACTACGAGTACTTACTATATAGACTTCTTAAGGCGAGGCCAGTTCACGATCTGATGAAAAGATTAATTTTTGGGCTTCCACTGTGGAGAACTATAACCGTAGCACGAACAGCTATCGAAAAAAATAACGCGAAAAAACATACGATAGAGTCATTTTGTATAGGAAATTTGTACAGCGCCATCTATCGCCGAAAAATAAACAAAGAAACACAATACCTGAACAGAATAATAAAAATGGCTTGGTAACTCTGTAAACAAATCCTGGATAATACCATAAAAACTTTTAAAAATAAACTTACAATCGTCAGATTTCGTAATTTTCAACGACAGTGATATGTTTTTTAAGCAACAAGGATAGTTTTTTTATTGATCTAACAAAATAGCCAAGTAGGTTTTTAATAAATGATCCAGTATTCCAGAAATCAATAAAAGTGTACTAAATTTCGTAAAATTTCTGGCGAAGCAACAATTAAAGCTATGCAATAATCAACCATATTCTAAAGATATAATGAAAGAATAGATTTCGTGAACTGGCCTTGCCTTAACTCGTCTGTTTATTAAAGTAAACCGATAAAGTAGAATAATGTCAGAGTACATTATTTTGATATAATTACTTAATTTTGGTTTACAAAGGGGTATGAGTAATTTTATAAGAAGAGGTGGGTCAATTATTTTTTCGATATCGCTTCCAAAAAACCGTTTCATCGCAAAGATCTTATCCCAATAAGCAAAAAATTATTGAACAGCATTAGTCTAGCATGGGCAGTTTATGAGATATTTAAGTTTAAAAAAAATATTTGGTTAATTTTTTTATGCGATGTCGCTACCAAAAAACCATTTCATCGCATAGATCTCATCCAAATAAGCAAAAAACTATTCAGCAGCGTAAGTCTAACATGGGCAGTTTTTGAGATATTTAAGTTTAAAAATTAATATGTGTGTTATTTTCTTTTATTGGCGTTGTCGCTTCCAAAAACCTATTTAATCGCAAAGATCTCATCTAAATAAGCAAAAAACTATTTGGCAGCGTAAGTCTATCATGGGCAGTTTTTGAGATATTTAAGTTAAAAAAATTATATGAGAGTTATTTTCTTTTTTTGGCGTTGTCGCTTCCAAAAAACTATTTCATCGCAAAGATCTCATCCAAATAAGTAAAAAACTATTAGGCAGCGTAAATCTAGCGTGGGCAGTTTTTGAGATATTAAGGTTTAAAAAATAATATATGGGTTATTTTCTTTTTTTGGCGTTGTCGCTTCCAAAAAACTATTAAATCGCAAAGATCTCATCCAAATAAGCAAAAAAATATTCGGCGGCGTAAATCTATCATGGGCAGTTTTTGAGATATTTAAGTTTAAAAAATAATATGTGGGTTATTTTCTTTTTTTGGCTTTGTCGCTTCCAAAAAACTATTTCATTGCAAAGATCTCATCCAAATTAGTAAAAACTATTTGGCAGCGTACCTAAGTCTGTCAGGGGCAGTTTTAAAGATATTTAAGTAAAAAAATAAAATGTGGGTTATTTTCTTTTCTTGGTGTTGTCGCTTGCAAAAAACTATTTCATCGCAAGTATGTCATCCAAACAAGCAAAAAAATATTCTGCAGCGTAAGTTTATCATGGGCAGTTTTTGAGATATTTAAGTTTAAAAAATAATATGTGGGTCATTTTCATTTTTTGGCGTTGTCGCTTACAAAAAACTATTTCATCGCAAAGATCTCATCCAAATGAGCAAAAAAATAATTAATTAAATATGACTCTTGATATTTTCTACTTTCCAATATTGGGCAGTTTTTGAGATCAATGATAAAATACCTACATATTATTTTTTAAACTTAAATATCTCAAAAACTGCCCATGATAGACTTACGCTGCCAAATAGTTTTTTGCTTATTTGAATGAGATCTTCGCGATGAAATATTTTTTTGGAAGCGACAACGCCAAAAAAATGAAAATGACCCACATAATTTTTTTTAAACTTAAATATCTCAAAAACTGCCCATGATAGACTTACGCTGCAGAATAATTTTTTGCTTATTTGGATGAGATACTTGCGATGAAATGGTTTTTTGGAAGCGACAACACCAAAAAAAGAAAATAACCAACATTTTATTTTTTTAACCCAAATATTTAAAAAAACTGGCCATGATAGACTTACGCTGTCTAATAGTTTTTTACTTATTTAGATGAGATCTCTGCGATGAAATAGTTTTTTGGAAGCGACAACGGCAAAAAAAGAAAATAACCCATATATTATTTTTTAAACTTAAATATCTCAAAAACTGCCCACGCTAGATTTACGCTGCCTAATAGTTTTTTACTTATTTGGATGAGATCTTTGCGATTAAATAGTTTTTTGGAAGCGACAACACCAAAAAAAGAAAATAACCAACATTTTATTTTTTTAACTCAAATATTTAAAAAACTGCCCATGATAGACTTACGCTGTCTAATAGTTTTTTACTTATTTAGATGAGATCTCTGCGATGAAATAGTTTTTTTGAAGCGACAACGCTAAAAAAAGAAAATAACCCACATATTAATTTTTAAACTTAAATATCTCAAAAACTGCCCATGATAGACTTACGCTGCAGAATAATTTTTTGCTTATTTGGATGAGATACTTGCGATGAAATGGTTTTTTGGAAGCGACAACACCAAAGAAAGAAAATAACCAACATTTTATTTTTTTAACTCAAATATTTAAAAAACTGCCCATGATAGACTTACGCTGTCTAATAGTTTTTTACTTATTTAGATGTGATCTCTGCGATGAAATAGTTTTTTTGAAGCGACAACGCCAAAAAAAGAAAATGACCCACATATTATTTTTTAAACTTAAATATCTCAAAAACTGCCCATGCTAGAGTTACGCTGTTGAATAGTTTTTGGCTTATCTGGATGTGATCTTTGCGATGAAATGGTTTTTTGGAAGCGACAGCGCAAAAAAAAATGACCCGAATTTATTTTTTTAAACTAAAATATTTATAAAACTGCCCATGATAGACTTACGCTGTAGAATAATTTTTTGGTTATTTCGATAAGGTCTTTGAGATGAAAGAGCTTTTTGGAAGCGACATCGCAAAAAAAAATGACCCACTTTTTACTCATACCCCTTTGTTGGTTAATGAGTTGAAAATCGGGTATTCATAACCATAATCATGTATTCCACTTTGTAACATGGTAAAATACAGCTGTTTAAAGTAAGGAATGATCACAACATAATTCTGTACCTTCTGTGAAAACTGATCTAACTCGAGTTATATCGATTTTGAATTTATTTCACTATTCAAGTCATCGAAAAATTAGCTTTTTTTGTGTCTAATCGGTGTATTTTTACGACTTATATCAACAGAGATAAATTTTGTGCATAGTAATATAAGTGCTTGCTTTTCTATGATTTTTTTGAAATAAAATGTGTACATTAATATATCTCTAGTTAAAACAATGTGTACCGAAACTTATTTCTCTTTAAATTAGTGTCTAGAAATATAACTCGTTTTAAAACTTTACACACAATTCAATAACAACTGACTTAAATTGTGCGCAGTGATTTATCTAGAATTATATCAATACACACATATAATTTCACAGTATGCTAGTTTGTGAACATTGATTGAACTCGACTTATAGCATTAAAAATGAAGTAATAATCAAGTTTTATTTTGTGTTTATCGATATAAATTAAGTTGAATCAATAATCACATATAGGTTTGCGATAGGTGTGAAATGATATAATTGACTCATATCAAAAAATATTATGAATAAACGAAGTAAAACGTTTGATTACTTATTGTGTAAAATGATATAACTGCCCAATAAACCCCCCGCGACCTCCCCTTCCCTCCTACCCTTCCCCCGCGTCTGTGTGGATACGACAGTGTGTTGTCTCAGTATTGCACCGACGTTCATGTGCTGCGGTCACATCAGTAGAGTCTCCGCGACACTAAACAAGATGAATTGAAATGTAAGTTGTATCACTTTACACAAAGCATAATACATTGTGCCATTTTATTAATAATGGGCTAAAGTCATTGATGGGATGAAAATCTGCCCTATGTTCCTTAAAATAAGTGTGAGATTGCTTCGATGCATAATAGTGAATTGTATCAATATACACTAACTTTTTACACCATTGCACGTTATTTTTTACAAGAAATTAAAAATACATAGTATTTTTTGATTCGGGCGTATTTTTTGTTTATTATTATTCATTATTGCCTGTCTTACTAACACGTGGAAAAAGAGTTGTGCTTTTAACTGCTTTTTGACCCCCGACGCAAAAAGAGAGGTGTTATAAGTTTAACGTGTCTGTGTATCTGTCTGTGGTATCGTAGCTCCCAAACGGATGAACTGATTTTGGTTTAGTTTTTTGTTTGAAAGATAATTTTCAGCTGCTTGAAGATCATCACTCTTTTCTAGTTGATGACGGGATCTGACTAACTTCTTTATGTCCGATCGATTCGGAATTTGGTACAGTATTACTTCAATGACATTGAAAGAACATGGTAAGGTAAGCATGACCTGATTAGCCGTTAGAAGATCATCAGCTCTTTTCTAGTTGATGAGGGGATCTGGCTAAGTTCCATATGTCCAGTCTTTTCGAAATTTGGTACTGTGTTACTGCAATGATATTAAAAGAACATGGTAAGGTAACCATGACCTGAAGCTTAAATACTCAACTCCTCACCAACATACAGCAGAGGTATAGTGTTTGGGATCACTAGAATGGTTTTTAATGAGTAGATTGCGAATAAAGTATAATAGGTGGTGATGATGAGGCATCATCTAGAATCTAAAGGATACCCAACTCTTCAACAACATACAGCAGAGATATCGTGTTTGAGATCACTAAAATGGTCTTTAATGAGTAAATTGCGAATAAAGTATAATAGGTGGTGATGATGTGGCATCATCTAGAATCTGAAGGATACCCAACTCTTCAACAACATACAGCAGAGGTATCGTGTTTGGGCTCATTGGAATGGTCTCGATGATTAGGTTATACTCCTAGATTGGTAATCAGGACTCATCAGCTTTTTGAAATTGAATTCAAAATTTGGTACCGTGTTACTTCAATGATAATGGCTGCCAAAAATTTAGTTTAAAAAGCTTCAAATAAAACTGAAATTAAAAATTTAATAAACCCACGATACAAAAAAGCTAACTCTTAATAAAATACCCCCATACAAAAAAAGCTTACTCTTAAAAAGTTGAAAATAATGTCATCATATCATCAAGTCTTAAATAGATCTATGAAAAAATCGTAGACGTCGGGGGACCGCTAAGTTAATGGATTTACATGTAAGCTCGTCACATTAACTTCGCGGTCCACCGACGTCTACGATTTTTCCATAGATTTATTTATAACTTGATAATAATGATAATATTATATTTAACTTTTTAAGAGTTAGCTTTTTGTATGGGGGGTTTTTATTAAGAGTTAGCTTTTCTGTGTCGGGAGTTTTTAAAGAATAATTTATTTACTATCATTAAATGTACTATTTTGGGAGTAAATTCATTTATTTTAATTTGCTACTGAATGGAAATGGGACTTATGAATGGTTTTTTTAAGATCGGTTTATTGCTAGTTGTCATTTACAAGTTGGCTAAGTTTGAGTCTGAATGACTGTAGTGATGATTGTGTTGTCTTTACATGAAGCACTCCGTAGTCAAGTCAATATTAAGCCAATGGGATCAATTCCCGATCACCGAACCGAGCTCAATGGAATAAACATTTATATTCATTTTCTTTTCTCTGAGTAGGTGTTTAAATACCAGCCTGTTTTCTTTATTATGTTACGTTGAATTTCGATACAACAACAGTTTTAACAAGTCTAAACATCTGTTATGTTTTGTTTAAGTAAACCTTTAAGTTTAATATTGTTTTGTTATTTTTCAAAATTTAAAACACATTGTTCTGCTTATCCAAGTTGATTTAAGCGCTAATGAAGCAAGATTTAGTATTTTATATGATTACCAAAGTGTTAGTAATAAATTACCGAAATATTTTTGGGTTTTAATAACAGCAAACATTACCTCATGATATTATTTAGTATTTTATCATAAGTTATATCACTATTCACATAGTATACGTACTAGTTATATCGTTTGTAATAAAAGTTATAACAATATCCACATCGATTTTTTTCAAAAGAGTTGTGTAAATTGATATAATTCGTTTTTTTTAAACGATTCTACAAAACTAAACTCTAATTACTAACATTTAGAGTGTGTTCAACAATGTTTGTTCTACAACTTTAAAAAAAACATACAATTGAAAAGGCAGACACAAAAAAATAAAGTCAGTTAACATTTTACACGTAAGCAGATTTTCATGGTGAAAAATGATATAAGTCTTATTACATCAATATACACAAAACAAATAAATGTGATTAGTGATGTAACTAAACAATTTCATGAATACTGAAAAATCTGTAAGACATTTCTCTTTAAATAATACAAGAAAACAAAGTTAGCTTAACCATCTACAGTCTACAAGCACTTATTTTATTTTATCATTCTCAGTTGAAGAGTGAGATTTTTTTTAACTTTAAAGTCAATTTCCCGAAAATCATGTTTTTAGAGTTATACCTCTTTTCACGGAAGGTACAGAATTATTACACTAAAACTAGTATGTGGAAATTATAAAGGATTTTTGAGTTTACATTTTAAATACGAATGGAAAATTGAATAAAATATGATAATAAATCTTCATATAATAATAAGAATGTCAAAAGATAATAAAAATGTCAAATTAGTAATTAAAATAGATTGATGTACATATTTGAATTGTTATACATATACATAGTTAGTTTACTTTGCTCCTTTACACTAGATTCCACAGCATTCGAAAGCAGGTTAACAATCTTACCCTCGTACCTATAGACGAGTAATCGTATCTATAGTCTTATATTATTGACATGCAATTTATAGATAAAGATTAATTTATACTATAAATTGCATATGAATATAATATTAGAAGCATTTGAAAATTGCAAGTTTTACTCAAGTCCTTACATAATTATTATTCTCTTTATTTTATTTTGTTTATTTGTTTGTGAAACATTGCTTTAGTAGGTGTTAGTAATAGCCGTAGCTTTAAGGGGCTGACATGAGCCAACTAGCGCCGCCAGTCGATTTTATTTTATTTATTCTAAATAAGCCCAATTTTTTAAAAAGTAATCAGTCCAGACGAGGAAACGGGGAGTTTTTTTAATAACGTCTAATATTTATTGAATAACTTTACACAGTTTTCACAGGCATTCAAACAGTTTAAAACGCGATTTTGTTAAAAGTGGCCACTTTTGGTTCAAACTATTGCACGCATTTAGTTTTTAAACTATTGCACGCATTTTGTAATGTTGTAACGTTATTCAATAAACATTAGACGTCATTTACAAGACCTTGACTGATTCCTTTTTTGAAAAATTGGGCTTATTTAGAATAAATAAAATAAAATCGCCTGGTGGCGCTAGTTGGCTCATGTCAGCCCCTTAACAGAGACCCTTACACACCAGTAGCAAAGAGTCCATACAAGCCAATTCCCATCGGCTTACCTTTGAGAAATCCCAACCTTCTGATCCACTATATAGATCATATCATTTTTATAAAACGACTTACCTTCGCAATAATTTCTCCCCTCGTCACTTTTACACACATTATGTATTTTATTTGGTCACCCATCTGAACACTGACCTTTGATAACAATGCTTAACTTACATGAGCGTTAACTGACAGCGCTCCGTTATATACTATCTAATGGCTAATAAGTCTAAATTAAAAGATTTGCTTTGATGCTACCGATTCTCAAGCGGGCAATAACCTTCATCTTCGGTCTATATTTAGTACTGACCAATAATATACTTAGTTCTTTGGCTTGAGTTTAAATAGTTTTTTATTTTGGTTCATGTTCTTTTTTTTGTATACATGTTGAGATGCGTTATCTTCCCAGTTATTTGCTTTAGGGAGTATTCACATAGGAAGCTACGATCTACCAGCGCGTATAGGCGCCGGTCTGCGCAGGGAGTCGGCGCCTGCAGTCGGTACCGAGTAACACTGTGGTGGCTCAGCTTTGATAAGAGCAGTTCGGCGCTGACTGGAGGAGACTCGGTACCATAACGTGTGGGGACGTAGATTATATATAAAATAACGTTTTTAATTGATAATTAATATTTATTTTTAGCTGTTTTACACTTTTTCCAATTTCAAAATTAATCTCGACGACCGTCAATGCCTACGCACGCGGCGTGCTCTTCTTTCAAATCGAATCTTAGCTTTTTTATCCTTACTAATATTGTAAATGCGAAAATCCGTTTGTTTGTTTGTTACGCCTTTACTTCTCTACTGAACCGATCATCATGAAATTTTGCATACACGTTGTGAGGGGTACAGAGAAGGACATAGAGTACCTTTCGTCCCAAAAATATTTTTTCCCGAGGGATAGCAAAAAAAACTTTCCACGCAGACGAAATCGCGGGCGGTCGCTCGTAAGTTAATAATTCAAATTAACTGCAGCCAGCAATCGCAGTGATGTCCAGCAGCTCTCAGTGCGGAAACATAGATGAACTCTACAGTACCGACTGCAGGTGCCGACTCCCTGCGCGTGCCGGACAGCACATCAGGTTATACAGTTAAACTGCGAAAACAGCTTTTATTACGTAGAGCATAAAGGCGGTGTCAAGGTCAACATGTATAGTCTGAGGTGGCGGCCGGAATTTTATATTATCACAGTCACAACTCGCAAAATTTTATCTTACAAATAAAGGGACAGTAGAAAATATAAAAAAATAGTTGTATAATTACTATTGTTCACAATATCCGCTGTAAACAATGGCACACAAATCTATTGTTCGGATACAAATGGACTTTTGAATTATTCATATAGTAACTCATAACATAGACGTGTACATTTTTATTTGTTTCACATATTTTTAGATTTTAAAAACTGAAAAATAGAAGTGTTTTCCATAACGCTGTATCGCGCTGTGGAAAATTATGTTTTAAACTAAGATAAATTATTTAAATATTAAATCAAAGGAACATTCAAATCTGCCTTTTGCAGCAACGGTTCTGGCTTCAAACCATTGGAAAATGATTGTATGATGGGCATTAATCTTAGTTGCCAATTCATGATGTTTGTATTCTTATTAGTGTATCAATTGTTATGAAGTATTTAAGTGCTCAAAAAATTCGGCAGTATTCTGCAGTAAAGGTACAGGTAAACTTCTAAAAGTTGGACACATTATGGTCTTACCACAAAAGATTTTTAAACATTGTTTAATTTAAACACTGTTTAAATGCGATGCCGTCTCTCTCAAACAATATTGTCAAAAAAGTGACAGCATCACATTTAAACAGTGTCTAAGTTAAACACTTGTTGAACAGTGTTTTAAAATCTTTTGTGGTAAGGCCGCTAAATACCGCTCCATTTTTGGTACTACGGCTAAAAAAACACAGTAGCTAACATAGAGTACTTCTTTAATAACAACACAACAGTATCAAATCTCGCGTTCTAATTACCAATTAAGGTATTATTTTCCTCGGCCAAATGAAGTAACACAATTCCCATTCTTGCTCTAATTGACATCGCTAGCACACGTCACTTTGACATGACTTAATACCCAACACATGTCACCGTGTCGTGTTTATCAGTACTTAATATCAGTCGTAAGTCATTTGGAAGGTGTATCTTCACCATTTTCTACGACCCCTTAATCTACAAAACAAAGAATATTGTAATGCAAAGTGTGGAGAACTACCGGTCATTACGTTTTAATTCATTAATTTTATGCACCACTAAATAATGTGGGAGTGCCTTAAATTGACGATTGTAAGGTCGAGTTTCCAGTAACGCGTTGTTCACCAACTTTGCGCAAGCTAACTTGTGTGTTCCTAAAGGGGTTGTCATAGAAACTGTAATGTGCGCGCGCATCTCCCACACTAATGCAGGACACTCACACGCCCTCACACACTCCCCCAAATGTTAGAACGAGACGGAAATAGTGTACAGTTCTGTACGAAAGTTTATATTTTTAATAAGCTCTTAAGTTTGAGCTTCTATTATCGTAATTTAAATAATAGATAGGTAATAAAAAGCTTCCATAATTATATTATTGATTAAAAACAATGAAATGCAACTATTTATAAATAATATGATAACATGCATTTAAAAATAGACATTTCCCAATGTTATTGAAATGGAAATAATAATTTAAGTACCTACTTTCATCTTTAATAATTTAAGAAGACTAAAATTACTTAGTTAATTTCCGTGATTTGTTATTTGTAACAACACTGTTTATTTACTTTCGCCCCATCATTGATTCCACAAATCAACATTCCAAACATTTCTATGCCAGACTGTACGTAGCGTATCGTCCCTTACAAGTACGCGTGTACACACACAAAATGTTCATGTGTGCGTGTTTTATACCACAGATTCTGCGCCATGGACCCCAGTATTCTCGCAACCATGGATAAGGAGGCACTTAAAAAGCAGATCGAAAACATGAAGTATCAAGCGTCTATGGAACGTTGGCCGCTATCAAAAAGCATTGCTGCGTGAGTAAATCCTCCTTTCTTATTAAAAAAAACGTGTAGTGATGACGTCACTGTGAAGTGCAATAGGCAAGTTCGGACGGGAGTGCCCTGTGGATCGTGTCACGCGAATTGGTGCTTTTTTGTCGAGGAATGAGGTATAATGTCCCATGGAACGGCGTTTGGGCGTTTTAAGGATAATTTGTTATTTCAGCGTTTCTGTATGTTTTAGGGAAATGTGTTAGATTGTTATTTATTAGTAATTCAAGTTGAGTCATTCTTACCACAATTTTTTTCTAATACCGCATACGATTGTGTTTAATCAATAAATAACCTAGTTACACTGACATGACAGTATTTTAGAAGCTTTGAGTGGTATATTTTTCTACTAAATTCAAATCATAAAAGATAATAATATATCATAGTTAATTTTACATAATATATCATAGTGAATTTCACATAAACGCTTTTTTATGCAACCTATTTCTAAAATTTTATACTTAGCTTTATTATTCTAAACAATTAATTACCAACGACAAATATTAGGTAAGTATTATTTTATACCATTTTCGGTAAAAAGTCTAAAACAAAAAAGTTCCAATAATATCAAGTTAAAATTGTTTTGTTTAAAGTAATGTTTATTGTATGGGTAAGTATTCAAAATAATAAGTACTTAGTAACAATAACTACTTACTACAAAGCAAAGTGTTGATTAGTAAGATAAAAAAAACCCGGACAAGTACGAGTCGGACTCGCCCACCAAGGGTTCCGTACAAATTTGTAGGTACTTAAATAAATACATCTTATTCATAAAAAGTTATGAAAGGCCTATAAGCTTGTTATAAGGAATTTCTAGAAAATCATAATTCATAATCGCTCAATAGCGACAAACGCTCTATAAACCTTTGATAAAGTTATAAGGGTGAAGGGTGGTGCCTATTTTAGTGAATAACATGGCCGAATACATAACAGCTGATTGAAGTGACAGCTTTCACGTTATTTTACAACATTAATGACAGAAGATGTGGATGTCAGCCATTGGATTTGCCGGTTTTGTCTATGGATACGTCAAAACGACAACATAATAACGTTAAAGTAGCCCAATGCAAACGTTTTCTTTTTAAATACGTTTATGAATAATGAAAGTTATATGACGTTTAATAAACCTTATCAGCATTTTAACTAAAATTGACTACAACTCTAATTTATGTTTTTTTTTATGAATAAGGCGGTATATTTTTTATGATTTATTACAAATGTATAGTTTCAAATTTTTCCCTATATTTTTTATATAAGATGATATTACTTGCAAAGTTTCATAGTTCTACGTCAACGGAAAGTACTCTATATTGATTCTCTTGAGAGTGTCGAAATATGCGTTTTTTGTTGGCTTTTTGTGGTATAAACAGTACGGCTTTTTTACGTTAACTTAGAAGTTTGATTTTTTCACAGCTTCAAGGGACTGTAAACCTGAGGACCTTCTTTTTGAGGTACAGATCCCTAAAAGCATATTTTATTTATAGTTGGGAACAAAATGTTCCTCACTTGGATTTTTTTATGAATGGTTGTTTAACTCAATTATATAATCGGATTAACCCTTTATGGTATAGTTTAAAACTGTTCCTGTTATTTATTAAAGGACAAAAATGAAATCTCTCCGTAATTTTCTTAACCCGTAATTTTGACGTCAGCTTTTTATATTCGGTTGAGTTTTAATAATTTCCTTGCCCTTCGGCTCCCTTTCAGGAATTGAGGACACAGGAATAAGGGCAGGCAGAGTTTTTTTATTAAAAATCACCATGAATAATAATTATATAAAAAGTGTTATATTTTTTATATATTTTTAAGAAAACTATTAAACAGCAGTTTTAACAAAATTTTATCTGTGTATTTCTTTTGGTATTTCTAACACATCTATGGATATAAAAAGTGTGTTTGTCAATCATACTTAGAATACTGTTAAGTCAACTGTTTTAAGTAAATATTTTTAATTACCTATTGTTTTAGCCAAACAATTAAGTCGTTTTGTACTAACAAATAAAACACATACCTATGTACCTATAAATTTATTTACCTGTGTTAAAAAGTATCAAATGTCTTATTTCTACGAGTACATTGAAATACAATAACTCAACAGATACTACGCGGTTCTATTAAAGATATTTTGACGTCGTCGTGTTGTGATTGAAATTTATTTTTTATTTGCCGACATTCGCATTTTGCGTAGTTATTCCTAAACGGCGCACAGGTTATTGCTAAAAATCAAATTCGCGTTCCTATTCGTCCGGTGCTTTATTTCAAAGTATCAAATGGCTAAACGATTCAGTAAGAGGAAACACCATGGTCGAGAGAATTGAAAAATTCCTATAGAAAGTTGACAAAATTAACGTTTGGTAGTCCCCTGTTTCGTCCTCCAAAACTAGACCGATTTATATTTTTTTTTTTCATAAAATTTAAAGGAATGAATTGGCTGTGTTTCCTTTTTTTCATAAAATAATTGTTAAGCAAGTAATGTATCTCTAAAAACATAAAAAAAATTGTTTATACATCCAGCAATTAAATTTGACGAGATTATATAAAGCAAAACATAGGAACACAGCCAAATCCTTTCTTTATTTTTTAATGTAAAAAGTATAAAATTGGTCTAGTTTTGGAGGGACTACAAAACATTAATTTTGACAACTTTCTATAGGAAATTTTCAATTCTCTCGACGGTGGCGTTTCTTCTTAAGTGGGTGAGAATTTAATCCAGAGTTTGCTCAAAACGTACGTACATATCACGGGTTAAAAATAGAAAACGGCATGTTTAGATCCCATTCCAATGTTTGGATTAAGCAAATAAACGTGAACGGCCATCGTTAGTGAGCCATTCTGAAATAGACTTTAAGCACACGTGAGTAAACATGCTGTTTTCAGGCCAATTAATCTTCCGTTTTAAACCAAAATGGTCTTTGAAACATTTTCACGGATTTGTGACATGGAATTTCTGCCTCAATCACTATACAATAAAGTTGATCGTAAAAAAAGGGTTGAAAGAAAGTAACATTGTAAAACTTAAATTAAAACAAAAAATGTGAGTAATAAAGACATAAACAGCTATTAACACTAAAGAAAATAAGAAAAGAAACGAAAAATGGCAATAAAAGTCCTGCCAAAAAGCGGGAAGCAGCCGCAAATAAAAAAAAAACATTTATTAAAGAAACTTATATTTTCGTAGTTAAGTAATATTAGTAGACAATTTACAAACACTTTTGATGTGATTCACAACTTCATTATTATGTCCTTGGTGGACATTCAAAGTTACTAATTCTTTGAATACAAGAATGGTCTTGTTTTTGAAGGCAACATCAAACTTTTGTGTCTTGAATTTCAGGACACAAAAGTTTGAAATTGTCAGGAGTGGATCATTGGTACGATCCAAATGTTTCGTTGTGCTTGAAACTGCGACAAAATAATTATCAGCTGTCTTTGACAGTTTGAATCCGACTTCAAATTACAATGGCTGCGTTCAGACGATTACACACGACCCGACCTCAACCCAAACTCAACTCAACCGCAGCCCACTCCTTGAAATACATCGCTTACAATTTGAGTCTTATGACACTTTAATAAGCTCCATTATTTAATAAGCTCTATCGATGCAACTGCACCAGCCCCGCACTCAACCCGAACTCAACTCAAACTCGACCAAAACTCAACCCGACCTCACCTCAAACTCAACCCGAACTCACCTCAAACTCACCTCAACATTACACTGGAGCTTATTAATGTGTCATAAGCGATGTATTTCAAGGTGGGCTGCGGTTGAGTTGAGTTCGAGTTGAGGTCGGGTCGTGTGTCTGAACGCAGCCATAGGTTTATGGAACAGCAACCGCACATGGTTCAATAGACATTATTTATTGAATTATGTAAAAGCCGAAACTGTTGTAATTAAAATCAATCAGAGTAATTATTCATATTGATTTAGGCTATTGTTGCACAAAGGCATTAATTATGCAATATTAATCAGAGCAAGCCAACGCAATACGTAATATGTACGCAATATGTATAAGTTGTTTAATTTTACTTTGCTTTGGTATGATTCTGTCATGTTTTCTAACTTGTTGGTGTTTTGGATTTCCTAGTCTGTAAGCCTGCATGTATGTTTATAAAATAAATAAATAAATAAATAAATAAATAAATAAATAAATAAATAAATACAGTAAAATAAAGGCTTAAAACTGCATTTGCTGTTATTATTATCAGTTATAACACAATAATTATGCAAATACAGCATGAGGGCGATGAGATTAAAGTCTCTTTTTTTTCGAGTGAGCTTAGTAAGGGATATTTTTTGCTCACATACAGCTTAAATAAAGAAGACATAGGAGGAAATAGGAAACTCCTTCTGATAATAGAACAAAAAAGCTTGGGACAATCTTTTAAAGCAAGTTCAGTTCACGATCTGACGAAAAGATTGATGTTTGAATTCCAGTGAAGAAATGATGTAGAATGTCTACTACACAAAAAATACTGTAGACAGAGAAAGAAACAAAGAAACATTAGCCTAACAGAATATTGAAAAATGGCTTGGTAACTCTCTAAAACCCTCCTAAATATCACTATAAAAACAAAAATAAACTTCTAATCGTAACTTTTCTTATTTTTCAACGACAATAATTATTTTTATACTAAAAAGATAGCTTTTTTATTGTTCTAACACAATAATCGGGTAGTAAAAAATGTACCTATTATTTCGTAAAATTTCTGGCGAAGCGACAATCAAAGCTATGCAATAATCAACCGTAATGTAAAGTGACATATTTCGTGAACGGCCTGAAATGTTATCATTCCATTTGAAAAAAGAATGCGTTTCACATTCACGTGGTGTCTGGTTCATCACGTTCTAAATTTGAAATTCAGTCCATGGAATAAATTCCAATACTTTCTTCCCGATCAAGTATCTATTCCCAATCCAAAACGGTTGAACTCATCAGGTAGCGTTATGAACTTTATTTATAGCATGTAGACTGGTCACACGAAATAATTTCAAAAAATCATTTTTTCTTAAGAAAATTTATTATCCTCGCATTTCTTGAGAAAAGCATTATACAAGTCTTATACTGAAAGCTTTTTACATCCTCGACAATGTAAATGCTAACTTCCGGTTCTCGGCTGTAATGTACGAGTACTATTGCTTAAATATGTCAAATATGCCAACAATAAGTTTCTGTTGAAAATGCTGTTTGAATTGTCCCGGGTTCGATCCCCGGTTGGGTCAATTTAGAAAACGAACTTTTATATATTGTGTTTGTGATGCCACCGTTGTCTTTGATTTCCATAACACAAGTGCTTTAGCTACTTACTTTGGAATCGGAGCAATGTATGTGATGTTGTCCAATATTTATTTATTTATTAATTTAATTCTGAAATGCGAAATAAGTGCAAAAAAATACTATTCATATTAATGTTTCTTTCCTTTGTAATATTCAGTTAATCTCTTTGCTATCTAATATTTCACTGAATATTACCTTTTTACGCTATTGTGTCTTCATAAGGTTCGGTTCGTTAAACAAGTTTTATTTTATTTATACGTAAAATTGCCTAACATTAATATAAAACCAGGTAAACATTCGACCTTTGCATGTTATATTATATCCAGCTTACGTAATTCGAATATTGCTCGTGGAATATGTTTTTTAATATCTGTTTGATCCTTCGCTTTAACCAAATTAGAATAGAGGGTAGTTTTCCCTTTACCAACAATGTCAGATTATGATGAAAAACGCTAGGAAAATAGCATAAAAATCTCTATATTTGATTTCCAGTCTCTAGAATAAAAATGAGTGAACGAATACATAATACAATGGAATTGAAACATAATAATATAATGCCGGCAATGGTGGAGCTCGGTGGCGCAGTGGTATAGCGCCTAGCCCAGGGATTGCGGAGGTTAAGTAACTTTCGCAAGGGTTGGTCATGGGGTGGGTGACCCAAAATTTATTATCTCGAGCTCCTCCGTGCTTCGGAAGGCACGTTAAGCCGTTGGTCTGCTGCATTTGCAGTCGATAGCACCCACCAATCCGTATTGGGCTCGCGTGGTGGGTCTCTTCATCCACCCATAAAGAAGACCTGTGCCCCAGCAGTAGGGACATTAAAAAGGCTGATGATCAATCAATATAATGCTACTAGCAGCCGCCCGTGACTTCATCTGCGTGAACAGTTTTCAGTTCTTTTTTTCTTGATGAAAAGTACACTGTCTTTTTCTGTACCCTTGACAAAGTGTTTTGTATGCCAAATTTCATGAGGATCGGTTCAGTAGTTGAATTGTCCACGGTTGAGGGTTTACTGCTAAATAAACGTAAATTAGCTTTGCATTCTAACCATTATAATTATTATAATTATAGCCGTGTGGATACGGCATAGTAGAATAACTTATAGTAACAAGTGTCGTAATTAAAAGTCGACTAGTGGACCAGAAATATTAGTAAAAAAAACAAATTAGGCCCCTTCAAACGAAAATTTAAATAAATAATAAATAAACACAACATCACATACATTGCTCCGATTCCAAAGTAAGTAGCACTTGTGTTATGGAAATCAGAGACAATGGTGGTATCACAAACACCCAGACCTGAGCCAATATAGAAAAGTTCGATTTTCTAAATTTACCCAACCGGGTATCGAACCCGGGACCTCAGAGATGGCGACACCTTGAAAACCGGTGTACAAAGCGACTCGACCACGGAGGTCGTCATTTAAGAGTGTATACTCAATTCTAGATCGTTGGTATGGCATCATCTATTTTTAAAAACAGATTGTTAGCTCAGATTAGTCTCATTTTAGACGTCGTCCTAAGCTATAAATATCTTTCTATTTCGTTGGCACTATAAACAGCTTTGAAGTTCAAATGCATCACGGAAACGGCGATATAACGATTGTATTGTGTATAAACTTCATAATTAAGCACTTTTGAATCGTCTTTATTTTTCTACCACCCGTTCCAGATTAGTGCTCTAACTACTTAATTTGGAATCAGAGCAATGTCTGTAATGTTGTCCAATATTTATTTATTTTTGGAAATATATCCGTTTCATCGGAGCCACTCTGTCTCATTTCCATTCGATACTGGCTGTCGTAAATTCCAGTGAGCGTTTCCTTGTTACTCCATTCATTATTCGTGGAATCGTTGATGCCACTTGTGGTATCCCACACACACCCCAATGGTAACGTTTTATTTGTAGATACGCTCCATTTCACAATAATTATGTCCGGTTTTGTTTATTACAAATGAGGCAGTTTTTACAGACTACAGCGCGTAAAGCAAAAATGCTGCTCATATTTTTATATTAAAATATGACCAGCCTTTTTACTGCAACGTCGGGAATTCCAAAAACCAATAAATCCAAACTAAATAATTCTAAAATAACACCTCAATTAACAATATACGCGCTGTTATCCGTAAAAAGTGTTTTATTTCTAATGAACTGTACGCGCGAAAGATTTAGAAGTGTATAGGTATTCAAATTGGTTGGAAGTTATTCCGATTGTGGATACTCTGTGGTTATCAATATATTTGCGATTTTCAACGTATGACGAGCTGCTCCATAGTCGAGTGGCTTGCACATCGATTTTTGATTATGTTCTCTGAAGTTGCAACTTCGATCCCTGGTCGCGTCATCCCATGACCGTCGTCTCCAATTTCCATAACAGAAACTGACTAGCTACTTCCATTAATGTCAAAGACTATAACATACGATATGTTTTATATTGTTTAATATTCATATTCGGCCAAGAATTTTCATCCACCATAAATCTTTTAAATCTATGTTACTTTACTAGTCGGGCTATTTGAAAACTTTAGTCCGATTAAATCTCATTTAAATCGAAAACTTGTTTCAAGCTTTTTCTCCATTTTGTCATTAGATTATATCTCCGATGGAGTTCTTTGTTTAGATAAATCCCATAGATTATTTTCTAATTAAATTTCCCTGGGAACCAATGTTTTCTGCTACAAGATGTAAATTCATCACTGTCACACCGAAGTTGGCTTCGCTCACACGACTATTCGTCATTTATAATTAGATAGAAATTGTTTAATTACTTTATTGTTCTAAAGTCAGAATAAATTGTTCTAAAGCTAATAAAGCTTTAAGCATAATGAAAATTTGTATTTCCTATTATAAAGTTGTAAGGTAGCACCATAATAGTACAGTATGATATAATTAGATAGAAATTGTTTAATTGCTTTATTGTTCTAAAGTCAGAATAAATTGTTCTAAAGCTAACAACGCTTTGGCATAATAAAAAATTGTATTTCCTCTAATAAAGATGTAAGGTAGAACACTATAATAGTGCAGTATGATAAAGTTGTAACAACATTATAGTCAATCATATTCTCTGATTTTCACAAAATTTCAATCATCAAAATTTACCAAAATCTTGCAAGCGCATCACAATCCACAAATTCAACGTGATATCACTAATCAGAAAATTAAATTACTATAATAAGCTTATAAAATATACCGTGAAAGATTGGATATGTTTCGTGGAAATAAGAGACAATTTTAGACGGAATTAAGGACATATTTTTACATTATAAAGTATTTTAGTGGTCCAAGAATTTCTAAACTTTGACAGAGCGCAACCAAGTGGATGTAATGGGATAAAATGAACTTTAAACTCCTAACTAGACTCCCGAAGAATCGGTCTTATTTAATTTTCCGCAAAGAGTTTCTTCCACTTTAAGTTTTCAGTCGAGTCCAAGTATGGGTATAAAAATCACTTTGAGACTTATTATTATCGATCAAGATAGCTGTGACGTCTTTTTAAACAATATTTTTTTAGAAAATAACCTTATCTAGTTTTCATGTCTATTAAATTATCATTTTGGTAGAAAACAACGCTACGCTAGAACTTATAATTTGTATTATATCAATTTTCGGTTTTCTACTTACTTCAAAGTTGTGTATGTTGTGTATGACATATTTTTATTAGAAAAATATATATATAATACCAGTCAAACATATTAGAAAAATACTTTGATTGATGAAAAATACCAAATTAACAGCTCGATATTGATCGTCGACGAGTGCATTAATAATACTGACAGTTTAACTGTTCTAATAGGACTTAGATTGTTCTATAATTGGACTAATAGATTCTAGCGCACTCACTTTGAATTGAATTAAAAAATAATAAGTATAATTCAATCAATGGACCTCGTCTGGGTTACGGAAATGTTTTATAAACGTTTACAGTGACTCGGAAAACTATACATTTGCTCAATGGTAAGAGCTTGAACCAGACTGCCAAATGTCGCGGGTTCGATTCACGTCCGAGAATTTGATGTAGTGCGAGTCGATTTTTTTCTAGCCTACATTATTTAGTATTTTATAAAAATAGCATTGTGAATGCTAAAATCTCAAATTTAAAAACGTTTACATTCTAAAACATTCTGCTAAATTTATGGTCTGATGTAAGTTATATACTATTTTTGTATGCGTTTTTTCCATGGCCCTATTTAATAAACGTGACAATTTTTTACCTGTCGTAACAATTTTATATCCATTGCCATCCATATGACGACCTCCATCGTCGAGTGGATTTGCACACCGGTTTTCAAGGTGACGCCATCTCTAAGGTCCCGTGTTCGATCCCCGGTTGGGTCAATTTAGAAAATGAACTTTTCTATATTGGCTCAGGTCTGGGTGTTTGTGATACTACCGTTGTATCTGATTTCCATAACACAAGTGCTTTAGCTACTTACCTTGGGATTGGAGCAATGTTTGTGATGTTGTCAAATATTTATTATTTATTTATTATTGCGTCAACCAATTTGAAAACAGAACAAACTACTCATAGCACCGCAACGCAAACCAAAATGTCATGACGATTGACAAATTGTCACATTATTAAATAAGACCAAGGTTTAAATGTATTTGTGTAGTTATATAATCAAGATTACTGTAAAAAGTGGCGCTAGAGAAGGCTCGGTGCACCCTTAAAGAAAAAAATTACACGCATATTCTTCAAACCCTACTTTGCCATTACTTTACTACTAACTGTGCCCAAGAGAGTACTTGAGCTGTTGTTTCGTCCCCG
Organism: Catoptria pinella; assembly: GCA_963556745.1. NCBI lineage: Eukaryota > Metazoa > Arthropoda > Insecta > Lepidoptera > Crambidae > Catoptria > Catoptria pinella. Next base: position 12,538,364 of record OY750767.1, read on the forward strand.
GATTCATTTCACAAACGAATTTACGTAAACTCTGTTTTAATGACACTTTTAGAATAAACACTGAACAAAAGTTTTGCTCAAATAACGAACGGTAATGGATGTATAGTCACCGCCTCAAGTTAATGGAAAAAAAAGTACCTACTAAGGGTTTTGACATACTTTGGGACTTTTAGATTCTTGATTCAAATAAGGCCGTGTTCAGATGACACGCGCCGACCACGCACAGGATCCGCACACGCGTTGTGCTCGCCTTACGGGTGTTAGGCGAGCAAAATCAGCCGCTCGCCAAGCGCAAAATCAGCGCACGCCTCGCACCCGTTCGATCGCTCGCTCACTCGCCTCGCATACTTACTTAGTAATCACTAGTGTGACTGGACTATTTCGTTCAGTAGACGATTTACGTTTGTATTGACAGAAAATAGAAAAGCATCGGCCAACACATTAATAACTCTTTATGTATTTCTTAAATGAAATTTATTTGTAAATGACTTTGCTGAGAATAAGTACTTATTATCTATACATAATTAGCGTCTTCAAACTTTGAAGTAAAATTAGCTTTTGAATTAATTAATCAAAACAGACTATCAACCAACCCATTCATTACTCTTTGTATCTGAGTTACATCCATTTTAAATTGTATTCCTTTGAAGTGCCTACGATTTTTTTTAATCGCAAAGGAAAATTGAAGAAAACCTTCATTTAGTATAATATAATAATATTATAATTCTAGGAGCACTACATTTTTATAAGATCACACCAAACACTAAAAATATTCATTTTTAGAGTTCCGTACCTCAAAATGATCTATGAGAAATATTTTTTTTAAACCTAAAAGGAACAAACGGAACCCTTATAAGAAACACTTTGTTGTCCGTCTGTCTGTCAAGACCCTTTATCTCGGGAACACGTGGAGGTATCGAGTCAAAATTAAAAAAATAACATATAATACTCAGGTCTACAGTCCCTAGAAGCTATGAAAAAAACTCTAAGTTAACATAAAAACGGCACCGTTTATGCCACAAAACACTATTTCGACACTGGTGGAACCTAACAGTCCGAAGGGAAATTTATAGGATACTTCCTGTTGACCTAGAACTAAGCCCGTCTTATACTACAAGTACAGGAAAAAACCTGAAAACTATACATTTGTAATTAAATCATAAAAAATATACCGCCTTATTCATACAAAATATAGTCTTTGTTTATAGTACGTAATCAATCATTGAGTTTGTACGGAACCCTCGGTGGGAGAGTCCGACTCGCACTTTTCTTAATTAAAGTCATTGTTACTAACACGAATATTTCAATTTTATACATATAAAACCTTTTACTACAAAAAAAACATTTTGTCAATCAAACTCATTGTTTCTATCATGAAATTCAAACAAATTAAGAATTATTTCAAAAATACTGCAAGTGATTGAAAAATATACATAGATTTTTAAGTATGAGGCAATGCATATCTTCATAAATATTAATTAATACCACGGCAAACTACATGTTTGTATTTACTCAATCTATAAAATTATACGGAGAGAGGCTCCTTATACAAGGTGTTACAAAAGTACCCCCAAATGTCGAATATGGTAGAAAGGGACATTCAAACTGCCATCCACCAACCACTTCTACTATGGGACCAACACTGAAATCGCGAAAAAAAATCAGCTGTTTCATACAAAAATTTATTACGAAAATATCAAAATGGCTGATTTTTTTTTCGCGATTTCATAGTTGGTCCCATAGTAAAAGTTGTTCCGTTTGATGGTCCCTATCTACCATGTTCGGCATTAGGGGTACTTTTGTAACATGTTGTATAAGTGTCCCAAATGGAAGTCTTCTGGATGTGCTTCTAAGAAGTGCATTTCTTCTATGTAATACAGTATTAAATTCAGATAAATAAAACTTATGGATCATTAAAACATCTATCGAGATAAGAGCTTGTCTCTCGACGTCAAATCCATTACTACTAAACTATTAGTTTGTAAGATCTCAAATAAAAAGCTTGGCAGAAGTGAACGACGTAACGACGTCCCTTGTCTCGTTCGTTCCTTTTTATAAATCGATTCTGGGGCGGGTGTCGATCCTTTGACATCGAGTGCCATTCGCGAGGCAGCGAGCGAGACGGTCAATCGAATGGATTCGGACAATCCATGAATTTTGTAGTTGATGGTACTTGAATAATATCTGATATTGGAACTTTATTGGGCTGACGATTTCTTTGTAGTTTACTCTTTGAGGGTAATAGTAGGCTTCAGTATTTAATATTTTGCTTATATACTATTTTTAACGGCGTCCTTCGTTTTAGAGCTAAACTCCGAACTACTTCTAACTAACTCTTGTTTTGTCATTACAAGGTTATGGAGAAAAAAAAATTTTAGCGACCATTTTGTTTATTTATCTTGCACCTAAATTTGCCCAAGGTGTACATTATTTTAGTCAAAGCACCATCTCTGTATCTTTTACCGTTTCGGCAGGCAGTTGACCATCTCTATAATGGCTAAATGAATTTCCATCAAACGTGGCTAAGAACCATCTCGATTAGATTTACTTTCAGTTAAAAAAAATGCATTGTAATAGCTTGATCCGTTTAGGCACTACGAATATACGTACAGACACACAAACAAAGGCTTCAAACTTATAACACCCTTCTTTGCGCTGCGTCGGAGGTTAAAAAAGGTTTTCTAAATTCTTATCCAACTAATAATTTAACATAATTTAAAAATATTGTAATGCCTACTATTTTATGTATGGATTATCGTTAATAATGTCGTTTACATTCACGATTTCGTTTATTCCCAATCCTTTATTCGACTAATATAAAGTCATACTTACTATATCTGGCTATGTATTACAGCGTAGATTACTAAACATAAAATCTCTTCAGATTAAAGTCAAGAACCCATTTAAACAAACAATAGGTTTGCACCACAGAACAAAGTAAAAAAAAGTGTTTTTGTTCTGTGGTTTGCACATTTAAAAAAGATAGAGCCATGATAATGCAACATGAATATTGTCTTAAGTTAGCCTGGCCTTATTTTATATAAATAATAGTTAATCTGATTCAAATAGTAGTGTATGTTATCGGTTAGTTCATGTATTTCATTAACGCAATAAATTGGGAATATTTCCCAAGAGTTTCAAAACGAATGTATACTTTTTGTGTTTCAATTAGGATTGGTTTGTTGAGTCATAATCATAATACTTAATTACTCTAGCTAGATTAAGTTAGGTTAGAATTAGCAAAGAAAACTTAAAATCGCTGTTGAGTTTAGATAGAATTGCTCATATATTTTAATTCTTGTGAAACATGAACGGTATGTATGTATTTGTAATCAACTTTTGGGTAGGTACACACGACAGCACATCAGGTTATACAGTTAAATTGCGAAAACAGCTTTTATTACGTAGGGCTCAAAGGTGGTCTCAAGGTCAACATGTATCGTCTGAGGATAAAGTTTGTCTGTTTAAAGTTTGTAATTTAACAAGTTAAGTTGTAATTCTCGTCTTAATTTACAAACCATCTCAATTTAAGGCGAGGCCAGTTCACGGTGTGATGAAAAGATTAATTTTTGTGCTTCCAATTTGAAGATTGAACTGATGTAAAATTCTACTTCACAAAAACTACTGTAGACTGAAAAAAGAAACACAATAACCGAACAGAAAATTGAAAAATGTCTTGGTAACTGTAATAACACCATAAAAACTTATAAAAATAAACTTCCAATCGTAAGATTTCGTAATTTTTAACGACAATGATAATTATAATTCTTTATGCAAAAAGGATAGCTATTTTATTGATCTAACACTCCGAGTAGATTTTTAAAAAATGATCCAGTATTCCAGAAATCAATAAAAATGTTGTAACTTTCGTAAATTTTCTGGCGAAGTGACAATTAAAGCTATGCAATAATCAACCATATTCTAAAGAGATAGTGAAAGAGTAGATTTCGTGAACTGCCTTGCCTTAAATTTAATTAAAACTCAAGAGCGTCTATCGATTGTGAGAAAATGAAACAATTTGTTTTGATTTTGTTTTGTTTTTGTTCTCTATCGGGATTGCCGACTGGATCTAAATGGCTGACACCGTTCAACTTTGTCTTTGTTTTGTAAGACTATTAAAGTTATTAACCAAGGGTTCGTTCGCGCAAACTTTGAACGACAAAACCAAAACAATATCGTGAATGTTTCGATCGGACCCATTTCAGGAAAATATTAATATCATAGAAACACATTCATTTGCAATACAGGGTGTTGGTAATATCCTTATAAAACCAAATATGGTAGGTATGTAGAGGTGAAGCCTCTATCTATTTTAAATAAAAGATTTGAATAACTTTTCTTATTTATTTTACGTAAAGGTATTGATACAATTCGTGGCCAGAAGGGCACAGCCCAGTTTCCCTTCTTCTAAACAAAAGCTAAAGTACTTTCGTTCGTATTTGAAAAAATAATAAAATCTCTATTATTTTTAGTCTATAAATAATTATTTTATCTTTAGTCTGTAACCAAATAGTCACAGAACCTAAATAGTTTGCATATGAGGCTAAGGCCTCACAGTACCATGCACATACAACCATTGTAAATAATTATGATCCCTGAAAACCCCTGAAAACCGGATGCTATTGTTTGATTCTAAAATATACAATAGAAAAATTAATAGTCTTAAAATTAACTTCTTCTACTTCTCCAATGGTTTTGTAACTTAAACATGTTTGTTGACTAAAAGTAAAGAGGATCATTTTCAAGAAAATACCAAAATGCTTTCATTGGAGATTTGTTTTGCGTAAACAGCGTGAAGAGCAAGGTAATTTTATAAGGCAATCATAGCAACATACTTCATGATTAAATCTAGTAGCGTTTAGTTTTAATTGAGATAATCCTACAACCCGATGTTTAGATGTTTGGATGTTTGTTACCCAATCACGCAAAAACGACTGAACGGGTTTGGATGAAAATTGGCACACAGATAGTTTACTAGTGGCTAGTGAGCTGTAGACCGCGCTCAAATAATATGTTGTTTAAACATGAATCTAATAGATGTCCCCTCGAGGTTGACACTGCTTTTAAAAGCAGTACTATGTGCTCTTTGGTAAGTTAGGTATTCAATTCAAAGTCAAAAATATCTTTATTCAAATACACTTAGTAATTAAGCGCTTTTGAATCGTCTATATTTTTCTACCACCCGTTCCGTTTTATCTCACAAGAAGAACGGGCGCAAGACACTTATCAGCTTTAACAGAAATAAGTAACAATATTTACAAACTTAAATATATTGTTACTAAATACAATACAACAGATTATTAACGACAAAGTACTTATACTAGCAAGTAAGTGTTACAACATTTCCACGCATTTCGGCCTTTCAGATAATCGTCTACTTTATAATAACCTTTACCCATGAGCGTCTTTTTAACATGATTTTTAAATTCATGCAAAGGTAGATCAATCACTTATTATGGAACTTTATTATTCAAAGTTATGCGTTTCCCCATAAATGAACCTCTAGTTTTTGCAAGCCTAAATCTTGGAACAGCAAGTTTATCTTTATTCCTTGTAGGTATTCTTTTCTTATATATGTATATTCATGCCTTATTGTAAAGTTTTATTTTTAGAATGCAATACTTATATTATCTTGCTATTTCCACATAAATAAAAAAGGATAATAAAGTATAATTAAGGTAAAGCAAACTCCTCTCTGCTTAGATTTTACACATATTAAAATATTATAATTTTGTTTACAAAGCATCAACAGAAATAGACCTTTCTTTACTAACAATAAAGTTCAAAGTAGCAGCTATCAAACATCAATAATTTGTAAGCAAAGTCCGGTGTTTAGATAATATTGAAGTACCTAGCAATAACTTGCTATCTTATCGATTCGATATTGCACTCGGAAAGCTTTCGACCGATCTTTGATCGATGATCGATACGCCGACCTCGATCTGAGCCGTCTTAGTGATTTATGACTGATTCCGACCGGATTAGTTATTGTATTCGTGAACGAAAATAAAGTCGGCGAAATGTGTTTATATTGTTTTTTTTTAATCCTTTTCAGTGTCTTTCGGGTCGTTTCTTTTTCTCGTCATTTTATTAGTTTAAATAAATAAATCATCATCAGTCCTGCAGTGGACAACATCCCTTGTAGTCCACTGCAGGACGTACTATCTACAATACTTCCGCTTTACCATTCCGAAGGTCAAAATCGCTTGCGGTTAATCTAAGCTAATCGGTTCGTTTATATCTACAGACACGTGGCGTGGCAGACAAAAATGATATTCTTATAAACAGTGTGTATTAACGTATTCATATCTATCGTGCTATCTCCGTGCAGACACGGACAGACACTGCATAGAAAAGTAACGTGTCTGGCACGCTCAATGTCTGTAGAGACTAACTTTAGTCGTGCAGGGGCGATACGCGCGCACACGAATTTTTCTGCAAAGTGGAAAAGCATATGAGTTGCCGTCGCCTCTTTCGCGGGAGGATTTGCCGTAATTTCTAGCTTGGCAGGCGAGTTAGAAGTCAACCACAGTGTTGGTCCGTTTTCATCGAAAAACGTTGCTGCCCAATAAAGATCAGTGACAATTTTTGTATTGTGTCTTTTCCAATATTCACCATATATCTTAAACCTGAGAATTTATATGGACTACTACTAAACCTTTATAACTTAGGCATTTTAAAACAGATTTTAATAATTCTTTCACTGTGTTTCATAGCTGTGAAAATGTGTTCACACTGTGTCAATAAAACTATAGGACTCTACCATATGACTGATCCTCTTCTTCTTCTTCTTCTTATCAATACGTGTGGTTTTCGCAACTCGACGTCTGTTGCGCCTATTTTGCGTCTGGAGGGTGTGCGGCCGAATCACTCCAGCCGGCCCAACTCCGCCAGGAACGCTCCAAGCGCTTTCACATTCGTGATCGCTTCCTGGACGCTGCCCGGCGAGCCGAGGCACCTCGCCCGGTAGGGGGCCACCTCTCTGCATTCGAGCAGTACGTGGGCGGCTGTTTCTTCTTCCTCCATGCAGCATAGGGGACTGTCCGTGATACCTAAGTTAAAAAGATGTCTGTTAAATTGTCCATGACCGGTAATGGCACCTGTTACCAGGCGGAGTTGAGGCATGAGTGATCCTCATTTTGGCCCACATTGCTGTAAGATGCCGAACTATATCTAAGGTAGAGTAGAACTTACGCCATATCGGTTCGATAAGCTATGCGGAAAGACCCTTGTACCGTGATACACAAAACTGACTGTTAAAAGTCATTAACGGTAGGATCTGATACTTCTCAAAACTATACACGTTCCCTCTTTAGCCCTAAATGAAATTCAGGAATGAATTAAACAACTCATTTAGATTCCAAAGGGTCCCCGGCCCTTTAGCGGTTTACGTAAGGATTTGCTGCTGTCTTCCTAATCACTAGTTTGTCTGTGATGTTATTTCTCTTTATTTGTGCTAAGGTTACTTTGTTAAGGGGCTGACATTAGCCAACTAGCGCTGCCAGTCGATTTTATTTTATTTATTCTAAATAAGCCCAATTTCTTAAAAATGGAATCAGTCAAGGTCTTGTTAATGACGTCTAATGTTTATTGAATAACGTTACAACATTACAAAATGCGTGCAATAGTTTAAAAACGGGTTTGAACCTACTGTGGCTACTTTTAATAAACTGTTTGAATGCCTTTTCAAACTGTGTAAAGTTATTCAACAAATATTAGACATTATTAACAAAACTTTGACTGATTCCTTTTTTAAGAAATTGGGCTTATTTAGAATAAATAAAATAAAGTTGACTGGCGGCGCTAGTTGGCTCATGTCAGCCCCTTAACTATCTGTTTTTCATTGTTTGTATAAATATTAAGTAATTGCTTTCCTTTCATTTTGTTTTGTTGTGTATGTACTGTACTTATACTATTCCATTACGCGCACTCCTCGCAATGTCTATCTCAAAATTTATGTCATTCTCTTTCTCTCTGTGGAAAAGAAAAATGCAGTATTTTTTGTATTTATAACATTTTACTTAGTACATACCTACTTAAATAAAGATTATTTTATATTTGTAAATAAATAAAGATTATTTTAAACTTTCATTGTCGTAATAGTTTTCGATGTTTTAATTAAATGTAAATAAAAATAAGACATATAGCATTTTTTTTTTGATGCAGGCAATATTTTAAAATGCACCACAGCAAAAAACAGTTTTACATAAATGTTCGATTCACATTTGTTAGTACTTATATCTATTCTGAAATAATTGGTTAAGTACGTACAAAACAAATGCGAAGATTAAATAATCCTTACTAATATTATAAATGCGCAAGTACGTTTGTTTGTTTGTTTGTTACACCTTCACGTCTTAACTACTGAACCGATCATCATGAAATTTTGCATACACGTTGTCAGGGGTACAGAGAAGGACATAGGGACCAACAACCAGACAACCATTCATCCCGAAGAAAATAATTGTTCCCGAGGGATAGCAAAAAACTTTCCACGCAGACGAAGTCGCAGGCAGTCGCTAGTTTGGACATACACATAAAGGATCGTGCAAAAGGGATTTCTAGTCCACAAAAGAAAGGTCACTCATCCTTATTAAAGGGATTCAGCTAATTAGACAATATTGCATACGGCGACCTGGAGCTACGCAGGAAATAAAATAATGGAGAGGCATGGAAGTGCCGCCATTACTATTTACTGCGGGCGGTGACGTCACGTCCGCCGACAGTGCCTCCGGGCGGAGTTGGCAGCGCGCCTACACGCACGTCCTGAATTTCGTTTTACGTAACAATACTCACGAAAGGTCCAAGATACGGCATTGTTTCTTTTTAAGAGAAAATATAGTCTGTGTGTTGCTGACAGAAGAGCCACTTTAGCCGTATTCAAAAACTGTTTCCGTCTTTTGTTTTCACTTGTTTTGTTGCCCTGCTACAGTAAGAACATTATACCCTGGGTTGGTCCGAAATTGTCTGTATGCTAAGTCTGTGTGTGCGTGCACGCAATCTGCGATTTGTTGTAAGTGCTCATCTGTCCCCTACTCCATATTTTGTGTTTGTATCCAATTGGTAGAAATTTGTGTAGGCTCGCAAAGCTTATGTTTCCTGACATAACCGTAAAATGCTGTCTGTGTGTAGTATCATTTATTATCGTTTACGACTGCAAAAGCTATTTAACCTTATATCCTTTTATTAAGTATACAGTAACATGACAATTCAAGTCAAGTAATACAAGTACCGAAAGTACCTACTAGGTGGCTACAGGCTAATTGGGAGAAATTCGTGTAGGCTCGCGGCTCGCAAATAATACGTATGTTTACTGGCATAATCGTAAAACGGTATGTCTGTAGTGTGCGATAATATTTACTTTTGTTATCACTACATATTAACCCTTCAAGGCCCGTAAAATAAGACACAATAGATATTCTATTGTTGTCCGGCCGCATTCGGCATCTCAGGCGTTGATGAATTAAATTATTAGCAACTCAATTTTAATACACGTGCTAACCACAAACTAACCCCAAATGGTTGTTTGGAATATTGTCTATAGAATATTTATCTAAACTAGTTCCACCAATTCTAAGCCAATTAGAGCCTACGTGCTTACTAAGTACAAGCATAAACTTATAATAGCAATAATAATGTAGCATAATGTAGAGTACATACCGACTGCAAATGCAGCCGGGACCAACGGCTTAACATGCCTTCCGAAGCACGGAGAAGCTCGACATAGTAAATTTTTGGTTACCCATCCCATGACCGACCCTTGCGAAAGTTGCTTAACCTCCGCAATCGACGGGCCAGGCGCACTACCACTGCGCCACCGAGCCCCTCTTTAATTTGAATACATGAAAGCAATAACTGGAATAAATGAAAGCAATAATTGGTGCGACATAGTAATAAAGTGTTTAGCTACCTGAAACCGACCGAACATAGGTACCTATGTAATCTCATAAATTATAAATTATACATACCCATTTACACCCGAACCTAAATACAAAGTAATAAAATCCAGAGTACAGTAACCGCGTTTGGTTAACGATGGCAAAAATTATGCAAAGACCATTTTTATGACTTTATTACGACCAATGAATTGTGTAGCGTCGAAATATTAAGTACACGGGCGTTTGAAGATAAATAAACGTTTATTCGGTATTTTTATTACTTGACTCTTCATTTTTAGGGTTCCGTAGTCAACAAGTTCCGTAGTCGATCTGTCTGTCTGTCCGACCCCAGCCTAGCTCATAGACGCTTAGTACTAGAAAGTTGTAATTTGACATGGATATAAAGGGTGTTTTTTTTAGAGGTATAGAACTTTAAGTTGGCATTACTTTTTAAGATGGCGACCGATTTGACAGCTGTCAAGTGATTTATTCTCAGTTTGGTTTGGCTCATGAATAGACTCACGCCTGAACAACGCCTGCAAATTGTGCAGTTTTATTTCGATTTATTGAAAGACACGTTTGGTGACTGCCGAATTTCACGTTTTGGACCTGTGAATTGGCCTCCAAGATCTTGTGATTTGACACCGCTAGACTATTTTCTGTGGGACTATGTAAAGTCATTGGTCTATGCGGATAAGCCACAAACGCTTGACCATTTGGAAGACAACATTCGCCGTGTTATTGCCGATATACGGCCACAAATGTTGGAAAATTCACCGAAAATTGGACGTCCAGATTGGACTACATCCGAGCCAGCCGTGGCAGTCATATGCCAGAAATCATATTTAAAATATAATGGCACATGATTATCTTTCGAATAAAAAAAAATCATGTCAATCGATCCATCGTTGTTTTATTGCAATTTAAAGTTCTATACCTCTAAAAAAAACACCCTCTACATATTAATTACGCCGACAAAGTGGTGAAGTAAAATTTAAAAAAATATTTTTTTTTATGTTACTTCTCCTACACGTGAAGTGGGGATGTAATTTTTTTCTTGTCTACCCCATAGTGTAGGATGTTGTTGGATAACAATTTTAAATATATTGCGGGTTTGTGACAACAGTTTTTTGATTAAGGCATCCGTTTGTGAGTTATTAAGCTTTAATGTGCAAAATTTTGTTAGAGTCAAGTGTCCCCACCCCCTGCCAGCCAAATGGCTGTTTCTGGATACGTGAAAAAATTCACGGTGGTTGTATATATGACGAAGTTAAAAGGAAAACTATCACAGCTAAGTAGGCTTTACAAGTTTACAAGTAACAGTCGACCAACTTATAAAATGTACTTAGCGCAGTACAAATTCCTCATTGGGAACTACTTAAATAACGTTGTCAGGTGTGTGAAACCGGTAGTCTCTACATTTAAGTATATGAACCAAGATGGGCTACGGAACCCTGCACTGCGCGTGGCCCGACACGCACTTGGCCAGTTTTTATTCGATATTTTTTATTACTGCGAAGTCTTAAATACGAAGTTTTTTTTCTTTTAAATTGGATCAATAAAGTATAGATACTCGTAGTTCTAGCTAATTCATATAAAAAAGTTAGTTTAATATTAAATAACAATTTTTATTTTCACACTAGTGGGAATGTAACTGTGAGGACTAAAATGCTTCAGTGTCACACACTGGTGTGATCTATTCCTTTCTAATACCAAATGGTTTATTACCGTTATAAAATTTCTATTCCCAACGAATACCAAATTTTAAAATTTTTAATAAATTTGGTATTCGTTGGGAATGGAAATTTTATTACGGCAATAAACAAATACCATTGATATTAGTTTTTGGTATTCGAAAGGAACAGATCACTGGTGGTGACAGCGAGTCAGTCGTGAACATTTCGTTTTTCTAGTTGTTCATAAATATTTTTGGCGTTCACTTTAACTGTTCTACTGTTAAAATCAGCCATATAAATAGAGCAAAGTGCTATAAAAAGTAGAGCTTTAATTAAAGTCTCCTAAATTTATTGTAACTTGACGATTAAATCCGTTAGCCATTAACTGGTTACCTTAGGCTAACAAATTGGCTGTTGTACTAATTAGGACTGTCCTCTTAAAGGAGTTTGTCCTAACGGCCATTAATTAGTACAATAATTGGCTCAAGTAATCGTTCATTGTTTAATTTGATACTTCTGTACTTTGGTGTTTATAGTCTGTGATGTACTATTTTGATCCTATGTTTTTATGCGCTTGTTTTTTATATTGGTATGCGCCTTTTAAATGTGGCCATTATAGGCTGTTTTCTTTATTATAACTACACAAACACAGTTAAACAAATAAAAAACGCATACAAAATAGTTTTAATAATAAACTTTTAATAATAATAAATAATTAAATAAATTTGACAACATCACATACATTGGTCCGATTCCAAAGTAAGTAGCTAAAGCACTTGTGTTATGGAAATCAGAGACAACGGTAGTATCACAAACAATATATAAAAGACAGTTTTCTTAATTGACCCAACCGGGGATCAAACCCGGGACCTCAGAGATGGCGACACCTTGAAAACCGGTGTACAAAGCCACTCGACCAAGGAGGTCGTCGTAAAAACACTTAGTTAGTCTTATATGTTTCAGAATTTTATTAGACATAGTATTTTTTCTTGGTTGGCGGCGCTAGTAGTGACGCTTTGAGTCAATTGTATAAATCTCATAGAAATTAATAATTTTATTGATTTTTCTTTTTTTTATATCTGCTGTTTGATGAATACAAAAGCAGCTAAATTATTGAAGTACAATGCTAACAGTTATTACTGACTCCCTTTTAACTAAATAATTAAAAAAGACCCTCAAACTTTGAATTACCAGCCCGTCAACACACCCACTCACTTTGAAATTGAAACCATTAAAATTCTAAGAAAATTTCAGCACTCAGTTGTCAAATATTGACTTTCATTTTAAAAAAGAGGCCATTTTTTCCTCCCGTTCCTTTGTACGCACGCGTCCCTCTTGCGTAAAATATTTCTACTTGTATTACAACCGTAATTTTTCGCTGTACGTACTCAATTGTATAAATGTAACTTTTCTAAAATGAATAATTACCTGCTAAATCACTGAATTAAAAACTCAATCGGTGTAAAATAAATTAATTACACATTATAGAAGTTGTGTTGGAATTTATAGATATGTATGACAAATACCCATAAGTACCTCTACAGTGGTACTTATGGCCTATTTCCGTTGTCCCCCACTTTTGTGCCCCATTGGGGAATATCGGAATAAATAGTTGATTATGCAACAAGGGCTTAAAGTAGTGTATTATGTCCCGGGCGCTATATTGAACCTCGAGCACGAGGGATCCTAGGGTTGACTCCCGAGCGGAGCGAGGAAGTTAAGGCTAGAATCCCTCGTACTCGGGGTTCAAGATGGCCCAAGACAAATACACATTTAAGCTCGCGATGCATACTCTACTTTTTATACTTTCTGCGAGGCAATTGAAACCAATGACTGTTATAAAGAAAGTACTTAAGTATTTATTTAAAGTTAGAATAATAAAATATGAAAAATTAAGAATATTTATCGAAAATTAAAAGGAATGTTAGAAACATTAAAACAATCATTTTTTTAATTTGTAGACTGTGCTAAGAAAACGATAATATACAGCCTAACTCAGAATAAAATCTCATTGCGCCTAAACATTTTTGAAACTAACCGCGGTCAAGCACGACTACATGGGTTGCATTCCAAATTCAAATCACATTATTTCCCATGGGAAAAAATTATATTCAGTACGCACAACAGCACGGTAAATTAAACAGTTGAACTAACAGCTTTTATTACGTACGGCATAAAGACGGTCTCAAGGTCAACATTATAGTCTGACGTGCCGCTGACTGTACAACATTATGACCCGGCTAGACCGTGAAACTGTAATGACTTACTTTAGGAAAGGTTTGCATGACACATAATATGCCATTGACGAGCAGGTAGTATAAAAAGATTTTTTTACATACTTTTTTCTACTTTTTTTCCCTAAATACCCCAGTGCGGGACAAAAGTGGGGGACAACGGCAATATGCCACACTTACCATAAGGCGGAGCTTTTTATAACCAGAGGAAAAAATCAATCTGTAATGCTTTCACCCTTTAACATACAACCTAATGTAATGGCGTTACATATCATATTTATTTGTATGTTCTTATCAAACATTACCGATACCTAAAAGGAGCCAAAGTTGTCTGATCGGCATAATGGAAAAGTTATCTTTTCTTTTGTATATTACTTTCGCACGAACTTTTCACTTAAGGAGAAAGGATGTTCAGAAAATATTTATGAAGGTTTTATAATTATAAGGGCTCTGATTTTTATATGCGTTCAAGTTATTTCCATTAGCATTATTGAATTAAAACTTCATTAAATACAACTCCTTTGGCAACATTTATTTCTATGAAATTACATTAGATACTATAAAAAATATCTTAAAAAACCGGCCAAGTACGTGTCGGGCTACGCGTAGTATAGGGTTCCGTAGCAACCTTACACCATAACCATAATATGGCTGTAAACTTCAACTAAGGACTATAACTAAACCTATAATACCTATAACTATTGAATGAAATTTGTACTAACGAAATTTTTTCCAATATTTTAAAGTCAATCGACTATTACTCAAAAAAAAAAAATATCTTCACTTTACAAGTGGGGAAAGTACACTAAAAAAATGATTTTTATTCAACAACTTTTTTAGGCGTTATTAATATACACATTCACGCCAAATTTCATATTATTAGCAATAAGGACTTTTGATCTAAACCGGGGACATACAAGACATGGCGAAAATATTAAGAGTACCCTGTTAACTTGACTACGGAACCCTAAAAACTAAGCAATAATAAACCAGCTAAAGCCTTTGTTCATCGTTAATCATAACAATATTTAATAAACCGAACCCAACTGATCCATCGGTGGTAGGTGATAGCTAATCTATATTAATGACCAATCAGCCCGCCAAAGTAACGAGTATTCGAATATTAACAAAGTTATCCCTTATAATAGCTGCTCAGATATTCAGCATGACGACAAGCCCTCTAGGGTCCCGGGGGCCTATTACTGGCACCTCCGAATTATCCCCATTCCGCCTTAAGACGCTGGCGAACAGTGAGCTTCCCATACAAACTTAATACCAAAATGATTTGCAATTTGAGCATAGTGAACTCTTCTTGTGATGTAATTCGGATTAAGACAGTATTTGTCTAGGTTTTTATGAAATATAAATTCTAAAATACTAACCCAATTCAAAATAAATGCCAATTATTATTTTTTCATACAAAACTGTAAATCGCATTAATTTTTATTTAGTTGAGTATTTTGGATTTTTTATTTAATAGAAACCTAGACAAATACTGTCTTAATCCGAATAACATCACAAGAAGAAATACGGCTCGCACCAGATCAAGTTCTCGGACGGGAATCGAACCCGCGACCTTTGGATATCCGGTCCAATGCTCTGACCGCTGAGCTACCGAGTCACTAGTGGGATCGTCGAATTTCTCTTAGTATATCAACTCTTACGCTGCAAGCCAGCGCCATCTCACCAATGTACAAGGAATTACCTCGACATCAACTAAATACCTTTTCAGATATTTTTAAACAATTGATTAAGATGAGAAAGCTACATAATTTTGAAATTTTGAGATTTTAGCATTCCCAATGCTATTTTTATAAAATACCAAATAATATACTAGAAAAAATACGATTTTGGTATTACGTTTGTATGGGAAGCTCACCGTTCGCCGGAGCCTTAAATCCCTCAACACAGAAATCATTGTAAAACGACTCATGTTTTTTGAAGCTATTTGAATTCAGTCAAGCTTAAAAACATGAGCTTCACGTATGTTATGTGGTATTTACACGAATCGACTTACAGCAACTTGGCAGGCGATTTTAATCAATTAGCGCTTTTTATCGACAATCGCTTGTAATTTCTAATCGCAAACCTAATTTCATTGAGGTGGCGATTCGATTTTACAAGCAATTGACGATAAAAAACGCTAATTGACTAAAATCGCCTGCTAAGTCAACCCGTGTAAATACGAAACAATCGCATATCATTAAATTATTGTTATACATTACCTGTCACACACCACTGTGACAGGTAACGTGCAAGGTTCGCCATCAATTGAATTACAATTTGCGTACATGTGTACACACGACGAGTCGACCAATCACATTAGGTGTAATCGAATGACCTTGGCAGGGTAACGATTAGCAAAACCCCACCCGGTGTCCCCTAGATGACATAAGTGATATTAGACATGTAGAATAATGAAATTGTTGACTCTGAAACGATGAAGTTGGCGGAAAACATGAATATTAAGTAATAATTGAAACACGAATAAAGGATTAAATCTATTAGTTACTAAATTATAATAAAGATTTATTGACACACAAGTTACTACTGTGTGTACAAGTACTTGTATTAATGAAGTCTAGGGACGGCATAAAAATACGGTTTATTTCGGAAAATGTAAAAAAAAAGAAACAGTACATCTGAAACATCCAAAGCAACATTTAATAAAACTCCTTGCTTACCTATTTGATAAGTTTAGAGTTATTAATATAGAGTTATTACTCCTATAAAAAAACGCATAGCAAAATCAGTAAAAGAAACACAAAAAGAAAATTCGATTATAAATGGAAATGATATGAAACAAAACGTAAAATTATACTCAACCTGTCGTACCTTCAACGAAATATGTCCTTCCATAGGAAAATGCTTGGAATAAAGGAAAATCAGCATAAAATATACAAATTTCATGTGTGAAAAACAATAATTTTGCAGAGGACGGGATCCGTATTCCGTATTATATCCCGGGAAGGTGGCCGAAACGGTCACATGTTGAATTATTTATCGGAAGGACGAGGGAATTTTTCTTATTAAATCCATGCAAAATATCTATTTTTCTTTGTAAAAGTTGGACATCTTATTTTGTTTTTGTAGTTTGCTAGAATTAGTTTTGGACAGGTGTGGCACATTTTTTATTTATTTCGAAACTTAAGATTAAAATTATGTTAGCAAACCCAGTATTTATTAAATGCTAAGTTACTTGTGCAGACTTGATGCAAGAGGCATATCTAATCCCTCAACTATCAAGCAAATTGTAAAAATAGTAAGAAAAAACATAAACAAGTGGCAAACGGTTGGCCTTTCCATTAATCGAATAGAATAGAAGTGATATTTAGTGTATGAAATTGACGTTACAAAACGTCGCGATTATCTATGGTCAGCGATATCTTACGTCAATTTTTTTTACTGACTACTGGTATTATGGATTTAGAATGGTCATAAAGAATCACCACTATCTTGAAATAAGTATTTTACGCATCATTTGATGTATTTTTATGTATTAACGCTTTCATATCCGTTTAAACCCACTTTCGTGTCGATGTTTATTTTATTTCCGCTTTGAAGGACTTAAAACTGAGATTAAAAGTTTAAGCAATTTCCCAATAAAATTAATGGTATTGCCAAACATTATGTTCGAAGTGACCTACTTAATACGACCTAAAATGTTTTGGAGTTATACAGTACTTTCAGTTCGTTCAGAAAACTTGGTCTTTCATTCGTCCGAAGATTTACTTAAAGAGCCTAAAGGAACCCCAACTGTTCCCGTAATAAAATTCGTTTATTACGCGAAAACTCGCATAAACCGTAATTTATTTCGACGCTCAACTTTCAATACCCAAGAACAATATATTAGCAGGTGCCAACGTGAACTCGCGCTGTGGGTAGTTAATTATTTCAACTTTTCATATTAATTGATTCTATTTGAAATCTTTAATATTGGAATGTTGGACCTTTTGGTAAGGTAATTTAAATTTGCATCCTACAGCGTCATTAGTATACTTAGAATTTTTTGTATTTAAAATATGTGTGTATGATACTTTGTTTAGTTTCTTGCTAGCACATCACATCTGATGTCACAGAATGGTGACGTCACATTTCACAATACCCAATTGTCTAAATGAGATAACTTTATGCGATGCAACTGCTTTTACCCACCATAATGTTAAGTTAATATATTACTCGTATTTTGTGAATTGTTTTTTCTGTAACATGTGTGAGCTGTTTATATTATATTGTAACGAATCTTGTATTTTAGTCTGTAATCTCATTTGTTCGCGTAAACAAAAAAGCACCAAAGTTAAACACGTTTTATATTATTTTGAATTATACCTGACTCGACGTTTTTAACGTGTTTAATAAAAATGCTTACTTTAATCAAATTTTGTTTGTTGTTACAGGATGAGAGAGTATGTAGAGGAAAATGAGAAAAATGATCCACTCATACATGCCCCCGACAAGAAAAACAACCCTTGGGCTGAAAAAGGGAAATGCATTATCATGTAATCATAAATTTATAATGTATAAAAATATCACCAAATTCTAAATCATACGAATCAGTTACACGGTTATGGATGAACTAAAACTGTTGTCTGGTCCACATCATCCATAAAATATTGGTATTGCTCAAGACAAACAAAGTATAGCTGAGGAAGTAGGAGATGGAACTATCACAGAAGTTTTGGACGAGCTATGTAAAAGAAATGATACTGCCAGACAATATAAAGAGCATAGCGTTGTAGTACTGCCGATTCCATCGTACATCAAAGTAGAAGCCAAAACTTCGGTTCGGTTTAGTTCATTATTTTATTTTGTTTTTGTTCTAAAGCAAAGATATCTAGTCCTTATAACTCTATAACATTGTAAAGGATTGTACATTTTGACTGTGCGCGAAGGGAGTACTTATGAATGTTTTGTTAAAAGGTTAAAAATGGTTGTAAATACGTTAAATTTTGTATTTCTAGTAATAGAATGTTCGGACACGAATCTATCGGTAGAGGTAATTGGGAAAGTAAATAAATAGTGAGCGCAGTTAAATGTAATAAATACAATGTTTTAAATAATTTCATCAATGTTACAACCGATCTTTAAAGTTTATGTGGTTTTGTTTGAAGTAAACGAAGTGCATCCGTGAAAATTGTTGATATTAAATATACTTTTATTTCATTCAAATGCGTTGAGTGTAAATTATGAGAACCCATGCAGTTCCATACAAAGCAAAGCAACTTCCTCTTCCATTTTTGTATGGAGTTGATATGGATTCGTTTACGAACCATTCGTTATTAGCCAAATCAAATTCTGCTATTTCGAGTGGTTCTATTAATATTAGTACGATTTGAATTGCAATAAAAACCTATTGTAAGAGATGAGCTTTGCTATCTAAATTTAGAAATTAAAAATCGTAAAATAAATGTGAAGATTCTTTGAGCTCAAGAATCTTTGTATTTAAACGAATGTATTAAACTATAGGGTTAAATCGCAAATCACAACTTAACATCTATTTGTCGAGTCACGGAATGTGAGGTATTATTGAAGGTAAATATTATTGGCAATAAAGAGTAAAGAGAGCTAAGTGTGGGTAAAGAATGGTGGTGTTAAATTAGTTCAATGTAAATTTAAGGTAACTTGAACGATTAAAATGTGAAGTTACATAGTCTTGTTCGAAACCAAAGTAATTGTTAAGATGACTTAGGATACTTTTTTATGAACACAGGTACATTCCGCAGTGCCATTATCTAGTAATGCTTCTATAAAATATCTCTTAGTGATCTTCTATACTGCAGTTTTTGAATATTTGTATACCTCTGCTTTATTATCCTGATCTTCTACTCTATTTATTATTTTAAACGTAGGCGCCTCCTGAAGTACTTTTTCTTATTCTTTTGTTTCTCCCTCACCCGACATTAAACATTATAAGTAAATAAAACAATTATCGAGATTAAACCTAGCATTTGATTAGCTTAGTATAATACAAAATTAAATTGAAAAATTTACCTAAGTCATTCAAAGTTTACTTATTAAAGCAAACTATTGTAGTTTCCAAATAAACTTCTTCTAAATTTATATCTAAGAATTCTGGGATTGGAATGCTTTGACTTTTCTTGATTGAAGCGAATTGTTTGGTGAAATGTAACCAGTCAGAGAATTTAATAATGTTGAGGAAAGTTTAAGACTTCCAGACCTGAGTAGCGCTATTAATCTAACATTCCATTTAAAAGGATTGCCTTAAATCCTGATTTTGATTAAAATAGTAAAAACTAAACTATTGCACTGTAGATAATTATAGATTAAAATAAAATCTAACTTTAAACTTAAAATTTCTAAATTTTAATAATTACCTTCCCCTTACCATATCTAGACTTGAAGTATGGAGAATCATTCTGGCTGTGAATACTTCCAATTTATTTAGATGCTTGTCACATTGTCGTTAGTGTCAAAACATCAATTTATATCAACGATATAATAATTATGCTAATACCGACAATAAATTCAACTTTTCAAACCATGCAGACATCACAAAATCTATTAGAGCATTCATCATTTGCGTCATTTGCAAACATCAAAAGAGGAACTTATGTCAATTCCTTATACGTACTTTTATATGTTACATTAACTTCAATATCTTTATAAAACACGCCATCTTCATCTTTAAATCTCCACTATATTATAGTTTTTTCATCACTTTCTTCTAAACGAATAAGTTTAACATTGTAATCTATCCTTTATTAGAGGTAAATAAAAATAGAATTAAATTAGGAATTTAGCAAATAATCGGTAGAGTACTTATTAACTAAGAAACAAGAATCAAAGTTGTTTGTTAATCTATATGATAAAATTTGCAATTCAGAGAATTAACCTTAGATACTAATAAAATGAAATGTAATTGTTTACTTAAAACTGTAGTCAGTAAAATTAGGGACGTGTTCTCAGGATGGCAAAGCTCTTCTCTTAATCTCAAATCTGCTTCTTTATGTTTAAATGATATCAACAGTTTTCATGGATGTTCTTTACGAGTATTCTTATTTATTTTATTTGTTTTAATGATTCCGTTTTTATGCTAAGTTTTGACAAACCAAAGATTTCTTGCAAAACCAAGTATTCGTATTATAATTATTTAAAAATGAGGATTGGATAAAACAAAGTTTTTAACGTATTTAAAATCTAGCGTTTAGTAGTACCACGTTGTTTTATTCGACCCTCAAGTTTTGCATTATGATAAGAGTTAACTTAAACAGTAATTTTTAATGGATTAATCCAAAATTTAATAACTAGCTAAGGGTGATATTGGAAATGATTTTTTTAGAATCAATTAGGTTAAGGTATCGTATGTTATTATAATTATGTATTCAGTAATCACTGAAATAAATGAAAATCTGTAATATCTGTTGTTTTGTTGGCCCGCGTTTCTTCGATGAAGTTTAGAAAATAACATTTCCACGTACTAACTACAAAACATAGTCATTATTAGATTTTAACTCCATTAATTAAACATGGCTACTTCCGAGTTTTTTCCGGAATGATAAAACTATTTAATAGCTACCACAGACTTTAGGACAAGTATCATAAAAAGGTTAAATAATTGTTTTAGGTCCATTATTGCAGATTTTAGGCAAGGGTAAGTTAAAATGAAATTACAACTTTTTCGTGAAAATTAGTTCATTCACTGATAGTGCCAGGTTCGAATCCTGCATACCTGTCGTAAGTATATTATTTTAATCTTGCATAATTTAAATGGAAAACAAAGTTTAATTAAATTAAATTATTCTAGGCTGTTCTTAAGCAAATGTGAAAGTTAAAGAAGCTATACCACTGTTACGAACTGGCCATGAGGCCGGGTGTAAATATGTTTGTCTTTGGTTTATCTTTAACCTTTGCTCTTGGTAGTCATCTTCCTGTCTTCGCTTCGGGTTTCTGTTTGCTGTATGGTTTGTTTTTTATTATTACTAATATAATTTCTTTACTACCTTACTTTGAGACTTTCTCCTTTTCCCCCTCATAACACCATCGGTTCGAGAAGCTGCGCGAGGAAAAAAAATCTCTATGTCTTATATCTTATTTCGTACAATGAAACTAGCATTTAAAGTGAAGAAAAAATTGTCGATACGACGTCAGATAGCTGATGATAAATCAATGAAACAACCTATGCAAATAAGACCCTAATGAAATTTCAATTCATACTGTGTATTCAGGTTTTATTTCTCATCATGTACTCGTATGTTTTCCATAACATAAAGGATTATCCCTTCTTTGTTATTTGTACAAATATTACGTAATCTATTATTTAAACCAGACATTGTTCCACAGCTCGCCAAATTGAATTTCCCGGAACGAGCGAGAGATATTGAATGGAATAATATTTGCGACTTAATATCTAGCTGGGATGCGGATCAATCAATTAGTCTGTGACATTTAGTGCCCATAAAAACGATTAACTTACTTTATATAGAGGTCCTATTTAAAATTGATTTATCAGTACCCAAATTGACAGTGAATCGAATAACAATTTGATGCTAAGGGTTATTTAAAGATACGACCAATGCCCCTGTGCCAGCTCAAAGAACTTAATTTTGCGAAGAATGAAATTATTATTAAAAAAAACTCCTACTGACGAAATCCAATATTAGGTATTTGCTTTTTTTATAAACGCCGTATGTTTTCCTTGTATCAATCATACACCGAACCAGTTTTGCTAAGGAGCTTTAGTTAAATTTAAGCAAATTGCGAACTCACTCTAATTTTCTGGCTTCAGGTAATTTTTGCCTACTCAATTTCGATTAATAATAATGTAAGTAGACCTTTGTATTGTTCAAAATAATGTAACAAAGGCGATAATGAGTGTAACTTATTTGGCGTTTAAGCGAAGTTGGGGTGTATTGCTGTTTATATTTGATTGAATCAGGCATTACTTGGCGGAAGTCCCAAACCATTGTGAAAAGAGAAATATATGTAGCTTACTCCCGCAAAAAATATATGCAGGATGCACCGCCCGCCCGCCCGCAAAAAAATGCACATGCACACCACAAAAATATCGGTACACAATACTTGCATTTAGCATGACAGCGACACACCTTGCAACCTTCACCAATTAGACTACTCTACACGTGTTTCGCCCCAACCCGGAGCATCCTCCTGAGTATGCGGTGCATCCTGCATATATTTTTTGCGGGAGTAAGCTACATATATTTCTCTTTTCACAATGTATTGCTGTTATTTAATTATCTGATAGGGAAATGGAAAATTGATATTACATCAAAAGATGATACTTATGCCGCGTTGACATGATCAGAGTACACTCGGACCGAGTCTACTCGCATATCAACTCGGACGCTACTCGTATTGTGTAAACATGTAATCCGAGCGCACTCGGAAGTGCTACGTATGAAGCTGCGTCGTACGAGTGGACTCGGTCGTGACTCGGTCCGAGCTGACTCTTATCATGTCAACCCGGCTTTACGTTGATTTAGTAATGGTTACTGTATGTACCAGTGCAGAACTGATCTTCGTGGAGTTCCTTGGGAGGCAGCTATGCAAAGCTCTGGGTCTAGCCAGTTATGCAGCTGAAGATGATGGTAAAAACACAATTAAGCTGAGAAATAGAGTGTTTTAAATCTGATTAAACTAGTAAGTAGTGTAGATGAAACAAAACTTTTGAAGATAGAATGATATAAACAACAAGATTTGAATTGTATTTTTTTCAATGTATGGACTACAAGGAATAATTATTAATATTTATTTATACAATGGATAATAAATGATTGTAGTAATTAATCCTCCTTGAATTAAATTTGACAACCCCCTTGGTCGAGTGGCTTTGTACACCGGTTTTCATGGTGTCGCCATCTCTGAGGTCCCGGGTTCGATCCCCGGTTGGGTCAATTTAGAAAACGAACTTCTCTATATTGGCTCAGGTCTGGGTGTTTGTGATATCACCGTTGTCTCCGATTTCCATAACACAATTGCTTTAGCTACTTACTTTGGAATCGGAGCAATGTAAACAATTTAAAGGTATAAGTTTACAATACTGTATCAAATAACTAAACCAAATATTTTATTGCGGGCAAATTTAATTTGAGCCCCTGCTCTATTGTAGTTTGGGTCATTTGCTAATCCTTTAAATCCCCAAACTCGCCTAACACCGGTTCGCGAACACGGTTATGCCCGCCTTTACCCGGTTTTACGATATCCAACCAGGTTTCACTTTATATTGTGAATTCAGCGGTTACTTTAAAATATTTTTTCTTTGTTATGTAAATACTGTGATAAATTCGTTACCAGAAAGGAATCAGAGGTAAAGAACTTACTTAGACTGTGGTTGAGATTTAAACATTAAAGTTTCCTCTCCTGAGTTGGGTAGAAACTTAGAGCATTGGCTTGCACATATTGATGTGTGAAGTTATGAAATCAGTTTAGCGTTCACTCTTATAATTTTGCTGTTAAAAGTATAATAAATAATAAATAAATACTTGGACAATTTCACACAGCGCCATCTAGCCCCAAACTAAGCAAAGCTTGTAATATGGGTACTAAACAACTGATATACTACTTATATACTTTTAAAATATATACTTATTATACATAGTAATACCCAGACCCATCACAGAAATTGAAATTCATCATTTCAATTTCTGCCTGGCCAGGAATCGAACCCGGGACCTCTTGTGTGGTAGACCGGCACGTTGACCACTGCACCACTCAGGTCGTCGATGTATGTTAGTATGTTAGATTAATAACAAACTTGTCCCATTATTTTGATCAAACTAACTGACAAAAATATTGCTCTATGAACGTTGATGCGTATAAACAGACAGGGCATGTCATTTGATTGTTGAATACAATTTGATTAAATCTACCAGGAGGTAAATATCACAAAAAGCTCAGGATGTTTCATACTGATAATTTGCAAAAAATACAATATTCCAACATAACAAATTGGTAGAAAGACTAATATATCTACGTCACGATTCCTAGTCCGATAGAGAAGGTACCTAAACCGAAAAATTCAAATATTTACCTGATTTAATAACACGTTCAAAAGGACGGCCAAAGTAAACCTAAACTCCAAATTAATAAAGAGCAGAACAGTTTAAATGTAACACACGGGCGAGTTTCATTTAAAATTCCATCCTACGTGTCGGAACATAAATATTCCGTGAAGTCAAAAGTTTGTCTTCACGTACACTAACCACCTTTGTGCGTTGTGCTTTTGAACTTTTGGCCTTTATGGCAATGTAATAAAGTCTAAAATGACCGTTTGTGGTGTTTATTGTATCTCCAGCGGCCCTACCATGAGTTGATGCAAACGATTTACGTAACCGTAAACTATCGTTTTCTCTCTTCACTCGCATTGACTGTGAGCAGTATATCCGATAGTTTACGGTAGCGTAAACAGTTTGCATCAACTCATGGTAGGGCCACTGGTCTCACGGGAGAGTTCCAATATCGTAGGATTATTCATGAGCTACCGGTGAAGTGCGCAAATGCACATGGAAACCTATGAAGTTCAGCGCAGCAAATCTGTCTGTGATCTGGGGCCCTACCGGCTTTTCGAACTTCGACGGGTCTGTCGAGCTTCAACTTAAAACAAATAAATCGAAGTAAGGAGTTTCGTATTGTACTATTCGCTGAAGTTATTTAGAAGATATCGATGTTCGTGTGACATCATGAATTGAGGTTCGCCATTTTGGCCCGATTGGAGCTCGATTTATCTGTTTTAATTTGAAACTCGGCAGGCTTTCCGAAGTTCGATGCGTTAGCGGGTACGGCACCTGATGATAGCAATCCAGGGCATAAATGAAGAAGATTCAAATCGCTATACACACCCAACTGATCTAAACAACATTCTAAGAGATGTCAGAATATGTTAAAAAACGCAAAATTAGCATAACAATGTGGATTGGTAGGTTAACGACTGCAAATGCAGCCGGGACCAACTGCATAACGTACACATTTCTACTTTATGTTGGATGACTGCATGTTCGAATAAAACTCTCTTTATGTCGTGTTGAACATTTCGTCTCGACAGTGCAGGGTCTCTAAAAGAAAAAGTCGTAAGTATCAGAATCTTGAATATTATAGGTACTCAGATTAAAAAAAAAACTATAAAAATAAATAAAAGATTTGATTCTGTTTTTATTGACTCAATCATACTACGACTAGCGCATTTTTTCACCTCACTCAAAGTAACGTCACGAACCTTTCCTCAACGACTTCAAATAGGCAAAAAATAAAATAAACATGCCCAGGGACATCTTAAACGTGGTTCCGTAGTTTAAGCAATATGTGCTCTATATCAAATTACAAAATAAAAGTTCCTTCTTAGCACGCCCCTTACACAGGCCGAATACCAAGTACGTACCCCCGAAATGGGTTTACTACTTGGGATCGAAATACTATTCTGCGAATACTGTTATATCGATGGCTGTGTATCGAAGTTTTGTTAATACGATGTCCTGTTTTTGCGACGCGTTTAAGTGCGACGTTTGTTTTTCCATTGCATAAATAGAATAGAGATGGAATATTTTTTATACTTAATCATTTTTTCACTTGACCATTACTATCGCTGATTATTACATTGGCCGTAGATTGTGATTTAAATTACAAATAAATATAGGATAAAATAAAATTTTCGAAGAATTTATAGTAACATTGCACAAACACCTAACATCACTATTCGCATTATCAAGAAAATTAATTCACACAAAATTAGCAGAATGGTATTTCGCTCTCAAGGAAAGAACCCCCCCGCATTGGGACTAATAAATAGGGTTGTCTGCTGTCGCGGTAGATTGGATCGCACGCTTTGGAGCCCCTGAGGAGGTTAAGGTCTTGATTGAGTCGTTGCGTTCTTTTCAAGACGTATAATTTGTTTAACCGTTCTGTAAATAGACGTTTACGTTATTTTATAACATATGTGCTCGTAAAGGGTCTCTTTACACCAATTTCAATATCGTAATGTATCTCATTACGTACTTGTGCATTATTGTAATGTAAAACGCACGGTTTATCAAGATGCTCCGTCTAAAACGAACGGTACTTTTTTAAATCTTAACAAAGAGTTTTTATGTCTGAAAAGAGGTCTGCATTTTATGAATAAAATTAACTTTGGGGGATAAAATGATAAATAAACATTTAATTCTTTAATTTTAGTAATTTTGACAATAAATTACAACCATTTATCTGTTACAAAAACACAAAAATATTAATTTACTTTATTAGTAATACTGGCTGATTTTTATGCCTTTGCCTTAAAAAAAGCGCTGATGCGCGCGCATCGTTAATTTGTGAACAAGTAAAAATTATTCCGCGCGTTTTTTCTTTTCGCTGTATTGTTTTTATTTGAAAATATTGTCGTCAAGTACTGATGAATTTAATAATTCGACACCGCCAGAAGTCTCAGAGGCAGCGAAAAAGGCTACTCTAAGTCTCTTGCCCGAAAAATATATAAGTTAAGCTCATTGTGGTACTACTTCAATTCATTGCTAAAAAGCACTGTGAAAACAAAACATGGTATTGATATCAAGTCATACTCCAACTTGCTGGCATTTCTAAAAAGACGCACAAGTGGCCATGTGGCAATCCCAACTGACAACGTAATAAGCAATTATACAAATTGTTCAAATTTTTATAACTGCTTTAACAAGTGATAAAAAATTTATTCGTTTAAGAAAGTCCGAGTTTTATTCATTTCCTCGCAAATATGTTATAAAACATCGTATGACATACGTGCGCTTTGATAATTACCGCACTTATATCATAATGTACTATTATAACCCAATCCACTAGTAAAAATCGTTTGTGTTTACATTCCCAAATAATACATTCTGCATGACACATATCCATAGACAAATCTAGAGCACCAATGTTTCACGATGACCGTCAAAGGCTACACTTGGCGACACTCCAAACACGTGTACAGCTCGCGAAATATTACTTGAACCAAACCATAGAAAATGGGGCTTGCGCACTAAACATTTTTGTACCTAAAATTGCTACTGCGCAAGTCACGTGGTACTAAAATGTGGGTAAAGTTATTTTGCGCGAGCTGTACCATCGACTCCAATCGACGACAGGCAATTAAAATATGGCGACGCTCGAAACGTGGCGACAGTCAACTGTCCTGTGTCGCCAATTGGAGGGAAATTTCGATAAAATCTCTTTTTAGGTTTTTTTTCACCTGCTGGAGATTAACCGATAACATTGCGTTTCGATATTCATAGGACGGACTAACGCAATCAAAGTGGATTAAAAATGCAAAATGAGGAATTTTTTTTCATGAATTATAATCAGTTTTGTGAATGTTTAAAATGTATGAGGTTTTAGTGAAAATACAATGAAGCTGTAAAAAGTGCGTGCATTTCTTTTACAAGTATAATTTTTCAGCAAACCTTTTTTCAATTATTTGATCAAACGTTAAAGAGAATTCCCATCTGAAACTTAAACTCAATGTTCACTATTCAATAGATAAAAAAAAATCTCTTTGCCGGTAAAAACATAGTAAAAAACTTTTCAAACTGTAATTACTCTTAAACCATAGAAGTTAGAGTTTAGAAATAAAAAAATATTTTTTTTCAAGCAGGTTATCGATTGTGAAGGTATTATTTGAAAAAAAAAGTGTATTTTAAAAGTTATTACATAATTTAAAAAGTGGGTAAGCACTAAGTTTTGAAAGCCAGTGTATATAGAGCATACATCCATTCTTTAACGGGATTACAACCCAAAAACTTAACCCTTTATACCGAAAGCTCAATCAAACCGGACATCTTGAAGTAACGCTTAAAACAGCTCTCGATGGAATACTAAGCGAATAGCAAATGGTTACACAAATCAAATTGTCTCTCCTAACTTAGACCTTGCCCAGATAGGGCGAATTCGCCGCAATTTGACACGCGATTTTGGTTACACTGCTGTTAATATTGCACACGTTGCTGATGTCGCTGGTCCTAAGCGAACATTGTATAGCAAAACGCGTCTAATACGCGTGTAGTTCTGGATAGGGCCTTAAAGCCTGCCTTCACAAACCCTTAACGCACACTCGTTCATTAATTATTTACAACGATCACATAATTATTTACAAAGGTTTGGGAAGCCCCTAATTAAACTTCGACTAGGTCTTCACACTTTTGATTAATTGAACTCGAAGTTATTTTATTGTTGTTCTAGGAATAAAATTTAATGATAAAATTTGTTTTAACATTTTCACTTCCATAATTTGAATTATTATTATTCTTTTATTAAACATTTTAAATAATATATATCACTTTACTATTGTTGTTTTCGCTTCCATTAAACCACCACAATCCGAACCACAATAAATGAGACAAAACGAGAAAAGAGAACAAACCTCAAACCGCTTTGCGGCACAGTCACACGTCACTTATACATATCAGACTTTGAAACATAATTCGCGGCAATAAACTCATAAGCCAAGAGAGTTGGAACGACGTAAATATTCGCAATTGTTTCAATTTAATTAATTGGGGACGGAGTCAGAAACAACAAAATGGTAAAAGGGCAATAATCAACCTTAATTATTATAAAGTGAAATACTTATAAAGGTACTTCTCAAACATAGCATAGCTCGAGTCTTCCGGCGACTGCGCCCATTTTTTACTGGACCCACGGGCGCAGTCGCCTGATCGAATTATTTCAATATTTTTATTCCGTCAACTGCGCCCATAGTTGGTATGCTTAAGGCTGCATAGTCTGCACACTAGCGCCGCCATTGGAAAAAAATCATAGTGCTTAAATAAAGACGAAATAGTGAAGTATCTCTCTGTAGTGCACTCCGTAGAAGCTTTGTGGTTCTTTTTATCGCTTAAACAATATTTTCTAGCCTGTCGTTGAGTTAAATGGAATTTTATTGTTGAAAGTGGCCACTTATCGCAAAAAATCTCCATTAAACTAAACGACTGGATAGAAAATATTGTTTAAGCGATAAGAAGAACAACAAAGCTTCTACGGAGTGCACTACAGAGAGATAATTCACAATTTTGTCTTATTTAAGCAATATGATTGTTTTTCCAATGGCGGCGCTAGTGTGCTGACTACGCCCTCTTAAAAGATCCATTGTTTAAATTGAATTCTAGTAAACCATTAGGTATACAGATCGAGTTAAAATTTGGTGACAGGTAGTTTTTAGATTATTGACCGAGCGAACACGTAGCACGAGCGAAGCGTCTCCGTTTCAGCTTGGGCAAAAATGCTTTCGTATGTCTGTCCAGCTGTCCGGCTTTCCGGCTATCCGTCTGTTTTTCTCTACAGGTCGCATTTCTCAACCGAGTCTCGTGAAATTATCTCAAAATTACACTAGAATCGGTACTCGCACGAGTTCGGTTTCGGAGACCAGGTTCTATAATTATATAGTTTTTTTTTGTCGATTCAGTTTTTCGAAATCTTAAACAATGGCAGAGATATGGGGAAAAATCATATTTCAGCTATTTCGAAACATTTTCAAAAATGTCACAAACGCGGGGTTTACATCACTACAGAGCCTCTAATATAGGATTTTTTTATAAAATGACGTGTTTCATTTCAATTAATTTAGAATTTACAATACAGAAAGAAGATTAAAAAAAATAACTACGTAAACTTGAATATGAGCTGGAATAATAATCCGTGTTCCTAAAAACATATTTCTGTAAATTATTTCCGCATTCCGAAACATACACATAATTTGACGACCTCCTTGGTCGAGTGGCTTTGTACGCCGGTTTTCAAGGAGTCGCCATCTCTGAGGTCCCGGGTTCGATCCCCGGTTGGGTCAATTTAGAAAACGAACTTTTCTATATTAGCTCAGGTCTGGGTGTTTGTGATACCACCGTTGCCTTTGATTTCCATAACACAAGTGCTTTAGCTACTTACTTTGGAATCGGAGCAATGTATGTGATGTTGTCAAATATTTATTTATTTTATTTTATTTGAATCACAGCTACCTCAATATGTTTTACCAAAACTAGTTAAGTATTCAAGTGTTCCTAGCCTGCAACCCAAATGCATCCAATGGCAGATTCCGGGATCGCATCGCAGAGCTTACAGTAGGTACTTGAATTATTTGTCGGCACTCCAGCATTTACATAATCTACAATTCCTCCGTTCCACAGCATCACTTATTCAACCAGTTTCTAACAACAGTTCAATAATATTTGTGTGAAACCGTATCTGAATATTGCTTGGTTGTTGAAATCGATCTTATTAAAACATGTACGCCCTACTAGTTGTGGCCAGATAATTAACGATACCAGTCGTTTTTCATACAAACGAGGTTACTTTGAAGCCTTGGTTCTCCGCTAAAGATTTACTGTGATCTGATGATGGCCATCCAGGGAGTGAATGAAGGAAATTCAGATCGCTATACACATCCAATTGATCTGATCAACATTCTAAACTTTCGCATTGCATTTTATCACAGATCACAGCTAGGTCTGCATTATAGATTTTTGGTAACAAAAATAGTTAAATCTATACATTACCATAGACAAACTTTTCTCATCAAAAACATTGTTTTATATTCAATCTCCCTACTAAAACAGGGACAATATGGGACGATCCATTTTCACTGTCCAAGATGCGTCTCGTCCATCTTCATCGCAATCGTATTACCCAAACAAATCGACCCTTTTTCAAAATGTCAAACACTTGTTTCATAAAAAAAAATCCGCCCCTCTCGGCAAAGGGTCGACGAAATACTGTAAGCACGCAAAAAGTGCGCCACAGCCTACCTAAGGACAGTAAACTGACTGAATCTTATTCGAACCCCCGGTTTTTGAGGTACCTACTTTATCAGAGGTTTAACTTAATTGGAGGGGTCGACAGTATCTGGTTTATAATAATAATAATAATAATAATAATCATTTATTTCAGAAATAAATATACATCCATAATTTGTTAGTAACAATGCACTTATACTATGTTAGCAAAATTTCATTATTATATTAAAACAAATAAAATACTACAAATTAAATTACAATTATTTTGCAGCACGTCCAATCGCCATAACATGGGCTGAAACCCAATGTTTCAGTATCGGCCCGTCCACCCTCTGTGCTATACCTTGCAGAATGCTGTTGGCGCTGCCGCGCACGCGGCACATCAAAGAGGCTACTCGCTTACGAATAATAGCCGCAAAATCGTCTATTCGCGCTTCCGCAAACATCCCTGACGCGCTACAGTATCGCGGCAACCCCAACAGCATTCTAAAAGCATTGTTATATTGTACTCGCAAGGCGCTGAATGCCCTTTGAGTATAATCAATCCACAGGCTGCAAGTGTAAAAGTTCTGGCAGTAAGCCCTAAATAACGTTAATTTTACATCTTTTGAACACCTAGCAAACCTGCGAACCAACATGTTACTCCTGACAGCCAGCGCCCTGCGTTCCCTTTCTACATCCATGTCGTCCTTCTGTGAATCTGTGACCCAGTGCCCCAGATACTTAAAGCTTGAGACTACTTTGAGTGTTCTACCCCCGAGTGAGACTGATGGCATCTGTGGGTACTGTTTAGCACCCGCCTTAAATATAAGTAGCTCACTTTTGGCAGCATTATACCTCAGACCATGGGCCACCGCGTAACGTTCACAGATGCACAGAAGTTTTCTCAGGGCGCCGATTGAGGGACTCAGCAACACCATGTCATCAGCGTAACTAATATTGTTGATAAACATTCCATCAATAGAGCATCCGACCATGGCGCCGCTGAGCTCACCAATCAACCTGTTGACATACAGATTGAAGAGCTTAGGTGACGTTATACCCCCCTGTCTTACCCCACACTCCAACCTGTATGACTCAGATAGTGATCCTGCCCACCTTACTACATTTTCTTGAGACCCATACCAAAACTTAAACAATTCTATGAGTTCACAGGGTAGAGTTGTGTCATCATACAACTTCTGCCACAGCTTGTTATAAGAAACGAGGTCAAAGGCCTTTGACAGATCAAGAAAACACGCGTATACAGGTGTCTTCCTGTCTGTGTAGTAACGGACAGTGTGCTTTAGACAAAGTACCGCTGTTTCAGTAGAAAGTCCGGTATTGAAGCCAAACTGTGCATCATGAAGTATAAGATGTTCATTAAGGTGTTTGTCCAGCACACTATCCAGCACCCGCGCCACAATAGTTGCCAATGAAATAGGTCTATAGTTGTTGATGTCAGAAATATCTCCCGTTCGGTTTTTAACTATGGGTACTACTAAAGTTTGCATCATGTCATTAGGCAAGTATGTGTGGCGCGTACAGAAGTTGAAAAGCATGGAAAGCACTCCAGGCAGGTGAACACCCGCATGTTGCAGGTGCTCAATGCTAAGAGAGTCATGGCCAGGAGACTTACCACGCGCCATGCCTTTCACTGCCGTGGCCACCTGGCTGGCAGAAAATATCACCTGCGGTATAGAGGAAAGATCTCTAGATCATGGACCCGTCTCACAGGATTGCAATGGGGACTCAACTTTAAAATGAGTCTTGAAAAGTTCAGCAATTTTCACAGGATCACTAACGCCCTCTACGCTCACAGGCAGGCCCGCCTTAAGGTTCAATTTATTAGCATGTTTCCAAAACTTTGCAAAGTTTTTATTAGAATGGTGAGATGCTATGATATCCATTTTTATTTGTTCTGCATTATTTTGACACCATTTTAACTTACTTTTGAACTCTTTTTTAGTTTTTAACATTGTGTCATAAATATGACCTACACTGGGTTTACCGTATAAAACCCAGTTCTGAAAACCCATTCGAGCCTGAATATGAGCCGGCCTGACATGCTTATTCCATCCTATTACATGTTTTTTATTTACACGTATAATATAACTAATACTTGAGGCATCCTCCAATATCTTAATAATTTCAGCATACAACTTATCTATGATTAATTTATGTTCAGTATTATTACAAAATTTATCACTGCATTCACTCAATTCTATTGGAAAATCAAAATCTCTTAACTTAGTATTACAATATTCATTATAACAAAAAATTTGTTGGGGATGCCTTTCACCCCACTTAACAGGGTTACATGATTCTGTATTGCACAATATTTTTGACCTTAAAACATTCATATCACAAAAAATTTCTACCGGGATATGATCAGACCAATAGATATCATAGTGTATTTTAACATTTGTAACTGCTTTAAAAGCAGCCTCCGATACTACACAGTGGTCCAACCAGCTTGTTGTACCATGAGCATCACTCACATATGTATAGGAGTTAGAATCACGACTTAACAGTTCAATATCGGCACACCGCCAACTTTGTTCAACACAAAACTCATCAAGTTCAATACCAAAACGTTGTCCCGGATGTGCATTAAAATCGCCTAAGATGAACACAGAGTCAATGTTACATACCTCCACAATTGCGGCGATCTCACCTAGGCATTCCGTGAACTCTATTAGGTTTTCAGCCGAGTCCGTGGGCATATATACTGAGAACACCAAAAACGAACGCTCTGATGACACTAGTTTTATAGCCGCTATCCGAACACTTTTACACTGAATCACTGATACCGAAGCACATATACTTTTACGCCAAAGAATAGCGACGCCCCCGTATGGCCGCCCGCGCAGGATTCCCACACTGGTATCCACTGCAGACTTTCCCGAATACTCAAAATCCGGATCGATGCTGCTCAGGAACGGAATATCATGCGGTAACAACCATGTTTCTTGGAGCGCCACAATATCAGCTGTTTGACATAAATCTCTGATGCAGTTGACTGACCGAGTCACTGATTTACAGTTGAAACTAACAAATTTCATGTAATTGTTGTTGTTGCTAGCCATTAACGGGCTTGGTTATTGTCTTTTCATTTTGTGTCTCTTGTTCACTTTTCTTGTATGTATTTCTGTTAAAGTAAACAAACTTGCGAAACTGGATGCCTTCCGGCCACAATGTATCATCCAAAAATATTGACAGTTTGTTTTCTGGGACGAGTATTTTATAAGCATCATAACGTTTTTGAACTTTCATGTTTATTTTCTTAATTGATACTGACACGTTTGTTTTTTGTAGTATGTAATCGGTGATATCACTCTCACTTGTGTCTTTGTGTACTCTGTTAATAAATAGCGGAATTTTGACATCTGCGGCCTTAAAATTAACTTCCGGCAATAATGCTGCTTTTCCTTTTGCGCCTATTAAACGATTCCTTAACCGCTTTTTTTGCACTAATTGCCATTCATGTGTAGGTTTATCATTTTTCCATGTTTCACTCGTCCTTAAAACATCTGCACACGTCCTTGACCTCGATTGCAATGCATTGCTTTGGTTATCGTTCATCTCGCTCGCTGTTGGTAAGCCAAATATTTCCGTTTCATCATCCCCGAGCGATTCCGACCGCTGCCGTAGGCCTTGTTCAGTTGGGACTGTTGTGGAAGGTGCGGGTGCGACTGCACTCTGCTGTCGCTCCGGATCCAAACGAGGTGAAAGAGATGGAGCTAGGCGCGCTGGCAAATTCGAATCGTCAGTTGATGAATTATTTGAAATTGGCGGTAGACCCATAGGCCCACTATCTAAGCATTGACTATCTATCAAGCCACTACCGCCTCTTCTACGATTAACATTAAAATCAAATTGATTAACAATGGATGCTTGTTTCAGGTTTCTTATTTCGTTTTGAATTTCGTTAAACTGCCTTTCCGTAATGTAGGTTTCCTTAATAGTTCTTAGGTCGTTTTGCAAAACTAACAAGTCCTTTAACAATCTCGTTGCGTCTATGTGGTCAAACGTAACGGGCGGGAGTTTTTGCAAATCCTTTGCGACAAAAATTGGCACAAGCTCCGGATCAATCTGTTTAAAAACTGACACCACATCATAAAGGTCTCGTTGCGACTTGCCGCTCCCTTTTCTAGTCACATTTCGCTGCTTTATTGTCGTAATCGAATCGAATAAAAGATTCTTAGCTGCTTCGATGTCCGCCGTCGAAAACGTAGACGTACACAACCTCACAAGGCTTTCCTCGTCCATCACATCCACTTTGTTTTGGACGAAAGCTAACAGTTCACATATTACTATGTTACAACTTGTACACTTAACTACGTTAGAGGTCATTGTCCTCGACATAATAGCTATCGATATTTGACAGCTGACACACAACACATCCGATCGCCACGGCGCGCCGGACGCGACTGATTCTTTTTTTTGTGTTTAAAGTAATAAAATTAACTTTAAACCAGATTATGTCAAACTCCGATAAAGTTAAACCTCCGTTGAACCACCGATAAGAACCTCAGAAACCAGGCATAATTGAAAGTGTAGCAGTCAATCTAAAAAAAACCCGAATCATAGTTTGCTAGAACGCGCAAAGCACTCGTCTACATGTCCGCCCTCTTCGACATCGGTATCCGATTATAGCCGAATGGTATTCTTGCTTTAGCGAAGGATGGTTCCCAGCGGTAGAAAGTTAGAAAATAAAAAACATCTCTACACAAGTACGGTGCCTTTTCCAACAGGTAGTGAGTTTACTGTATATTTCTAGCCTGTGTGTATTTGTTGTGTGAATGTTTCACATTTAACAAGAACTGTCGCAAAAACCGCAGAGAGGCGCGTGACACTCGAAATAAAGTTATCGTGAGTGCGAGCCACATTACAATAAGTATTTCATATTTCAAAGTCACTTAGGATGTAACGAAAAATGAGCCAAAGACTAACGACTGCTTAGGCATTCTGTGAGAATACCGAATATTCACAACAGAAGAGAGGAAGGAGGTAAGGAGAGTAAAAAAAGAATCAACCGCTCTTTTCGAAATCTTGCTAGTAGTATCAGCAGTCATCGGGTCTTCCAAGCAGACCCTTTCTAACACATATCTCTCTATTTATCTCTCTCTCTCTCTTTCTCTTTCTCTCTCTCTCTTTCTCTCTCTCGCCCTTTTTCAACCAATAGCTTGGTGTAGGCCTCCTTCAATTGTTTCCATCTCTCTCTGTTTTGGGCAGTTAGAGTCCAGTTGCTGTCCGCCACCTTCTTGATGACATCCTTCCATCGCATTTGTGGCCTTCCTCTTGGTCTTTTTTGGACCCATGGTCTCCAATCTAGGATTCGTTTGCACCAAGATTCTTGCTTTATCTAACATATCACACCTTTGAAAAGTAACCGTCTGCACTAAAGTAACCACGAAAGGACCTGAATGGTGCAGTGGTCATCATGCCGGTCTACCACGCAAGAGGTCAAGGGTACGATTCCCGGCCGAGCAGAAATTGATAAGATGAATTTTAACTTCTGTGACGGGTCTGGGTGTTATAATGTACAATAAGTATATATTTAAAAGTATATAAGTAGTATATCAGTTGTCTAGCACCCATATTACAAGCTTTGCTTAGTTTGGGGTTAGATGGCGCAGTGTGAAAAAAAACTGTTTAGGAAACTTAATAGTAGTTTATCAGGTGATACTATCTCGTTCATCATATAGCTCATCTATGCTGTAATGTGGTCATAGATTTAAAAATATTGGCACCACCTATAATGTTAAATCTTCTGTAACAAGACCCAAATTTCTAAACGTATTTACCTAACTCCTGTAATATGAAATCAAATATTAACCAGGTAGCAAAATAAACCTCAAACCGTCCCTTTAGAAACAAATCAACAGATTTACAACCACTATAAACATACCGCTTATCCCGGTACAAATTTGGATTCGAACCCACGTCACCGCGTGTTAATTCGCCCGGGTACGGTTACATATACATGAAAATCCTTTCAAAGCTTGTTTTTCCGTCGATCGATCTTAGGCTGTCTGATGGGATGCCTTTGCCTCTTGATTTGACACGCTCGTTCCGTTAGTATGATTGACAATCTTTGTTTTCTGGCGAGCAAAAATAAGTGGCCACGATATTAC
Organism: Catoptria pinella; assembly: GCA_963556745.1. NCBI lineage: Eukaryota > Metazoa > Arthropoda > Insecta > Lepidoptera > Crambidae > Catoptria > Catoptria pinella. The sequence goes on from OY750767.1 coordinate 12,575,973, forward strand.
AGTATGACAATATTAAACGCTACATTTTATCATAGATTTAAATACTATTTAAGCAAAATATTAGTCACAATTCCGTCTTCATGTTTCTCAAACTAAATAATTTGATGATTGAACATTTAATTATGTTAGAAACTACCGTTCTTCTCTACTTTAGCCCTATTACCACCTTAAAAATTATGACGTCAATAATGTTAAAAACACTTAACAAAAGCTTCATGCATTTGAATGGGAAATTCTGTTTGTTAATCACAGCTACATTCCTTCACAGCTTCAAAGATGAAAAGATGTCTCTATTGTGTTACTGAGTGGTTGAGACAAAGCTCGAGTGGCGCCATCTGTGTTTCGAGGACAAATTGTGTGACTTCTTACAGTGTGCCAAACGGAATGTGTAATGCAGAAACAAAGGAATGGATTTGTCTTGTAAAAGTCGACCTAAACGAAAATCTAAAGCTAGTCTGTGTCAAAAAGATAAACAAACCTTTAAGATGTTGCTTTGAACACGAAATTACAGCTTTTATTTAAATAAAAGGTTTTGTTTCTGCATTACACATTCCGCTTGGCACACTGCAAGAAGTCACACAATTTGTCCCATATTTGTCCTTATTCACAAATAGATAAATTTAAATGTTTGACAACATCACATAGGTACATTGCTCCGATTCCAAAGTAAGCTGCTAAAGCACTTGTGTTTTGGAAATCAGAGACAACGTTGGTATCACAAACACCCAGACCTGAGCCAATATAGAAAATTTCGTTTTCTTAATTGACCCAACCGGGGATCGAACCCGGGACCTCAGAGATGGCGACACCTTGAAAACCGGTGTACAGAGCCACTCGACCACGGAGGTCGTCGGAAACAAAAGCTGTAATTTTGTGTTCAATGTATTATATGTATAATAATTAATTATTAATAATGTATTATAAATACGAGTGAATGAGCTCGTTGAAAATAAACAAACAGTTAAATTATTGATCGAGCGAGCGAAGCGTCTCCTTGGGCAAAAAAAAACACGTGATCCTGGAGTGCTCACAGAGGTGAGGTCGCTCCTAGGAGCCTGTGAACGCCCCAGGGGGCTTCTGCGCTTCTGGAAGGAGCTGGGATGGCTCGATTAGCCATACCGATGCTATGAGGTTTCATCATCATAACGGACCAAATTGGTCTAAATGCGGAGAAAAGTGCCCACCACCAATACCAATACCAATACCAGCTTGGGCAAAATGCTTTCGAATGTGCGGCTGTCCGTCTATTCTCCTCTACGGGTCGCATTTCTATTTGTTCAAGTTCAAAGTTGTATATTATAATTTTTTTGTTCAATCAGTTCGAAATTTTTCGAAAAAAAAAACCTATCCCAGACATTTCGAAAAATGATCAAAAATGTCACAAACGTAAGTCGTACGCTCACAAAGACACTATAAAGAATAATTATTTTTATAAACATTTATAAATACTCGAAGAATATTAAAAATATCCAACTTATAAGTAGATTATGCATTTAGCCTTAAATATAGTTTAAACCAGTATTTAATATGATAAAATCTTAAAAAACACTATACAAGGTGTTACAAATATACCCCTAATGCCGAATTTGGTATATAAGGACAATCAAACTGATCAACTTTTACTACGGGACCAACTCTGAAATCGCGAAAAAAAAATTGATACAAAAATTAAAATCGGAAATTTCAAAATGTATGAAACATCCGATTTTTTTTTCGCGTAATATGTATATATAGAGCATTCTATCGAATGTTTTTTTTTTTTAAGATTTTATCAAAGTTGTAAGCGAAAGCAGGCTTCTGTTTTAGGCTCTAGACAGACGGACCGCATTTCAACTGCAATCCAACCGCAAATTGCAGTTCAGGTGCAGTTTGAATGCAGTTGACACGACTGCAATAGTTACAAATACTATCAAACTGCATCGGAACTGCAATTTGGCAGTCGGATTGCAGTTGAATTGCAGTCCGTCTGTCTAGAGCCTTAGACAAATAAGCTTATGTACACACGACAGCACGCCAGGTAATACAGTCAACTACGAAAACAGCTTTTATTACGTAGAGCATAAAGGCGGTCTCAAGGTCAACATGTATAGTCTGAGGTGCCGTTGTGTGTACTACAGAATCTTGCTAGTACGATTATTCACCCTTTACAAACTGTGTACAAGAAGGACATAACAAAATTATATCTACACAGCAGCACCTGTTTATTGGTAAATCCTTTGAATGAGCGCTCAAACATCACTGCTCGAACGATTCCTAATAGAACCAAATCAGGATTAGGAATGGAGGTGTATTTAGTAATAAGTGCTCCACAGCGCGTGATCTTGGAGTAGGGAGCTCTAATAGAGCTCTGTTTCCATTGCTACACGTTAAATAAATAAATAAAATCGTAAATATGGCACAACCTCACATAAAACTTGGCCAGAAAGAGATGAAATTAAATAAAATGGAACAAAATAAAGTGTTGCCAAGTTATTCGTGATTTAGACGTGTTTGCATAGAAAGTGGCGCCCTAATTTTTTGTCAACTCTTTATGGTCAAGCTGTATATTGCTCCGATTCCAAAGTAAGTAGCACACAAAGCTCTGTGTTACGGAAATCAGAGACGACGGTGGTATCACAAACACTCAGACCTGTGTCAATATAAAAAAGTTCGTTTTCTAAATTTACCTAGCCGGGGATCGAACCCTCACAGAGATAACGAAACCACAGGGAAAAAATTTTTGGTAGTTCATTATTACTGTGGCAACTCTTTGGAAACTAGTGTAGTGTACCACTCGACCACGAAGGTCGTAAAGTATTCAAACCGTTGTTAAGATTATTTTCCTACGGGAAATCGATACTTTTTTTAATAGCATAACACCCGCTCGAAAACAATTTTTAAATCAGACAAGTTATGAGCGATTTCATGTAGATGGCACCGGAACTCGACCGAAAATCAACCGTGGCATATACGAGTACAACGTGTTACAAAAGTACCCCTAATGCCGAATATGGTGTATAGGGACCATCAAACTGAACAACAAAAAAATCAGCTGTTTCATATTTTGATATTTTCGATTTTAATTTTTGTATGAAACAGTTGATTTTTTTGCGATTTCAAAGTTGGTCCCATTGTAAAAGTTGTTCAGTTTAATGGTCCCTATACACCATATTCGGCATTAGGGGTATTTTTGGAACACCTTGTATAAGCGCTCGACAGGAGTTCGGCCGGAACACAATCGGAGCCGGACTAACCGAGCTGTCATTTTTTGGGTTAATCAGTGACTTGGCCATGCTACGCTCAAGGATATGGCAGTTCAAAAGTTTGATGCGTGCATCGAAATCTCGAACATCCAAAAGCTTGAAGTACTAGGTACTGCCGCGCGAATCATTGTTCTCTCGAACGACCATTGACATTTATTATGATCTATGTATATACAAAATAAAAACAGTCGTTTAAATAGGTATTTACTTATTTCAAAATTTGAACAACGACCTCTTTGCTCATTTTATTTTAGGCTTTAAATAATATCTTTATACACCGTGGATACACTGCGCAGGGGAGATGCGGGTGCTGGTTGATTTCCTCAAGAGGCACCGGTTTGGAAGTACTTTTACTGGTCGAGAGTAGTGCTACCACGATTTAAGATAGAATTTAGGAAAACAATGGATAATCTGCAACTTAAAAACAATCAAATTTGGTGTTTACCTTTACTGTTGCGCGTTTTTTGTACACATGAACTTAGGTTTAATATTTAGACAAAGAGAATTAAGAAAAGCGAATTGTTAAAATAGATGTCGACATAATTCTTGATATTTCGTTAAAAAAGTAGTAATTTATTAAGTTTTATTCATTTAATTGCATGTTTTAAAATAATATTTCACTCACTTCCTCTTATTCTTCGTAAGAAGTTATTTTCCATACCTATTAGTTTGACTTATACTTTAAGAATATACTTTGTAAGTATTTGAACGTGACAAATATATTTATTTTCTCGATCGCTAATGCTACATTCATTCCTACATGACTCTACATTTTGTTCATAATTTTCCCAAAAAAATCTTATTTTCTGGCCACCTTAACCCCACAGTATATTAAGCTCAGTTCACACTCGTTTAGCGGCGAGTGTTTTCACATTCACTGATATTTACATTTGCACTGTTCACAATTGCAGCTAAACTACTTCCAGCTTACCTTTCAGAAGCATTTTAATGTTGTTTTTATTTTCCTGTTTCTGTGGAAAATATACTAAGAAATGTATTCTTTCATAGTACACACGATGTAGGAGGTTTATTTATCTTTTAGGTACTTCATAATAATAATCATCATGAAATTAATCTTATTGCTCACTATAGATACAACATCACGACCATAACCGTAGTATCACTTACTACGCGTTCACTTCATCATTGCCGCTACCTCGCAGCCGGCTTCTTCATACCGCACCCCGTGCGTCGCCTTTCTAGTAGGTACGGCTAGCAACGCAAAGCTTAATTCTTGTTTCTGTTGATTTAATCATTACGTTCGTTATTTGTGTTGTTATAATGATTAAAAGAGTATATTTCCTTCATAATGGCGAACCTAACTTGTTATATAAATTAATGAACAAGAATAAAATAAAAACTGTTGAAAACATGATTACTTTTTTGTCTACAGTACCGTTAGCTGTGACGTCATAACGTTCGTCGACGGCAATCACGAAGTGAACGAGTAGTAGTCAATTTTTCTAACACCGGACTCTGCAAACTTTGACAAAGTTAAAGTTGTCTTTTGTAGCTCAAACATACAGGCTGCGTTCCGGTCATGCGACTGGTTGCATTCCGATCCCATATATCACAAAAATAAAATAAATAAATAAATATTTGACAACATCACATACATTGCTCCGATTCCAAAGTAAGTAGCTAAAGCACTTGTGTTATGGAAATCAGAGACAATGGTGGTATCACAAACAGCCAGACCTGAGCCAATGTAGAAAAGTTCGTTTTTCTAAATTGACCCAAGAGGGGACCGAACCTGGGACCTTAGAGATGGCTACACCTTGAAAACCGGTGTACAAAGCTACTCGACTACGGAGGTCGTTAACGCAGATAGTTCAATATCGCAACGATCTGAGATCAGATCAGATCGCGTGGCCGGAACGCATCTTGTGTGTTCGAGGTCTCAATACAAAAATCTAAATAAGTAAGTACAAGAGAAATAACAAATAAAAGTACAGGTAAATAAGAATTCAGTAAGAATTTCTTGAATCTTTACCTACAATATGATGAAGCTATATGATATAGCGTATCCATCTTTGAGATTCAAAGGCATGGTTGTCTAGCCACCAACAATGTGGCCATGATTGATGTAAATATTTTGTCACCAAAATTGTATCGCGTCAACCACAACGTAATGAAATGGGAGGAAAACTAATGGAAGCTTCTAGACTAGACGTAGCGAAACGACGCATTTGTATATATATTTCTATAGACGAAGAGAAGGAGGAAAAATGCTGTATATTTAATAAAAAATAACCGATGAAGCCAATTTTTTATAATAAACTAGCGACCGCCCGCGACTTCGGCTCCGTGGAAAGTTTTTTACAACAGTAAACAATTATTTTTTGGGATGAAAAGTACCCTTTGTCTTTCTCTGTACCACTGACAACGTGTATGCAAAATTTCATGATGATCGGTTCAGTATTAAGACGTGAAGGCGTAACAAACAAACAAACAGATTTTCGCATTTATAAATTAGCAAGGATAAATAATTAAATCACAAATCACACAAGATACAATTTCATTAATATTTTGGTGCTGTTATTTAAATTATCTACCTACCGATGATGTTAAACACCAAATACAGATTTTAGGTTTTATGAAATTCAAATTTTGTGGGGAGAATGTGAGGGGGAACTTTGAATGAAGTATCGGCTTTTTTAAAGGTAGCAACAAAAGCATTTTTAAGACTAATCTTTACGTACAAAATCTATATAATTATACATCTAACACGGAAGCGAAGTGATTATAATTAAGTCAATCGTCAATAGTCAAAATTTCTTTATTCAAATAAATTTAATAATTAAGCACTTTTGAATTGTCCACCCGTCCCAGACTTTTTTAACTGACAAGAAGAACAGGCGCAAGAAACTTGCACTGAACACTATAAAATGATTTCTCTAATTTAAACTTTGATTTTTTTCGTGACTTTTAGTTGCTAATTTCCTATTCAACAAAAGTGATAAATGTTAATCAACAGTGACTTCCTACTTATCTGAACTTTAATTCAGTCCACTTTCACAAACTGTCTACAGAAAAAATCGCCCAAAATAACAGCTCAAGTGTCAGCAAAAATCTGTGATTCGGGTGGCGTTCTGTTTGCGTTTGCCTCCGTCACAGACAAAGACCACCTAATGGAAAAACTTTTCTTCTAAAGAAGTTTTGGTTTGATCAGGCCTTTTAAAGTACAATCGATCAAACAATGCTGTTTCCTCAGATACACTGGTGGCCAAATAATTAAGGACACCAGTTGATTTTCATACAAACGAGGTAACTTTAAAGCCTTGTTTCGCTGCTAAAGATTGATCTAGCTTGGATCTGATGATGGCCATCCAGGGAGTGAATGGAGGAGATTCAGATCGCTATACACACCTAACGATCTAATCAGAATTCTAAGAGATATTAAGGATCAGAGTTTTCAGTTTCAGGATTTCCATACATTTTTATGCAAATTTCGCATGGGTGTGTAAAGCGATATGAATCTTCTCCATTCACTCCCTGGATGGTCATCATCAGATCACAGCTAGATCAATCTTTAGCAGCGAAACAAGGCTTCAAAGTTACCTCGTTTGTATGAAAATCGACTGGTGTCCTTAATTATCTGGCCTCCACTATATATAGTTTAGGGTTTCGTTACCTAAAAGGCGAAAGGAACACTTACTTAATAATTTGGCATGCAACTAGTGACTCGGTAGCTCAGCGGTAAGAGCATTGGACCGGACATCCAAAGGTCGCGAGTTCGATTCCCGTCCGAGAAAATGATCTGGTGCGAGTCGTATTTTGTCTAGCATATTATTTAGTATTGTATAAAAATAACATTGTGAATGCTAAAATCTCAATTTTAAAAAGGATCACTTAGTTGTTTATCTGTATACCTAGACTGATTTTTACACACTCTCAACTTTCAAATTTATTAAATACATAAAATACAAGACACAAAAATAATATTGTGTGGGTGAAATCAGTGGGACCGCGGGCCCTTAATTAAATTATCTTACATTACTACGTTATAGTGATAGTGATCAAACTATTTAGAATGATTGGATCACAATCATAGTGATCCAACCATTCAGTAGAAATGAGCTAATTAAACAATGTTATTTATTTATGAATCTACGTTAATTGTAACATGTATGAATGTAATGTCTGGAAACTATATACATATTTGTAAATATCGTTCCTTCTGATAAAGCTGATAAGTTTTTTGCGCCCATTTTTTTTGTCAGCTAAAGGACGTCATAATGGGTGGTAGGATAAAAGAATTGAAGATTTAAAAATGCTTATTATGTGAGCTTATTTGAATAAATATTTTTTCAATTTCAATTTCGATTTCAATTTCAATATCCAAATCACTCCATTGACTTCAGATACAACATCAATATCAGAAACTCTTGAAACTATTGAATTCCGTCAAATCCCAGTCGGTCTCTGACGCGAGTTGGCTTGAATACGAACCAAGTTGAGTTTCAGTTCGAATAGAAATTTGTATCGCTTACACTGAGCTATTGTTCGAGTTACCTGAGTAAGTGTAAATAGTTCATAAAGCTCTACAGAACTAGAATTGTAGTATATTGATAATATTTATCTCGTTGTTATAAAAGGGAACAAGGTAATTATAGGTATTCCCTAATGTGAGGGAGGTCAGTCTCAGTACACAAGCACTAATGGCGGAACAATCAAGTTGATCAAATCCACAAAAAGACGTTTCGAAACTTTTGCAGCTGCCGTGGTCACGGGTGTTTCAAGAGTAAAGTGTTTAATCTAAGTAAAAGTTAAATATATTTTTAAAAATGATTTAAATAAGAACAGAACTTAAAACCAGCGACGAATATTCGTTTCTCTCAATTATACAAGTTAAGTCGACAATCATCAACACATTGTAGGTAATACTAAAATATTATATTGACGACCTCCGTGGTCGAGTGGCTTTGTACACCGGTTTTCAAGGTGTCGCCATCTCTGAGATCCCGGGTTCGATACCCGGTTGGGTCAATTTAAAAAACGAACTTTCTATATTGGCTCAGGTCTGGGTGTGTGTGATACCACCGTTGTCTCGGATTTCCATAACACAAGTGCTTTAGCTACTTACTTTGGAATCGGAGCAATGTATGTGATGTTGTCAAATATTTATTATTTATTTAATATACGAGAAGTTAACGAGAAAGGTTTAATAAGCAAGATGATCGCAGTATTACCCAATTTCACTACGACATATTCTACTCAGACTAAGGTCTGGTTACTCCAAAATGAAGCATATAAAATTCGACACAGTAATCCTACGGGAACTCAGGATATTACTTGGCGGGAACTCGGTCGTAAACCCGAGCCTTTGAGGCTATGACCCTGTAAGATGGTGGAAGGAAATAAAATGTGCTAAAACAATGACAGAGTGAGCTGTGGCTGGTTTAGGCTGTGGATAGGTTAGATGATTGTGAAAATACATATTATACAAATTTATTATTTTGACATAGGTACTAGTATAGTATTTATCTATGGTACAAGCAACTTGATTAAATCTCTCCAATTCTCTCCACGGCCACCAAGTGCTTGAAGAGCCTATTTAGTTCACAGATTTCACATCACTATTTGGATAGAGATGTCAATTGTGAGATAGGTACGTATAAAATATATTGTTCTCACTTGAAAACATAATATACTTAGATATTTTACTGAAAATCTTAATAAAAAAAAAATCAAGGACGCAGTTCTAACAATCAAATACAAAGTATCAATAACTTCTTATAAAACTGTTGCACTTTTATTTTGTAGAAAAAAATCAAGAGATAGTGTCAAAGCTTTCAATCCCAGGTTCAGAGTTCAAAGTTCGCCGCTAGTTTTGATGTTGCAGCCGCTGCATTTAGTATGCATAGTGTCTCATACAGCAGCCAAGCACTCGACAAACTGACATTGACGTCATCAAGGGGTTAATGAACTTGACGTCAGTGGTACGGTCGGAAGAATAGAATAATTTTATGTTTAGTTTGGCTTTTGAGATACCTTTTTGGAGGTACATACCACAATTTTGTTAAGGCGGTACCCAGGCCGTCAGTAGCGTCGCGATGAATATTATTTAATAGTGTTATTATAAAACATAACTAAAACTCCTAGAAGTAGATAGCAAAACTGCTAAAAGTGGACTTTTTTGACATCTTTGCCACGATTACCGTGATTTTGATATATTTTTCTACCAATGACTACGAGGGAATGTAATGATACCTTCTAAAAGACTTAAAGAAATCCATGTTTAGTTTTATTAAAATCAGCAAGTAATTACTTTTTTGCTGACTCTACCTGTCTGGTTCGTCAATAGCTGCTGGTAGGTACGTTGCGTGTTCATTTTGCATCTCGCGGTGTATGCGGCTTCCACACTTTTCTTGTCGCACGTTGATTGTGGTCCAAGTGACAAGAGTCTGCGTTAAGTACCGTATTTATATAAAAAAATAAAAAACTACTTTTCTAGAGGCTATACTGTAATATTATCTCAGTTTGACTACTTAATTTGATGACCTCCGTGGTCGAGTGGCTTTGCACACCGGTTTTCAAAGTGTCGCCATCTCTGAGGTCCCGGGTTCGATCCCCGGTTGGGTCAATTTAGAAAATGAACTTTTCTATATTGGCTCAGGTCTGGGTGTTTGTGTACCACCGTTGTATCTGATTTCCATAACACAAGTGCTTTAGCTACTTATCACTTTGGGATCGGAGCAATGTATGTGATGTTGTCAAATATTTATTTATTTATTATTTATTAATAAAAAATAAACAATTTAAACCACTTTGATTAACTCGCCCGAAATGGTGAAAGACCACAGTCTCTCACATTCATAGTATATCTCTTTCCGCATGTCCGCTCTCAGGAGATGAATTTTTAGTAAGGATTAAAAAAAAAAGTTCCTGTCTGCATTTGCATTGCAGTCGTTACCACCAATCCATCCTCCTTATCAATTAAAAAGCACGGTCTGTGTCCAAGCAGTGGGGAATACTGACGACCTGAGTGGTGCAGTGGTCAACATGCCGGTCTACCACGCAAGAGGTACCGGGTTCGATTCCCGGCCAGGCAGAAATTGAAATGATTTTAATTTCTGTGACGGGTCTGGGTGTTGCTATGTAACAATGCAATATAACAATGCATATAGGGTGCTGATGGGACTACCGAGGCACTGCAGTGCTTCAGACATGTTCGCAGAGGCCCGTATCGATGTATTTCACGCCATAATAAGAAAACGGTGCGCCTCATTATCAAATCGTGTGCGAAGTAGTCCTAACAGCATCCTATGCATGATAACCGATCGATGGGACGGGCCGATGCTGACATTGGGCACGCCTGCACTGTAGCAGAGCAGTGACGGTGTATTAGCCTCGGCAAGTTTTATGTTTTATTTTATTTTTAATTTATTTCTCATTTCTTGTAATTTTTCTTTTTTAATATGGGTTTTTTTGGCTTTAAAATAAACTTTATTGTTATTATTATTATTATTATTATGTATAATAAATATATATTTAAAAAGTATATAAGTAGTATAATCAGTTGTCTAGCTCCCATATTACAAGCTTTGCTTAGTTTGGGGCTAGATGGCGCTGTGTAAAATTGTCCAAGCATTTATTATTATTATATAAAAATGGTTGATGTGCGAATCCGCTGACCTCCTATATCTTGTAGCTTGTTGCTAAGAGACAAAGAGCCCTGAAAGGTTTCATCCGCGCTCCTGGCAGGCTTCAGTTCGTCGCCCTTTCATGCAACCAGGGTTTAGGGTTGCACCATTTAATAACCCTGCATTGTTCGTCGCATTTACGGGGAACACCATTACAATAGGTGATTACACTGGAGCCAAAAAAATATACCTGGGGGTTAATGAAAAAGTTGAATAAAAAAATTGTCTTCTTCGGGAATGTGGTTTACAAATTCTTCTTTAGAAGCATAGTTTTTGAAAAATACACTATAAAAAGAAAAAATAAATCATTCTATAAGGTTTGTAAAAGTTACGTTATAATAAGATCTTTATTTACTTACTTATAAATATCATCCATGACACGTATTTAAATTACAAAATACCATCTGTTTACTTATTCAATTTTGTCACAGATTCTCATTGGCATTCATAGCACAAAGAAACTGTATCAAAACTTGTCGAGCCAAGTTTGCGTTATCCACTTCGGTTATTATCAGGGGCTCAATCGCGCTGAATTCTGAACGATAAAACCAAAACCGTACATAACGTTGTCGTTTAGTTTAAATTTTTGAGATTTTAGCATTCACAGTGCTTTTTTTATATAATACTAAATAATATACTAGAAAAAATACGACTCGTACCAGGGGGCTAATTGTCTAATTTAAAAATCTATCGCAATCGCTTTCATTTGACAGTTGGATCCGACACATTACTGCATTTCTTTGGTAAGTTTTTATTTGTGCCAAAGAGAAGCATCAATGTGTTTCATCCTGAAAGCGATTGCGATAGATTTTGAAATTAGACAATAGAAAGGCAGATCATGTTCTCGGACGGGAATTGAACATCGAACATAATCTGGAAAGATGTTCAGTTGAATGTCGAGGTGATTCCTTATACATCGGTGAAATGGCGCTGGCTTGCAGCGTAAGAGTTAATATACTAAAAGAAATTCGAAGTTCCCACTAGTGACTCGGTAGCTCAGCGGTCAGAGCTTTGGACCAGATATCCAAAGGTCGCGGGTGTCCGAGAACATGATCTGGCACGAGTCGTATTTTTTAGTATATTATTAAGTTGTCATTTAGGTTATATTAACCTAAATGTCATTTAGTTTCAGCTTTAGAGTTACCATTTTAATTGTCCACAATTGGCATCCTAGGCACCCTAGGCATAGCTTTCAACAATTTTAACAAAACTAAAGCGAGTTTTTTCTGTAAACGAAACATAAAGTAAAACTAAAAAACACTTTTATATCACTTCGTTTATAATATTTCGTCTTACGTCTTTTCTTCTTCCAATCCGACTGCGTCACAATAAACAAAATAAATTAAAAAAAGAATCTTACTTTTAACATGCTATCTCTGTCACTCATCCTTACGTTCCATTCCACACAAGGTTAAAAATTTAGCTTTGGTTTTATCGTTGAAAATTAGCACGATTGGACCCCAGTATAGCGCGAATATTAACAAGAATTTGTATTCATGAAGTTACGTCATCTTCCATTCGTACGCACTTTTGTTTTGTAGCCAACTGCAAATTCAAAATTCAAAAAAACTAAAAAAATGTTAAGCTAACAATGATATTCCGTTCCCGAAGCGGTTTGACATAATGATGAAGGAGGTAAATACTGATAAACCGAAGGTTAAAGGAAAGGAATTCTTCATCAGCAATCACCAAATTTGACTAAGTAGGTAAAATTTGCCAAAATGTGGTGCATTTCATACTTTTCATAACTAATATCTTATTAATATTTGTCACCCAGCTAATATGGAAGCCGTGAACCATAAGGTCGCTGCGCCTGGTAGCATATCTGCCGTGATGGATCGATACGACAGCCGATCTATCACCAGTTATTGTGAGGCAATGTGTCGCCTTAAATGATTGGCGCTATTCGTCATTCTATGCTGTGTCGGCTAATTTATTCAGAAAGTTGGGTAGTGCTTGTTTTGCTTCGTAGTTTTATAAATAAGTATCAGATCTGATGAAAGTATATTTGCACGTTTTTCCAATGTCTGGTCTGCGAGAGGAAAGCAAGTAGTTGACTTAAAAAAGTCCTACGGCAGTTTTCAATTTATTGAATAGTTATTTTTGAACATAGACAAAAAATAAAATTCATATAATCACAATTTACATACAGTCCACCAAATTGAATCATGATTTACTTACAGTGATTCAAATAGAATTAGGTTGAAATTCGCTTGAACATTGATTACTTGGCAACGAACATGACTTATCATTTTATTGGACACTGACAGTCAGTGACTAGGCTATGATCAAGAACTTTAAAAGTTCTTGATAATCATATTCTACTATGATAAATGGATCGGACAGGCAGACTCAACTATACTCACTGTCATAATGTCATTATATTTTTAAAATTAAAATACTTTTTCTGCAGTTAAAATAGTTAGGATTAAGAACCATATCTTATTCGAAATTCAAATCCTGCTTTATTTAAAAACATTTCTAGTGTAATCATAACAAAGGTTTAATTTGCATATCTGTGACCGGTAATGATGCATTTTTATTCTTTTTTAAAATGTACTTAGAGCAACATACACGATAGAGAAGAAAACCTAACTATTTTTATGGTTTCAAAGGAATTATCGGCAAAGTGGGTCATGAATCATGATTCAGTTGGGTCGACTGTACATATATACCTACTCTTTGAAAAATATCTCTATTTAATTTTGTTACAGGTTGACTTTTTACGCAGTAGTTCCTAAGATAGAATATGACGACCTCCGTGGTCGAGTGGCTTTGTACACCGGTTTTCAAGGTGTCGCCATCTCTTGAGGTCCCGGGTTCGATCCCCGGTTGGGTCAATTTAGAAAACGAACTTTTCTATATTGGCTCAGGTCTGGGTGTTTGTGATACCACCGTTGTCTCTGATTTCCATAACACAAGTGCTTTAGCTACTTACTTTGGAATCAGAGCAATGTATGTGATGTTGTCAAATTTAAAAAAAAAAAATTTAAAAAAAAATAAAAAAGTAGCTAGATCTCTTAGATCGATTAGAAATTTATCGTAGGTAAATATTTGAATTGTTTCAATACATCAATGAAATTTTCGTTTTTTTTTAATCATAAACTCTACAGTCTCATAAAAGTTCCAAGTTCAAATTTCGCCCCCTAATTTCCAGATAAGGTTTTCATATAAAATCACTAGACTGACGACCTCGCTAACAGGCGGACAGAGTTTATGGCGGTGCCGGTGTAATTTACACCCTTTGCAAAGAAAACACCTCAGCACTCTTCAAGGAGGGCCCTGATGACCCTTTTCAGGTATATTTGTACCTTTCACTGTACGATTTAGTAGAAAAAAAACGGTCAAGAGCAAGCCGGACTCGCGCACCGAGGGTTCCGTACCATCATTCTGAAAAAGTTTACTTTTCAGAGACATCGTTTTACTTTTCCTGTAATCTTTACATAAACTTCTATCACATAAAGTAATTTCAGATTTTTGTCTATGCAAACTTCGGAGAGAAAGGGGGGAGCGGTAATATTTTTTACATTTTTCATCAAAAGTCGAAAACTATGCTAAAATGTTTGAGAATGTGCAAGCAGCGCTCTTTCATATGATACCCCATATACCCTAGTAGCCTCACTTCGTTTTTGAGATCCCATTTCAGTCCCTGTTGCAAAAAAATATAAATATTTTTATTTCTCTCTTATTTGCAAAATAGTTGGGCAAACGTCATCTAAAACTATTCCAAATTTTAATTTGATAGCATTAGTAGTTCTCGAGATATCCAGCTGTGACAGACAGACTGAGTTGCACCATAAGGGTTCCTTTTTACGATTTTGGTATGGAACCCTAAAAACAATCTGTTTACTGTTTTTGGATGAAGTATAAAGAACCAATAAAAAACAATTCAACGAACTGTTAGTTATATAAATAAAATAAAATACTATTTTCGCAGATAACTTAAGTAACTTGAAAAATATATGCCAAAGAATTAATGGGGCAGTAGGACCCGGTAGCGAGTGTATTTATGTTATAAATTGAAGCGCGTGTCCCGAAGTGTTAGTTAGTGTCGAATAAGCCAAAGGTCGATGCGTACTAGATCTGGAATCCTTATGTAATAAAACCGAATTGTAATAAAATCAGCTAGTTATACCACAAAATAAATAATAGTACTAGAGTACAGAAGTTGCACTACTTTGATCTTGAAGAAAGCCGACTTTTAATATAACTAAATATTACGCGACCAAGCTAAATTGCACCTAAAACGCTATGCGTTAGGGTATGTTATTGATCTTCAGAAGTTGCACTACTTTGATCTTGAAGAAAGCGGACTTTTAATATAACTAAATATTACGCGTCCAAGCTAAATTGCACCTAAAACGCTATTAGTTAGGGTATGTTATTGATCTTCAGAAGTTGCACTACTTTGATCTTGAAGAAAGCCGACTTTTAATATAACTAAATATTGCGCGACTAAGCTTAATTGCACCTAAAACGCTATGCGTTAGGGTATGTTATTGATCTTCTCTAGCGTTAGTTTTAGTAGAATGCCCATTTGAGTAGGTCCTCTGGTTATACTACTAATAAGAAACTATAAGTATTTCCTAATTTTAGGATTCGGTTATTTCATTCAGTAATCATAATACAAATACCCAAAGTGAACCATATTCTTATAAATATAGAGAGAAACAACACAGCCCGAAAATGAAAATCTCATAAATTTAAGTACCTCACTGCTGGAGACAAGCATACTGCTGAAAAAATATTTCCATTGTTCCTACCCCTTTCATAGGGGTGTCTTTGCAAAGCTATCTGTAGGATTTAAAAATCAGTTTGAATTAAATTAACAGTTGAATATAGGTACAGCATCATAACTAAAAGCAATAAAAAGAAGAAGATAGTAGGTACCTTATTAATATTTTTGGTCCTTCGAGCCGGATGTATAGTTTCTCAACTATTATAACATGCGTTATAAATCATGATCATATTTAGATAGTGTCTGGACTTGCGAGAAGTCCGTTGATTTACGATTGGTACTCAACACCCTGTACCGTGGGATGATATTACACATTGTGTATTCCGCAATGTTAACGAGAGAACACGACACTGTTAGGGACATTGGGACCTTTCGCTGCAGTTGTGTGGTCTAAGCTGTGGAATATAGCGATGCTTTAACCTACCGGTTGTGTAAAATTCAAAATTCAGAATGCAAAACTCATTTATTCAGTCTAAGCTGTTACAAGCACTTGTGAATGTCAAAGAAGCTACGCCATCGGTTCGCAAACCCTAAGCGGGAGACCTTGTAACGAGAAGAACCGGCAAGAAGTGTAGAAGAAGTGTAGATATTTTATAAGATTTAATAAATAAACAAACTACAATAATAACATTTATAACATTTTGACGACCTCCGTGGTCGAGTGGCTTTGTACACCGGTTTTCAAGGTGTCGCCATCTCTGGTTCGATCCCCGGTGGGGTCAATTTAGAAAAACGAACCTTTCTATATTGGCTCAGGTCTGGGTGTTTGTGATACCACCGTTGTCCCTGATTTCCATAACACAAGTGCTTTAGCCACTTACTTTGGAATCGGAGCAATGTATGTGAAGTTGTCAAATATTTATTTATTTATAACATAAATGGTTAAAACGCTCAATGCTTAGTTCTGTCTCAACTAACCCTGTGTATTTAAGGAGTTAGTTTTAAATGGTTTTAAATGTTTATACTGAACCAATATTTGATATTTTGAGAGTTCCTATTTGTTTGGTATAATTGTTACAAAATTAAGTGGTGGAAGAATAATACAATATCATGATAAAGATATCTTTATGAAACATTCATATATTGCAGACACTGATATTTCCTAACATGATTTCAGAAGAAGGGTATTGAAACATTAACATTTGAAGTGCAGTTTATTAGGTTATTGTCATTAAAAAGATTATGCGTCCATACTATGTTCCTTTAATAAAGCTTCTGTTCTCGAAGTCAGCATTTTTTACATTCCCCCCCATAAGCAAACTCGGCACCAGCGCAGCCCAACCTAAAAAATCATAAAATAAAAAATCTTTATCATTATCTTTTTCACCGATTACTATGAACGTAACGACCTCCGTGGTCGAGTGGCTTTGCACACCGGTTTTCAAGGTGTTGCTATCTCCGAGGTCCCGGGTTCGATCCCCGGTTGGGTCAATTTAGAAAACAAACTTTTCTATATTGGCTCAGGTCTGGATGTTTGTGATACCACCGTTGTCTCTGATTTTCCATAACACAAGTGCTTCAGCGACTTACTCTGGAATCGGAGCAATGTATGTGATGTTGTCAAATATTTATTTATTTTATTAATGTTGCACCTATGAAAGCGATACTTAAGGAAAAAAGGTGGGTTTCTACTTAAGGAGGAAATATCGGGTTTTTAGTACAAGTTTATGAAAAATTGTGCCTCTAGTATGAGTTTAGCAAACTATGTTTTTGCTAACTACTAACATGCATTTGTTTACATAAATGTAGCCATCGGTAGTACTTGCGGGATCCCCGACAAACAGATGAAAGCCACCAAACATAGATGTAGTGGTTTTCTCAAAAGAACTTGCCAGTAGGTACTTGTACTATTATTTGTATTCTTTGCTAGTACTAACTACTTACAAGCATTTGTTTCCATAAGTGCAGCCATTGGTGGCGCATACAGGATCCCAGATGGTGGGGCAGAAGCACCCAGGTCTAGTGTACGAGCAGTCAACTGGGCGTTGGGCTGCTGCTGTAGCCACGAGGACCAGCACCATGAAGAAGACTGGAATGAAGAGGAAACTGAGTGTATTAAGCCATTTAAAATATTTGCTTATTTTATAATTTTACATTATCGCGACAATGTTGCACAACCTACTTTTGCATATGCGACCAATTCAGTGCATTAAAGGCATTAAACTGGTATTAACGTATTTCATGTGATGTCAGTCACCTCACCTCACATTGACATCAGTGCAGAGCCTCCAGGCTAGGGCTCACACACTGAGCCTGTAGTCAGTGTCACATGAGCATGGAGGTCACCAGGAGGGGGCCGTAGACAGCCAGCTATTGCTGACATCGCCGGCGACTACCCTCCGTGACCACCTACCGTGATTCCATCCAGCCCCAATAGTGGGCTCAATGGGATGGATGGTGGGGCCATACCCACTGACCCTGGCCTAGCTAAGAGTCGTTGTTGACATCATTGATAAACGAGGTTATGTCAAAGTTATTTACCTACTTAAACAGACGACCTCCGTGGTCGAGTGGCTTTGTACACCGGTTTTCAAGGTGTCGCCATCTCTGAGGTCCCAGGTTCGATCCCCGGTTGGGTCAATTTAGAAAAACTTTTCTATATTGGCTCAGGTCTAGATGTTTGTGATACCACCGTTGTCTCTGATTTCCATAACACAAGTGCTTTAGCTACTTACTTTGGAATCGGAGCAATGTATGTGATGTTGTCAAATATTATATTATTATAAACATATAAAAAATACCCAAGAGCTCACCAGTAGAAGATTTCATCTTGGATGTAATGATATTCTGAAACTGATGCTCATAAAGTGATGTGAGGTACTTTTATACTAAGTATTTCAACTGAAAACAATTGTTTTTTCAAACAAATAGAAAAATAAAAGAACTAATATTTTCTTTTTGTTACTCTGTAAACTGACACTACTTTGTGAAACTGGTAGAGTTTAAACAGTTAATGCGGCTCAGAAAATATCATAAAATAAACTTACTCAGGCGTAAAAAGGAGTTTGAGAAAGTTTCTATCATCAAATATCTATAAATTTTATATTTTGATAAATCAAAAATGAGGAGCTCGGTGGCGCAGTGGTTTAGCGCCTGACCGTGCGATTGCGGAAGTTAAGCAACTTTCGCATAGGGTCGGTCGAGGGATGGGTGACAAAAACAATATTATCTTGAGTTCCTCTGTGTCTCGGAAGGCACATTAAGCCGTTGATCCTGGCTGCATTTGCAGTTGTTTACACCCACCAATCAGCATTGGGCCTGCGTGGATCCTCCTAATCCACCCATAATGAAGTCCTGTGCCCCAGAGGAGTAGGGACACTAAAAATGGCCGATGTCGTAATTAAAAATAAATCACTGACACACTCATTTCAAGGAAATCTGAACATTTTCGGTTCTATTTCTAACTCACACTCAAGAAAATATAACATAAAAGTTCGAAAAGAAAATGTAGGATCTGAAAGTTATCAACAATATTAAAAGACTAAATTCCCACTAGTGACTCGGTAGCTCAGCAGTCAGAGCATTGGACCGGATATCCAAAGGTCGCGGGTTCGATTCCCGTCGGAGAACATGATCTGGTGGGAGTCCTATTTTTTCTAGTATATTATTTAGTATAATATTAAAGAATATAGTTTAGATCCTTATTTAAATAATCAAAATATATCAAGTTAAAAATTCACGCTATTGTTTAAAGGTAGGTTACATTCACCTAATTGTTTTGGAAATAAATAAATAAAACAACTGCCCATCCATGACTGCAACTGTTTTGTCGTAATTCATTGAATTCTACATAATGTAATGATTTTGAAAAAAACATAAGTCCTAGCTAAATTATCCGTTATTCATAAAGAATGTATGTATATCTTTCTTATCTTTGAATCTTATTTTTCTTCGACACAGGTTCATTTGCACAGATTTACAAAGCAAACAAGATAACTAGTTGTATTTTTCTTTACGGCTTTGTGTTTGAGGCAATGTTTGTTTTTTTATTATAAATATTTTCACATACTTGTATCATACGGTATTTTTTACATTTTTCATAAAAAGAGAATGTGCGAGCAGCACTCTTTCATATGATACCCCATATATGCCCTTGTAGCCTCACTTCGAATTTTTAAGACCCCCCTATCAGTCCCTGTTGCAAAAAAATATATAAATATTTTTATTTCTGTCTTTTTTGCATAATAGTTGGGCAAACGTCACCTAAAACTATTAGTTGTTAGCATTAGTAGTTCTCGAGATATCCAGCTGTGACAGACAGACAGACTGAGTCACACCATAAGGTTTCCTTTTTACCAATTTGGTATGAAACCCTAAAAATACCAAGAATAAAAATTAAAATAACTCCAGGGGCCCTACCGGCTAACTTTTCGAACTTCGGTGGGTCTGCCGAGCTTCAACTTAAAACAGATAAATCGAAATAAGGAGTTTCATATTGTACTATTCGCCGAAGTTATTTAGAAGATATCGATGTTCGTGTGGCATCTTGAATTGGGGTTCGCTATTTTGGCCCGATTGGGGCTCGATTTATCTGTTTTAATTTGAAGCTCGGCAGTCTTTCCGAATTTCGATCCGTTAGCCGGTACAGCCCCAGCTTCCAGCTTACACCACCCAAAATACAAAAGTACGAACTAGTTAATATCGTTCTTAGTTTTAAGTTTGTCGAGAGCTCCCTAATTAGCCGTTTGTTGCTTTTTGTTCTCAGGCCTGCGCGGAACTTTCTGGAATAAATCATCGCCTGAGTTACCCACTTGCATTAATTATTTGGATTGCGAAACTTAGTATATGGTGCGAAGTTTTGTGTAAGGATTAAGCCTAATGTATATTAGATTCTGTTTATTTTGAGAACCAACTTGCTCTCGAGAAAAGATAATGGGTAAAGGATGAATGTAGCTTGGTCCAAACGTCCACCACTTATGTTTTCACCAAAAGTCGAAAGCTATGCGGCCTTTTTTTTTTTTGTATGCCGAAGAAAAACGCCTTTACGCGCTTCCCCTCCCGCAGGTGAGCGAGAGGGAGGTATGAAGCTATGCAGCCTAAAAAAATGTTGAGAAATTTTGAATTATTTTGAGAATTTGCAAGTAGCGTTCTTTCATATGATACCCCATATGCCCTTGTAGCCTTACTTCGAATTTTTAAGATCCCCTTTCAGTCCCTGTTGCAAAAAATATATAAAAACTTTTATTTCTCTTCAATTTGCAAAATAGTTGAACAAACGTCATCTAAAACTATTTCAAAAGTTGATAGCATTAGTAGTTCTCAAGATATTTAGCTGTGACAGACAGACAGACAGACTGAGTCGCACCATAAGGGTTCCTTTTTTATCATTTTGATACGGATCCCTAAAAATAGATTTTTTTAACCTTACTAAAAACAATAACATAATACGCCCACGCCCACTCTCCAGCATAGGCCTCCCCAATGTAGTAAGTACGTTTTAGCGAAATTAATGCTGAATGAAAAATTAATGATTCATTTGTTTCGATTCGAATAGCAATAGAAGCTTTAAAAAAGTAATATCGCCGTCGTCAAACAATAGTCCAATTACTGAGCACGAATAAAGCTGAAACAAAAATACTTTTACCAAATATTTCACCGAAACGGTTCACTGAAATTCTAGATGAAAAGATGTAAGGTTTTTTTTATATTTTTAGTACGTTAACTTTATTTTGTTGGTTTCAATTATTTTATTAAGTTCAACAAAATTGTATTTTTATTTGACGACCTCCGTGGTCGAGTGGCTTTGTATAGCGGTTTTCAAGGTGTCGCCATCTCTGAGGTCACGGGTTCGATCCCCGGTTGGGTCAATTTAGAAAACGAACTTTTCTATATTGGCTCAGGTCTGGGTGTGTTTTAGCTACTTACTTTGGAATCGGAGCAATGTATGTGATATTGTCAAATATTTATATTTATTTACTATTTATTTATTGAAATTTTGTTTGTGCATCTTTTCTTCTCTTTGACTTATTTTCGAAATCGAATAGAACAAAAAAATTGTGTTACACCAATGGAGGTTTGATCACATATAATTAAAAACAAACCAATTCATATACATTACAAGTGGTTTTAATTCATCAACGCCCGAGCGGACGCATGCGGCCGGATAACAATAGAATATCCATTGTGTCTCATTTTCCGGGCGTTGAATGTTCTGATGAATCTAAAAAAGTATGCAATAAAATTATCTTCACTCCTTTGAAAAAGGTATCACAATGTCTACGGTACCCGAAAGACCGTAGTTTTCCTTTGGGAAACCTGGTGTTTACAAGATCGACTGCACAGCAGTTGTGGTAGTTCATATATCGGCCAAACTAAACGCACAATAGCATGCCGTATAAAGGAACACATAAAAGCGGTCAAAAACAACGATACGCAAAAATCGGCCATCACTGAACATTTAATTAATTCGGACACAAATCACTGGATCAAGTTGCATAACCTTCAGATTATATCAACAGAACGCCACTATATACCAAAAATGGTCAGGGAAGCGATTGAAATTACCAAATACAAAAATTTCAATCGTGAAGATGGGTATAAATTGTCAAATATCTGGAATCCAGTAGTCCGGTTGTGTAAAAACAACAAAAATCATAAAAGTGCCGTTTCGCGTACAAATACAGTGAGTGTCGTGTATCGAGAGGAGGGCCTAGTACGAGTTGGTGTTTTCACTTCTCGCATAGTTAACTATCGGATATATCTACTGCTCATAGTCAATGTGAGTGAGTGAAGGAGAGAAAACGATAGTTAACTAACTACGAAAAGTGAAAAACACCAACTCGTACTAGGGCCACATATTCGAGTGTGAGTTTGCAGACAGTGGTACCGGTATCGCGCGTAATAAAATAAAAGACTTAGACGGAGGGTAGACTGATTCGTCTGCCAATAACATCTACCCGCACGCAACAATCGACAGTTCTTCCGTGACCATGGCGCATGCAACTGCGCCGAAATATCGGAGTCTCAAAAATAAACAGGTGCCTGGTATAAATTCCGACATAGTTTATTCTAATAACGTCGTTAACCATGGAAAACAATATAAAAAAACTACATTTTTATTTCTAATTGTAACCCTAAAACACATAACTTAACTATTTAAAAATTGTATCTCAGACATACAGTTATTTTGTTCAATGAATATAACAATTTCATACAATTTATGATTGTATGTCTGAGTTACAATGTCATTTATAAAGTGTATGTGGACGAATTTGATTGTAACTCTCAAAAACATTGAATAAATCATTCAATATATACATTTATGGCATCATAATAATACAATTGGGTAGGTCTTACCACGTTTACTTAAATGTTTAAGATCGATTGGCATTACGACTTAACCGAAATTGGTAAGATTTTTTTGAATCTTTGTTGCGCTCTCCTGAGAAATGCCTTAAACTGAATTACGATGTTTTTCCTTGCACGTGTCGATAATACCTAATACGTCAATAACATTACAGATTGTGTTTATCTCATCGAATTTATAAATAGAATTTACTCATAAAGTACATCACTGGACATATTACCACTACTTATACCATCCGTTTAATGGCTTCTCTGACCCACAGCTTATCTGACGTCATCGAAAAAAACATCATTTTACTTTCAAGAAGCATCCCCTAAATATTGCATCAGAAGTTGACCTAAATGTCTAAAGAGGCCAATCACAAATCATGTGGTGCTCTGCAGATCTTAGGTCGCCAACGAGCGCCAACAACATAGACAAAAACACAGAGTTTACTCATATTCTGACAAAACCCCAGATTTATTGTCAGTAAAGTGCATATGACACTGCTGGCTATGTTTTCAAGATCACAAGCGAATAAAATGCAGGTAAATAAATGTATTTTAATAGAATTAACTACAGTAGACTGTGTAAATGAAACAATTGAATAGCGGCTCGGCCACAGAAAATAAGTAGTATTGGTGGGCCCTTACTCTATCAAAAGTAACATCAAAGTAATATCATAAGTGAGATGGCGCTATACGCGATGTATAGCTCTGTCTCTATCACAACATTACTTCAATATTACTATAAGAGCTTAGAGTAGCCCCCCTGATTTCAATTCTTTTCATACTTATCCAAAAATATTTAAATCAAAATATGAATGAGGTAGGTGTTTGAGTTGAAAGTCATTATTACAAAAATAAAGACACTTAACTGTAGAATATTATCGTTTGTCTAGCTTGCGTATATTTTCCGCGGATCTATATTTGAATCCATAACTGAAAATGCCTATAGTGAAAACGGCTACACATTGTCCATATTTTGAAATTGTATACAGGGTGTTAGTAACTCCCTAGCGAAAACTTTCAGGGCAAAGTCGACTCATGATTTTGAATCTACCTAAAGGGGAATTTTCTGTCGCAAAATTCATGAAATAAATAAATAAATATTTGACAACATCACATACATTGCTCCGATTCCAAAGTAAGTAGCTAAAGCATTTGTGTTATGGAAATCAGAGACAACGGTGGTGTCACAAACACCCAGACCTGAGCCAATATAGAAAAGTTCATTTTCTAAATTGACCCAACCGGGGATCAAACCCAGGACCTCAGAGATGGCGTCACCTTGAAAACCGGTGTACAAAGCCACTCGACCACGGAGGTCGTCATGAAAGGATTACATATTAATGTTATGCAATTAAGGGACACCTATTTTCCGCTTATCTTCCGCTACTTCACAAGGCTAACACCGCAAGTTGCAACAATATGAAGCACACACAGCTCTTGGCGCGTCGCCATTCGATTCCTCCCCGCGAGATTAGAATGTTAATGCCGCTGTTTGTCTTGTTGCCTTGTCGCTGGCAACATTCGTTGTCTACGTGCGTATATACTACCGTATTGTGGAGTTTAGCTTTTATCACTGGAGTAAGTGCCTTGTTGAAATATCGTTGTTATTGATTAAAGACCAAATTGAAATTAAGTACATTTTATATACAAGGTGTTACAAAAGTACCCCTAATGCCGAATATGGTATAAAGGGACCATCAAAATGAACAACTTTTACTATGGGATCAACTTTGAAATCGCGAAAAAAAAATCAGCTGTTTCATACATTTTGATATTTTCGTAATTAAATTTTGTATGAAACAGCTGATTTTTTTTTCGCGATTTCAAAGTTGGTCCCATAGTAAAAGTTGTTCAGTTTGATGGTCTCTATCTACCATATGCGGCATCAGGGGTACTTTTGTAACACCTTGTATAGTACCGTATTGTGGAGTTTAGCTTTTATCACTGGAATAAGTGCCTTGTTGGATTATCGTTGTTATTGATTAATGACCAAATTGAAATTAAGTAAATTTTATATATTCATGTTTCAGTGTTTGCCTATAATTGTTTTTTCACTATTCTTTTAATTTTAAGTATTTTTTTATTTAATGTTTAAGTTGTGGTGTAAAAATGTTGGCAGACATAATAAATAAATAAAATAAATAAATAAATGAGTTGATTATTGTTATAGTGAAGGAGTTTAATTACATTTTATGTTTATATGCGGTCTAATGCGATAAATTAATCCAAAGTTATTATTGTAATTGATTGGCCGCTGTTTGTACATAGGAAATTATAAGAAAAAATAAAATGAGTGACGTCTTCTAATCACATCAAAATATATTTTTGTAAAATGTATAACTGGGTTCTGTAGCAGCCAACACAAAAATTACGTAGGTACTATATTAATGATTAATGAAAACAAAAATCTGAAATGATTGAAATGATTTATAAAAACGAAAATGATTTATGAAAAATTTTAAAGTTGCAATATACGGATATATGCTTCATAATCCGCTGACTAAGTACCCCATAAAACTATCTGGAACATGAATGAAAAGTCAATAAAATGCACGCCATAGACGCAAAGTTTGGAATCGCTTCAGTTATTGCTCTTTGCTCTTATTTATGGACCTAATGCTGCACTGGTTCATATTAATTTTAAATAATATAAAAAGATGTAAGTAATTTTGACCACTTTTTTCACTTTAGGCTGTCATCAAATATTGTTAAAGTACTAACATAACTGGCTGAATTGACGACCTCCGTGGTCGAGTCGCTTTGTACACCGGTGTCCAAGGTGTCGCCATCTCTGAGGTCCCGGGTTCGATCCCCGGTTGGGTCAATTTAGAAAATGAACTTTTCTATATTGGCTCAGGTCTGGGTGTTTGTGATACCACCGTTGTCTCCGATTTCCATAACACAAGTGCTTTAGCTACTTACTTTGGAATCGGAGCAATGTATGGGAAGTTGTCAAAATTTATTATTTATTATTATTATAACTTTCTTTTTTTATTACAAAAGTAATATTTTGAAGACCTATACAACGTGTTACAAAAAAACCCCTAGTACCGAATATAGTAGATAGGGACCAAATTGAACAAATTTTACTATGGGACCAACTTTGAAATCGCAAAAAAAAATCAGCTGTTTCATACAAAAATAATTACGAAAATATCAAAATAAATGAAACAGCAGATTTTTTTTCGCGATTTTAGAGTTGGTCCCATAGTAAAAGTTGTTCAGTTTGATGGTCCCTATCTACCATATTCGGCATTAGGGGTATTTTTGTAACACGTTGTATAATGTTTATTTAAATAACAGCTTCTAGTGTAAGAAAATAAATTATTACGGAAGTATTTTCGAATACCCACTGCTTATGTGTAGGTACTTATGCTATGACTTATGTGTACTTGAGTACTATATCTATATAATTTGTACTTATGTGTAGAATTTTTATATTTTCTTTTTAGTACACTATCTTATCTTTTATTTATTGAAGCAAACATTTTATTTATCTCAAGCACAGAGTAACTGAAGGGTTTTATTGCCTCTTTGAACACCTGACAAAAAAAAAAGGAAAAAACGGTCAAGAGCGAGTCGGACTCGCGCACCGAGGGTTCCGTACCATTATTCTGACAAAGTTTACTATTTAGAGACATCGTTTTATTTTCCTGTAATCTTGACATAAACTTCTATCATATAAAATATTTTTAGATTTTTCTCTTTGCAAACTTCGGAGATAAGGGGAGGAACGATATTTTATTTACACTTTTCATCAAAAGTTAAAAACTATGCGGTCTAACAAAATGTTTGAGAATGTGTAAGCAGCGCTCTTTCATTTGATACTCCATATGCCCTAGTAGTCTAACTTCGAGACAGACAGACAGACTGAGTCGCACCATAAGGGTTTCCTTTTACCATTTTGGTACGGAACCCTAAAAAGTATTTACTTGGACAATTGGACAAAAAATTGAAAAAAACTTTTATTCTACACCTGCTCGAAAAGCACTCTATTACTTTTCTAAAAAAGGAAGCCAAAAGCTCTGCTTTATTCGCATACTAGAAAGCGGGAGAAAAGTCGTATGAAAATCCATTACTCCCACTCAACGGTATTTTTTTAATTTGGTCGTAATGTCAAAATGCCGAAGATCAAGTTTTTTTGGTTATAAGTATGGGTACCTACTGTGCCTATAACCTAATTTCATTTTTTCACAAAAATGCAAATATCTCAGAAACGGTGCGTTGAAGCCAAAAAATAAGATTATTTTCGACCCCCTATGGTACCCCGGAGATAGATCAGAAATATTGAAGGCAGTTCATGATCTGATGATTTTTAAGCTTTCAATGTGAAGAACTACTTCACAAAATTTACTGTAGACTGAAAATGAAACAAAGAAACAAAATAACCGAACAGAATATTGAAAAATGGCTTGGTAACTCTGTAAAAATTCCTGAATAACTATAAACTTCCAATATCAGATTTCGTAATTTTTCGACGACAGTGATATATTTTTTTATGCTAAAAGGATAGCTGTTTTATATTGATCTAACACAGTAGCCGACTACATTTTTAATAAATGATCCAGTATTCCAGAAATCAATAAAAATGTACTTTTCGTCAAATTTCTGGCGAAGCGACAATTAAAGCTATGCAATAATCAACCATATTCTAAAGAGATACTGAAAGAGTAGATTTCGTGAACTGCCTTGCTTCAATGAAATTTCAAACAACGGTCAAGTGCGAGTTCTTTATATTTTTCTACACTAATTTTATACGAAAGTACAAAAACGTCATCTGTGTAGTGTTTGTGTAATAGGTAGTTATAACGGGGCGGTTGTATAGAGCGCCCGGGGCGGAAGGCAAGTCGCCATTTTAAGTATTTGTTTTTATATTTGTTAGGTGTAGTAGAAAGTGCGATTACTCTGTAGCGGTACCTACCTACGCCGCACATACCACGACACACGGCACAACAAAAAGATTCCTCACCGTGATACTAGATGGCGCTAGTATCAAGAAATATGATCATTAAGTATGGAGTAGCATCTCGCAGTATGGAAATTCTACATCTCGCTAACGAAGTTCACTCAGCGACTTAGCATGTATACAACTTCCAACCACCATCGGTTGGACCGCGGTCCCCGGGCTAATACCACCCAGCCCGAAGGAAGATCTTTCCTTTGGCCTTCCTTTTAGGATTCCTATCAGTGGCTACTAGGGGTGGGTCGTCGACGCTTTTTCGATCAACGAAACGAGACTGTTTATCCTTTACCGTAAACTGGTTTAAAAAACGGTTTTTTTTCGACTAGTTTATGACAGTGAACTGGACATGAAACTGTGATAGAAAAGTAGTTTAGTTGTCGTAGTTCATTAAACTGATGTTTATCATCAAACTACTTTCAGAAAAAACTGTTTAGACAATGTTGTTGCTTGCTAATCGACGCGACGACGTTTCAGTAAATTTGTGGGCCTACTCTACAGTTCGGGACAGTTAATAACACTACAAAGGTACGTACCTACACTAAACACTGTTTGTGAAAAGAGAAATATATGTAGCTTACTCGATGTTGGTTCACGCACGCTCTAACTCCTGAGGATGCTCCGGGTTGGGGCGAAACACGTGTAAAGTAGTCTAATTGGTGAAGGTGCAAGGTGTGTCGCTGTCATGCTAAATGCAAGTATTGTGCACTGATATTTTTGTGGTGTGCATGCGCATTTTTTTGCGGGCGGGCGGGCGGTGCATCCTGCATATATTTTTGCGGGAGTAAGCTACATATATTTCTCTTTTCACAATGGTTTGGGACTTCCGCCAAGTAATGCCTGATTCAATCAAATAAACACTGTTTATTTACACAAATATTTACACTTTTTCCACCAAATTGTCCAGTCCACATCAGTCCAATTAATTAATGAAAAGAAATGAAAAAGTAGGGTGAAAATTGCATACTTTCACATTGACCATAATAATTGCATAGGTAAACAAAGTTCAAACATTTATTTATCCCAGAAAATTAATAGATTTGCATCTCTTTCCCCTTAATTTTAAAGTTCATTTTAATAAAACAATGTCCACAGTGTCGTCAGTCGTCGTTTTATCGAGTGAGCGAGACGAGCGCACGTCATAGGTCGTGATGAACAGAGATAGACGTATTGGTCGCCTCGCCGCCCGTTGCGCTGCGTCGAGCCGTTCATGCAACGGACTGGCAACTTACGTCCACGCATAAACTAGTTTATCAGTAGACCATAAACTAGTAGAACAGTTGATGCCCAATAAACAGTCTAAAAAAACTGTTCGTTCATTCAACGCCCACGTCTAGTGGCTACCTACCTCCCCATCCTTTTCATACTATTCACTCCTACACTCTCCTCGATGTACAATGTACTACAATGTACTATTATAATAGTGCAGTTCTTTCCTATCTGTTGGACGCTAGCATAAAGCAATTTCGGAGGTTGCGAGCGAGATTAGTAAAGTTTCTGCGATTCGCCTCGCAGTGCACGTTCCTGGTATCCGAGTTCTGCTGGATTTCATCAATTCAACTGTATGCAGTTTTGTATTGTGCTATTTGTACACTTAAACGATTTTCATTACAAAGGAATGGTTCACAATCAAAGCTTTTACGAGACCCGATCCCTTTTTCGAATCTAGAGATAAATAAAAATCGGATTGCAAATGATTAAACGTAAGATTCTATTTTGATCAAACTGTTGTTTCGGATCGACTCTACCTACATACGCCTGATAGGTGAATTATATAGTGATAGTTAGACAGTTGAAATGTTTACAGATGATGTATTTCTGTTGCCGCTATAACAACAAATACTAACAAACAGAATAAAATAAATATTTAAGGGGGACTCCCATACAACAGACATGATTTTTTTTCCGTTTTTATAGATAATGGTACGGAACCCTACGTGAATTATTTCAAACTTGTGATTGCTACACTTTCATGATCATGGGGACCCTTAAGTCACAGTTGTTAAGTAACAAGAAAATTACGCTTGAAATAAATTACCATTGACTACACTGCACTACGAACTGTCTAACTTGGATAACTAAATAAATAAATAAATATTTGACAACATCACATACATTGCTCCGATTCCAAAGTAAGTAGCTAAAGCACTTGTGATAAGGAAATCAGAGACAACGGTGGTATCACAAACACCCAGACCTGAGACAATATAGAAAAGCTCATTTTCTTCATTTACCCAGCCGGGGATCGAACCGGGGACCTCAAGAGATGGTGACGCCTTGAAAACCGGCGTGCACACCACTTGACCACAGAGGTCGAAAATATACATAGAAAAACAAAAATAGTAAACAAATCTCATCAGCATATTTTCTTCCGCTTAATTAACAGTAAAGAAATGCAGCCGGGACCAACGGCTTAACGTGCCTTCCGAAGCACGGAGGAGCTCGAGGTAATAAATTTTTGGTCACCCATCCCATGACCGACCCTTACGAAAGTTGCTTAACCTCCGCAATCGATGGGCCAGGCGCTATACCACTGCGCAACCGATCTGTTCAAAAGCATATTATGGTAAACAAAACCATGTGGCTCCCGTCACACGCTGTACAACTTGAGCTTAAATTAATTTTAAGCGCACGCCTCTTATAATTCACGTTTGCGCTTAAAATGACTTAATTCCCTGCAGGCCCCGACACTTGGTAGGTGCAGTACTGGCTAGGTTCCAAACTCGCTTAACTGTCGCACTACGGTGTGGGGTGCCGAACATAGCGACTCATTACTAAAATGGCCAACCTTTTTAGAATGAATTCCGATGAACTTACTTATTTTACGACCTCCGTGGTCGAGTGGCTTTGTTCACCGATTTTCAAGGTGTCGCTATCTCTGACGTCCCGGGTTCGATCCCCGGTTGGGTCAATTTAGAAAACGAACTTTTCTTTATTGGCTCAGGTCTGGGAGTTTGTGATACCACTTTTGTCTCTGATTTCCATAACATAAGTGCTTTAGCTACTTACTTTGGAATCGGAGCAATGTTTGTGATGTTGTCAAATATTTATTTATTTTAAGGCTTACTTCAAGTCCGCCTGGCTAGCTACCACCATGTTACATAAGTCTGACGCCATAACAGCAATTTAATAATTGTTGTGCTCCGGCAGTTAGAGGTAAGATAGCCAGTTCCTCAATGGTGAGGATTCCGGGTGTAGTGCGCTTCCACCTTCGGCCTTATCGTCACTTAACATCAGGTGAGATGAAAGCCAAGCACTAACCCGTAATGGATAAAAAAAAACATATAAAAAAACACTTCAAACCGAATAAATTCGTCATCGTCTTAAATAGCCCGCTGCAACTGAGACCCCACCCTCCAGATTTCAAATCTCCCATATATCTCGAAGCGGGCATCGCCAGAATCACCTGAGAACGACTGTTTCACCGAAAGCTGTAACTCCACTTCCTGCACATATATCAAACCCCGCAAAGTACTTCCAACTGTGCTTATTTTTATTCGAAAATAGCTTTTATATGTATGAAGCTAAGCAATAAAAATATACGACAAAAGTTTGAAACGAAACTTGGGTTGACATGATCTCTGAGGTATATCCCAGGAAATGACTTTTGGTTTATAAAATGTCTTTTTGACTTTTTTTTTACTTTACAAGACCGCATTTCGTCTGAAAATTGAATAAGAGTTTACAATACTATATTTATATTAAGATAAATAATTTTGGAAAAAATACTAGAAAAACGGTATTTTTTTTACATTTTCGAACAAAAGTCGAAAACTGTGCGGCAAAAAAAAAGTTTGAGAATGTGCAAGCAGCGCACTTTCATATGATACCTCATATGCCGTTCAAGAACTCCTATCAGTCCCTGTTGCAATAATAATAAAAAAATCTCTTTTATTGAAATTGAAATTGAAATTTAAAAAAATATTTACTCAAATAAGCTCACATAACAAGCATTTTTAATTCGTCAATACTTTTAAACTACCACCCATTATGACGTCTTTTAGCTGACGAGAAAAATGGGCGCAAAAAACTTATTCAGCTTTATTAGAAGGAACGATATTTACAAATATGTATATTGTTTCCAGACATAACATTCATACATGTTACCATTAACATAGATTCATAAATAAATAACATTATTTAATTAGCTCATTTCTACTGAATCAATTTACAGGTGTCAAGCTTAATTCAAAATTTAAGGCTCAGCCTAGGCTATTACAAAAAATATATATATATATACAAGGTGTTACAAAAACACCCGCAATATATTTGTAAGATAGTTAGGCAAACGTCATCTTAAACAATTCCAAAATTCAAGTTGATAACTTTAGTAGTTCGAGATATCCATCTGCGACAGATAGACAGACTAAGTCGCACCATAAGGGTTTCTTTTTACCATTTTCTTACGGAACAATAAAACAAACACTTGAATTTTTTGCGTACTTGTACCTATTTATATTTGTAACCTTGTCAAAACTCATTCCATCTCATTCATTGCACCCAACAACGGCAGCAGCATTATGAAAAGAATCTATTACTCAAACATTTGATTAATGAAACGTAGCTCACATAATAGTATCCACTGCATCATCACAAATCCGGGGAGAACCGGAATAAACGAAACTAATGGATGTACTGTGTGCCCCTTGTATATACCGGGGAGGGGAGGATTTAAAAATCTCTTTATTTTACCACAAAATTTATTATTCTTATGAAAAGGGCAACAGCATATAAAACTTTATACAAGGTGTTACAAAAGTACCCTTAATGCCGAATATGGTATATAGAGACCATCAAACTGAACAACTTTTACTATGGGACCAACTTTGAAATCGCGAGAAAAAAATCAGCCGTTTCATACAAAAATTAATTCCGAAAATATCAAAATGTATGAAACAGCTGATTTTTCGCGATTTCATAGTTGGTCCCATAATAAAAGTTGTTCAGTTTGAGGGTCCCTATCTACCATTTTCGGTATTAGGGGTACTTTTCTAACACCTTGTATATAAGAATAGCATAGACCAGTCTCACAGGTTCGGGGTAAATTATGAGTTCTCCAAAAAAGAGTTATATGTATAAATTTTGACGACCTCCGTGGTCGAGTGGCTTTGGTTTTCAAGGTGTGTTGCCATCTCTGAGGTCCTGGGTTCGATCCCCGGTTGGGTCAATTTAGAAAACGAACTTTTCTATATTGGCTCAGGTCTGGGTGTTTGTGATACCACCGTTGTCTCTGATTTCCATAACACAAGTGCTTTAGCTACTTACTTTGGAATCGGAGCAATGTATGTGATGTTGTCAAATAAAAAAAAAATTATATAAGTTTCAACCGCCTGTGGTCTAGTGGTTCGCCCACATGTGTAAGACGCAGGAGTCCCGGGTTCGATTCCCAGGAGGGGATTTTGTACTCAGTCGGTTCGTGGTACGGCTTATTTCAAGTCCGCCTGGCTAACACCATCTTACCTAATGACGCAAATGACGTCACTTTAAATGCCGACCTCATTTTTCAAATTTTGACGACTCTGTATGAAATATACTGGGAGAAAAAAGCAGCCCTTGACGAGTTTCTTGCCGGTTCTTCTCGTTACAAGGTCTCCCGCTTAGGGTTTGCGAACCGATGGCGTAGCTTCTTTGACATTCACAAGTGCTTGTAACAGCCTAGACTGAATAAATGAGTTTTGAATTTTGAATTTTTACCTAATAAGTCTGACGCCATAGCAACCAAATGCGATCCGTTCATTTGTCAGCAAGGCCTAAATAAGCTGAGTCAACATGCCTCAGCTATCTATGTTTTGGAAGCATTTAGACGCTGCTGTTGTAAATGTTACACTCTTGAGGTAAGGCTCTATATATAAAGAGGCTTTTATGTACAGGTTCGGGGCTAGCAAATTATGAACTCCATAAAAAAAGTTATACAAATGATATAAGTGAAGAGCAGAAGTTCGCTATTTACCAAAGGAGTTCCGTTCATTTGTCAGCAAAGCCTAGATAAGCTGAGTGATGTATCAACGTGCCTCAGCTATCCTGGCTTTGGAGGCTTTTAGACTGCTTCTGTATTAAATGTCTACTGTGAAGGTAAGGCTCTATAAATATGGATGCTTTTAATGTAATTTGTATCTTACTAGTACATAATATTTGAAAACACAATATTGTCATCGAGATTAATAATCGTACGCGTTTTGTCGAATGAACATCTTGTAAGGTACTGAATGCTAAGTTTTGTTGATATAAAACGTATTTTAATAAAAATAAAATAAGCTTTATAAAACAGGACTTTTCGGTACAACTGTGAGCAATTAACTCGTATTTACAGGATAATATAAATGAGCGTCACATGTAAACAATTTCGACGACAAAATGGTAATTAAATAATATTGTATTTTCGTTAAATTTCATAAATTAATATTTACACTTAAAAATATTAAAATTTCATCTGAAATATATCATAAAATAACATCATACAATACCTCAACATGTTTTAATAATAATTCATAATTTTCCATTCACGATAAACCATAGACTTTGTCAGAATTCAAAAGCTTGTCAAGTTCCCTAAACCGTCTTACAAAGCTTTAATTCTGATATGAGAGGAAAAGCCGCTTAAGATTAAGACCCTACTATCATGTTTTATGAAAATCTATTTTCAGCGATGTGAAAATTCTCCATTGAAACTTTGCTATCGAGATCAAAGCTGACGGGAATGTAACTAAATCATAGTGAAACTCAGAATAGTTACTTAACGCTAGCGAATTTATTGTTGTCGAGTAGCAATACACAAGCCAATTTCTGATTAGAACTATTAAGTAAATGAACTAGGAAGCAAATTCAAAATTCAAAATTCAAATTTGAATTTTGAATTTGCTTGTAAAAGCCTAAGAAGCTACGCCATCGGTTCGCAAACCCTAAGCGGGAGAACTTGTAACGAGAAGAACCGGCAAGAAACTCGTCAAGGGCTGCTTTTTTCTTCCTGTATATTTCAAAAGTTGTCAAAAATTTAAAAATGACCTCAGCATTTAAAGTGACGTCATTTTCCATCACAACAATTATTAACAAAGTTTACATCTACTGGGTAAAACTCTTAAAGGGCTGACATGAGCCAACTAGCGCCGCCAGTCGATTTTATTTTATTTATTCTAAAGAAGCCCAATTTCTTAAAAAAGGAATCAATCAAGGTCTCGTGAATGACGTCTAATATTTATACGTCATTCACAAGACCGTTTCGACCTGTTTCACCCCTTTCGGGGTTGAATTTCGCAAAATCCCGTCTTAGTGAGCACCTATGCCCTAAAAGGAGCCCCCATGCTATATTTGATACTCCTAGCACTTGTAGTTTCTGAGATTTCGTGATCAGTGAGTGAGTGATTTTCCCTTTTATATATATAGATTACATTTTCATCGAAGTTTAAATTTTCTCACTGATATTTCTTGTTTTTCCCACGTGGTCTTCAATATGATGCCTTACAAAAGTACAGCATTCTAAAATATATAAGGTGGTACCAAATTAAGTAAAAATACTGAAACAGGTGATACTGTTGTTAAATAAAATAAAAAAATAAATAAAAATAAAAATAAAAATAAAAAGAAATAAAATAAAAAAATAAAAATTGTTTATTATCAGACTTCTGTCCATATTTTGTTAGTCACAATATTTCTTAAAAACTATGTTAGTAAAAGACATGTTTGTATTTAATTAATAATAATAATAAATTGTTTTTACATTATTGATAAGAGCACCATTCAACAAACTCACGGGGCTCTTATAACATGAAGTCCC
Organism: Catoptria pinella; assembly: GCA_963556745.1. Lineage (NCBI taxonomy): Eukaryota > Metazoa > Arthropoda > Insecta > Lepidoptera > Crambidae > Catoptria > Catoptria pinella. Next base: position 12,611,626 of record OY750767.1, read on the forward strand.
GTGAATCTGCTGAACAGAGCAGTATCAAATCTGTCACTTATCATACTAAGGACACAATTCCGACTCTCCCGCACTCTCCGCACCAGTGACGCAACTTTCATGCGCATCAGTGCATAAAAAGTTAAAACTGAACAACTTTTTCCAAAAACATGGGTCGAATACGAAAAAAAAATTCATCCTCCCATACAAAATGTGTTGGTCAGCTGATCTATTTAGTGTGGAAAGGCGAAACAAAAATTTCGTTTTTCGACCTATGTCCCTTGGAGAAAGTTGCTCAGTTTAAGCAACACTATCACCTGTTTCAGTATTGTTACCTAATTTGGTTCCACCTTATATTATAGGGATGGCAAAGTTAACAATTTTCAAACTGGTTTACGGGAGTCATATAGTGGTATCTCAAATATGGCACTGCTGCAACAACTGTTAGAAATAACACAGTTTCGGTAGCGTTCAAATCTCAATATGTGATTTTTTTGTGTGATAAACAATATTTATTCCCAAGTTTTTGGATGATGAATCGATTTATTGATGTCTTATGACAGGAACTGATTATTTATTTTTTATTTATAAATAAATGGTCCGTTCAGGAATCGAAACTGGAAGGTCCTCAGAAACGGCGACAAAAATTTGATCCCCGGCTGCATCAATTTAGAAAACGCACTTTTCTATTTTGTCTCAGGTCTAGGTGTTTGTGATACCGTCGTTGTTTCCGATTATCATAACATAAATGCTGCTACGTATTTTGATTCGCAGTACAATTAAGCCACTATACCACAAAGGTCGTAGTGCTACGTCTACGCCACTTCGCTTTCACGTTCATCTTGCGCTTTGCAGCGCCATAGGGCATACAATAGGGCATGCTCTATACTTTTCAAGGAAACATCAAAATTTGTATTGCAAGCGCTTGACACAAGACAAATTGAAAATTTAAAAAAAAGAACTTGAAAGCAAACAGGGGGTCTAGCAAAAGTAACATTTGCAAATCTTCGTTATCGCCTCGCTTTTGAAACATGTATGGAATTGACATAAGGTTTCGTTATCAATCGAAATTTATAACATCAAATCCATACATTTGTCGAAGCAAAGCGATAGCGAAAATTTTGTAAATGTTAGTTTAGCTAGACCCCCGGGTGTGGACATGGTATACGGTCGTGAATGACAAAGTAATCGTGACACAGCTGTTTTCACTTTCATCTTCAGTTTCAATGACCATCATTCTTAGCATTACCGTCAGTCTCGGAATAAATACGGGTACATAGAATTCTCCCTTACAAATCCTCTACATGAAGTTGCACAATGGAATGGGAACCCATAAATCAACCAAGTGCCGCCTCGATTTTAAGCCGCCTGTCACACCGAACTGCAATTTCATTATTGTGTAAATCTTACAGAAACCTTGGTGTCAGTGTAACAATTTTGTAAGTATTAAGTACATACAACCCAGTGATATTTAAAGCCCGATTAAATAGGCTTCTTCTGGGCACGCTTGCTCTATCTTCGGCCTCTTCTTAGCCATATGGCCAAGAGCCCATTTAATATTTAAAAAGGCGCTAAACGACTCATTGCGTGTAACGAATTCATTTCGACCTACTAAACAGGTCATTTACATTTAAATAAACTTACACAATTCAACCACAGTCTACTGTGGTTAAACGGTTTACTAGCAACCACAGAGCCAACTTTCCATCAAAATTCACATCACTTCATTCACTTCTTATCTCTTTCATTTGTGATGACATTTAAAAAAGTGCGTAATTTTACCGCACTCTTGAAAAAAAAAATTACAGTGATACAAACTTATCTGAACTGGTCACGGCGTGGCTGTCGTCTATATAGTCGACGGTGTAACCTACGTAATAAGAACACTGCGTTTTGGTCACCGGGTCAGATAAGTTTGTCACTGTAGAATATTTCTAAATACTTCGGCTGGCATCGAGCGCTATACAACTCATTTTCATTCAACATAGCAAAGTCCGTATTAATGAATCGCTCGTTCGTCGGTCAGCCAATTGTATGTAATTTCTTTGGTCAGCGGTTTTGAAGTGACATTTGGTTGTCAACTGTAACATTACGCCACATGCGACTTAAGTCACACATTCGATTTCTTCTTCTTCTTTTTTTTGTAATGGCAATCTACTTTCCTCTAGGAAGTAATTTTTGCCAGTGTCAAGTGTTAAATAGTTCAGTGGTAGATATTGTTTAATTTTTCATTAGAATGCGGGTGCATCGCATTCCAATGCTGCTTGGAGCATTTGGCACCAAGTATATCAAGACAGTTTACTCGGTTAGTTCTGCCGAGGAAGCCACCACTTCAATAAAAGTCTCAGCTTCACACAACCAAGATCGCGCCTATTTCAATTATCCCACATATTGTTCAGTTGCGTAGACACTTGTACCATATAACTGCACCAATTTTAAGACACAATATCCAGTACGAATCAATTTGAAAATAATTAAAATAGACACCAAACCGAACTCGACAAAATGGCGCCAAAAACCACATTCGATTTCAAACGAATGATTCAAATTAGGGCCCCTCTGCAGAGAGTATACAAAATAAAAGGGTTTCCGAACTTGAAAAAATGGTTATCTTATAAATACCGCTATGCGTCGGTGTAATAGGCAGCCTTTTACAACAGTTCACACCCTGTATGTCCTCAGTAAAGAGTCAGTTTTAGTTTAAACTATTACCTATCGTTTACTTCCATTACCATAACATTCACTTACTGAAGTTATTATAACAATTACTTTGTATTTGCTATATTTAACTTAAATAATATAATAGTTGAGCAATTATTTTTCAAATAATATACTAAAATATAGTGGAAGAATTTTCGAATTATAAATTTTTAAATTAAATTAAAATCATTTATTCTCAGATATCCAGAGTCAGAGTTGTTAGTAAAACAATAACGGAAAATACTTAAGAACTATGTTAGTATAAATGATGAATTAATTTAGGTAATAGTAGTGTCAAAAAATAAACTCAAATTCAATTCACAATGTCGAAAAAGCCATTCAAATTTATTAAAACTAGATAAGCAAAAAATAGTGAATGACTTATTTACTGAAAACCTGCCGGAACTGTCAAGGCCGTGGGATCGATTCCCGCCTGGGCGTGAATTTGTGACTTTTTTATTTATAAAATTGTTTGTATATCAGAAACAGCGTTAAGATTTTTTATGAATCTTAACAGAATGGAAATGCCATGACAAATTCTAAAGTATCAGTCATTTGCAAGTAATATATTTTTCTCTTTGGCTCCTTTTTAACACAGGCAGTATCTCATATTTTAAAATAAAAATGATTTGTTGACATAGCTTCAGCTGCTCATATAATTTATCAGTAACTTAAGCAAAGTCACGAAGCAATTTTTTCAGAGTTAAAAAAATATTGTTATAAATTTTCAGAGAAGTGTGATATTAAATAGTATGTACCTATTACTTATTAAAATCTTGCGTAATCCAGCCCCCTGATTATGTAACTCTATTACTAACAACTTTTGATTGCATCTGACAGAAATCGCAGTTACATTGCTGCTTTAGTAAGTATCAATATGACAACCATGTTACTTAAAGCAGCAATATAACTGCGATTTCTGTCAGTTTCAATCAAAAGTTGTCGAAAGAATCTAAGCTTTTATTTCATACATTAGGATCACAAGTTTTCTAAATTTAGATTCAGTCTTAAATAATGGTTAGCAAAAAAACTTTTTATAGTATACAAGAATACCTAGATTACAAAGAAATAGTATTTGTTTTTTGTAAATATTTTTGAATGTGTGTACGCCTGTAAAGGTACAAACTAGTGATACCTTATTTGTAATTAACAATAAGATCTGTCTTTAGTAACCTTGTTTCTATGCACAATAAAATACTTACTACTTACATAATAAGAGCTACTACGGTTTATTATTGCTGTCTCGCCAAATCTTTAAACAGGGTTGTCACACGAAATATATTTTTAATATATAATAAAAGTTAATTTATTTTTATCATAATTGTTTACAAGCAAGCAGTTGCAGTTGCAACTGTTTTATTATTATAGATAACAATAACCTTTTTTCTACATCTATAGATTTCAGAGACTTGTAGCACTTTATGGCGGAATATGAAAAACAAAACATATGTATTAATATTTTTTCTTTTGATAACATTACTACGGCGACAGATTACATTTTCATATTTCTTAATAATCAAATTAAATACCTTCAATCAATCAGTAAATAAAAAAAAAATGTACTTACACAGCAAAGCGACAATTCAATTTAGATTACAGCAGCGCCACTTACTGAATCCCCGTAAATATTTTCTTTTTTTTTTTAATTTGTTGACCGAGCGTGAGCGAAGCGTCTCCGTTTCAACTTAGGCAAAAATTATTTCGTATGTCCGTCCGGCTGTCCGTTTGTTCTTGTCTACAGGTCGCATTTCTCAACCGATTCTCGTTGAATAATTACTAAATTATTATGTCGATTATTTTTTCGAAGATATGGGGAAAAAATCTTATTTCAACCATTTCGAAAAATGTTCAAAAATGTTACAAACGCGAGGTCTATAGCTCTACAGAGCCACTAGTTACATTAGAAAAATCAATTTCACCTGAGTGGCAACCCTAAAACCATGTACGCTCCAAATATTCGTGCATTCCTGTCGTCTACAGTGCCATTTTAAGGTAGCATTCTTTTTGGCCGTGCCATGAATTGCCAGTGCTTTTGCCAGAAATAGAAAAGTTTAAAACGAGGGTATTTTTAACGTACTTGTGCTCTAAACTGGTTTATAAATTTGAAGATATAGTTTCCTTTATGCTGACTTTGGTAACTTAATATCATGTAGGTACAATAAGAATGAAAAGGAAAAAAAGCAACATTTTCAGGTTTTTTTACATATGATTTTTGATAGCTATAAAAGATCAGGGTGTAATTTGTTACTAGTGACGCAACGAATACTATTTTAACGAATACGAATATCAAACCTACTATTCGGCGAATACGAATACGAATAATTCAACAAGGTAATGAATAATACACATTATTCTTTCTTTAACTAAAATATTTATTAATTGAAATTAACTGCTTAAAAATTTTTGTTCAAAAAGGACAACATTTGTAACTTCTCAGACATTAGGTGATTTTTTTTTTCTGTTTGTATATTCACAGCGGTGGAAAATAATCTTTCTGAGGCGACAGTAGAAGGCAATGATACAAATAAATGCTTACTTACTTCTGATACACGGTGCACAGCCATACTAAGCCAGTAATTTGGGTTGCGATCAGTTATAATATAAATAGTTTGTTTTTAATATTCGTGATGATATTCGGTGAAAACAAATTACTTTAATAAATATTTTGGAAAAACAACGATTTTTTTACTTTCCTTATATTCGAAATGAAAATTGATGACTCTTTTACCCGTGTTTGACACGGGTAAAAGTCAGCAATTCCTTTTCTAACAATCTTCATTTTGACCCTTGTCTAACAATCTACTATTATGTATGAGTTATGCTTTTCACTTCGATTGTAAGGAGATTAAACGTAAATATTGTAAAACAATATCAAATTGCAACACAACGAAAAAATAAGGACTTCCCGCCAATATTTTTTTTTCTTTTTTTTTATACGTGGCAGTGGCAGCACAGTGACTTAGCATAGACCGTAGTCCATAATGCTCTTAAAATACTTATTTCTTAGAAAACTCATAAATATTACCTAGTTTTATTTATTTAGTATTATAACATGGATTATGTATGAAAATGTAGAAACAGAATGAAATAACAAGTTTATTTAATGAAGTTTAATTGCGTGTGTGGCTGTCTACCTGACGACCTTTGTCTTAGAGTATGAGACTTGACGAAGATTTTACTTTATGCACTAGAGTATAAAAAGCAATTTTATGCAGCCTATACCCAACATAAAGACGAACTTTACGAGCATGACAAGTGAAAATTTATTTAATTATGGATGTAAAAGTGTGACAAAATATACAAACTATTCATTCTCATTAAAAGCATAACCCTAAAATAAACAACCGTTAAAACTGGAAAACTCTGTCATAAAATTTTCAGGCACTGAAATGAATGGACATTCTCGTCTGGTGCTTAAATAATAAATTCACTCTCAGAACAATTTGAACTTTAAATTGCGCTAATTTGGTTCAAAATTCGTTTGTTTTGCATACAAAAGAATTTTCCTCTTATTCGAAGGATGAAAAGTTTAGTGTTTTGTTGTTATTGCGTTCATATTCAATAGGCTTAGAAACTTTGTTATTTGTTTGCTCAAAGGGGCTTACGTGTCTTGTCAGCCGCAGAAGTTGACGAACAAAGCCGTTGTCGCTTGAAAAACCGCCATTTTGTTAATATTTACAATCACCACAAAGAATTGTACACAAATCTCGTATTAGATGTAAACGTCTTTATATCAGATCTGTGACAAGTCGTATTCGAGTAAATTTATATATTTATTTATTATTAAAAAGGTACACCAACAGCATACATATACAACAATGCAGCAACAAGAATAAATCGGTTCTTATATGTACGCTTATTATAGGTATACACAACATTCGTAGTAAGTTGCACAAATTCAATTAAAACAGTAAGTTATATATAAGAGAACTAAAATTAAAATAAAATAAAATTAAAATTAAAACGGAACACGAATTACATTTTACATATAAGGGTAAGTAATGTGAAATAATATGTGAAACAGCCCAGGGGCTGTTCCAAACTCAGGAGTCTACCGAGTTTGGTTTTCATTACTCAGGGCGAAGTAAATTTCGTAATCGAGATGGTGAAACTCTGTCTTAGCCACTATACATATAAAAATGTACCGCATTCGTGGCCATCCATGTACAATAAACAGGTTAAATAAATAAAATTTATTTTGCTTCTAAAACATCAAATGTTACCACTCCTCCTGATCCTCCTTCTTTGACTACCTCCGTGGTCGAGTGGAGTATACCCCGTCACCATCTCTGAGATCCCGGGTTTGATCCCCGGCTGGGTCAATATAGAAAACTATCTTTTCTATTTTGACTTAGGTCTGTGCGTTTTTAGTTCCACCGTTGTCTCTGATTTCCATAACACAAGTGCTTTAGCTACTTAATCAGAGCAATGTTTGTGATGTTGTCTAATATTTATTATTATTATATTGTAGAAAACAAACTTTTCTATCAATTTTGTGCAAATACTGTGTCAGTATGACAACGAAACAATAACGTTACGTAACGAATCAAAGTTATACGTTTACTATAAATTTTGGTCCCAGGTAGAATAAAAGCCAAGCTTAACTTTGTGGGTCAAAATAAAAAATAATGTCTTGTTTGTAATCATATTCGAAAAACCTAAAAACAATAAAGAGAAGCGAAAATGAAAATAAATCAGGTTGAAAGCAGAGTCAGAAAACCATATCGCGGTCGTACATCTAGATATGGCGATAAATCTAAGTAATACGGCTCCAGCTTTTTAAAAACTGACACCGCAGCGAATATTCCACTATGATTAACCTTACATAGTATAATAATTGGAAACAGTATATTCCAAATAGTTTTAAAAAATCCGATCCTTACAAAACATAATACACTACACCGAAATGTGAAAATAGTTTCACGAAGACAAGTAAATCATGGGATGTGTGTCAATATGACACTTAATGAAAAAAATCTAAGAATGGAAATGTCGTTGGATGGAAAATACGTCGGGCGGGACGGGGACGTGCCGTGCACCAATTATTTTTACCCGTCCCATCCACGTCCCGTTCCGTCCGTGTTCTCGTCCCGTATATTTGTTAATATATTTTTGTTGATGTCAAAGAAATCGCCCCGTCTCGTCCGGGACGTGAAAAAAACCTGTCACGTCACTTGTGCAAAGGGCAATAGTACATCCGTCAAATTAAACTGCAACCGCTGGGCAGTTTTCCAATGTGCAACGGAAAAATAATACATATTAAAAGAAACATTTCTCTCAGCCCAATAATTAGCTAAGGAAAACATGCGCCTAGCTGTAAAGAAGACAAACTGCTGTGAGTATGAATGACATACTGGTTTATCTTTTTACTGCATCAAACAAACATTATCCAGACAAAAGCTGAAAGTTGCAGAGGTGTGCATAACCCTAATTACCCAGCAGGAATGACTCAGTGCTCGATGGCGCTATGAGTTAGCACATTCGGCCTGCAAAAAAAAGGTAAGCAATTTTTGCAGGCGTCGGTCATGGGATGGGTGACCAAACATATATTATCTCGAGATCTCGAGCTTCTAATTGCTTCGAATAGCACCTTACGCCGTTGATTCCGGCTGCATATTCAGTTAACCCCACCGATATAATATAGAGCGCTCGTGGTAGGTTATAGCTCTACCTTGCTAAGCGCCTGTGTCCCAATAGTGAGGACATTAAAAATGCCTGGTGATGTAATGTGAATGACTCTGTGTAACAGAACAATATATAATACCAAATAATATACTAGAAAAAATACGACCCGCACCAGATCATGTTCCATATCCGGTCCAATGCTCTGACCGCTGAACTTACCGAGTCACTCATATAGTGACTCCAAGAACATGATCTGGTGCGGGTCGTATTTTTTCTAGTATATTATTTGGTATTATATAAAAGAGCATTGTGAATGCTTAAATCTCAAAATTTAAAAATAAGAAGAATATATGCAGAAATTTTATAGTTTAAAAGAATAAATATACTATAGTAAAATTATTGACTTCAGTCGGTCATGGTAAAATTATTTAGATTGTTCTATTTTCAACAGCACTTTTCTCTCCTTTTTTATGTCATCATCATCAGCCGTTTTCTAGAAAGCAAACACATGCTTTAACGTCATAATAGAGGAGCGGGGCCCTCTGGTACAGACATCGCCATGCTTAAAAGGGGACTCCAGCTACTAACTGTTATGTTTTGTATGTTAAAGAACAAAAACTAATTACATAACAAGATTCAAAAGGGCACTACAAAATAATATTACCTTACCTTCCAAGCATCGTATAATAACAGCTCAACATCTTACCGAAGCATCCCGAGTATTTCTTATCTGAGAGCAGTGTCAGCTAGTCTAGGGAATTTTTTTTTATTGCAATCTTTCACTTTCTATAGGCCTATGAAAAGCTTTTGGATATTAGTTTTCAATTCGATGCCTTAACACGGGTAGCCCAAGTATGTCATGCTCTCTTTAATCATTTCTATGGTGGTGTCGTGTGAGGCGGGTCGTTACGTTCCCTCAAATATGGTTGAGCGAAGCGATGGCTGGTTCATGCGTCATGCTCGTGAACGGGTGCTGCCAGTGGGAATGGGTCTGCTTCTGCCTACTTGTCTTAACGTTTATTGAATTGTATGAATAGATATATATATAATTTTTTTGTAATAGCCTAGGCTAAGCCTTAAATTTTGAATTAAGCTTGACACCTGTAATTTGATTCAGTAGAAATGAGCTAATTAAATAATGTTATTTATTTATGAATCTATGTTAATGGTAACATGTATGAATACTTTGAATGTAATGTCTGGAAACGATATACATATTTGTAAATATCGTTCCTTCTAATAAAGCTGATAAGTTTTTTGCGCCCATTTTTCTTGTCAGCTAAAAGACGTCATAATGGGTGGTAGGATAAAAGAATTGACGATTTAAAAATGCTTGTTATGTGAGCTTATTTGAATAAAGAATTTTTCAATTTCAATTTCAATTTCAGTGTGTAACTCTTTACAGCGCCCTTTACCCGAGAATTATTCAAATAACATGTGCTTCAAACCTTACAAAGGTATCCTGAGCTGAATTCAGAATCAGCTATCTCTCTTACTCGCTACAATGGAGGACGTAATAATATTTGAATTCACTTTGAATTTTTGAAGATACGACTGCCTTTCTTTGTGACATCGGAGGTTTATGGTTATGAAAGGAAGAATTTTAAACATCGTTACAATTTTGTAGGTTAATCCTGTACCACGCAAGGAAAGAGCTTTAACTATTGCAGATTAAAAACATTACTGACTGAAGACGAATCCCAAAATAACAGCTAACAACCTATAACAATTGTGTCTTAAACGATGCATAGCATGGGTAAGTTTAACATTCAATTAATTGGTCGTCCATGCACTTGCAGTCGTTAATACCTATCAATCCGCATTGGTTGGTTATGGCCTCCTTATCCATCTATAAGAAAGGCATCCATCATTATAAATGGCGTATGATGACAAAACTTATAAAACATTTTTAATTCACTCAAAATGTTTTCAACAATATATTTGTTATAAGTGATGCTACTAACTATTACAACGCACTTTAGCAAGTTAAGTGTGTCACGTATGGCTGACAGCCACCGAAAAACCGCTCGTAACCGCCCTTAAATTTAACACCCAGAATCCACATCGTCACGCTTGGGGTTAAGTAAACTCTATTGACTATGGGGGAGGTTTATTTAATTATATTTTGGTAATATTTAGTAAGAGAATGGACTACTAAAACTAAAGAATGAGCCCTCAGGATCTTATTTATGAGAAAGTTGAGACATTGTTTTTTTACAAAAATTAGCTCGGCACGTTGTTTTGTTGACAGCTGTCGGTGTGTCGGTTTGTGTTTGTGACTCGATATATAGACGACCTCCACGGTCGAATGGCTTTGAACACCGGTTTTCAAAGTGCGTAGAAAACGATATTTTCTATATTGGCCCAGGTCTTGGTGTTTGTGATACCACCGTTGTCTCTGATTTCCATAACACAAGTGCTTTAGCTACTTACTTTGGAATCAGAGCAATGTATGTGATGTTGTCAAATATACATCGTTCGAAAGCATATGCGTTCCAATATGTCGTATTTATACAACTTTACTTCCCACCCGTGCTATATATTTTAATTTTATACCCACAACAGTTGCCCAACAATGCAGCAATACTTGCTAACTTAGCAAACTTAAGTTGGCAACAAACGCCAAGATAGTGAATCCCGTTGAGACTGCGGTAGAGCTTACATATAAATCAGCAAGTTGGAACTCACTATTATTTATGGACTGAACCTTATTAACATAGTGTAAACTTTTTACAAATCGACGAAAGTACACTAGGATTTGGATTGATGTCATCAGCCATTTTTAATGTCCCCACTGCTGTCCCCAAGCCTTCCTGATGGGTGGAAAATAACCAGAATAATTTAGTTAGTTCAACTCTACAAGGTGTTACAAAAATACCCCTAATGCCGAATATGGTATATAGAGACCATCAAACTGATCAACTTTTACTATGGAACCAACTCTGAAATCGCGAAAAAAAAATCAGCTGTTTCATACAAAAATTAAAATCGAAAGTATCAAAATGTATGAAACAGCTGATTTATTTACGCGATTTCAGAGTTGGCCCCTTAGTAAAAGTTGTTCAGTTTGATGGTCCCTATATACCATATTCGGCATTAGGGGTATTTTATTATTTGGCAGGGGGGACGCCAGCGAAGTCTGACGGGTGATCAGTCTCCCTAATCGGAACCATTTCACCCAATTTTTGTAACACCTTGTATAAATAAAGATATACCCCAAGGGGTATTTTTGTAACTCCTTGTATAAATAAAGATATAAAAAGATTGCTCTATCAAGGTTACATTTCCGTACAATCCAAATAACTTCACTATTCATACAAGTTGAACACAAAAACTTAAAAGGCTAGGCTTAGATATCCCACAATTTGGTTCCTTTACCGTTTACATTTTAAAGTTTGTACCCGCTCATATACTAGAGAATTCAAAATATTCTGCCAAAACTAAGGTAGTCTAAAGTTTCTTAAAATGCAGGACAAGATTTTCGTGATTCATGTGGAGTTGTGGATATAGCTTTACTTTTTTAATGTGTATTATAAAGTATAGGACATGAGAGCCGTGGCCGTGACCAGTCCTCCCGTGACCACGGCCCCTGGAAAGGTGTCAAAACGTCGGGAATTCTAAAAACCAATAAATACAAACTAAATAATTCTAAAACAACACCTGAATTAATAATATACGCGCTGTAATCCGTAAGTGTTTTATTTCTAATGACATGACAGCTACTGAGTGTTGTGATGTGAGTGTTGTGGCTGTACTATTTTATCTTAACTTTTTTATTATTTGAATCTTTAAAACATAACTCTTGTAGTCAATAGTCAAAATTAGTTATTAGTTATAAAACATTTACATAAATAAGTAGGTTATAAAATGTCTAATTTGAGGTGAGTACTTTGTTAACTAAATAAATTGCATTGTGACAAGTGTTAGTATAAGGCTCAGCAACAAATTAAAAATTACAATAAATTCAAAGAATCCATAAATAGCTTTTTTAACAGCTGAGGTACACTATTAGGACTGTATTTCTAGAATCACTGGACACCTCATTAAATAAATAAATATTAAATGAACAGTTTATTACCACACACTTTAAATGTTGTAACATATTCAGGAAATCTAACAGATAAAAGCTTAACACAAATTAAAATAACAATCGACGAATTGTAGGCACTGCTGCTGAACGAGTTATTCCCATCCGATCCCCTGGTGGATCGGTTTTATTTTTTTAATTATTTTCTATTCCCATCGGATCCCCTGTGTAGGGGATCAAGAATAAATATTAATATTTTATTCCCATCTGTACTTATTAGCATATTTTTTTGTAGGTACAGTGGTACAGTCAACAATAAAATGAACATAGACATCGATCAAAATATCACAAAATACAATAATAATATTAATAGTCGTTCACCTCGAAAAATAACGTTTTAACCCACACAAAGCTGAAACGATAACTACAGGTTTTCTCGTTTCAGCACGTTAAAGGTCGGAATGGGTTGACGAACACCGGCAAGTGGAATGTTCACTGAAACTCATCCAATTAGTTCTGAAATTCCTCACTGAAAATAGCCGGAGAGATATCGTGACGCAAGGGTTACTAGCTAAGGAAAGTTATTCAGTAAGTAGTTCATTGAATTAAAACAATGTTTTTACAACGAGTTACAAAAATACCCCTAATGCCGAATATTGTATATCGGGACCATCAAACTGAACAACTTTTACTATGGGACCAACTCTGAAATCTCGAAAAAAAAATCAGCTGTTTCATACATTTTGATATTTTCATACTTAATTTTTGTATGAAACAGCTGATATTTTTTTCGCGATTTCAGAGTTGGTCTCATAGTAAAAGTTGTTCAGTTTGATGGTCCCTATCTACCATATTCGGCATTAGGGGTACTTTTGTAACATGTTGTATAACACTACAAAACATTCACACCTAGAAGTAGAGTCCTTGTATGTAAAGTGAGACAAAAAATACTGAGCCAAAATGGCTTAGTTTTCAGATTTATATCTTTCATAGGTTACCTCATCGTAATTAAATCCAATAAAATAGTAACTAATCCCCTAAAGGTAGGGAAATTTAAACTATTTCGTTCTTATAGTCACGATTAAGTAACGTATGAAGGATCAAAATCTGATAACTAAGCCATTTTAGCTCAGTATTTTTTGCCTCACTTTTGACAGTGCGCTTTGTAGGGAACTATATCACTCTAGGTTGTTATTAATAAATAAATATTTGGCCACATCACATACATTGCTCCGATTCCAAAGTAAGTAGTTAAAGCACTTGTGTTATGGAAATCGGAGACAACGGTGGTATCACAAACACCCAGACCTGAGCCAATATAGAAAAGTTCGTTTTCTAAATTGACCCAACCGGGGATCGAACCCGGGACCTCAGAGATGGCGACACCTTGAAAACCGGTGTACAAAGCCACTCGACCAAGGAGGTCGTCAGTATACACCACGCTGCGTCATGCGTATTTTTATATTAAATTTCAATACCAAATAATATACTAGAAAAAATACGGCTCGCACCAGATCATGTTCTCGGACGGGAATAAAACCCGCGACCTTTGGATGTCCGGTCCAATGCTCTGACCGCTGAGCTACCAAGTCACTAGTGGGAACGTCGAATTTCTCCTAGTATATCAACTCTTACGCTGCAAGCCAGCGCCATCTCACCATTGTACAAGGAATTACCTCGACATCAACTGAATACCTTTCCAGATATTTTGTAACAATTGATTAGTTGGTATTATTATTTGGTATTATATAAAATAGCATTGTGAATGCTTAAATCTCAAAATTTAAAAATTTAATTTCAAGTTTGTAATGTACAAAACGCTCTTAGTTCTTAGTACTACAAAAAATCAGCACGACCAAACGAGGCGCTTAATGTATGATCCGCTTTATAAAAAGTCACCTATCCTATCTATATAAGTTAGTTTGCTTTTGTGAAAAATTGCTTAGCTCTCGAAACGCAGAATCATGTCTGCAGAACTTATTTTTTACTACCAATCAACTTTATGTCCATGACCTTATACCTGAGAGAACAAAGATCCAGATTAAGCGTTCATCTCTAGTGTACCTGCACCTAACCCTAAACGGATTAAGGGTCCTTCGAGGTCTTTACGTCCTGTAACTGGATGATAAAATGTATTCCGACACTTATATTACTCTTATAAAGCTTTAGAGCCCTTTAAAGCTCAGAATAAAAGGGTTGGCCTCAATTCTTTATTACAAACAAAATATTCATTTTCTAGGAATCGAGAATAGGTTTATGGTCAGATACAAGATTTATTATTTACGTAGGAATGAAATCGTAAGTATTTGCAGTTTTCCATGAACAGTGTTTTTTTTTCATTTACAACTGCTGTAACACTTCTGTAAAGTAAGTTCAGTGGTGGTTGTAAACCCGTGCTGTGAAGTTAAACTGATTTTTCCCAATAATTCGTCAGTGGAGAATTTAGTTTTCCGTGAAAATTCTATAAAAATATTAGCTTGTATCCGGACCAAGTCATCTCAATACCATTTTTTTTTTTATTATTCGGTGCCCACTCACGTTGTTCGACAGATTCGCGATGTGGCAGAAACTAGTTTAGGCAGAATCGTGTTTAGGCGGAAATAGTACAGTCAATTAAAACTAATTAAGTAAATTAATTTTAAAAAATTAGCAATCCAACAAAATTCAATAATTACATAAGTAGTAGTTTAGGCAGGGTGAGAAAAATATTCAAATAAACAGTTTAGATTTAGCGAGAGATGGAACGATGATGCTTGACTATACTCTTAAATCTGACAATTTAACCACTGTACTTACGTGCCCTGCATTTTTAATACCCAATCGTTTAAAGTATATCGTACATAAACGACATCAAACGTAATAAAAACCTATTACCTTTCCAAATTGCGCAATCACGTCAAAGCGTATCAAAACTGTGACATCTTTATTACTTCCATAATCGCATTATTACGATGTCAAATTACTTGATGTTTTCCGAATCACAAAATGTCTAAAGATTGCTCTATAAAACGTAATTGTCGCAGTCAACTCGTGTGTGCAAAATGTGGTCTCAAATGTGCTTGGTCTTATTTGTCCCAGTGACTGTTTTGGGGTTGAGTGAACTTGATATTAAGTTTGTGATTGAATATTTCAGCTATAGAGATGTGAAATTGATTTGTCTTCTGCAAAATAAGGATTACTGTTAGTTCAAATCTATTTAAACAAGCGTAATAGATTTCCATTAATATCACTAGAGATGCGCCGAGGACGCGGTTATTACTCGATACTCGGCATTATCGCCAAGTTTTATAATACTCGTACTCGGCCGAGTAATTTGGTTTAAATGTACTGGGTCAAATTAAAATAGTTAAAAAAACGGAGAAGAAAAGATTTTTAGTGTCTTCACTATCTATTTATAAGTAATATAGTATCATCAATGTGTCAGTACTCGGTTCGGTAAAGTCAAAACCAATACTCGGTACTCGGTATTCGGCAAAATTGCTACTCGGTGCATCTGTAATTATCACCCATTCGCAGATTCCTACATTTGTATTGACTAGTTGTATCAACGATTAAGTAAAATTTTTGTTACTTTACTTCTTGCTCAGTAAGCTAATACTAAATTAATCCTAGATTGAAAATTCGCAATCCGACTTCAGTAATACCTTCCTCCCATCATCAGTTGTGTTATGATAATTTTAAGGAATTTATTGTTTTGTAACAAAAGTATGTGTTTTATTCAGGGCTTCAGAAGTTCACCAAACAAGCAAAAAGTCAGAAGCTAGTTGTGTCTGCAGTGAAAATAGATAATAATTTTGATGACGTATCAAAACTAGAAAAATGTTTGCATCAAAAGTATTCGTCTATCGGAGTCGTAATAAATACGAAATATGACAAGTTTGGACTAGTAATGCAATACGTAAGTACCTACTTAAGGGGCAGACTTGAGCCAACTAGCGCCGCCAATCGATTTTATTTTATTTGTTCTAAATAAGCCCAATTTCTTAAAAAAGGAATCAGACAAGGTGTTTTGAATGACGTCTAATGTTTATTGAATAACGTTACAACATTACAAAATGCGTGCAATAGTTTAAAAACGGGTTTGAACCAACAGTGGCCACTTTTAACAAAATCGCGTGTTAAACTGTTTGTACGCCTTTTCAAACTGTGTAAAGTTATTCAATAAATATTAGACGTTATTAACAAAACCTTAACTGATTTCTTTTTTAACAAATTGGGCTTATTTAGAATAAATAAAATAAAAAAGACTGGCGGCGCTAGTTGGCTCATATCAGCCCCTTAATGATGAATTTTATCTTTTTAAAACAATTACAATTAATTAAACGTTCATTAAAGTATTATGCATTTAAGGTATTTTTAATAGTTTACCTAAAATACAATGGTCTAGGAGCCGTAGCTAAGCTACTGGTATCAAGTATACGAAATTGAAAGTCAGTTTTTAAGTTACCAACAAAAGTTAGTGATAATAATTGTCTAAGAAAACAATAACTTTCAAATCAATCATACCATTTTCTCGTTTGATGGATACAAAATTTAGTGGTTCTTTTAGCTTCGTTCGTTGGCCTTTTCACGTCAATTCTAATTAAGTTTTGCAGATTCGCATGGGGCCTTACTTCAAATACTTAAATGATCAATACATAAACACGATGCAGAAATGTAGTAAACTGAATACCAAACATCGATTCCCCTATGTTGCAACAGACTGCAATAAAAGTTAACGAATACGTCGCTAGACTTTGTACTGCAACAACTGACTTAACTTGCATGGAAGTTGAAGTGAGGAATGTTCAGAGAACAAATGTCTTATAAGCTTAAAGTAACTTAAACTATGACTGTGAATAATCGCATAATAAATAATACAAAAAAAAAGAAAGTGAAACATTACAAAACACAATAACGATGTATCCAACTTGGGACCTTTCGGTGCAATTTCTGCTATTGTATCACTAGTTTTATTGGTTACATTCAAATTAAAAATGCAATTGATAGAAAACATTATAACTGACAAAACTGAACCTTTTCAAGAAGTCATTATCTTAGTTTTATTCTGAAGTTTAAAGATAAGTAGACAATATTTGCAACGGTCCATGGCATCAACTTAAATATCTGGAAAATTATCTTATTCCAGATTTTTCAATTAATTAAGTTCTTGAACAACCAGGTAAACACATTTCTCATATGTTTTAGGCTTCCCAAAACTTACACCTGGATGCATCACATAAATGGTTGATATTAAACGATGACAATGACAACACTAAAAATAACTCCACACCTGCACTAGAAAATCACGAAAAGGAAGAAATAATATACACTTTCCAAGTTCTTAATGACATTAATATAAGTGTAGATGCTGATATTGTAATGGCCACTAAATCAGGTGATAATAATATTTTTATTTTAAACTAGAACCATGCAACAAACAAATGCCATGTATGGATGGCTTAGAATAGCATATAGGACAAGAATAGGTACAAACAGCGAACTTAAATCTACGGAACAAGCATTCCGCTCAAAAAATGGCACCACACGAAAATGACAACTAAGTGGGTGGAGCTAAAATGTTGGCATTTAATTATGCAGCACAAAGCGACTGAACACAGGTTGCATAATAGCGACCATAATTTGTATACTCATAAATCTTTTCTATACTTAAACGAAAAACTATCATTCGTTATTTGAACATCTTTTTACTGCCTTCTTTGCGTCTTTTACAGCATTTGACTACAAAGGACGTAATTTCTAATACACTCTCTCTTTTTCTATTTTCATAGATTTTAGTTCGCTGGATACAAATATACATTTTTAAATATTAAACATACTATTTTTCATTTCTTTCATTTTTGTAAATTAATTTTTAATTGCAATTATTTTAGTCAAAATTACTTATATTCTTGAGAAAACTGCACCAAAATGTAGTTTAAAATATTGTTTGCTAATTAACAGCTTACAACAAATACCAACTCCACGAAATCGTCAACTTCGGAAAAATACAAGGAGGCAACTGTATAATTAAGAGATCTGGAAAATGGGAACTTAATACGAGTAAGTTTCGAACGAAAACAAACTGAAAGTAAATTAAAAAATAAAAATTCAATAATGACTTTTGGGAAGTCGTTAAATTTTTGTTGTAAAACTTGGATATAAACTCTCGTCATACTTTTTACGCCAATATTTTTGTTTTCTTTAACAGTAACAAATCATTTTGCCTTTTCACACTAATTGATACCATGTTTTAGAAATATAGAGTTCTAAAGAATTGGGTTAAAGAACTTATTAATATGTTTCTGTATCAATGACCCAAGTGATCCGTTATATTTATGATTGTGAAGTTATTTACATAAGGGTATGATTAGGCTGACATACCTAAAATAGGTAAAAGCTTCTAAATAAAAATAGATTTAAAAAAAAGAAGTGGGTCTAAATTGCCTAAGCGATCCTACTTGGATGATAATTCTTTCCACTAACTTTTAAATAGAGCATTTCAATTTGCTGCTATATTTACTAAAATTCCTTTCAAAACCTGCTTGTGCGCATTAAATAAATAGACAGTGATTTCTCAACTAGTTGAAAGTTATTATACCTACCTATTGAATGTAAACTTTGTTAATTATTGTGATGGAAAATGACGTCACTTTAAATGCTGACCTCATTTTTCAATGACGATTCTGTATGAAATATACAGAGAGAAAAAGCAGCCCTTGAAGAGTTTCTTGCCGGTGCTTCTCGTTACAAGGTCTCCTGCTTAGGGTTTGCGAACCGATGGCGTAACTTCTTTGACATTTACAAGTGCTTGTAACAGCCTAGACTGAATAAACGAGTTTTGAAGTTTAAATTTTTGAATTGTCAGAAGAATTTCATCTTTCCTGTTATTAGATTCGAGAAACACGTCAAAGTTTACCACAAACTTGAATGAGTTTAAATATTACCGAAGATGGGACTTTCACCAATTACCAATAAGAATGATGAGCGTGGTAAGTAAATAAAGACTTTCTGTAGACACCAACAAAATCAAATTACCTAGTCGAGTCGTATTTTTTCTAGTATATTATTTGGTATTATATAAAATAGCATTGTGAATGCAAAAATCTCAAAATTTAAAAATTATATAGCTTTCTCATCTTAATCAATTGTTTAAAAATATCTGGAAAGGTATTCAGTTGATGTCGAGGTAATTCCTTGTACAATGGTGAGATGGCGCTGGCTTGCAGCGTAAGAGTTGATATACTAGGAGAAATTCGACGTTCCCACTAGTGACTCGGTAGCTCAGCGGTCAGAGCATTGGACCGGATATCCAAAGGTCGCGGGTTCGATTCCCGTCCAAAAACATGATCTGGTGCGAGTCGTATTTTTTCTAGTATATTATTTGGTATTATATAAAATAGCATTGTGAATGCAAAAATCTCAAAATTTAAAAATTACCTAGTCAAGTTAACATTTTTTACCTGAAGAAACCAGAGACTGTAAAAAATTTAGTAACATGTTCTTTCAAATCCATGAATCCATGAGCATAATAACATTTCATATTGCGCCATTCACAGGTGTCTCCAGTACCCGAAAACTTCGATCCAAAGATTATGTTTGACCGAAATCCGTCTCCGGGTGTAGCTACAATAACGAGGACATCTGCTATTGTGCTCGAAGTGATTTTTGAATTACATAACTTGAGGTGCTTTTCATGCGAAATATCTGAAAGAATCATAATATTATGTTTAACAAAGAAATAAATATTTGACAACATCACATACATTGCTCCGATTCCAAAGTAAGTAGCTAAAGCACTAGTGTTATGGAAATCAGAGACAACGGTGGTATCACAAACACTCAGACCTGAGCCAATATAGAATAGTTCGTTTTCTAAATAGACCCAACCGGGGATCGAACCCGGGACCTCAGAGATAGCGACACCTTGAAAACCGGTGTACAAAGCCACTCGACCACGGAGGTCGTCATAAATACGTATTATTCTGTTAGATCTTCTGAAACCACTTAATTTACTGGCTACAAACATTGGGACCAACCAAACGCAACACAAAATCAACACCTGCGAACTCGCATGAACAAATCTTGTGACTTTTTCGCAGACTGCAAAAGTTTTTAACTTTAAAAAAATTTCGAGCGGGTAATGTCATAAAAATATGAGCAGCCTTTTTGCTTTAGTCCTCCCGTGACCACGGCCCCTGGAAAGGTGTCGAAACGTCGGGAATTCTTAAAACCAATAAATACAAACTAAATAATTCTAAAACAAGACCTGAATTAATAATATACGCGCTGTAATCCGTAAAAATTGTTTAATTACTAATGAACTTTAAAAAATCAATAATTTTATTTTTATATCTTTATCAATAAAATATCTAGGTACTTATTACTCGGAATGGTTTCGCGGTTTCCGCATCGCGCTGATTTTCAGTTTTGTGTTACTTTACACACATTTTACAGGTTCGTTCATTCTTTGGCGGAGAGATGGATCGGAGAGTTTACATTAAATCAAACAAAGGTTTGTTACATTGTGTTCTATTGTATATTAACGATCGTTCTATTTAGTATTTCGCTCATCCAATTAATGTGATTCTTTTTAAGGTTCCGTACCCAAAGGGTAACACGGGACCCTATTACTAAAGACTCCGCTGTCCGTCCGTCCGTCTGTCACCAGGCTGTATCTCATGAACCGTGATTAATTAGACAGTTGTAAATTGCGGACAGCGGGGCTACGGCGGCGCGGGAGCACTGGAGTGCACCACTGAAAAAATGAAAAATAATTTATTTCCACCAAAGTTACATACAATTATCTAGGTATACAAATCAAAATTCTAGTTAACACTAAAAACAATTGATGGACTGGAGCCTAAACTATGACAATCCTGTATTTGAACACTCGTCGCCCTATTTTCGAGGTCCGGCCCTTGATTTTACGCATAAAATCCTGCCGCTCCGGCCGCCGTCGCTGCTGCCCGCTGCCCGCAAAATTCGAGGCAGAGGCACAGATTACTAAATAGTTAGGCAGAGGCCTAAGTAATTATAGTTTTTTTTACAGAACGTGGTAGGCAGTGCTCTGTACCACAAACAACAAGACTTGACGCCAGTCCTCAGATTTTTAAGCCATACATTTGATAAGTACGATGTTTTGCATCCGCCCGTGTCGTCTATCGAGTAAGAGAGATTTTTTGTTACAACTTAGTATATTTCCAGTAATGGTTTATCGCCATTATACAAAATACATTGCATCTATATAAATAAAAATGAATCGCCGAATTGTATGTAAGCGCATAACTTCAGAACTACTGCACCAATTTAGATAATTATTTTTTGTTGTGTTTATTATTATCAGGACAAGGTTTTTATAAAAGTTATTTTTCAAAAAATGTACGGAAAGAAGAAAAAAAAATCTTATCGTCATTTTAATTCATTAACGCTTGAGCCGGATAACAATGGAATCTCTATTATGTCTCATTTTCCGGGCGTTGAAGGGTTAAATCGCAATAAGTATAACTAACAGATGGCGCCACCCGTGCTAAGCCAGAGCGGGCAGCTAGTTTCAGTAATTATTATTTAAATTGTGTCACCATTACGAGATCAAAGTTGTATAAGTGTTCAATATTATAAAAGTTGGTTATAAAGCAATTTCTAAACTACAGAAAAATTGTAGTCCTCTATCTCTAGAGAAAGCACCCAGTCTTGACAACATAAAATGGATATTTAAACACGAATATTCATTTTTCCAGGACCAGGTATTACCACAGGATTCCTACCCACGGTGCTGGAAAATATGAAAACCAGTTCCTAAGACCCCTTAGCAAAGGAGTTTGGCTATGTGTGGTCGCCATGATTTTTCTGTGTGCGGCAGTCCTGCTTATATCAGCCAAGTTAGAGAGGAGACCATCATCAGGACAATATGCAATCTTCTCTGTTTTAGCTTCTTTCTGTCAGCAGTGTACGTATGAAATTCTTAATTCTTTCAGGCAGCATGATTTCAGCAGTCATGTCTTAGTGCTATTTCAAGCATACATCGAGATTTGTTTGTATATCAAAATATTATTAACTAAATTTATTTAAATCGGTTCGTTAAGACTGTTAAATCTACTGCAACATAATGTTGTTGCTCCAGTCTTAAAACTTCAGACTTTCATTGACGATGACGAATGGCAAGTCTATTCAATCTATCAAAGATAGCAAGTTGCGTGATACAGAACTCTTCAGCAACTTCGTTAGATGACAGAAGTTGTTTCAAAATAAAATTAAACGTGACTAGTCAGCCAAGTCTCTGGTTAAATACTTATTTAAACATATTTTTGTTTCTAGTTTTCAACGACATATCCGTAGAATCAAATATTTCATCAGGTAAGTCTCGATTCGAAATAACCTAATAAAAATCAGCTCTTTTTTAGTTAATCTTTAATTCTTTCTGCTTCCCAGCACGCAAGCAAACCGTCTTTGTGACTGGACTCTTCTGCATTCTCATTTACAACTACTACACCAGCAGTGTCGTGAGCTGGCTTCTCAACGGTCCTCCGCCCTCCATCAACTCCTTACAGGAACTCTTAGAAAGCCCTCTGGAGTTGATCTTTGAAGATATTGGGTATACACGCTCTTGGTTGCTGGTACATATCTTTGTGAAATAATTCATAGTTCATATTCGTCTTATGTCTCTTTACATCACCTTTTTAAAAGTTGTCTTTCCTAAAAACACGAGAAATACAAAGTTAAGATAAGTACGAAAGCAATTTTTTAATTTAATTCATAGTAGTACTATTGCCACCTTTATATAAATTCAATAGTCTTTCAACTCAAAGAACATTTGAATGATAAAGCCCTTTGTTGAAATTTTTTGCAGACGCCAACCTATTATTACAACAAACGGAACGAAAAAATTGAAGACGAACTCAGAAAGAAAAAGGTATTCAATAAAAACAAAAAAGCTCCTTTGTTGGTGCCTCTGGTGGACGGAATCAACATGGTAAAAGCAGGAGGTGAGACTAAAGAATATTTAAAACATACTTCTATCTAAGCAAACACTGAAATATTTTGTGTGTGTGTGTGTGTGTTCATCCCATTAAGTAAGACAAGTCAACTGTGTTATTAATTAAATAAGTGCTATAGATTTATAATAAATTTCATGCTGCTCCTCATCGATCGTTCAACAACACTAGGATCCAAAATTAGTTATACCTCTTCCTTGGAGTACAGCTATATTGGACCACCACCCTCCTCTTTTGTGGCTCTCTTTCCTCTATCTCTTTTCGCCAGACAGAAGCATCGTTCATCAGAGTGAGAAAACCACTTGGCGGTTTTTCCATACTCTTCGATATTGGCGAGGTTTTCTCCTTCTGATGAAAAAATATTTTGTTCGGCGAGAAGAGAGAGAATTTCACAAATTATGATGCCGTGTGGGCATCACAATTTCGATGTAGCTTATCCCTTACTTTAACTATTTTAGCATGATTCTAATAACTGTTGAAATATGAAACAAAAATCAAATTATTGAGCTAATATCAAATATTATTTTAGGATACGCCTATCACACTGAGGTCGATAACGCCAACAGGCTGATCTCCAAGACTTTTGACCAGAGTGAGCTATGTGAACTGGGTTCCTTACAATCCATGGACAAAACCCTTCTCCATGTATGCGTGCAGAAAAATAGCCCTTACAAGGAATTCTTCAATTGGAGGTAACTGAATCAGTCTTTATATTTTTGGATCGGTCATGATAGGTACTTGTAGGGCTTTATTAAATTTAAACCTTAGTAGCCGACCATCAACTTAGATACCTCTCCCATCATTCGAAATTCCTAATCAACCTTTAGTATTTACTTTTTTTTATAATGCCAAAAGCAAATCGTTGGTCCAGGCGTCGAATCGAGCCATCCTTTTCTTCATACCCCATTAAATTCTGGAATCCTACCCTACCCCTTGAACCCATTAATAATAAATTCTCCGACTTCGAGAAGCAGAACTACTTCGTTCTCACTAACTTTATTGACCAATTCCAGTCTGTGTCGGTTATTTGAACGTGGCATAATACGCTGCATCCAACTCCGAACCTGGTCATCATCCATGCGGTGTCAGGGCAGCTCTCCAAGGGCGCTAGCGTTGGGAGGAGCGGCTCCAGCCTTTTTGCTTCTGACAGGTGGATACTTGCTGGCAATTGGGATTATGGTTTATGAGAGGTAATTTGGTTTGATAGCTGGTGGATATTTTTGTTAAAGAAAAAAAGTAAATTCTATTTTTGTTATAGAATCTTATGGAAATACAGAGAAGGCAGCAAAAAAGATTAAGGGGCAGACACGGTTGACGATCAGAGGATGGGAAAAACGATAGCTTCCAGTGTTAAGCTTCTTATGATATGCTTCATTTGCTGATTTTGTATTTTTATTACCGTTTAGAAAATTGATTAAGTGGTCATAGACCTCGGATAACTTAGACTTTAAGGCCCGTATTTATACACAAGTCTCAACTATGAGATCAATCTTGAGATGCTATTTTGAAACAAAACTAGACCTCAAGAGCCATCTCGATTGATCTCATAGTTGAGACTTATCTATAAATACAGACCTAAGAGACGACTCTTCAGTACACGTTGCTTTCCCAGACAAATTCACATATGAAATAATTCTTATCCTTGCTAATACTATAATTATTGCAAAAGTAAGTTTGTTTGTTACGCCTTCACGTCTTACTACTCAACCGATCATATAAAATTTTGCATACATTTTGTCAGGGGTACAGAAATCCCGAAAATGGTAATATTCCCCAGGTGCAATGAAATAACTGTCACCCATCACCCAGTGTTGAAGATCATATTGTTTAGGGAAGGTCGATAGGTTCTAGTGTTAATTATTGTAGATTACTAGCAGTTACTGTTTTTTTTTTATTTAATTACCGCCAGCAAAATTGATTAGGTGCCCATAGACCACGGATGACTTAAACTTTAAGAGACGAAACGAAGGTATGTACCGGTTGCTTGCCCAATAGTAACATTATGTAAAATTCAAATAATTATGAAAAAGTAAATAAATAATATGAAATCAAGTTTTTTTTTTCTTTGTTGAGAAAATACCCCAATTATTTCTTCTTAAACATTTTATAATCCATCAATACTGGATGCCCATTTTGAATTGCCGACAAAAAAATTGTTTGACCAGCCGCGTTTTCGATCAGAGACTGGCACTCGGCCACGGCTTACACACAGCCTATTAAAATAAATCTGGATATAACAAGCGGATGTATTGATGAGTCCGCCCGAATAGTTTGAGCCCTTTGGATGAGCTAAAAAGGGATTGATTCTTTGCCCATTTTAAAATTTTAAACAAACTGTAAATCCGTTATTGGCATTATGCAAAGTTTGTAAGATAATTACTGTTAATATTTATGTGCTGTGGATTTTGTGACAATAATATAATAAGATAAATAAAAGGGCATGATTCTTTGTCCATTTTAAATTAAACGGTGTAATTCTTTTAGTACAATATTTTTAAGTCTTTGAAATATGCTATTTTTGTAAGGTTTGCATAGTCGCTAGTGAGTTTAAATTCTATTAACTCACGAAAGCATCAGTTAACCTAACAACGATATACACTAAAACAAATTGTTTGACCTAAAAACTCAACCGATTAACCAAAACAGTTTTCCATGAACTCCAGTTTCAGACATAAACAAAGGTCATCTGACCGCCAAATTGAAACTAGCTCCCCTCATTCATTAAACCGGCCAACTTTGAACCCGGAGTTGATCCATAAACTTGCCAGAACTATTATAACTCACTTCCGGATCGTTAGAGTTATTATATAATTAGTATAATGCTGTTTTAACTTTGGAGAGTTTGGCCGTTAAAGGTTGGGCTGTACCACATACGTGAATAATATTTGTTTTAAGGCAAGGCAGTTCACGAAGTCTACTCTATCACGATTTCCTTATGGTTGATTATTGCATAGCTTTAACTGTTGCTTCGCCAGAAATTTAGACAAAATTTAGTACATTTGTATTGATTTCCAGTTCACGAAGTCTACTCTATCACGATTTCCTTATGGTTGATTATTGCTTAGCTTTAACTATTGCTTCGCCAGAAATTTAGACAAAATTTAGTACATTTGTATTGATTTCCAGTTCACGAAGTCTACTCTATCACGATTTCTTTATGGTTGATTATTGCGTAGCTTTAACTATTGCTTCGCCAGAAATTTAGACAAAATTTAGTACATTTGTATTGATTTCCAGTTCACGAAGTCTACTCTATCACGATTTCCTTATGGTTGATTATTGCTTAGCTTTAACTGTTGCTTCGCCAGAAATTTAGACAAAATTTAGTACATTTGTATTGATTTCCAGTTCACGAAGTCTACTCTATCACGATTTCCTTATGGTTGATTATTGCGTAGCTTTAACTATTGCTTCGCCAGAAATTTAGACAAAATTTAGTACATTTGTATTGATTTCCAGTTCACGAAGTCTACTCTATCACGATTTCCTTATGGTTGATTATTGCTTAGCTTTAACTGTTGCTTCGCCAGAAATTTAGACAAAATTTAGTACATTTGTATTGATTTCCAGTTCACGAAGTCTACTCTATCACGATTTCCTTATGGTTGATTATTGCTTAGCTTTAACTGTTGCTTCGCCAGAAATTTAGACAAAATTTAGTACATTTGTATTGATTTCCAGTTCACGAAGTCTACTCAATCACGATTTCTTTATGGTTGATTATTGCATAGCTTTAACTGTTGCTTTGCCAGAAATTTAGACGAAATTGAGTACATTTTTATTGATTTCTGGAATACTGGATCATTTATTAAACATGTTATTGTGTTAGATCAATATCCTTTTTACATAAAGAAATCATCACTGTCCTGGAAAATTACGAAATGTGACGATTGGAAGATTTTTTTTATAAGTTTTTATGGTGTTATTCAGGATTTTTATAGAGTTACCAAGGCATTTTTCAATAAGGATTTTTATAGAGTTACCAAGGCATTTTTCAATATTCATCGTTTATTATGTTTGTTTCTTTTTCAGTCTACAGTATTTTTTTTGAAGTAGAATTCTACATTAGTTTTTCACATTGGGAGCTCAAAATCAATCTTCTCATCAGATCTTGAACTGGCCTCGCCTTAAGCTTTACCTACCGCGTATTTTCAACAACACGTTATTAGTATAAGTCTAGAGGCTTATTACAGATTTCCTTTAACAAATATTGACAAAGCAGTTGAAAAAAAAACAGAAAAATCGGTATTTCTTTACACTGAGTTGTTTACAACTGTGGAGTATTGAAATGGTGAAAGCAGTTTATTTAAAAAGTAAGAAAGAAACCAATAATAGTATAATATTGAATGAGCAAGGATTTTTTTATCAAAGTTACCAAATACTCGTATTATATTAATTTCTTAATTTACGAGGAAGAAATATAATTAATTATGTTTAACTGACCAGTTAGTCGGATTTTTTTATGTATGCTACTCTATTACTCGAAAACGGCTGAACTGATTTGGGAAATTCTAAAGTTTGAAGTAGATATATACTTTTAACTGGCCGATTTTGATCTACGCTAACGTAAGTATACTCGCATCGCTTTGCTCAGTAATAACCACACATTAATTTGTTCTAGACCAGTGGTTCTTAACCGGGTGGTCCACGGACCACTAGTGGTCCCTGGAAGCACCAGAAGTGGTCCGCAAAGCCAACAACCCTTCTTTCAATTACTTACATTTACTTTATTTTACATACAATCCAAACAATGGGTGGTCCATGGCAAGACAGACATTTTGTCAAATTGGTCCCTCATCACTAAAAGGTTACGAACCACTGTCCTAAACAGAAGCGCTGCACTATTCGAAAACAACATCGCCATTTGTTACTTTGGCCTGAGATTGCCTATACGTACTGTCCATGTGTGCGTGCACGGAAAACCGCGATTTGTTCCGACCGGCTCTACTGTCTTTTGTATATTTTGAGACAGTAGAAAAACGTAACTTTAACAAGCATTTAAATCAGAAACTGGTTTACTCTCGAACTTTCTAGAAAAATCAATTCCCAAAAGGCTGCTGTTTGCCCACAACCTATACCGAAACGGCCAAGCTTACCTCAGCGTCGCTAACAGGTGCTGATTTCCCTTGCGACTAGGGAGGCCCCAGCACGCAATATGCGAAGATTAGACGTTAATCAGCTATGGGATTATAGACCGTGAAGGCATTGCCGTAAAACCAATATTGGTTGGAACTTTATTACTAAGTCAGTGGAAAATCAGAGGCAATTTTTTACAGGATATATGGATACAGCGCTCTCGCACTAATATTAGGATTGCTTTTTTAACTTTTAATTTACAACTTTTATCTTGTTTACAAAAATACTAGAAATAAAAAATATTTTTAAACCTTAAGGTTAACAAACGCAAATTCTATAAACAAGGAAAAACAAATTTATTCCACTCTGGTGCGTCGTATTTGCTCGTCTAAAGGGAATTTTTGCTAATTGGAAAACAAGATTGACGCTTTTTAATTTAATAAGCATTGCAGCTGCTAAAGACTAAATCAAATCTTAAGAAAATCTTACTATTAAACTTACAAAAAAAATGATTCCGTAAAATAGTTTAAAATCTAAAAGCCTGTAGGCGTATTAAGATAGGAGTTTACGCTTACTATACTCTATAGCGACTGTAGTTGACATATATATGACACCTTTTAGTTCAATGCAGTTACCGCCAGAGGCGCTGTGCCAAATTGCAAACAAAATTGCTTACTGCAGTCGCCATCGAGTATAGTAAACGTTACTGTGCAGACTCATAGGTAATACAGGCACTGAAAGGCCAACAGTAAATTAGAGTTCAGCAATCAAGATCGGACCCTTTGATAAGTATGTTGCCACTTGAATACATACCCCTCGTAATTCAACCTAAGGTATGTATGTAATAAGTGTAAATTTACACCTACACATTTACATTTTAACACCATGGGTACAATACAAAAGTTATTTTTGTTTATCTTGTACTCAACTTTATTTTCAATTCCTATATTATTTTTATTTATACGTATTTCATCATATTTCTTTATTGGGCAACATTCTATACGCTTGAACGATACGCTTACTTTTAAAGCTTAAATATGAGCAATAGACGATTAATGCGTGTCGCAAACTTATGTAAATCATAGACTTTGATATATTGTACAGAATTGATAAGCTTAAGGTATGTAATTTAATAGTTTACTGCTTATTTTAAAGCTTTATTAGTAAGCGTAGCGTTCAAACGCATAGAATGTTGGCCATTTGAGTAGGGGGCAGATTTACAATACGCCTGCAACGTAAGTAATACTTACGCTTACGAAAACGCTCACGTAAGGTGAAGCACAGTAATTTTTTTTTGTTGCGCAACGTTTTTTAATGTTAGCAGGCAACAATGAGAAACAAAAATGTCTTTTATATTGCCACTAAACTTTAGTGGCAATATAAAAGACATTTTTGTTCATCATATATATTGCAAAATGTTTTCTCCACAAAAAATAACTATGGTGTGAATGCACCGTTTGTTCCAAAAATAACTGTCATAGATATTTCAGTCTGAAAATTTCACGTATCCAAACGACAATAGAATTGTACCATTTTACTGTTATTTACATAATAATAGAGGCAGTGCATCAGGTGCGGGGAGTATTAAAACAAATAAAAAAACGCAATAAAACCCGAAACGCAGACTCCGAATAAAAACGGGATGAAAACAAGCGGTAAACTTCCGAAGTATTTCGAAAGAATACCTTGTGTTTTATTGCGATGCCGTAAGGAACAAAGTTGCTTGGTATTATTTATGAGGATATATTAGAATTTAAATAAGTTTTCTGTTTCACTTTTTTATTTCTCTTTGATATCACTTTAATAATAAAGAACTCTTTAGAACAACGTTTATGACTTTCATAACTTAAAGTAAGTTAAGTAAAGATTTTCATTTCATATACGCAACTGATGTTAAGTAGCTTTTTTTTTAATCTTATGCAGTCACAATATGTCTCTAGGAATCAATATTGGTAAAATTCACGAAAATTTGTCAAGAAAACTACTAAAGTTTTCATTGATTATCAAAAAATACTTTAAACAGAAATTAATTAAAATAGGTGCTCGATGGCGCAGTGGTTTAGCGCCTGGCCCAGCGATTGACAACATTCGCAAGGGTCGGTCGTGGGATGGCTGACCAAAAATTTATTTTCTCGAGATCCTCCGTGCTTCGGAAGGCACGTTAAGCCGTTGGTCCCGGCTGCATTTGCAGTCGTTTACACCCACCAATCTGCATTGGGCCCGCGTGGTGGGTTATGGCCCATCCTCCTTATCCACCCATAAAGAAGCCCCAGCAGTGGGGACATTAAAAATGGCTGATGGTGGTGGTGTGAATTAAAATATGATCATAACCACCCGGACACGAAAATATTGTGTCTAGTAAACTAAGAATGATAACAACCTAGAACGAGAGTTCCCTACAAAGCTCACTGTCAAAACTGAGGCAACAGAATGGCTCAGTTTTCAGATTTTTATCCTTCATACGTTACCTAATCGTACCTGTAAAAACGAAAAGTTTTAATTTCCCTACCTTTAGGTGATTAGTTACTATTTTATTGGATTTTAATTACGATTAGATAACGTATGAAGGACATAAATTTGAAAACTGAGCCATTCTGGCTCAGTTTTTTTGCCTCACTTTACGTACAAGGACTCGGCTTCGGTGTTTGTTATTATTCTAAGCTTGTTAATCAGACTTCAAAATTGCAACGTCGCCATGCTTTTCCCTCCACCACAAAGGTTATCAGAACTATAGCATTCCCCTTAACTATTTCGTTATTTTTATTGAATAACGAATAAAGAAATATTTGCTACCACGAACATTTTCCCGTTTCCCACTAGTCTTACCATTAAAATAAGCATCTAAAGACGCCCAACCTCGGCACGCACCACTACCGAAAAAACAGAAAAGTGTCTACGGAAATAAACGTCAAATGAAATATGACGGAAAATCAGCCGTCAAGAAATCAAACTGAAACGTGCGGTCGACCATCGACGCTCTACACATAAAGAAATGGGTACAATCGGCAGAATAAATAGTTGAATAGTTTGACTTATGTCACGTCGAGAAACTTATCAACTTAAGCTGATAAGTTTCTTGCGCCCGTTCTTCTTGTAAGCTAAAAAAGTCTGTAAAGGGTGGTAGGAAAATATATGCGATTCAAAAGTGCTTAATTTTTAAGTTCATTTGAATAAAGATATTTTGACTTTGACTTTTGATTGAACCAGCTTTTGTTGAAGAGATAGAGTACTAAAACTATTATTAGTCTTATCGATAAATAATATGTCAAAGATTTTTATAACTACAGTGGTTTTGGTAATGCCCGAATATGGTAGATCACACACACGACAGCACCTCAGACTATACATGTTGAATTTGAGACCGCCTTTATGTCCTACGTAATAAAAGCTGTTTTGCGCAGTTTAACTGTATAACCTGACGTGCTGTCGTGTGTACCATACATAAATAAATATTAGACAACGTCACAAACATTGCTCTGATCCCAAAGTAAGTAACTAAAGCATTTGTGTTATGGAAATCAGATACAACAGTGGTACTACAAACACCCAGACCTGAGTCAATATAGAAAAGTTCGTTTTCTAAACTGACCCAGCTGGGGATCGAACCCGGAACCTCTGAGATGGCGACATCTTGAAAACCGGCGTACAAACCACACGACCACGAAGGTCGTCACATACAACCCCGTATTTTATTAATCCTAAACAACCATAGATGAGAAATTAAGGTTTTAATTTGTATGTAAAACAGCAAAGTTACAGTGGACTTTGGTTTTTGATATTCCAAAAACAATACACTGTCTCGGTCTAGTGACGGCACTATGCAGTTTTTCATAAAAAAAACAAAATCGTTAAAAGTTGGTTTTCAGGCTTTAATGATAATTTTATGGCAAGGTTTACGTTGAAAAGTTAGTCTTTAAGCACTTCTTGTTTTACAAGAACCATGAACTACGCAAGCCTAGAAGATTTAATTTGAGTTTGTAATCCATCTATCGTTAGGACCGTCACGTACTTACGATCGTATCTCCTAGTTACGAGCAACTGATTTGGAGATAAGCCCACCTCTCCGATACTTTCCGGTCACGAAGTTAATAAGTGACAGAGATAATCGCAGTTTGTGGAACATCATGTTACACAAATTGAGATATGGCTAATGGCGTGGTGTGTCCTTTCGATGTTTTCCTAGAGTTAGGTGATGAGGGTTAATTTCTTTTGACAGTTGGATAAATAAGAATTTCACTTTAAATTTTATTAAAATAAATAACTACAACATGTCTTTTATCAATGGGCTGATTACCTACGTAACTCTGTTGCTAACAATTCTCGATTGAAATCGATTGAAACCGCGGTTACATTGTTGCTTTAAGTAAGATAGTTGTCACATTGGTTCTTACTAAAGCAGCAATGTAAATGCGATTTCTGTCAGTGTTGATTGCAACAAAGTTACATAATCAGGGGGCTGATGATAATTGAGGTGCTTCCTGAAAGTAGTATGTTACACATAATGCTGGCTGTACACTCTCGCCGCCAGGCCGAGTGCGAGAGTGTACAGGGTAGCTCTCGCTACTTCTCGGGTGTCTCGCTGTCACTCGTTCTCTCTCGGCCCCGGTCTCGCTGTCTCTCGGAGCAGCTATGAACGTATGGTCTTGGCAGTTTGTTCAAGGCTAAAATAG
The DNA here is from genome assembly GCA_963556745.1 of Catoptria pinella. Classification (NCBI taxonomy): domain Eukaryota; kingdom Metazoa; phylum Arthropoda; class Insecta; order Lepidoptera; family Crambidae; genus Catoptria; species Catoptria pinella. Next base: position 12,644,676 of record OY750767.1, read on the forward strand.
TAATTTGTGCTTAAAAAATGTGGAACATGGGAACAGAACCTAATTTATAAGAATAGTATAAAATGTACCCAGTCTATTAACTGATTTGAGACTTGTATGCCACAAGACAACGACAGCAGAGAGCGCTACTTTGTCGTCCATCTCCTCGGAGTTCACAACTGTGACTGCACGATGCGAGAGAGAGTGTATAGAGTCGCTTTCGCACCCGGGGCCCTCGTGCGAGACATTAGGGCGAGGATGGGTAAGAGTGTACAGCCGGCATAAAAGTCCAAGAATTCACCCGAGTATATTGCGTGTTACTTTGACATCAATAAGCGCCTGTATAGGATAACTATAAAAAATGTTTGCCTTGGACTTTGAAATTCTTTCATTATTTCACCAAGAAATAGTAAGGACTAAAACAAAACGATACGCAGAGTAAACCTTTAATTGCTGACTTTCAATCACACTTTCTAGTAAGTGGTCACTATAATTGATTAGGTGCCATTAGAAATTACTCTCTGGCATTTCCAATTATGACGTGTTCAATAACTTAAAAATGATAAAGTTTAGCTAAAACTGATGGTAGGAATGTAAAATGTCCGCAAAATAGACTAACAGACTTACAAACTTCGATTAGGCATTCAGATACTTATGTTGATTTCTCAAATCGTCAGTAGTGTTGCTAAGCAAATATGCGTATACATTTCCATGGCTACAGCAGTACTGATTTGTGACGTAAAAGACTGCCCAGAACTTTGGCGTATGTAAGCCTACTGTTAATCAAAGCATTCTAGGCCACAACTCTTCACTCTAACTCTCTTAATCTTCCATTTTAGTAACTCGACGCAAACTAACGAAATAAGAAAACTTCGAGATACCCAGCAATTTATTTATTTTTGCAACGTTCAATGGTATATCAGTCATGGCACAAAACAGAGACAGCACAGAAGTCAAGCTTAGTACCTACGACGCGCGTGTCAGAAATGATCTCACAATAAAATAACCTACGGCGCGCGTGTCAGAAATTATCTCATAATAAAATAACCTTTAACGCGCGCGTCAGAAATGATCTCACAATAAAATAAAATGAACCACTTAAATGAACAAAGTATTTGTTTCATGATAAAAAAAAAACAATGAAATAGATACCATACTACATTCATATTTAGTCCCTAAACTATCACTATTTCAATCAAACCATACAAAAACGAATTATTTAGCAAGTAATCTTCAACAATAGCAAAATACTTAGCTTTAATTCATTAATTCATAACTCAGAGCCTGATTACACTGACAGCAGGCAGAGATGTGTTCACTGCAGCGGCGCCGAGAATAATTTCAATATCCGTCCGCCAACGTGGCGTAAACAATCTCACTCTGCCCCGCCTCAAACTACCGGAAGTGTTTGTGCAAAATCGTTACAACAGTAATTGTTTTATCGATAACTATTTAAAAACATACCTACTATTCATAAATAAGTTATTATTAAAAACATCATTAGTTTATAATTTATTAGATTTTAGAAATTACTTACTGCTCAGGATCACAACCAGAAATGACAGCTCTCATCGACCGATGACACTGCGTCACGCACTCAAACCACAAAATAAAGAGCTCTATATTGTGTTCGAACTCGTTTGAGATTCGTCTGAGATTCCGGTTATTCCATGTCGGTGAGAGGGTGTCTATGTGTGCGTTGCTCAAGCGCACGTAGTACTAAGCTTGACTTCTGTCCTCTCCCTATATTGTGGTCATAGTAACCAATTTCTGTGGGCCCCATTCATCAGACCGCCCCTACTGATTGTGCCACTCATCCATCTCAACTTCCGAGCTTCTGCGATAAATCATCTTAAATCGCCTATCGGTACTCTAGCAATATCTCTAAGACTTCCGTCAAGATGTATTGGTTTTGCGAGCTTTAGAATGTCTCAGCCAATCACATTTCATCAGCAATGACATGAATGCCTAGCCTACTGATAGTTTATTGTGCTCTAGTTTTTTAAATTATCTTGCTTTTGTTTAAAAGTCTGTACTATATACGTATACAAAATAAACACTGCAGTACACATCAGAATATCGAATGAAATTATGAATTAAAAACTCAGTCACATCAACTGTTATTAACCACTCGAAAAGACAAACTAATGATACAATAGTTTTAGGTTGCAAAAGGACAAAACAGACAAAAGCCAAGAAGCATCTCCTTTCATTTCAATAATATAAACTCTGAGCTATATTTTCCTACAAACTAAGCTTATAAAAGCCAACCCATCCATTACACAAACAGACATAAGGAAGCAGCCACAAAAATCACAAATAACAAAATAACGTTATTCTTTACAAAAGAGGTATTCTCTGCTCCTCAAGTATTACCCATCAAATCTATTTTGCCATGCATGAAACATTATGCCGATTTCCATTGACCACGTTCTGGGGAACATAAATTGTCGCAAGACACGAGGAACAAAAATTTATGGACCGAACTAGGGGTTGGCTGGCGTGCGATGAGTAACGGGTGATTTAAGTGATAAACTGAAAAGGGTACCGTATGATAAGACAAAGTAAGTGTAATACCCAATACAGTTGTAATAATTCTCATGAATAAGAGAAAATAGATGTGAATGATGGACTGTATACAAGGTGTTACAAAAATACCCCTAATGCCGAATATGGTATATAGGGACCATCAGCTGAACAACTTTTACTACGGGACCAACTCTAAAATCGCAAAAAAAAACAGCTGTTTCAAACATTTTGATATTTACGATTTTAATTTTTATATGAAACAGCTGATTTTTTTTCGCGATTTCAGAGTTGGCCCCATGGTAAAAATTGTTCAGTTTGATGGTCCCTATATACCATATTCGGCATTACGGGAACTTTTGTGACATGTTGTATAACTCATGCTAGAGATAAAATTGTACTAACCGCGCGGTACGAGATCCGTCTACTTTACCGTACAGCACAGCGCGGCACGATGCGACCCGCGAGAAACATGGCAACTGTTTAAAAGGGGGGCGGAACTTTTCGCATAATGTCGATTGTTCTAAAGTCGTTCGTCATACATCAATTGGCATAATTATCAAATAGCATAACACTAATGTCACATAATTTTTCATTCGCATAACTTTTAAGTAGCATAACTGTCTAAAGGCATTAATATTATGAAGCATAATAAAATAATTCCCTAATTTCATTTGGCATAATTATAAGGCAGTCCTAAAATCCCTTAGCATAATTTTATTTGGCATATTATAGGTAGTCCTTTTTTTTTTTTTTTGACCATATCTATGAAATCTCTAATTTTGTATGGCATAAATTATTTAGTCCCTAATCTTATTGATTAAATCGAATTTTCAAAATTCGATTACGCGTTTCAAAATTTATGCCCTTTAATACTTATGACAAACAATTTTAGCCTACACTATATTAGGACTTTTGAAATTATGCGTCGCGATAATATTCAACATGATGATTATTGGTATTAAAATTATGGAACATGATATTATGACAATAAACTTTATGCTTAAAATTACGGAGCCGTTTAAAAGTCCCACCATAATGTTATCATCATGAATACAAGTCGCTCGTAACTTAAGTTCCGTCGATGGGCCAAGTTACCCAAGTTTGTTATTGTCGTAATAACATGGAAGGATGTTACTGTGAGGTCAGTGGTGCCTTTTACTCCCTATGCGTAATAAAAGGCAGCCTGTTTATATTGATGAGGCATATTAAGTAGTTTTATGTTTTAGCATTTTATGTGAAAGTATAAGTGGTACAATTTTTGTACCTAACTACTAAAAGAGTGACAAATCATGATTGTGAGCGAACAATGAATGATTATCTCATTCTTCTTGCTTATCAAATTCTCACCCGGGTCTCTTGAGCCAAGTTTCCCGGGTGAGAATTTACAAAGGCTATAATAATAAATCTTCAAATTATAGTTTTCAACGACCTTCGTGGTCGAGTGGCTTTGTACACCGGTTTTCAAGGTGTCGCCATCTCTGAGGTCCCGAGTTCGATCCCCGGTTGGGTCAATTTAGAAAACGAACTTTTCTATATTGGCTAAGATCTGGGTGTTTGTGGTTCCACTATTGTCTCTGATTTCCATAACACAAGTGCTTTAGCTACTTATTTTGGAATCGGAGCAATGTATGTGATGTTGTCAAATATTTATTTATAAGTTTTAGTTTACAGCAAATACTCAAACGATTCTTAAAGTTAAAGTAATTTCATTTTCAAAGAAGTATTCATATTTGACAGAATTTTATGAAACGACCAACAGCTTCTATAAAATTAAGAAGTCCTCAACCAAAAATGATTACTAAGACTCGGTTGGATCATTTTAATTTAACTATAATAATACATGACATCGACGACCTCCGTGGTCGAGTGGTTTGTCCATCACTGAGGTCTCGGGTTCGATCCCCGGCTGGGTCAATTTAGAAAACTAACTTTTCTATATTGGCTCAGGTCTGGGTGTGTGTGTTTACCACCGTTGTCTCTGATTTCCATAACACAAGTGCTTTAACTACTTACTTTGGATTCAGAGCAATGTTTGTGATGTTGACTAAAATTTATTTATTTATTTATTACACAAACTTATCTGAGCTGGTGGCCAAAACTGGAAGTAAGGTTATTACATATTTTTACCTAGGTTACGCCATAGACGACAGTGACGCTGCCACCGAGTCAAAGAAGTTTGTGTCTGTTAAAGTTAAGTTTAAATCAAGATGATGCAACTCAACTCAAGAGTTTAAGTATTCACTATTCGAGTCGATCATTAGTCAATTAATAGTGATTTATAAACTTACAACATAAAATTGTTCCACGACACTTATTTCTTGGGAAAAACATTTGATTTAGTTAACTCGCTCATATTTGGAAACATTGTAAATAAATTAGATAGACATTACTTAAGATTACCTACGTTACATCATACATCATTATCGCATCCCTTCAACCATCTTAATCCGGGCCTTATCCGGCTCCGGCGCTGGTGATATGATGTAATCCGGTTATTTTGCCGGATACTTGAAAATTGTTTCCTTGCTGCAGTATCATGTTGCACGATAACATTATAAGATTTTTGTTATGAAATTAAAGTGGAGAAAAGATGGAGAATGCATTTGTTCTGTTTCGTATGTAATGTTATGTAACCATTATTTAATTGTCTTGTTTTATTAGTTTACCTCGTTAAATTATTGTATTTATTGATTTAAGCTTGAAATAAACAATAAAATAAAAACATGATCAATAATCAGAGCATTATTTTACCATTATTATTATTTCCTCTTTAGAACTTCATTAGAAGCATTAAAATTGATTGAGAATAGTAATTGATGAATAAGTGAACACTTATTTTTATATTTAAATTATAGTCATTGCAGTCCCAAATATTGTAATTTAAATAAATATTTTTTTATGTAACTTGATAAATTATTACCAATGTCAGCTTTTTATGTAAAGATTACAGGAAAAATAAAGCGATGTCTTTTTTAGAATGATGGTACGGAACCCTCGGTGCGCGAGTCCAACCAGCTCTTGATCGTTTTTTTTTTAAATTAGATAACAGTAAGATGTTTAACATTTCGTGAAAAAAAAGTTAGAGGTTGCATATGGGTAGATGAGGAAGAGTATACATTAAAACTATATGTGTACAAAGTATACTTATGTAGAGATCATTGAATTGCCACGAGTTTTATACGAATGCTTTTATCCTAATGAGACGGAAACACTCACTTATTGCGTATTGCGTTACGGAATTGTTCCTGAATACTTACAGTTAAACACACACGCAACTTGTACGAAATAGAATATTATTTCAGATTTCCTTTTGTTGCACCCTCTTGTTGCTGTGGTACTTGCGTGTTTGTTTTGGTCTGGGAGTTACTATGTATAACAAGTATACAAGGTGTTACAAAAATACCCCTAATGCCGAATATGGTATATAGGGACCATCAAACTGATCAAATTTTACTATGGGACCAACTCTGAAATCACTGTTTCATACAAAAATTAAAATCGAAAATATCAAAATGTATGAAACAGCTGATTTTTTTTTCGCGATTTCAGAGTTGGTCCCATAGTAAAAGTTGATCAGTTTGATGGTCCCTATCTACCATATTCGGCATTAGGGGTATTTTTGTAACACCTTGTATATTTTAAAGGAGTATTTAAGTAGTATATCAGTTGTCTAGCACCCATATCACAAGCTTTGTATGAGTTTAGGGCTAGATGGCTGTGTGAAATTGTCCAAGTATTTATTATTATTATTATCTTTTCTGCGGTCTCCGTCTTACTTTCCAGCCATCAACATCCATATTCATTACTTTTCTTGTAACATGTCTTACATCCCTTCTCATAACATGCTCACACCAAGCCAGATGATTCCCTTTCAACTTTTCTATCACTGGTGCTACTTTCAAACTTCCTCTCACATACTCATTCCTTATTTTATCCATACGCGTCACACTACACATCCACCTCAGCATTTTCATCTCTGCTACATGTAATTTTATTTCACCCATCTTCGTCATAGCCCAACATTCTGATCCATACACGACTACTGGCCTTATTACGGAAGTGGCATCTGCAGGTCACATAACTCCCGTAACCTGTCGCCATTTCGTTCACCCTGCATTGATCCTGTACCGAAATATACCGGTCAATCTCCCCATCTCCTTACACGAAAGACCCAAAGTACCGAAAACTGGAGCAGACTGGTAAAGACCATTTAGGCGCGATTGGTCCAATTCGCGATTGGTCCAATCATGAAAAAAATACAAATTCGCGATTAGTCCAATTCGCTATTGGTCCAATTCGCTATTCGTCCAATTCGCGATTGGTCCAATTCGCGATTGGTCCAATTCGCTATTCGTCCAATTCGCGATTGGTCCAATTCGCTATTGGGCCAATTCGCAATTGGTCCAACAAACTAAAACAAAGGAGATCATTTATTTGTATGGAATTTTAATGATTTACATTAATAAACATTCATACAACAAAATCAATGTAACTAAATAAAAAAATCAACTGTTACTACTGGTAGAAAATAACAAAGTCATATTTTTCAGTTTGACTGATTTCAATAATAATCATATTTGGAAATAGAGCGAAATATAAATATAAAAAAGTGTATTATGTCCCGGGCATAAGACCAGAGAGACCGTCGCCGCCGCCCAAAATCACAAAACATGTCACTGTTTTATTTCTATTCATTTTCAGCCCAACACTACTTGTTTCTAATCTGATCTGGACCTCTTGACCATTCTCCGTGACTTTTTCATCCGTTAACAGCATGCACCAGGGACATTGTTAACTCGAGGCAGAACCCTACGGGGTGAGAACCGCAGAGGCACTCTGTCCGAGGCTAGAGGAGTGGTGCTCTAGGAAGCACGGGACGCTAACTTATAGGCTGACGCAGGTACTTTCCGGGCAGGTCTTCGAGAGGAGTTTAGTTGGTAGTGGTGCATTCTCCCGTCCCCCCATCTGGCCCGCCCACCATGAGTGGGTAGCCTTATGGGAGGCCGGGAAAATGCTTCCTCCCCCTGCCACTAGGGCAGGGGTTAGAACCACCCAGCCCTGACGCGAAGCCTATTAGGCTTGGCGGGAGGGCTGGGCGCGGAACATGCCCCAGGTAATAACCTGGGGGGTGACCGACCCCAACATACCGTTTGGTATGCGTAAAGATTGCATTCTCCTCTTGATACAAAAAAAAAAAAGGTACTTTCCGGGCATGGGTGCTTTGGAAAGTATCTGTGTTGAATAGGTAAGGAAGCGTCTGCAAAGTGCTACGAGTGTGGCGATGCGGAGGACAGTGCACAGCACACCCTTTGTAGCGTTACAGGAGAGTAGAGAAAGAGAGAGCCTACCTAAGAGAGGATGGATAGTATCTAACTAGTAAGGAGTGAAGTGGAAAGATAAAATAGTTTACAATTATTATTTATTTACAAATTAAACCTAAACTTAAAGTATGGGGAAGAGGATAAGAGGGCGAGTCTTCAGGGGATAGAGGGTCAGTCTTCAGGGGATAGAGGGTCAGGGGACGAGATCTTGCGTACGGAGAGGAGCACGGATGGGTCGCAGAGTGTCGACGTGGAGCGTAGACGCAGCTCGTACGTAGGTGGTTGAAGAATTCGTGCAGCGGTTGAAGAGTTCGTGCAGCGGTTGAAGAATTCGTGCAGCGGTTGAAGAATTCGTGCAGCGGTTGAAGAGTTCGTGCAGCGGTTGAAGAGTTCGTGCAGCGGTTGAAGAGTTCGTGCAGCGGCTGAAGAGGTCGTGCAGCGGCTGAAGAGGTCGTGCAGCGGTTGGAGAGGTCGAGCAGCGGTAACAGAGTCGAAGGTGCTGACCGGTGAGGGGTTGGAGACTTCTGTCACTGGTAGCGCGGGGCTTTCTTGAGTCCCGGGCCTTTGCCTAAGGCCCGGGAACGGCCACTTGTTCGAATTACGCGAAGTAAAATTCGACGAAGAACTGACTGCCGAATCAAAGAAACTGAGCCTTTTATACACACAAGGAATTTTGAAAACCGAAAGAAATCGCGTAGAAGAAAAATAATTCAAGATTTCGAAATGAGAATTTGTGTACTCACTCGGTAGCAATATGAAAGAGCGAGAAGAATAATAAAAAGATATACAACCTACTGAAATGTGAGGAAAAGCTGAGATAAAGCAAATAAAATAAACTGTCATGAAAAACAAGAAGATGTCAAAATAAATATAAAATTGTAACCTCACTTTTTCAATAAAATATGGAAATTTGTATGAAAGTGAATAAAAATGTACGAGAGATGGTAAAACTATAAACATAATAAGGATCGCCGTGAATTGGTGATTAATTTGCTACCAGGTGAGCACTTATATTCAAAGAATTTAGAAAGTTATTGCCAAAAATACTTATTTACTAGAAAACTTAAACTAATTAAAACTAGTTAAAAAAAACTAAGAATAGGAGCGACAGGCAACACGCTACACCTTGAGGTGTGTCCTGCCTGGGCTCCGCAGCGCGGCACTCTAGTCGCTGTGATTGGGAGGGATCATAAAAATAACTCCAAATAGCTTAGAATTAAACAATTATTGAACTAAAACGTACACGACACTAATCAAATAGGCGTAGATACATGTGCGAATTAACATTTCACATTTCCTATTAGAAATTTAACAAGAATAGCAGAATATCACGGTCTAAATTGCTTTTAATAGAGTAGGTAAATAAAGCTGCGGTCAGTCACCACCTTTAAGAGAAGCGGGTGAAGTTAACATATTTTTGTACAAATCAAAATTACTTCTTCAATATGTTTGTTTAATTAAGTTACGTTTTACTTTAGCTTATTGACAACGACAACATAAACCTTTACGACATCGACTATTCGAAACTATGTCAGAGTTGTCAATTGAGCAACAATTTTTAGGTAAATGGTTCATACACCAGGACCACATGGTGCGTCTCACCACGGTCCCGTAGGTCCTGTGTCAGTGCGGGATGTAGTAGGGGGTTTAGTGGGTAGTGCCCCCGGCGAGTCCCACATACCTTCAGGATGCGTAAATGCATTCTCCCTATTATAAAAAAAGGTAAATGGTTCATTCGAGCAATCGTTTATCGAGCATACGTCTTTCGAAAGTAATTTAATCGAAATAACGACTTCTCGATCAATAGTTGATACGTCAATAATTCATTCGAATCGTTCAACGAGCTAACGTCTTTCGAAAGTAAGTTGCAGACCCAATTCTGTTTTATGTGGTTAAAAAACTGTCTTCAGGTTTATTAGAAAAAACGACAGTTTCCCACCTTCAGCCTTGGTCGGTAAGAGTCCGGCGAACAGTGAGATACAAACGTAATACCAAAATGATTTGCAATTTGAGCATAATTAACTCTTCTTGTGATGTTATTCGGATTAACACAGTATTTGTCTAGGGTTCTATTAAATAAAAAAATCAAAATACTAAAACCATATTCAAAATAAATGCCAATATTTTTTTCATACAAAACCGTAAATCGCATTATTTTTAATAATACATATAAATAAATACTGTCTTAATCCGAATAACATCACAAGAAGAGTTAAACATGCTCGAATTGCAAATTATTTGGGTATTACGTTTGTATGGTAAGCTCACTGTTCGCCGGACTTTTAATTCGATATGTTTGGTAAGCAAAGTTTACAAAAAGCTTTTAAAGCTTCTAAAAAATAAACAAATAGGTAAATAAAAAATTTAAGCTTTAATAGTACCTAAGCGCTTCAGCCCCGCTTGAGTACAAACCTCAGCGCGTACAAGTCATTAATCAAGCATATACCGCGATTATGTGGAATGAAAATTAATGATCAAGGTATCCTAATCTGAATGTGTAGCCAGATTACAACCTGATTGCCAAGTTATGTTCACCCGTTACTCTTTGTTGTATCTACAATTATTTCTTTTACAGTAGAATAAGAATAAATAAATATTTGACAACATCACATACATTGCTCCGATTCCAAAGTAAGTAGCTAAAGCACTTGTGTTATGGAAATCAAGGACAATGGTGGTATCACAATCACCTAGACCTGAGCCAATATAGAAAAGTTCGGTTTCTAAATTGACCCAGCCGGGGATCGAACCCGGGATCTCAGAGATAACGACAACTTGAAAACCAGTGTTCGAACCACTCGACCACGGAGGTCGTCAATAACAATAGACAGAGACTAAGCAGCTCGTTATTAAGTAGACGTAGAACAATAATAAATAACAGATTAGGGTACTGCACAGAGTCATTTCGAACATGATGATTAGCAGCGTCATCAAACCGGTCCCGACGGAAGACCAGCGCAGTCGCAGACCATGCATTATGCTGAGTTGGGACCGTTTCGAGACAAATAGTGTTTTTTAGTTTGTTTATTATTATTCTGGTTGGTTGTCAACTTACTGTTTCAAATAAAATATTTTTCTTATTTTTTTGTTTCTTTCTTTCTAATAATACATTTATTACAATATAACAGTACAGTACAAAGGTTCTTATGATAAAAATACAATAATAGCATCTAAGCATCGACTTACTTATATTACTAACGCATCTAAATAAGTTACACTGAGTTCATTCACGTACCCTCCGTATAAAACTGTGCCACGGCAAGATAAACATTCCTCGTCCCCAGAGAATTCAATAAGATGTTACAATTTCATTTGTTGTTATAACCCTAATGCGTAATTTTACTAAACGGAAAACAAGAATTTAGTACCTAGTTGGTTTTTACACGACTGCCCAAAAAAGGAGTGTATTGTTTTCATGGTTCATGTATGTTTGTGAGTTTCTTTATTCCACCATTTAAGTGGCTTTGAATGTGTATGATGTATATTAGATATCCCAAGTCCAAGTAACACTGGCTAAAGATTTTATGAAAAATTCAAAATGGCGGCTGTATTACGCCCTATTTAGGTGTTTTTTTTTCTTCCATTATTACAATATTGAATCAAAATTAAAGGACCTTGACGAGCACATTCCAAATATATATTTTTTAAAATATAAAAAAACACTGTTGACCTGCCAAAAACAAACTAAATAAAAAAAAAAAATGACAGCCGTAAACATAGTTAATTGCCTATCGCTCCATTACGCATCGACGACGACATAAAATTGTCACGAGAATTTACTGCGTTACAATCATCATTTCTACGTAATTACATAAAAAAACGTTATCGCGACTTCGAATTATCGACGGCCCTCGTCAAAAAGCCATCGATTTCCGCCAAATTCCTGCCGATAGCTCGTCGCTGCCATTACGACAATATGGCGGACGGCGAAATTGCCCGCGCAGTTCGCGGCCGCTACTCGTCACCACGTGCCAGCGAACTAAAAATCTATGGAAGTGTAATTGCAAACAAATATTGCTTAAAAAACAGACGAACATAGAACCTCCTCCTTTTTTTGAAGTCGGTTAAAAATGGCACCACGGGGCTAAAGAATGACAGCTCGCCCAGCATTTAGTTGGGCTAGCCACGCGCCCGGTGACAGATGTTAGCGTTCTTTACAATAATTGCAGTTTGTAGTTGGTATTATAAGAGAAGTTATACCTGAAGGCTGAAAATCCGTAAAAACTCCAACACCAATGAAATTAAAATTACCACTCTTGAGGTATACCTTTTCAAACAAAAAAAGAATCATCGAAATCGGTTCATAAACAAAGAAGTTATACCTGAAAATCCGTAAAAACTCGTGCGATGGTAAGCTAAATAATTGATATTTTTCAGGATTATGAAAAAACTACTGGCCAGATCTCTGTATTTTTTTATGGGACCACACAGGAACTATTTTCTTTCAAATAAAAAAAGAATAATTGAAATCTATAAACAACTGGTGAAGTTATGTAAAAAGATACAAAAAAATACCGTCGACTTGATAAACTCTTCCTTTTTTTGAAGTCAGTTAAAAAAAAAACCGTCGACTTGATAACCTCCTCCTTTTTTTGAAGTCGGTTAAAAAGAAGTTATACCTGAAAATCTGTAAAAACTCGTGCGATGGTAAGCTAAATAATTTATATTTTTCAGAATTATGAAAAAACTACTAGCCAGATCTCTGATTTTTTTAATGGGACCACACAGAAACTATTTTCTTTCAAATAAAAAAATAATAATTAAAATCGGTTAACAACTGGTGAAGTTATATTAAAACATACATAAAAAAATAAAAATACCATCGACTTGATAACCTCCTCCTTTTTTTTTAAGTCAGTTAAAAAGAGAGAGTTCATTAGAAATGACATCCTGTGTAGTCAAGTGGTGTAAAAGGTTGTTCCATAGATTTTAGTTCGCTGCTCGTCACCATGTTTTGAATATTGCTTTGACCATAAACACTTTTTTTTTAATTTGAACAAAAGGGTGGATGCAGCTGCTGTAGTTTCCGGAAATACTTTTCTGTATATTTTTATTTGTTGAAACAGCAAGCAGTATGGTAGGGTGCGAAATTTCTCTTGCCAGTATCCGAGGTTGTTCATTATTTGCTATTAACATAATTATAAATACTTAGGTAGACCTAACTTTAGAAATAAAACACTTTTTATGGATAACAGCGCGTATATTATTAATTCAGGTGTTGTTTTAGAATTATTTAGTTTGTATTTATTGGTTTTTAGAATTCTTGACACCTTTCCAGGGGCCGTGGTCACGGGAGGACTAAAGCAAAGACCTAACTTATTAGTCTGGTCCAGATTGAGCGATCAGCCTCGCGAGGCAAATACTCGGTCAGCCTAGACGAGCCTCACCCGAGGCAAATGCTTGTTTTTGAGTAAGGAGATTGTTCTGAATTAAATTAAATAAATTTATTCAACCCAGAACATTATTTGTACTTATTGTCTATACTTTTCAACATACTTAAATGCTGCTTTCACTGCTGGGACACAGGCCTTTTTTATGGGTGGATAAGGAGGATGAGCCATAACCAACCACGCAGGTCCAATGCAGATTGGTGGGTGTTAACAACTGACACCCACCAATCCGCATTGGGCGGGCCAACAGCTTAACGTGCCTTCCGAAGCACGGAGGAACTCGAGCGATTCCGAGAAAAGACTCCGCTAAAGTTGCTTAACCTCCGCCGCAATCGCAGGGCCAGGCGCTAAACCATTGCGCCACCGAGCAGCGCATCATGTTTAGCACATTATAATCCACTGCAGGACATACGCTTCTCCTGTGCAAAGATGTTAACATAATCTCCACGCTTGCCACGCGGGCTGCCGGCCGTGTTGGTCCGTTTTCATCTCAAAATTCTGCTGTCCATTTTCTAGTCCACGGAGGATTGATAGCATGTACTAAGGGTCTCTTTAGTCGCCTTTTCGACACCTTTGAGTGTGAAAGGTTGGTGCTAGTATACTCTGCCGGATGCCAGACGGCTAAGTTAATACATAATTAATACATAGTCTGACCCAGTTTGGCATGTGCCGGGGCTTGAAGTGGTATACCGCGGCGACCGCAAGTTTGGCAACTATGCCATATGCCATGCATGGCACGCGGCTGTACTGTTTAAATATTAAGTAGTTAAACATTCAGGATAAATCCCACCAATTATTTTGGTATTATCTAAACAAACTTGTAATTCGGTGGCTGAATAAGAATTAAGATACACAAATAAAAATATTAAGGCTATGACTCGGAAAAATTGCTCACACTCCCTTATCTCATATGCAGTTTTGTAGTAGTTCATATTTTTAGTAAGTTTTTCCCGTGTATGTGTAAAATATTTTTCATTCAAACCGTTCACCATTTGCTAGATAATGGCGGACATACACAATAACCCCTAACTAATAAATTGTATAACAGATGTATAGTTACACAGTGTTTTGTCCCTGTTCTTTTTAATGTCAAACTTAAATAGTTTGACAGAGAGTAACCATTGTGTAATTATACATCTGCTATACAAACTTTATTAGTAAGGGGTAAATATACAAAATAAGTAAAATTCCACGTTGACAGAAGAGCTTCGTAGCATGTAAGCGGAGGCCCATGATTGCAAACAGTACGAATGTTTGTAATGTTTTTAGATCAAAAAATTTTACAATTAGATCGTTTTCCAAGTCTATAAGTTCACAAAACCTTCAAATACCTTAAAAATCTAACAAATTAGCTTTAAAACTAAACAACTCAAGAAAGAAATAACTTTCAAATCTGCATAATTACTAATAGGTACGTACCTGTATCAATACCCTTAGCACGAACAGCTATCGAGAAAAATAACGTAAACTACTTTTGAAGTCAGGTGGGGTCAAAGTATATTTTCTGTTTTTTATTTATTTAAACTTTTATCGTGGTTTCTCTTTCCCATTTTTTTTTATTTCTTAAAGCCCCATCTGACTTCGTAAGATGTTTTTACTATCAGATATTAGTCGAGTGGCCTTGTACACCGGTTTTCAAAGTGTCGCCAACTCTGAGGTCCCGGGTTCGATCCCCGGTCGGGCCAATTTAGAAAACAAACTTTTCTATATTGGCTCAGGTCTGAGTATTTGTGATACCACCGTTGTCTCTGATTTTCATAACACAAGTGCTTTAGCTACTTACTTTGGAATCGGAGCAATGTATGTGATGTTGTCAAATATTAAAAAAAAACTAAGATTAAAAAAGGCATAATTAAACTTTTATTTAATCTCTTCTCCTTTCAGCGTTTTCATGACCAAACTTTTTCCGTCACGCTTTGTGTAAACTTTTTTTTAACTCAATGGCCAGTTTGACCCGGGGTTGGGTCTAACTATATAATAGTTAAACAAGTAATTGAACAACAAGTGGAGTGTGTGCGTGGGCAGCGGGCAGCTCAGTGCGCTCAACTGTGCGGGCAAGAATTCCCATAGACTTAAAAGGTAATAGATATGAAAAGGGTTTTTTTTAAACTTCAGGTGTTACAATGTTACCTGCCTAGTCCTGAATACTCCAGAAGAGCAGTAACTATGCATTCTTTCATTATTAAAATTAAACTTTTTGTAAGTAGAACGTATATTAATACTCGACACAAGTTAGATTTAGCTTTTCCAAGTAAGTATTAGTAGGTGCAGAAGATAAACCCCAGCAAAAGAATAGGTAGTCTGTTTTTCATTACAAGTGTAGTTTATTTTTGTATAACTTGAACTAAAAACTATGACATTGTAGTTTTTAGTTCAAGTTATACAAAAATTATTATGTTACGAGATTTGTAGTTCTATGGCCTCCATACAGTTGAGATACCGAGCTAACGAGCCGAAACTGTAAATATAGTGTTCATATTTGTGACTGAACAATTCGTTTGTTCTGAAACAAAATAAATACAAATGTTTGATGACAACATAAAAATATATTCAAAGGAAAATCTACTTTTGACATGAGAAAAAATATCTTCTCAAAAAAAGCTGTTGTTATCTAATTTAGTGTGAAACTACGAATACTTCACTGAGTTCTTAACCTTTTTTCAAAGAGCCTATACATACTTAAAGCTCCTATCCCTCAAGTGGCGCCCCCATTTTAATTAAATTTATTGCTCGCTAAGTACATAATGTATCGAAAATTCACATGTACAGATTGAAGCTAAGGTTCTATAGTTTATTTACAAACAATAACTTCATTAAAATACAGTTCGTTGATGTAGTAGTAGGCACAAAAGCAAAATGTGGCCACTTTTAGCACTTTTGCCAACTACTACTACAACGAACAAAATTTTGCTGAGGTATTTGTTTGTAAATAAACTATAGAACCTTAGCTTCAATCTGTACATGTGAATTTTCGATATATTATGTAGTTAGCGAGCAATAAATTAAATTCAGAAGCGGGCGCCAATTTGAGGTATATAGGGGCCTTAAAACAGAAAAGAGTGTCCATAATTTCCACCAGATAGCTAGTAGTCACGAATGGGAACGTTTTCGGCGTAACGAACCGGACCCGATTCGATTAAAGATACCGTCCGTCACGCTTGTTCGGTGTCGAACAAGATGAACTGCCTTAAAAGCTCGAAGTCAATAGCTTACCATTGTGGGCCAGCCCAATATCCTTTGTAAGCACAGCCCATAAAACCTAATCAAAAAGCACAGTCTATAATAAGTACTTAGCTTAAAAATTAAGCTACTTACCTCTATGGTAAGTAAATTGAGTTTTTGTCTCAATAAATTAGTTTGGTCTTCCAAAGAGCTTTTCTTTATTCTAAGTTTATTATTAACGTATTTACGAAATAACTTTACGTGAAACAGTTAAGAACTGTGAGTAAAAAAAACCACATGTCTCTTGAAACTTTTATGTCGAAAAAATAAGGAATATTAATTCGAGTTTTGGAGAGCTCCTTTGGGGAGCTTACTGAATCATTTGCAAATTCAACTTAGGTAGGTACATAAAGCAAATATAACACTCAAAATCTAGTTACAAACTTACAGAAATAAAAGCTTTGTACATAATACAGAATACTCAACAAACTGAGTAGAGGCTGATCTTTGACATTCTCTTCCGACCAATCAACTCAGCTCCAGAACCAGTCAACTCCAATATAGTTGCCTCACTCAGCCCAGAATATGTTCAGTGAAACCACAAAGCTAACTCGAAACGTATCTCGAATTTACACTGCGCAGCCATAAATGGATAGTTTTGGCTCAGGGGTAGATAAGAGAACACAGAGAAACAAAAAGGTTGGGCGAAACATGGCGACACTTGAGAGCAACATCTAAGGCACTTTGCTGATATCCAACATTAAAAAATACACTTTCACGTTTTTAGTGCTATTCTTCATATAAAATGAATGAATGAATAAAATTATTTATTCAAATAAGCTCACATAATAAGCATTTTTAAATCGTAAATTCTTTTATCCTACCACCTCATATGACGTCTTTTAGCTGACAAGAAAAGGGAGCAAAAATGAAACAAAGAACATAATAATAATTGTTTGCCCCATTTAAGGGTTATAATAAAGCTACTTAGATTTGCTTAATTATTATTCATAGTGAAGCAAATAATTATTTAAAGAACTTGGTAAATTAACATTGGCAAAAGGTTACTACATAAAAAAGCTTAGTATTTGGGACCCAACTATACACACTAACCCCATTGCTAATAAAGATTGTATAGCAGATGTATACTTACACAATGGTGACTCTCTGTCGAACTATTTAAGTTTGACATTAAAAAGAAAGGGACAAAACACTGTGTAACTAAACATCTGCTATACAATCGTTATTAGTAAGGACGATAATTAATTAGACGACCTCCTTGGTCGAGTGGCTTTGTACACCGGTTTTCAAGGTGTCGCCATCTCTGAGGTCCCGGGTTCGACCCCCGGTTGGGTCAATTTGGAAAACGAACTTTTCTATATTGGCTCAGGTCTGGGTGTTTGTGATACCACCGTTGTCTCTGATTTCCATAACACAAGTGCTTTAGCTACTTACTTTGGAATCGGAGCAATGTATGTGATGTTGTCAAATATTTATTTATTTATTTATTATTTATCAACGTCATCAACAATCGGATCGCACAAATTTATAAACTACTGAATAGGGTCTCTGTTCGACTTGTAACCCCTGTAGTTTCGTGAGGACTGTAACCTAGCCCGTAGGTATACGTATTCGTAAATATCAATGACGGCACCGAAGGGACAACCTAGATGGACTTCCAAATAGGCAATACACTAAAAGGGTGCATGCTTGTAATCCAGGGAGACAAGAAAAGTGGATCAGCAGCCATCCCCCGGGAATCATTTTGTACCGCCACAGGCATAAGTCTATTGGACAATTTTCGGACGCACTTTTCATGAGGCAGGTAATAGGTTAAGTGTTTTTCATAACTTGACTCTTCAGCTGCCAAATAAGAGAAACTCACTACAAAATAAGAGTGACTCGGTAGCTCAGCGGTCAGAGCATTGGACCGGATATCCAAAGGTCGCGGGTTCGATTCCCGTCCGAGAACATGATCTGGTGCGAGTCCTATTTTTTCTAGTATATTATTTAGTATTAAAAAAGAGAAACAAGGATTCTGGTGATGGTAATAATGGAGCAAGTAAGGATAAAAGTGTCACTTATCTGAATAGTTTAAAATGGTAAGTTTGTTCCAGAAAATACATTATCATTAACACGTTGACTGGCAATAGCAACCTACATGTATACTCGTTGTATTTTGTACGGGCCCCACAAATTGCTACGATTATACTCGTATGACAGTCTAGAAGTCAATTAAGTTATACAAGGTGTTACAAAAATACCCCTAATGCCGAATATGGTATATAGGGACCATCAAACTGATCAACTTTTACTATGGGACCAACTCTGAAATCGCGAAAAAAAATCAGCTGTTTCATACAAAAATTAAAATCGAAAATATCAAAATGTATGAAACAGCTGGTTATTTTTTCGCGATTTCAGAGTTGGCCCCATAGTAAAAGTTGTTCAGTTTGATGGTCCCTACATACCACATTCGACATTAGGGGTATTTTTGTAACACCTTGTATATTGTTTTAAATTTCCATGGTTATGGACGTTATTAGAATCCGACCTCCGTAGTCGAGTGGTTTGTACACCGGTTTTCAAGGTGTCGCCATTTCTGAGGTCCCGGGTTCGACCCCCGGCTGGGTCTATTTAGAAAACGAACTTTTCTATATTGGCTCAGGTCTGGGTGTTTGTATTTCCATTGTTGTGTTTGATTTCCATAACACAAGTGCTTTAGCTACCTACTTTGGAATCGGAGCAACGTTTGTGATGTTGTGAAATATTTTTAAAAGAAGAAAAAAACTATATCGGGATTTACACCATGTACGTACCTATTTATTTTTGAGGCTCCAATATTTCTCCGAGTTATTCCGTGACCATAGCGCATGGAACTGCGCCGGAATATTGGAGCCTCAAAAATAAACAGGTACATGGTGTAAATCCTAACATAGTTTTCGTAAATTAAATCGTTCACAATACAAGTTCTTTAGTTTTTTTTAAAATAAACGAACCACACTTGCACACTTAAAATGATTTGCTTTTAGCATACTATTAGGCGTTATCGTTATTACTGTTAAACTTAATACTCATAATATTATTACTATGAAGATAACATTGAAAAAAACACTAATTATTTTGGATTTCTACTAATAGTTAAAATATCTTGCACAATTTAATGATTTCTTTCTTAACACTTTTGCTATTCGAGTAGCGCGGCAAGGTCCGCTTTGCTCAAAGAAGGTTGTCAAAATAATAAGTACGCACAACATCACGGTAAGTTAAACAGTTGAACTACGAAAACAGCTTTTATCACGTACGGCATAGAGACGGTCTCAAGGTCAACATGTATAGTCTGACGTGCCGCTGACTGTACATTACAAGCATATTTGAGTAAAGGTTTACACAGGAAGACTTAGTAGCTCTTGCGAGCGATATACAAGGTGTTACAAAAATACCCCTAATGCCGAATATGGTAGATAGGGACCATCAAACTGATCAACTTTTACTATGGGACAAACTCTGAAATCGCGAAAAAAAAATCAGCTGTTTCATACAAAAATTAAAATCGAAAATATCAAAATGTATAAAACAGCTGATTCTTTTTCGCGATTTTAGAGTTATATAGTATAGTAGTAGTAGTATAGTTTTAGAGTTGTATATAGATAGGTACCTCTTGAAAAATGGCTACACACAGTTACGAGTATACAATTATCAAACAACGAAGTCATTCGAGATAATGAGGTCGAAGATGGGTGACCCCCGAATCTGTTTACGTATTTTTCGTACAAATATTTTAACCCAGTCAATAATTATTGTGGTAGTGAACATATTAACATGTGGCTAACAATTGTTTTGTTTTCTATTTTCGGGTTTACAAGTACCGTAAGTTTAAAAATCTATTTTATTTAGGCAGTCAGAAAAGAAAAATAAATAACTATTAAATAATCATGAAGTGAAAAATGACCAATTGAAAGTTTTACTTTAGTCTCATTGGATTTTCTCTCAGTTAAACCACAAGTTTATATTTGAAGATAATAGGATCATATTTTTATTACGCAGTTTCTACTTCACAGGAAAGTTGTATTGAATCAATCATATTTTATATTATTTGCCATCAATGCGATAGTTAATATTGTTGTTCTAGTTGTTTAAGTTTGATGGTAACAGCTTCAGAACTCCTGGCCAAAAACTGATAGAATGGTTGCGCTAATTTAAACACTTCGTACCGTTTTTTTATGTTTGCAAAATAATATTCGTTACTGCGGAAACATAACTTTTACCATTTGGTAAAGAATCCACCGGATGCCATTAATTAAGCAAAATACCGATGTAATTAAAATAAATAAATAACTAAAGATTTTTTGTAAACATTACTCACCAATAAGTTTCGGTATCATCGATCAAAATAAAGGAGTTTAATGGGATACAACAATCATAGACACAAATACTCAAAAAGATTTTTAATTTCACCAGCATACCAGTTCCTTCGACCTGGGCGGAGTGATAAATGGCAACCGCATGGCTGCCGTGCCCCTCGGCCTGTCATTGGGGAACGGAGAGCTGGACGTGGAAGGTATATGCTCAGAACCTGGCTTCGCTTGCCAGAACTGCACTCATGTTGTCTCATGTATTGCACTGCCTGTTGGCTATTTGAAGGTGAGTTTTGACATCGTAAAATGTGATAACACCATAATATTTTGAAATTATATGTGGAGTAAGTGGGATTATGCATATCAAAAATACTGCTCAAAGAGTAAATTGTTAGGCATCTGTTATATTTATAACTTTATCTTATAAATCTTTTACTTTTAGGTGCCCCTGCAAGAGTGTACCAACGGCCAGACATGCAATGCGCATCTCAGCCAGTGTTCCGACCAGCACGTACCAGAATGCCAAATTGCGACACAAAATTATGAACATATTTGCGAACAAGTAAGTGTGTCGTTAATTTTTATTCCATCAAACAATGACGTGACGCAAATTTGGAAATTTGGAACGCTAGTATTCCACAGCTAGAGTGTGATGTTTTATGGGAGTAGAACACACCTACTCCCATAAAAATCTATGTAAGATGCACCACCCACCCGCCCGCAAAAAAATGCACATGCACACCACAAAAATATCAGTGCACAATACCTGCATTTAGCAAGACAGCGACACACCTTGCACCTTCACCAATTACTGCTACTCTACACGTGTTTCGACCCAACCCGGAGCATCCTCAGGAGTTAGATCGTGCGTAAACCAACACCGATGCGGTGTTAGTTCGGTGTAAGCTACAAATATATCTCTTTTCACAATGGTTTGGGACTTTCGCCAAGTGACGCCTGATTCAATCAAATGTTCTTAGCAATTTATTAAGTTTGGTATAGAGTACCAATTAGCCACGTCATGATCTCAAATCCGAATATAGATTCCCTTTGATATCGCTTCCCAAAGCTTCGCGCTGAGGATAACAGTACTTACAGTTCTTGATAACACTCGATACCCCAACAATTGAATCGAAGAGACCATGCATGAAGATCTTATCGAAAGGTCAAGGTGCTAGCCGCATAATAAATCTGACTTCCTATAACGGGGAATAAATTATAACGGTTCGCAAACTCTGCACTTTGAATGATAGAACGATATCGTCTAGTATTTTGATCGAGTCAAATTATTCTGACACTTTTAAGGTCAGTTAGTCTAGGTTATAAACTTGTAAGTTTTTTTGTTGAAGTGAAATGTAAAAGACCTTTCAACTCAAGTGTCTTGCTTCCTAATTGGAATAATATTTATTAAACATTACTCTACTACCAGTGGAGTAGGGCAAATCTCCTAAATATAAAAAGGCACAATAATTGTCTTACTTAATCCAGGTATTTTTATAAAATAGGTAAATATTATTTTAAAAAAATTATACATTTTCAGGTCGGCATATTTCCGGATGCCCATGACTGTAGGAAGTTCCATTTATGCTCACCACCCGAAGGATCACCTTTAGGACGGCCAGCTGATCATAGAGCGGCGTTATGTCCAAGGCATTACGGCTATAATCCTTTAACAGCACAATGTTCGGTAAGATATTTACTATTAAATAGCATTAATTTGTTAGCTGATTCTTTAAATTCTGATTTTGACTTGAACATAATATCTCAAAACCTATTAACAGACAAAGTTACGAAGTATCAAGGATATTTTTTTTATAAATCTTTCTTCCCGATTTCAGATAAGACTGTCAAAAGGACAATGCAGTATAAAACTCGTCCCAGAATGTACAAAAGTGGGGCAGTATGGAGTGCTGCAGCTAAGCTCCAATCATTACTACGTATGCCTATCCCGAGATGGGATCATAATACCCCAGATTTTCCTCTGTCCCCACGGTTGGTTCTTTCATGAAGGTTTCTGTCGCCCAGATCAGTTGAATATAAAATTAAACATATCACAATCTAATAAACCAGAACAACCAACTGAAGATATAAATACAGAACAAGATAAAGAAAGGACTACAGAAAAACAAGAACCAGCTCCAGATAAACCTACAACTTCTAGAATAGATAGTTTCTTTTCAACAGATAAAGCCAGCACTTTTGCACCAGATGCATTTCTAGCAGACAAATATGATTTGACAAATTACGAATCGACTGATGACGTTGCACCGAAACAATTTAACAATTATGAGTATCAACATTCCTACGAAGATTTTTGGAACTAGACTAATATTAGATACTTAGATCAAAGCTATTTTAAAAACGACACTAAGATTTCGAGGCGACGTTTTTTGCATGTTCATAGTATTAGAGATTTTCAATGAGAATTGTAATGCTGTTATTTCTAACAACTTTTGTGACGTATTATTAGAGATCATGTAAAAGACCAGATGGATAACAACACTTTCCTTCTGCCTATATTTTTATCAAATAAATATCATAAGTCGACCTGAACAAATCGTTGAAAGGTTCGAAATTTCAAATGCTCCAACCGTATGTCAATTTTAACACTAGTAAAATATAGTTATCAAATTAGTTTTACACAAGTTACTTACCTCTCTCTATCTAAGTTCACTATATATATTTTGTTTCACAGACTTTGTAAGTAATTTGTACAACAGCAGCGCGAAATACCATACCTTTCAATCAACGTTTCCTTCACTCCTATTAGTGAGTCTTCTTTCTAATACAACCTTAATTATTTATTAAGGTTGTAGTAGAAAGGAGACCTCAAGTTAAAACTCAATTTTAAAATACACGTGTCTATAGGTACGTAGTAATAGTTAGTATTCTCTGCTATAGTGTTATATCATAGCCATCTCTACAATATATGGTTATATGGACTACGACAAAAGACTCGCGAGCTTACAAAACGTCATTCGATTTTAGGAAATGTCAGCATTCTATAATCCTCTTGTCTGCCGGATTTTTCACAAAATGCACGTCATTGGTTGTGTTGTGTTGACGTCTAACCTCTTTCGAAGAGGATTTAGTTCCAACTTTCATTCTGCGTTTTATGTTGATGATTTCATGTGTTTCAAAAGGGATTCGATAAAAGTGCGATAGCAATATTTTGCTCAAAGCCGTTGTAGTTTTTGGTAACCTAGATTAAAAAGACAAACAAACTTTTAAATTCTAAGAAGAATTCAAAAATTTTATGATGATATCATAGGTTTTGAATTGAATTATCTGCGCTGCTGCCGTTGACGACTGACGTAGTTTTTCTCACAGCGATGACCACGTCATACGCCTGTGGAATCTCCAAATTAGACCAGCTTGGAGAAGACTGGTTACCCTCGAGCCGGCTGACCTCCATATCATAGGTTTTGTGGGGTTTTAAATTATTCTACAAGCATTGTGTGAATTAAACCTGCGCGTACTGCATGGGAATCGGAGCGCACAGCGCGGATTTGTTGCTTTGTATTTATTACTATGGCGTGGAAATGCCGATGCAGTGCACGCACTGCCATAGAAATCCATACAAAACAACCAACCCGTCTGCGCCGTACGGCCCGATTCTTCTGCAGTGGACGCGCAGCTTTAGGCACAATTTTTAAAAAGCAGTTCATTGTTGTTTTTTAGCAAAACTCGCCAGTTACTGCATGAGACCTTTTTTCCCTTAACAGCTTCCTAGCTTTTGCCCTTATTCTGCCGACGGTGTCATACACAGTTAACCGAATCTATTTTTGTGATCTCCCGAGGCATTCACGTCGGAAACAATCGCGGACCTTTGTCCTAGACGTTACAAAGGCCGACTTATCACTACAATCTCCTCCAGCGAGCACTTGGGACAAGTTATGTTACATTGGCGAGTCTTTGGGACATTTTGAAACTCACTGATATCAATACGTAAGTACTAAGTATTAAAATTGGTCTTCAGATTGGATAGGTCGAAATGCCGCTTGCATTTATGCATGGAAGCAAAAGTAGAAGAACACTTTGCAAAAGGATAAAGCCACCCAGAACTTATAAATAAATAATCAGGGCATCATCAGTGTTGAATCATTTTATCATCTAAAGCTTTATCTCTTTTGTCTAGGAGATAAATATGTTTGCTAATTTTATACTATAAAAATACAGTCAATTTGCGGTCCAATTCTCTTCCAAGTGAGCTACCGATTCACTCGGTCACACGGTTGGAAGAGCATTGGAGCTGATTCCCGAAGGTAGCGGGTTCGATTCGCGCCTGAGAATTTGATCTGGTGTAAGTCGAACTTTTCCAGTATATTATTTAGTATTGTATAAAAATAGCAAGATCCTATGCCATAAACAGTATACATGTTTATTAATCATGATAACGCCCAATATATTAATAATTAAAATATTTATAAACCATAAAACTCGCTTCAGGTCGTACTTTTGCGCCATACGTCATATTTGGAACACACGTTTTATATGACTGCAATCTGCCATTCCAATTATTGGATCAAGAATATCTCGCTAATGCATTTTCAGTGCTTTAGTCGCTCAATAATTCTGTTTATATTTGGGAGTCAATTTGATATTTTTGTCGGTCTGAGTCTTTTAACATAATGGCGGGAAAAAAAGCCTTTTCTGACATAACACTTATTGCATCAGTATTTCTGCGATTCTCCACTTAAGGCATCGGTAAGTAACCCAATTCGAACTGATACAGTTAGCAGTACATACAGTTTACCAATATTTAAGTACACAGAATCAGAAAACCTATATTTTAAATTTTAAAAAATCTTCAAGGTGCCTTTACTTATCAATTATCGATTATGGAACTTTCGCAAGTGTGAATCATCAAATGGGTGACAAAAAACTATTATTAGAGCATTTCCGCATTTGCTTCAAGCCGTTACGAAGGTTAAGCCGCTTAGGGTTCCCCCAAGGATCTCCACGATGATCGGTCCTGCTTGGCCCGCATCCAGCGGCTTCCCACGACCTTCACCAGATCATCGGTCTACCTTGTCGGGACCTACCCACGGAGCGCCGTCGGTTACTTTAGTTCTCCTACGGATCGTTACAAGGTCTCCCGCTTAGGGTTTGCGAACCGATGGCGTAGCTTTTTTGACATTCACAAGTGCTTGTAATAGCCTAGACTGAATAAATGAGTTTTGAATTTTGATCTCCTAATTTCTGATTCGATCTACAAGGCATTTTTATATAAGCTTGAATACAAAAAAAAAAGAAATTAAACAGCTCTCAAACAAAATGTGCTAATATTAAAAACGCTGTACCGCGAAACTTAGACCATACACCCCTAGTGCAGAACTAACGGTGTACAAAAAACGAGTACCTCTGACATTATTCGATAGTTGCATCAGTACTTGCCCGCGTGGGAATCTTACCTATAAACTCATACGTATTTCGGCTAAGTTAATGTGGCAATGGCTATTGTTCAATGTACCTTGTTCGATCGTGTCAGTTTAACACTCAAGAACCATACCTCACCAACCACTGCGTTTAAGTTGCATCTTAGTGAACAAACGTTATAGTTGGTTGGTACGATAAAGTTCTTAAGTGTTAAAGTACTTTTGAAGCCGATTGTACAATTGACGAGTACATGACTGACACTATAAGAAATGTAGGAAAGCTACCGTACTGTAAATGTTAAAATTTTACAGTAATTTCTTTTGAAGGGGCTGCGGGATAGTGGAAGTGTTAAAAAAGATTTAGTGTACGTGAACCAAATCAAACAAATTAATACGTTTTCTGTTCCGTTTCTTCGTATTCTTACTTGGTCACTGATGGACAGCTCAGCGAAGACTATGTGTTTACTCTGTGGTTCAGCTTTTTAAAATGCGTAGACTCCTTTTTGACATTTGTAAAAATACCTGACAAGTTTAATAAAATTGTTAAACATATTTTGCCAAATGTATAAACAGTAAGGTCTCTTGTCTTTCAACAAAGATATTTTTTTAATAAAGCAAATTGGAAAATATGCTGATTGTGGTCTTTAACAGAAAAATATTGATATTCTAGAATCTAGATCATAGGCCGACATTAGATCTACATAGTTACGAGCACAAAACAGGTTGATGGAAAACATACGAATTCTACTTTGTTTGTTACTTGCACCTAAGCACCTTAAATTTCCATAATTACGCACCTATATCCGGTTAAACGAAATAATGTAATAGCATCCTTACTTCTCAACCCTTACCTAATTACTTAAAGTTCAAAAAACCCCCCTTTTTATAAAAAATAGGTACAAATTGACCAAAAGAAGTATTGTAAGTTTATTTCCTCTTTCAAAAGTGCTTAACACCCACTAAGTTTGTGATATAAAGGCGACACCACACTCTCGGAAGGATTTCGGAAATTTATGACTGTGTTGAAAAGCGTTTTCCTGGCCAGTTGTCATCGTATGTGATTTAGGGACCAATTTGGGCTATCAGCAAAAAACAGCTCGCACCGAGTTTTGAAAAGGGACCTTTACGAGCTTTGATAATTCAGGATATTAAATGTCTGTACTTTTGTAATGTTTATAAAGGTAATAATCCTCTTTCGTAAACAGAGGAGCTTATTTTAACTTAATTTCAAAAGCTTACACTAAATCCTCAAAAGAGCACGTGCTTTTTTTTGGACAAGTGAAATAAATACTAAAAAAACATACTTTCTATTTCATATTCAATAAAATAGATTTACTTAATTGTTACAACAAAACTGTCTTTAGACCCTGTAATTTAAAATAAGAATACTTAAAAACAGTAAACAAACTTATAAGTGGACACTGAAATAGTAAGTCTATAAATAAATGGTAATATTTTTATAAATATTTCACATCATCACATACATTGCTCCGATTCCAAAGTTAAAGCACTTGTGTTATGGAAATCAGAGACAACGGTGGTATCACAAACACCCAGACCTGAGCCAATATAGAAAAGTTCGTTTTCTAAATTGACCCAACCGGCGATCGAACCTGGGACTTCAGAGATGGCGACACCTTGAAAACCGGTGTACAAAGCCACTCGACCACGGAGGTCGTCATATCGCGCCAAATGGCTTGATGTACATCCAAAATTTGATCGTAAGTGTCGATTGGTTGTGTTCAAATCACGAGTTTTCCGTGCGCGCCGTAATCCACAGCTGACGTGATCACGTCCGATTGACGTCGGGCCCGTGAGTGTGCAAGCCCATATCCATTTGGGAAATCAAATGGATTGAATCAAATGTATGGACGCCAGGTAGTTTTGGCCACTCACGGTAGTCACGGCTTCAGTCCAAATTAGGGATGTTCGATAATGCAAAAAAATTACTGTAGACCGATTAAGTTCGTATCTAAATTAGTGTTGTCATCTATTTTCTTCATAATTTCTAGTAATTGTTCCAGGGCATTTGTTCTCTTTTTTATTCTTTGTTCGTTACTTGCCATAGACATACTAATTCCTTATATTTTTTCAATAAATGCGATGGTATTTTCGACCCGGATATTTTTGGTGCATTTGTCTTTGCTGCTTTTTCAGTGCGCGCCGTAATCGAGAGCCTCGTCGTTTGGCGTCGCGCCGCGCGGCCTGTGCAAGCCCACATCTATTTTTAGGCCTAAACTACTGAGACCATAATTATTATAATTTGATTTAACCCAAATGGACTGACTGAACTTAAAAGATTAGTGCATTGAAATAAACTTTTTTCATAATGCAATCTCTTTCCTGGCCATCTCACCTTCCACTCACGTCCCTTTATTATATGCAACAATTAATAAATCAAGCTCCATACAGCCGAGCAGAAGCCACATAAACATTTGTCAGCCAAAATGCCAAGTTGATTCGGTGCGAATCTACGAACCGCTTTAGCTTTTTACACGGTTCATCAATCTTGATACTTGTGCAAACGCAAATCTTGATACTAACAAGAAACAATTAATTTCGGTTCTAGATTTCCACAATACTTATAATGTTAGAAAAATAAAAAACAGCATTTCTTCTTTTAAAAATAAGTAAGTAATTCACAGTTTAAACCTGAATAATGACTTCATTCTGTAAGTATCTTATAGTTCTTAATTTTCATTATTAAGTTACAATGAAATGTGTGAAATTATATAAAATATCTTACCGCAAATTAGTCATTTTCCGAGAAACAAAAACCTCAATAATCTGAATAAACATATAATAAAAAGGGGGAAATCTTTAAGCCACTCTTAATAATAAACACAGTAGAAAACCGCAACGACATTCCATACTAATTAAAAGCACCAATCGGCAGCGGTCGCGCTACATTTTAAGCAACACATTTTACTCAGCTCAACAGGGCACCTCACTACGGCCATTCATTACGCCGCCGGCATCGCACTCCACAAACCGATGCATCGCGACACTAGACACTCTAAATTTGAAATTTGAAAAAGTTTTTCTCGTAAATCGAAACTGCTCTCGCGCGTTTTTGTTTTCTATTTGACATCTGTCAGTTTGCGCGCCATTTTCCCATTTTCCGATTGTGAATTTTTGTGTGTTTTAATTTTGTGCATGCATGCAGTTTGTGTAGGTCTTTCCTAAAGGATTCGAAGGTGAGTGACTTATATTTTTTGCGGTTACTTTCACTGCACCAAATTGAACTGTGTTTTTATTAACTGGAGCAATTCCATGGTTCAGTTAGTGCGTAGTTTGTACATAAACAAGTTTGAATGACGAACTTGTAAATATAAATCAAACATAGAAGTCTTTGATATAAATAGTTGGTTTTATTGATGCTTGGTTTGGTCATATTGTATGTTTTCAAAATTTACATTGCACTTACCAGAATCATGTTTATTACTTTCTGTATAGACCGCTATTGAGAAATTTTAATACTATTATAAACAGTTTCGTTGCCGAATAAACAAAGTTATATGCGTGTGACTTAGCTATCTTGATGTTTACCCTAATAGTAAGTATTTTTAAAACGCTGTTTATTGAATATTTCCGTGTATGGAACTTATTTATACGCCTTCTGTTAAATTACTTTCGGTGTGTAAGAATTATTAAATATAACTATTAACATTTTACTCGTATGTATTAATTGACAGCTGTAACTAATAAATGCTTAACTATACCTAGGTATAGTTAAGTTAGCTAATTAGGTACCTAGGTACCTAATGCCCTCTCCCTGATCACCTGCGGGGAGGGAAGCGCGTAAATGTGTTTTTCCTCAGCATTAAAAAAAAAAAAAAAAAAGGTACCTAATTATCTAACTTAGTCTAATTCAGCATAGAAAACCAAATAACAGTGTTTTTTTTTACCAGTCCACCATTTATTCAGTGTCAGTCAATCATATATACATAGGCCTGCCATCACCTAAATTACGGAACCCGGACAATCATTTCAAAAAACCCGGACATTTGAGTGAAATAAAGAATTTCACCTGGACGCACTTAAAAAAAAAACAATAAAATAAAAACCTAGAATCATTTCCCCTAACACAAAACCCCGCCCGGACACTCCCCGGACGCCCTACAAACTAGGACAAATCCGGGGAAACCCGGACGGATGGCAGCCCTATATACAGGGTGTTTGGAAATAGCCTTATAAAGCCGAATATGGTAAATAGCATACATCCCCGGAGAATTATTATAAACTCTGAAAAGTACTGAAATTTGATCTGTATGGAAAACTGCAAAGTACAACCCTAGACGCAAATAGACTATTGTTTTCGTTATTCAATCCCATTAATAGGCGAAAGCAAATCACAATTTCTGTCTAGGGTTGCCACATTACAGTTTATCATTAAAAAAAAATTAAGTGGTGGTATTAAGGATTGAAAATATTGTTTCCGGGGTTGTATGCATGCACCTATCTACCATATTCGGCTTCATAAGTCTATTACCAAACACTCTGTATAGTCATATAGGATTGGAGCAAAACTGAAAAATGCTGTAATAAATACTTTATTATATCACTTCGTTTATAATATTTCGTCTTACGTCTTTTCTTCTTCCAATTCCACTGCGTCACAATAAAGAAGATAAATCAAAAGAGGAACCTTAAGAGCTTATTAGACCTTCCTGAATTGCGGACCCGTTATTCAGAGTCCGATTTAGCACCCGTTATTCAGCCGCCAGAGCTAGCTGATTACACCTTCCTTGATTCAGGGTCCTTAATAGAGATGGGTGAATGAATCAAATATATATCGTATCGATATTATTTTAAATATATCATATTAATATGTAAAAATAACAAAATATCGATATATTGAAATATCGAGAAAAAAATATTAACGATATATACTATAGCTATATAAAAAAAATCTATATTTGATATTTTTTACAGGGCAACTAAACACATGCAGCCTACTTAATATGTTAAAAAACGTTGTTTTTGGTCGGATACAAGACATGATAAGATCTAAAACATATCGAATTTCAAACGGTTTTCATGTGTGTAAATATCGATATATTGAGAAAAAAAATATCGATCTAATGATAATTATACAGGGTCATTTGTAATTAATTTAAAACCTCTCGTGGGGTTGATCAGACCATCAAACTGAAAAACTTTCATTATGGGACCAACCTTAAAATCGCGAGAAAAAAAACAGCTGTTTCATACAAAAGTACAATGCCTACTCCATCGAAATGTATAAAACAGCTGTTTTTTTTTCGCGATTTCAAGGTTGGTCCCATAATGAAAGTTGTTCAGTTTGATGGTCTGATCAACCCCACGAGAGATTTTAAATGAATTACAAATTACCCTGTATAGAGAAAAAAATATCAACGATAATATCATATTTAAAAAAATAAATATACCTAACGATATTTTTTACTAGCGATGCACGACTCCAAATGATTCTACTTTTCGACTAATTCGTAACTACTGATTTGGATATTCGAATGGCAATTTAGTACCTAGTATACTAATGTCTATGTTCGAATAATAACTACTAATTGCTAAGTACTATAAATGTCAAATGTACGAAGATCCCAACCAAGCCCGAGTCGACCCGCCCCCAGATTATTTAACTGTTGCAATCAAGAAACTGACAGAAATCGCAGTTACATTGTTGCTTTAAGTGACATAGTTGTCACATTTATTCTTACTAAAGCAGCAATGTAACTGCGATTTCTGTCAGTTTCAATCAAAAGTTGTTAGCAACGAGTTACATAATCAGGGGGCCGAATGTATCGACTGACTGTTCGTTTGTTCTCAACTCGAGTCGAATAAAATGGAACTGCGTTGTAGCCATGGATTTTTGACACTAATGTCATTTTAATGTTCACTATTTGTTCACCACTAGCGACACCGCCATTCTACAGATAAAGCTAGTATTCCGATATTTAAAGTCCCCATAAATTGCGAGTAACGCAGGGTGTAATCACCAACTATCAAAATTGAATTTGTAGTTTATATCATTCTGATGTTATCTTATTCCATTTTTTGGGTTTATATTACAATACAATACTTACATCTGTTTTTAGTATAATAGGTCAATTTGGCAACCCTTAACCCATAATTTAGAGACTTGTATTCTATGCAGACATTTATATAGGTAGGCCAATTAACTAGAGAAGATTTATATTTATTGATTTTTGTAATGACAACATAAATGTGGTATTTTATAATTTATGGGTCGTATTCACCATTGTTTTCAGAATTTGAGAATTTTAAATATACTACAGATCGATAGTGGAGAAAAATCTAAATAAGATGGCATACAAAACTCATTTTGGCCAAAATATTACGCCCTTTGAGCCGCAAAGTATCGATAAACGCAGTTCATTTAAACAAACCCTAGCGTCGTCAGAAAGAGAGAGAAGAGACGTCGTAGGAACTGTAGCGGTGTCCGATCTGAATTGCGCTTTATTGTGTCGGAGTAAAGTCACTATTTATTTAAATGACTACTGCGGCAGAGCGTCCTAAATGCGATTACACTGTCCTTAATGTAGCATCCTTTCTGCCGAAGAACATTTCACCCTGAATTAAGGGTGCTAGGTTACCTACCTTCCTAACTGCAATTAAACGTCTCGGAATTAAGGAGCGGCTTGATAACGGGTCCGGAATTCAGGATGGTTTAATAAGCTCTTTACTTCTAACATGCTATCTCTATCAGTCATTCCATTCCACAGTTATTACCATGTCCCTTTTTCCCTTTTCGCTGTTTAGCATCCAGCTGAGTTAAAAAGCAGCAACCTTTCGTAAACAGTGACTAATATCTTAATAGTAGTCAATGTAACACCACCCCCACCGTGACACAAAATGGGCAGCAGTTTAAACCACCTCTGTGGTCTAGTGGATCGTCCACACGTGTAAGACGCAGGGGTCCCGGGTTCGATTCCCAGGAGGGGGGTACATTTGTACTCGGTTTGGTTGGTGGTAGGGCTTATTTAAAGTCCGGCTAGCTAACACCATCTTACCTAAGTCTGACTCCATAACAACAATTTAAAAACTACTGTCCAACAGTTAAAGGTAAGATAGCCAGTTCCTCAGTGGTGAGGATTCCGGGTGTAGTGCGCTACACCAAAGAGAATGTAATCACTCCGTTTTACGTTACAGTTTCGGCCTTATCGTCACCTCACATCAGGTGAAGGTCAAGCACTATCCCGTTATAGATATAAAAAAAATAGGCTGTTGTGTTAATTATGCATGACCTTTTGATTTTGTTCATGGTACAATAATATACTGCGCCAGGTAAAGCATTCCGAGGCAGAGGAAGTCACGTGGGTGACACTTACTTACGTCATCTCCGCTATCGGTATTGAAAATTACGTTCATTCATCTTTAACTTGAACTATTTCGCTTGCTAAGAGAAACATATCACAACTAAAATGCACTATAATAATTTTGTAATGAGTGTGACAGAAAAAATCCTTCATTCTTTGCTTGTTACTATAAAATCGCGCAACTGGATAGTGACGTGAACAAGTGTCTCTCCCAGAATGGTACATTTTGTTTTTTCGGATCATGGTACAGAGTTACTTTCACACAGAACGTATTAAAAAATTAACAACTTTACATTAAGAAATCTTTAAAAGCAATAAGCCCTACGCCATCACGATTCATTCTTTTAGGGGCTGTGTAAAAAGCTACTTAGGCAATTATTTTTAAACATTAAGAAACACGTAAAAAATACTTACCGATCATGGCATACAGATAAGGGCCTAAAATTTATTCGGCCATAAGATCTGTCCCAGTCCTTAATTAAGCCATATATTCCCGACGAGCTGTAAATTAACTTTGGCAATAATCGCAACTTTTAATTTCATCCTCATTGCTCCCAATTTGGGAATACAACGGGACTATAAATAACTGCTTGGCCACGAAATGCGCGATGCGATTGACAGATAAATATTTATTTGACGACCTCCTTGGTCGAGTGGCTTTGTACACCAGTTTTCGAGGTGTCGCCATCTCTGAGGTCCCGGGTTCGATCCCCGGTTGGGTCAATTTAGAAAACGAACTTTTCTATATTGGCTCAGGTCTGGGTGTTTGTGATACCACCGTTGTCTACGATTTCCATAACACAAGTGCTTTAGCTACTTACTTTGGAATCGGAGCAATGTATGTGAGGTTGTCAAATATTTATTTATTTATTTACTTCTGAATGAAGCATTATACTTAACTAGACTCCTCAGAACTTCTCTACAATATTGCAAGTACCAGCGAGAACATTAAAAAGACCGGCATGACTTGCCGTGCTGCGGTCGGCGACAAATTACCGCCGTAACTCTTTCTTTATTAGATCCAGCCCCATCTTTGCCACTGGGCACTATGGGCACGTGCCCAGGGCCCCGCGAACGATAGGGGCCCCCTAGTTCCTGCCAGATCGTTAAACGATAACGGATGCGTATTACCAAAAAACATACTTAGTTATTTCGAAAATTTTAGGTACTGACTACAAATACAACTTGCTTACTAGATTTTTCATGCGCATAGTTATCCTACTCTTGCCCGAATATCAGGCTTTCTGATCTGATTTCGGCAGCTTTAGATAAATTTAAGTCAAGATCATAGGGGCCCCCTTACCTTAATGTGCCCAGGGCCTCAAATAGGTTAAAGTCGGCCTTGATTAGATCGGCTATAGAACATAAAACAGTTGTAGAGTTTACTGACGGACTATTTAATTCTAGTTCGCGAAAGCAAAATCTTATGGTGGAGAAATAGTTCGATGGTTCTCGGATCCGTTTGGGTTGTTAATTGTGTTGTATTTGCGCGTATGTGTAATTAGCCTATATTACTTATTTGCTTTGTTATTTTTTAGTATTTAGTATGTGAATTTAATGCATGTTTTTCCATATTAGTCTGCAAGCATTAGATGTTACTAATCGATTTTTACAGAATACTTATCTTTGCAGATTTTGTGTTGATCAGAATCGACACTCTCCAAATAAATTACAGGGCACACTTAATTACATCGCAAACTTTTGCCTTATCAAGAATCTTGTTTGCCTTGATAAACTAGTGTAAAACAACTAAAATCCGACACGATGCCGAGAGCAAATTAATTTAATGACATGGAAATTTTATGCGGTTTTTTTACGTCCTGGTACTTTACACATCAACCCTCGACTCTATAATATAATTAAAAGGCTGGTAAATATAACGCAAGATTTTGAAATTTTTTATTGTGCTTTTTGTAGTACTGCAAAACTTCTTATCTATCACATTATATTACGAATCAGACTCACTCAATATAAAGTCCATAGTTTATTTTAGCCCTATGATTGCGAAATACTCTGCCTGTCGATTCTGTAACCAATCTCGAGCCTCACTTCAAATCTTACTTCACTGCGCGGGAATTTTAAATCACAAAAAGTTATTCAATAAATATGAGACGTTATTTACAAAACCTTGACTGATTCCTTTTTTAAGAAATTGGGCTTATTTAGAATAAATAAAATAAAATCGACTGGCGGCGCTAATTGGCTCATGTCAGCCCCTTAAGTGGTTCGTGCCCTATCCTCAACAGTAATGTTTTTAGCTAAATTTTACTATGAATATTTCTTCCAGTGGTGTACGCCCCCTTAAAACTGTACCACTATAAACCTAATATCGCTGTCTTCCTAGCCACCCACCGCCAAAACTGCGACACAAATAAATTGTTTTATCGCCGATTCCGCTTAACATCACCTGCGCAGATTATCGCTACACTTTACGAGACTATCCGCCAAATCAAAGGAGATAGGGTAATAACACCATATATCGACCTACTGATAATTAACGTTGACTTTATTGTGAAGTGATAAACGAGCACTTCACAATAAAGTGAACGGTACGTTGACGTGAAAGAGGTTATCCGAAAAAGCTTTCCACTGATAATAATCATTATAGAGAGAAAATCGGATTAGAAATTAATTGCTGCACCCCTACTCAAATGGCCAACTTGCTAATCGTTTGAACGCTACGCTTACTATTAAAGCTTTAAAATAAACTACACAATTACGTCCCGTAAAATTGCATACAATTACATAAGTTTGTGACATGTGATTTAATCGTATATTGTTCATATTTAAGCTTTAATAGTAAGCGTAGCGTTTAAACGTATAGAATGGCCATGTTGGCGAAAGAAAAGCATAATATAATTGTAACTTGTAGATTTAAATGGTAACTATTAAAATAGCTGCACAAAATTCAAAATCATATTTATTTAAATAATGATCACTTAAGGGCGCATAGTCAGCACACTAGCGCCGCCATTTGAAAAATAATCGTAGTGCCTAAATAAAGATGAAATTGTGAATTATCTCTCTGTAGTGCACTCCGAGGAAGCTTTGTGGTACTTTTTATCCTTTAGTTTAATGGAGTTAATTTTATTTTTCTGCTGTAAGCCTGCGTTGTTTCATCAATATGAGGATATGCCTTCAACATTCCAAGAGTTCATTCGTCAAAATAGGTGCATCTTCACCCATGTTGACCTCACCAAAGCTATTAATCAAATTGCAGTTCTCAAGTAAATACCATGTTAGTCTTCAAATGCTTTAATACTACATGGTTCTCACGGACCTACGCGGAGAAAGTGCAAAGGTCTTCGAGCATAGAAAGTTAACTTTTGCCTATAAAATACGAGGCATCTGCAACTTACTAAATGATAGGCGATATTGAACGTTAGTCAAAGGAAATAGATGCTAATTTGTGTTGTGCAATTTGTATATAAGATCGATGCTTAGGATTCACTTGAAGTCTAAGCGCTTATAAGGTTATGTTTAAATTGTTGCTTACATTAACTTCTTATATATCAGGAAATCATTAAAAAAGGATTCTTGAAAACCCTTAAATAATTACAACTTCACTCATGTCACCGGAATCACTATGGTAGCGTTAAAAATTGAATTGTATTTTTAACTAGCTTTTCCTGCGACTTCGGTCGTGATTATGATAGATGTAGGCATCTATTTTGTAAGTCACGGATTACCAAAATACCTTAGGTATTTATCGGTAGACCTGATTTTTTTACACTTATCCTCTGACATGATGGGTTGATCAGTCTTTGTTCACTTGGTTTTTTACTCGACATATACTTAATTGCAAATCGGGCAACCGTTTGGGCTATACAACATGTTACAAAAACACCCCTAATGCCGAATATGGTATACAGGAACCATCCAACTGATCAACTTTTACTATGTGACAACTTTGAAATCGCGAACAAACATCAGCTGTTTCATACAGAAATTAAAATCGTAAATATCAAAATGTATGAAACAGCTGATTTTTTTTCACGATTTCAGTTGGTCCCATAGTAAAAGTTGATCAATTTGATGATCCCTATATAGGTACCATATTCGGCATTAGGGTTATTTTTGTAACATGTTGTATAATATTTTGTAACATGTCTTGGAGATAGTTGTTCAGTTTAAGCAACACTATCACCTGTTTCAGTATTATTACTTAATTTGGTTCTACCTATTATAGCCCGAACGGTTACCCGATTTGCAATTAAGTATATCTCAATCCATCTGATCCATCATGTCAGAGGATAAGTGTAAAAAATAAGGTCTACCGATAAACATCTAGGTAATTTGGTAATCCGTGACTTTCAGAATAAATGCCTACAACAACCTTAATCACGCGAACGAAGTCACCGGCGAAAGCTAGTTAAAAATACAATTCAATTTTTAACGCTACCATAGTGATTCCGGTAGGTACCTACGTGTATGATATGACATCAGTGAATCAGTGGCATAATAGGTTTTTTGCCGATTTTAATGAAACTTTATACACATAAGCAGATTAAAATGGTAAAAAAATAATTGAAAACATTTAAAACTAACCGATTCCAAAAAAGGAGGAGGTTATCAAGTGAACGGTATGTTTTTTTTGTTTTTTTTATGTATGTTTTGATATAACTTCACCAGTTGTTAACCGATTTCAATTATTCTTTTTTTATCTGAAAGAACATAGTACATGTGTGGTCCCATAGAAAATTACAGAGATCTGGCTGGCAGTTTCTTCATA
Organism: Catoptria pinella; assembly: GCA_963556745.1. Taxonomy (NCBI): domain Eukaryota; kingdom Metazoa; phylum Arthropoda; class Insecta; order Lepidoptera; family Crambidae; genus Catoptria; species Catoptria pinella. Next base: position 12,682,847 of record OY750767.1, read on the forward strand.
GTCCTGAAAAATATCGATTATTTAGCTTACCATCGCACGAGTTTCTACGGATTTTCAGGTATAACTTTTTGTTTTTATAAATAGTGTTACAGCCAAATTAGACCGATTTTAAATTTTCCATAGGAACAGACATTTCCAATCACCTTTTTTTTTAAATAGAACATTTCAAAAATAATCTTAACTAACTTTTTAGACCTATGTATCCTGCTTAAGCGTATGAAGTTTCATTAAAATTTATTTGATATTTCATTTCGAAAAATAAGAACTTGAAAGGTTGTATGAAATGCCGTGACGAATCATCGCTCTTAAGTACACACGACAGCATGTCAAGTTATACAGTTAGACTGCGAAAACAGCTTTTATTACGTAGGGCATAAAGGCGGTCTCAAGGTCAACATGTATAGTCTGAGGTGCCGTCGTGTGTACATAATACAGTGAAAATTGATCAACTTTGTAAAATGTAAGTATTAAAAAATAATAAAATATTCGGCATTTCAAAGCTAATCAGTACCTCTACTATCTATTATACTATGATAGATTAAAAAAAAGCGTAAGAAATCGTAATTTTTAACCGACTTCAAAAAAAGGAGGAGGTTCTATGTTCGTCTGTTTATTTGTTTTTTTTTTTATTTTTTTATTTTTTTTTTTTATTTTTTTTTTTATGTATGTCTACCGATTACTCGAGAACGGCTAAACCGATTGACATGATTCAAACGCCACTTTATCAGGTTTGTTCCCCAGGTGGTCCCATTTTTTGAAAATTTTAAATCGGTTCAGTGGTTTTCGAGTAATCCTGAAAATACTGTAATTTTTTAGGTAACTTTTGCACGAGTTTCAACGGATCTTCAGACATAACTTCTTTGTTTATAAACCGATTGATATAATTCTTGTTTTGTTAGAAAGAGGATACTTTAAGGGTGTTTTCATTAAAATTTCCTGTACATTGGACCTTAGACTTAGAAGATACTCAAGAGAACTCTTCAAAATCAAATTGGATAGTGTATTAGTGATTACTCTACGGTATTGAAAGGTTTCGCATCAGCCATTTTTAGTGTTACTGTTGGGACTGGAATACAAGCCTTACTTATGGGCTAATGAATAGGATGGACCATAACCCACCGCGCGGGCCCAATGCAGATTGGTGGGTGTTAATGAGTGCAAATGTAGCTGGGACTAACGGCTTAACGTGTCTTCTGAAGCACGGAGGAATTCGCGATAATACACTTTGGTCACCCACCCCATGACTGACCCTTGCTAAAATTAACAGCGCGAAAAGTGGAAATTGAGTTATTCGGAGTAGGTATTATACGAGTAACATTGAAAAGTGTTGAAAATATGAATAAAATATATTTATATCATTGCTTACATTTACTTGTACATACCTACCACAAAAAAGTGAAAAATAAAAAGCTTTTAAAAATTAAAAAGAAAAACCTCCTTCAAAAAACTTAAAAAAAATTGCTATAAAAAAACAGCTACAAAAAGCAACAGCTCTAAAAAGCAAGAAATAATATTCAAATCTGCATAATTACCACTATTCAAGTACCTACGCATATCTGATATAAAAAAAACGTCTTATGAAGTCGGGTGGGGCTTTAAGATTTAAAAAATCAAATTACGAAAGAGAAACCACTACAAATGTTTATATAAATTAAAAAAGGAAAATATCTTTCAGCCCCACCCGACTTCAAAAGACGTTTTTTTAATATCAGATATGCGTAGGTACTTGAATAGTGGTAATTATGCAGATTTGAATATTATTTCTTGCTTTTTAGAGCTGTTGCTTTTTGTAGCTGTTTTTGTATGGGAAATTTGTACAGCGTCATCTACCGCCGGAAATCAAAATGAAATTATCCATAGATAATTACTCTATCGAGTACTTTTACGCACGTTTTTTTCTCGATAGATGTTTGTGCTAGGGATACTGATAGGAGTTTGTCAGTAGCCTTTTCTCAGGAAAAGTAATAAATATCTTCATTTGAATCTCTATTGGTAGGTAACCCTGTTTTGACTTAAAAAACAACATAAGATCTACATATTTTCGAAATAAATACTTGTAATACTTTAAAGTATCAATGTATGGCTTGACGACCTCTGTGGTCGAGTGGCTTTGTATACCGGTTTTCAAGGTCTCGCCATCTCTGAGGTCCCGGGTTCGATCCCCGGTTGGGTCAATTTTGAAAACGAACTTTTCTATATTGGCTCAAGTCTGGGTGTTTGTGATACCACCGTTGTCTCTGATTTCCATAACACAAGTGCTTTAGCTACTTTGGAATCGGAGCAATGTATGTGATGTTGTCAAAATATTTATATTTATAGCTATTAAATATACACGCATATTTTAGAAGTAAAGGAAGGCATCAAATCTTTTTTTAAATTATCTGGAAGATTTCCACCTTTTCGTTGTTTATTCACACCAATAGTATGTATTTTTAACTATGAGTAATTTTGTATTAAATACCAGCACTGTCGCTTTCTTTGTCACACCGAAGGTCGCACCGAGTAGGTACTGAATCACAGTGATTCATAAATTACTCAACGGATCAGTCACTCACTGGAGCTCCGTTGCACTAGCGTTTTCAATTTGACACGGTGAGTTCAATAAAAAGCACTAGACATTTCCTTATCGACAACAACATTAGCCATTTCAATGTCCCCACTGCTGGGGCACAGACCTACCTTATAGGTGGAATAGGATGGGCCACAACCCACCGCGCAGGCCCAATGCGGATTGGTGGGTGTTAACGACTACAAATGCAGCCGGGACCAACGGCTTAACGTGCCTTTCGAAGCACGGAGGAGCTCGAGATAATACAGTTTTGGTCACCCATCCCACGACCGACCCTTGCGAAAGTTGCATAACCTCCGCAATCGCTGGGCCAGGTGCCACCGAATTCCTCAAAGGAATTATCTAGCGTTAAATAATAGGTGTTTAGTGTCCTAAGTGATTTTTTTGGCAGCATGTGGTGATGAGATAGTATGTAGATAAGAATTTTAAAAACGGAATACACATTTAAAAATGCTAAACCACAAAAAAAAGTCCCTTTCACCAACCACGAAAAGTTTCTATGCAATTTCAGAAAAATCTTCTAAATAATCTTTCGACATCATAATTTAATAAGTAAAATATTTTAGCAAAACTAACTATGCATTCACCGAAAAGTGAAATGTAAGTAAATACCTTTCACTTATTCCCAAACTGGGCATAAGCATCCATGACTGAACAAAATAATGCAATCTATATAAATAAAAACGAATCGCCGAAATGTTTGTAACTTCACATAACTTCAGAACGACTGCACCAAATTAGATTATTATTTTTTGTTATGTTTGTTATTATCAGGAGAAAGTTTTTGTAAAAGATAATTCTCAATATTTTTTAAGGAAAGACGTAAAAAAACAGTTTTTAGATAGATTCTGTTTTTCTTTAATTTAAATCGCAATATAACTAATAGATGGCACCACCCGTGCGAATCCGGGGCGGGCAGCTAGTGGGTAATAATAATCTCTTTACATAGAAGGTATTTCCAAAGATTGTGAGACATATAGGTAGAAACTTGGTTACAAAAGGTGATCGCTTCGTTACAAAAACACGTAGTGTAAAAAATAACAAACTGTTAGCCGCATTTTCACTACATGTATTAAATCTGTTGGTGTACAGACACAGAGGGCGCTATTGTCAACCCTCACACACAAGGCCTCGATAGCTGACCTATCACAACAAACGAAGTGGCAAGTGCCATCACTGCTTTTACGGGAACCCGCCAAGCGTGAACAGTCAACTTGCTGAAAGATATGAGCCCAAGCTGTGCACTCAAAAGATTTGGCATTTGTTTTTTTATTGAAATGGTGAATATTTTTTATGGTTATCAATAAGTTCATTATTGTATTTTACTTGCAATGAAACTTAGAAAATATATTCCTGATGCTCTACATATCATCGATCTTCTATACCAACATTCGATTTTTTATGCAGTCCCCAAAAATATACCTGTAGAAAAATATCAAAAGCAGTACCGACAATAAAAAATTTACAATGATATTTCAATTTAGACGAACCTTTTGTTTAAAATGACATTTCAATGTAACAAAACTTTTCTCAGGGTTGTCTATATGCCGATCATATGTTATCGCCTCCCTATACATAAGCCCCATTACTAATAAAGATTGTATAGCAGATGTACGAGTATAGTTACACAATGATGACTCTCTGTCAAACTATTTAAGTTTGACATTAAAAAGAAAGGGACAAAACACTGTGTAATTATACATCGGCTATACAATCTTTATTAGTAAGGGGGTTTAAAGATTTTATAATAGAGAACTTACAAACATGTTAAAAAAATTAAAAAGTTTTCTCTAGTCTCGTTTCCGAAACAGCAATTAAATAATAAAAAAATAGATTTCGATTATTTAGCTGTTATTTTAGGATTTTCCATTTTTTTAATTATTCAATATTATTCCCATCAGTCACGCCACTTTAGGGTCATACTACACGGGCGGTTCTCCCGCCGGCGCCGCGGGAATCCGCTCGACAAAGCTGCCGCAGACCATCAAACTACACGGGACGCGGTTTATCGCGCGACTTATCTTTATTTTGACGCGACACTAGCCACGCAAGCGCATGAACGACGAGCGAGCGCCAAGGTCCCGCGCAGAATGACATAATAGCGGGAAACCGCCCGTGTAGTTTAATGCGCCGGTTATCAGGGGCGTTTTGACGCTGCATGCGGCGCGGCGGTCGTATTTCTCCCGCCTGTGAACCGCGACGGGAAACCCCCCAGTATAGTATGCAGCATACAACTTTCATATTAAATTGTGACTAGTGCGGTTCAGAAGTGGATTCCTGCGGCGGGAAAACCGCCCGTATAGTATGACCCTTAGAGTTTTAGCCAGACTAACGAACAGCAATTCATTTTTATATATAGCACTCAAATTCAAAGTTCGTTATTATCGTTGCCATAACTCTTTCATTTTTTCATTTTCAAAAAAGAACATGGAAAAAGTTTACATAGGTACTTTCAATTTGATTTCACGCCAAAAAGGTTGATGACTGTAGCCACAAATTAAAACTGCAGCGGAAGTAAAAACACACGTTAGTCTATAAAAAAACTAGCTCAACTTACTCGGGTTTTCCCAGTGTCGGTACCATAACATGTCAGTGTCCCAAATATGCCCATACTAGCCCGTGAACCCGGATGCGGTCGCTACCGTTATTATTTCATTCAAACTGGATGGTTTATGAAAACAAACTCAGTGGCTTAGTCAGTAGCCATTTTTCTTTTAAGCTATTCGGTCGATCGATGTAAGCGCGTGAAAATTGTGTAAAGCTTTGAGAACTGAAAAGGTACGTTTTCAGTGTTCATTTTAGTAAATTACACAGTTGGATTTTTTTTTATTGAAAGGTGAAGGACTTACGTGCACTGTTTTGTTTTTAAGTAACCTAAATGGTGTAAAAATGTGTGTTAAATAAATTAAGGGTTTCCGTAAAATATGCGAAAAAATACACCTTTACTTTTTTCTGTGCCGACTTAATAAAGTTTTCCATTTGTAAAAACATCAAGAAAAAATCGCAAAAACCAACCCTTTACTTAAGGTACCAACAACACAATTTATTATTTTAATTACATAAATATAATATAGAAACTTATTTAGATACTTTATTATACAGTAAAAATGTTTCACATGTAAATTGTTTTTTTATAACTTGATGAAAATATTCGTAAGTGTTCACTGCTGAATCTGAAATTTCGTCTCGTGGTCGTATTCGTTTTTGTAATGCGTTCAGTTTCTTTAAAGAAAAATAATATTTCTAGTAATAATTTTTAGTATTCATTAGTTTCTTTTTTAGGGTTCCGTACCAAAATGGTAAAAAGGAACCCTTATGGTGCTACTTTGTCTGTCTGTCTGTTACAGCTGGATATCTCGAGAACTACTAATGCTATCAATTTGAAATTGAGAACAGTTTTAGATGACGTTTGCCCAACTATTTTGCAAATAAGAAAGTTTTTTTTGCAACAGGGACCGAAAGGGGGTCTTTAAAATTTGAAGTGAGGCTACTAGGGCATATGGGCCTTTTGATGAAAAAAAAAAAATACGGTCAATCACGTTAACTTTCAATATTCTTTCTGGTAAACATAACCCAAACAGCAACAATTTCTTTTTTATCGTTAAAGCTGAACACAATTGACCCCCACACACAGCACAGGTCAGGTATCGATTGCATTGAACACGAGGTCCAGAATAAAAAACCAAATGACAATCACATTCCGCATGACGTCACAGGAAAAAGGAGGCGTAAAATCGGAAAGCACCCCAGATAAAAATAGCGTGCTCGCTCGGAATTCACAAAGCGAGTGACCACAAAGGTGCCGGAACAGTGACCGGTCGGGAGAGCCCGAAGAGCCCAAAGAGCTCGGCCCGGGGGCCCAGAAGTAGGGTTACCAGACGACATGAATTTTCCAGACAAGTCAGGAATAGTATCCATCATGTCAGGAAAACGGAAACATTACAATTGTCAGGGATTTTCGATACCCCAACAAAAATGGTAAATAAAAAAATACATGTTTGTAAATCATTTTGGTGAGAAAAGATATAATAATCAAAGTCAACTAAATGGGGTATTTAAGTCTAAAAATTTTAGTAACTAATTAAAAAGAAAAACCTCCTTCAAAAAACCTAAAAAAAATTGCTATAAAAAACAGCTACAAAAAGCAACAGCTCTAAAAAGCAAGAAATAATATTCAAATCTGCATAATTACCACTATTCAAGTACCTACGCATATCTGATATTAAAAAAACGTCTTTTGAAGTCGGGTGGGGCTGAAAGATATTTTCCTTTTTTAATTTATATAAACATTTGTAGTGGTTTCTCTTTCGTAATTTGATTTTTTAAATCTTAAAGCCCCACCCGACTTCATAAGACGTTTTTTTTATATCAGATATGCGTAGGTACTTGAATAGTGGTAATTATGCAGATTTGAATATTATTTCTTGCTTTTTAGAGCTGTTGCTTTTTGTAGCTGTTTTTTATAGCAATTTTTTTAGGTTTTTTGAAGGAGGTTTTTCTTTTTAATTTTTAAAAGCTTTTTATTTTTCACTTTTTTGTGGTAGGTATGTACAAGTAAATGTAAGCAATGATATAAATATATTTTATTCATATTTTCAACACTTTTCAATGGTACTCGTATAATACCTACTCCGAATAACTCAATTTCCAGCTGGGCTGGAAATTTTCGCGCTGTTAATTTTAGCAAGGGTCAGTCATTGGGTGGGTGACCAAAGTGTATTATCGCGAGCTCCTCCGTGCTTCAGAAGACACGTTAAGCCGTTAGTCCCAGCTACATTTGCACTCATTAACACCCACCAATCCGCATTGGGCCCGCGCGGTGGGTTATGGGCCATCCTATTCATTAGCCCATAAGTAAGGCTTGTATTCCAGTCCCAACAGTGACACTAAAAATGGCTGATGCGAAACTGCGAAACCTTTCAATACCGTAGAGTAATCACTAATACACTATCCAATTTGATTTTGAAGAGTTCTCTTGAGTATCTTCGAAGTCCAAGGTCCAATGTACAGGAAATTTTAATGAAAACACCCTTAAAGTATCCTCTTTCTAACAAAACAAGAATTATCTCAATCGGTTTATAAACAAAGAAGTTATGTCTGAAGATCCGTTGAAACTCGTGCAAAAGTTACCTAAAAAATTACAGTATTTTCAGGATTACTCGAAAACCACTGAACCGATTTAAAATTTTCAAAAAATGGGACCACCTGGGGAACAAACCTGATAAAGTGGCGTTTTAATCATGTCAATCGGTTCAGCCGTTCTCGAGTAATCGGTGGACATACATAAAAAAAAAAAAAAAAAAAAAAAACAAATAAACAGACGAACATAGAACCTCCTCCTTTTTTTGAAGTCGGTTAAAAAGTAGGGGAGAATGACATGAAATCTCATTATTTGATCTGGTAACCCTAGCGGGAGACCTCTCGCCCGACTGTTTGACCGAATTTTCACCAGTGACGATTAACAGTGGCTATTTTGGCAATTGTCCTCTGCCTCCACTTCACATAATAATTTGCCGTTTAAATCTAAGTGACTCTTCAGATTAGTGGTGGGAAATTAAGCTTCATTATTTGAGTCAAGTCAAAATTACAATGGAGTTAAGAGTGATTCATTTAATTGCTCAGCAATTTTGAGCAATGGGCGATCGTCTTTTTTACTTTTTCTCTTTCGCTTACAGTACTTACAATTTCACAAATGATTACGGAAATATCGAATCTAATGCTGGATTTATCAAGAGTTTGTTTAGTAATAGAGTCTTGTCCAATTTTTAAATAGGTAAATAAGTGAACAAATAAAATATACTGGTTCCGATTCGATTTTCGCTGTCTCGAAGTATATAGAGTCTTATTTTCTGACATCTTTATTTTGTAATTGATTCATTGATTAATTGTGCACTATTTTAAGTGAATCTGAACATGACGTTCGGTAAGGTTCACAAAATCGCAGTCAACCGCATGGTAATAATACTTTTTATTTTAAAATGTGAGTTCCCATCGAAGTTTTAAGGATTCGGAAATGAATTCTTGTCAACAAGACAAGAACAAAGTGTCTGTTCTCAAAAAGTTTCTCAAAAATTAGAAAGTCCACTTCTGCAATTTCTAATGCTCTTTTTAACCCTCGACGCAGCGCTAAGAGGGGTGTTATAAGTTTGAAGCCTATGTTTGTCTGTCTGTACGTATATTCGTAGTGCCTAAACGGATCAAGCGATTTCAATGCATTTTTTTTTAATTAAAAGCTAATCTAATCGAGTTGGTTCTTAGCTACGTTTGATGGAAATCCATCTAGCCATTATGGAGATGGCCAACTGCCTGCCGAAATGGTAAAAGATACAGAGATAGTGCTTTGACCAAAATAATGTACATCTTGGGTAAATTTAGGTGCAAGAAAAAAAAAACAAAATGGCCGCCACAAAGTTTTTTTTTTTTTTTTTTTTTATTGCATATACATTTTTGTTTCTGTCATTGAGTTCCAGAGAACGCATTCCCTGCACCGGTATGCAAGAGTGCGTATTAGATATACGTCCGACGGTAACGGGACCCGCCCGGATGCACCGTCTTGACCTGATGATACGAATAGCTGCGGACCGGTTCGCTTTGTCTAGCCACCATGATACTCTTGGTATTATTTATTCCTAACATGTTAGAACCCTAGCTAAATTCACATGATGCTCTTTGGTATTATCAATAGCTAACATGTTAGAACCCTTATATTAAAACTAGTGGCTCTGTAGAGCTGTAGACATCGCGTTTGCGATAATTTAAAAAAAAATCGAAATGCCTGAAATAAAACTTTTCACATATCTCCGCCATTTCGATACATTTCGAAAAACTGAATCAACAAAAAAATTGTATAATCATAGAACCTATTCACAAAATTTCACGAGAATCGGTTGAGAAATGAGACCTAAAGGAAAACAAACGGACAGCCGGACTTACGAAAACATTTTTGCCCAAGCTGAAACGGAGATGCTTCGCGTTCGCTTGGTCAATTATATTTTATGACGAATTTAGCTCACGTAGAAATTTGTTTCCCGTTTTTAAATTTTGGAGTAATAGTTGCTTAAGTTTTTCCCAAAGTCCAATCTATCTCTTTGCCAAAGAACAACGAAAGGGGTATGAGTAATTTTATAAGAAGAGGTGGTCAATTTTTTTTTCGATATCGCTTCCAAAAAACCATTTCATCGCAAAGATCTTATCCCAATAAGCAAAAAATTATTGAACAGCGTTAGTCTAGCATGGGCAGTTTATGAGATATTTAAGTTTAAAAAAATATTTGGTTAATTTTTTTATGCGATGTCGCTTCCAAAAAACCTTTTCATCGCATAGATCTCATCCAAATAAGCAAAAAACTGTTGAACAGCGTAAGTCTAGCATGGGCAGTTTTTGAGATATTTAAGTTAAAAAAATGATATGTGGGTTATTTTCTTTTTTTGGCATTGTCGCTTTGAAAAAAAATGACCCGAATTTAATTTTTTAAACTAAAATATTTATATAACTGCCCATGATAGACTTACGCTGTAGAATATTTTTTTGGTTATTTCGATAAGGTCTTTGAGATGAAAGAGCTTTTTGGAAGCGACATCGCAAAAAAAAAATGACCCGCTTTTTACTCATACCCCTTTAATCAAAAGTTTACGTAACAAACAGACAAGATACTTTGGCATACAATGATCGATCGATCGATGATCGATTAACTGATCAACTGCCTTCCTGCACTTCCATACTGAAATTGAAGGCTTAAAGTGTATCAACTACTTATCATTCGAAGGTGAAAATGTCAACGAGTGGATTTCGATTTATTTTACCTATCACTTTTGTATTCATTAAGTTAAAACAGATGAATATAATATGGTGTGATTATGATGACACTACGTGTGGATTCCCCTTAAGGATTGTCTCAGTCCTTATGCGAAATTCCGTATACCATAGTGTAGAGACTGTGACTCAAACTTATTGTGAAGGGAGTGAAATAATAAAAAGGAATAAAGTCCACGCGGACGAAGTCGAGAGCTTTCGCTAGTTGCTCGAAGTGATATTACGTAAACATTATTATTTATTCTGTGATATTACGCCAAAAAACGATATCGTACATGTTTCGAAATTTCCATATGCGATACATAGAGGTAAAAAAACTTTTTGGTTAAAACCTTTTTAGAATTCACATCCTGTAACCAAATCCTGGTCGACCGGATCTAGAGTTGTCAGGCTGTTCTATTGCTGTATCCTATGACTCAGGATTATGTACTGCGACATTCTTTAGGATGTGGTCAGATTTATTGTTTAATTAAATACCTATAAACGGCCTTATGTCACGTCTATAGGATTTCATATGCTGGCGTTTACATTAATGCAGTTGCCATTCCAAGATAAATACATTTTTCAACTTATATTTGAGAGTAAATAACTTATGTTACAAAAGCTCGAACTGTTGTTACTTAACAATATCGATACATAAAAATTATAAAACAACCGTGACTCGTTCTTAACACTAGTATTAACATTATTTAATCAAAATAATGCTTTTACAGGAATATTGAGAAATGCGTTAGTTATTTTTTTATTATTTATTATCTGACATTGTTTAATGTTAACGTGCCCTTTGTCTGTTTATTTTTTCCCCTTCCCTTTGTATTCTGAGTATGTGTGTGTGTGTGTGTGTGTGTGTGTCACAGTCGAGTGTTGATAAAACGCTATAACACGCGATATATCGCGATTCAGTGGTCATGCTGGGCGGGAAAACATTTAGTAAAAATAATTTAAATTAAATTCATACTCTACACCTTTAAACATATAACACATAGTAACATAAATACCAGCACAATCAGTCAGTAATTAAACTCGCCAAACATTTCAAAAGCAATGTGGTATAATCAGGAATTATATCTGCCCAACATGGCTCGACTTAAACAGCCATTTGCAAAATTACACATTCGCACGACGTCCACTCAAAATTATCGTTATTACATACCGAAATTCGAAAACTGGACCGCAGTTATAAGATTGTCGTGTACCTAATTGCTCTATATTAAATTTTCGTCTCACCAAGGCGATGTTGCCAAGTGCTTCAACAGAACAAATTTACGTTTTTCGAGTGTTCCGTACTCTTTGATGATAATTCGAGAAGATTGTTTTCGAAATTAGAAAAAAGCAGCTTTAGAGCGCCGAATTTTTGATAGAAAATATTATTATCATTAGGTATTTTTAGGGTTTTGTAGTCAAGTCAACAAGAAACCCTTATAAAATAAAATAAATATTATCGTCGATTCTGTTTCTAATACTGCCTTTATTTATAATAGGCATCCCAATATATGCCTGTCATCAAAACGATCATTATATGCCCAATTAGACTGAATGACCCAGAACCGACGCTTCTGGCAAAAAAATACGAGTAGAGTCGATCTTAAGTCCAGATCAAAAGCAGGATCTTTTAGGCTTCGCCTCTACATTAAATGGAGATGAAATGAAGCCATCTTCTGCCTTCCTAACTATAAATAGTGAAAAGGCAAATAAATAGGTGTTTTTTATTACATATCGCACCGTGGTACCCCAAAAACTGGTATATTCTCAACCAGCCTTGGCAATTAGTGTTCCGTACCACATAACCTTCGGGTGACACTTAAATCACAGTTCTGATACGTACGGCGATAATTTCTTTAGACAAGTTCCCGCCAATTTTTTCGTCAATAGTTCAGTAACCTCGCATAGTCTACGACTTCCATTGGATTTTCCGCTCGAGCATCTACTTTGTGAAGTTGTCTCCGCTTAGAGCTACCTTTCCGCAAAAAATCAGCAAGGGTGTACTTCAGTGTGATTTTGAAGTCACGTGACAAACTTTCAGGGTGTATTCAGTCCATGGAACTGAACTACTTTCTCTACTGAAAGTGAATCATGTGGCTTTAAAATCATGGATGGAGCGCTGCGGGGATGCGTAACTATGTTCAGATTTCCCGCTACCTTTGCACATATCGACAAAACAATGAAAATACAAAACGTTTCTGGAAGTTAAAAGAAGGTATACCTCGCGCGATGGATAACGGCTGATTTTAACCATCTATCTTCAGTGAGAGATAGGCCTACTATGGATTTGTTACTAGGCCATTATATTATTTACCATTTAATAGAAATATGTAGACCATATCTATTCTGTGTCTAGGCACGTATCTTTAGAAAGCCTATTTCTTACTGAGGATAGGTTTGAAAAAGGCCGTCATCATTTGTCATTACCGACTGCAAAAGGAGTGAGTACCTCCCACTCAATTCGACGCGTATTTTTTTTTTTTTTAATAACAAATTAATACTGCGCTTACCACTTATACATTTGCCGAGAACTTACAATCAGCGCTCTTTTGGGTAATATTTCATATGAAACTTACATTACAAAGTATACTTAAAAAAGTTATATAATTTAATTGATGTGCAAATTTTGCTTGTCTCTTATAAACGCATCAATTAGCTAAGAGACGATAGAAAATACAGTTGTAGAATTTCGACATAATGTAACAGTTTCCGGCAAATCATAAAATTTGATTTAATAAATATAAATATTTGACAACATCACATACATTGCTCCAATTCCAAAGTAAGTAGCTAAAACACTTGTGTTATGGAAATCAGAGACAACGGTGGTATCACAAACACCCAGACCTGAGCCAATATAGAAAAGTTCGTTTTCTAAATTGACCCAACAGGGGATCGAACCCGGGACCTCAGAGATGGCGACACCTTGAAAACCGGTGAACAAAGCCACTTGACCACGGAGGTCGTCATTACAGAGAGAGCATTAGCATTACGTCCATTTTGGTCGCACTTTTGTTGTTAGTATGTTTGTCTTCGCGTATCAAAGCTATACTAATCAAATGATGAAACTATAGTGTGGTTCCGTACGCCCTGAATGTTCCTGGCTCAACACTAATGTTTGTATGTGGTCCTTTATGTGTTCCTAGACCATTTATTTATTCATATCATGACATTGTGACGACCTCCGTGGTCGAGTGGCTTTGTACACCGGTTTTTCAAGGTGTCGCCATCTCTGAGGTCCCGAGTTCGATCCCCGGTTGGGTCAATTTAGAAAACGAACTTTTCTATATTGGCTCAGGTCTGGGTGTTTGTGATACCACCGTTGTCTTTGATTTCCATAACACAAGTGCTTTAGCTACTTACTTTAGAATCAGAGCAATGTATTTGATGTTGTCAAATATTTATTTATTTATATTTTATTTATTATTGTTACGCATAGTACAGCTAGTTGTTTTAAAAAACCAGCTCTCATGCATTATTACTTTAACACTATTCAATTTTTTGCCACGTAATATTTTAAAAACAAAACCGCTCCCTCTTGTCAGTTGCGCCATCACCCCATCTTTGGCTGTCTCCTCCCATCATGTTTACTGTTACTAACTGTATCAGTGCTACAGTTTCGGAGCAAGTTTTTTTTAATTACCCACTGGTTGCAGATCGCTGCGGTTTGGGGATCCCACAAAAAAACGATCGAAAGCGACAATACTGGTTTTTTGTTCGTGTTACTAAATATGTTAGTTATGTGGAGCGTATGCTGACATGAAATAATAAAAAATGTATAGAGAACAGTTGTTGTTGTTTGTTTACTTACGTTAGTTTTCGTGACGAGATACTACGTATATTAGGGTACAGAATATAGTCGAATTGAAACATAATACCATTTGAACCTTGTTTCAATAGCATTTTTCGGTAGATTTTTACTTTATGATTGAAACAAGTGCGATAGGCCCTTAGATTCATATTGTAAAAGTTTAACCGTAACTCTTTTGGCTCATATAAACGGAATAGCAACTGTCTACCTATCTTTGGTACTTAATTATAGTCCCGATCAACACTGAACGTGAAACTTGAGACCTAAAAAGTATCGAGAATAGTTAATTTAGAAAAAAACAATAAATTCAAACTAAATAATTCTAAAATAACACCTGACTTAATGATATACGCGTTGTTATCCGTTAAAAGTGTTTTATTTCTAATGAACTGTACGCGCGGAAGTCTTAGAAGTTTATCTGTCAACCACCTAATATAAAATCTTTGAAATGTTTTCTTCATAAAGCTTTACCTCCTTCCACAGAGAGAGCGCCATTATACTGAGATACAGGTTCATCGTTTAATTCTAGCACGTCCAAAAACTATAGTTAAATTTAATTTTCAAAAATTATGGAGAACAAATGAAAAAATAAACACTTATCTACATAAAAACCCTGTAAAATTCCAGGTGCAAGATGTCGCAGAACTACAGGACGTACCCGACAACGACGCGGGACGCAAACAACAACACCCTGTACCACGGCGGGGCGGTGCAGGCGTACGGCGGGAGGTCGTACTCCCCGCCCACCGTTAATAGCACTGGGAACTATCAGGTAAATCAGACAATATTTAGATGGTACCTAGACCGAAAGTGAATTTAGTTCCAAATTCAAAACTCATTTATTCAGTCTAGGCGGTTACAAGCACTTGTGAATGTCAAAGAAGCTACGTCATCGGTTCGCAAACCCTAAGCGTACACGTCATTCTAACAAGGGACAATATTTCTTTTAAAGAAAATTTATTTATACAATGTGTTATCGTAAGCCGTGTGGAGGCTTTAGCAAAATGTCAGGAATTTTTAGTAAAAATCATGCTTTTTGTCAGGATTGTCCAATTGTCATGACAATTGACAAATTGTCAAATTGACACATTGACAAATTGTCATGACAATTGACAAATTGTCACGTTATCAAATATGGCCCTGGTAACCCTAGTCATGCGTGGTTTCTTACAAAATACATAACAAATATTCAAGCACAATACTCAAACGACCCTCGCCTATGCGAACGCACTGCATTAAATTAAAATAGGGCTCTGTGATTGGTTCGTTTATTTACGTATTACATGTGATTGGTTGTTGGGACGCTATGCGTCCGAGGGCACTGTGAGACCTCATAGTAATGTTTGTGAATACGGGTATTAGAGGTTCTACACTTAACACCTGCATGCACCTGATAATGGGCAGGATCATTCACCACAAAATAAAATTTATGATTTATGCGATCTTTAAGCCTTTCTGCCAAGCGTTGATACTATGGCAACATCTTCACGTCATATATACAGCGAACTATAGGGATGTATGATGAAGATGTAGTACGACTTAACTGTTGGTTAACTAACCACTAATTAACTATTACTCCGGCATAACATTTGTTCATTGATGCGCGAATCCTTACAGACGCAATATTCATTATCATTGTACCTTCTGAAATGGCTATACGAATACAAAATTAAATTAGCAATTCTAAATAATCGAATAAAACTCACTATTAATAACTTTGGAGGCAGTATTGAATTATCTCTTTTTTAAGATTGTATTTCTAATCTAATATTATAATTGCGAGAACAAGCGAGATTATGTCTTAAATACGCAATGAGGATAAAAATAAAAGTAGATAAACAAAACCATTATACAACGTGTTACAAAAATACCCCTAATGCCGAATATGGTGTATGGGACCATCAAACTGAACAACTTTTAATAAAGGACCAACTCTGATATCGCGAAAAGAAAATCAGCTGTTTCATACAAAAATTAAAATCCAAAATATCAAATTGTATGAAACAGCTGATTTTTTTTCGCGATTTCAGAGTTGGCCCCATAGTAAAAGTTGTTCAGTTTGATGGTCCCTATATACCATATTCGGCATTAGGGGTATTTTTGTAACATGTTGTATTAAGTCCCCACCTATGAAATCGGCGTTTTGTATGGAGAATTTTAAAGAACTTGCATTTTTATATTAAGATAAATATTATTAGAAGAAATACTAGAAAAAAAACGACTCACCCGTAGCACCTCAGACGGGACTCGAACCCGGCCCAATGCACTGACCAATTATGCTACCGAGTCGCTAGTGGGAGCGGCGAAATAATTGGTCAGTGCATTGGGCCGGAATCCCAAGGGTGCGGGTTCGAGTCCCGTCTGAGATGCTACGGGTAAGTCGATTTTTTCTAGTATTTCTTCTAATATTATTTATCTTAACATAAAAATAGCATTGTGAAAGCGAAAATCTAAATTTAATGAACATGCATTTTCCATACTAATATTTTCTTAATTTATTTAACAACCTCGAACGCTAATGTTTTAAAACTTTTATGCACTAATTTTTTTAACATTAAGATAACGTATGCTACTTAGGTTAAGCGAAAAAAATAAGTCAAAAGTCAAAGGTCAAAATTTCTTTATTCAAATAAACTTAATAATTAAGCACTTTTGAATCGCCGCTCCCAAGTTTTGGCTAAGTCAAAACAAATAAGGTGGTAATTTTTTATGGTTTTTTTTATGTTTAGAAAACTATTATAAGGATTTTTTACTATAGACAGTTGACTATGATGCTCATTATTCAATATAATATCAAGCAATAGATGAATATTTTATATCATAGAAGTGACGACGTTCTCTATTTGTGAGAAAAAAACGCCAATTTCATAGGTGGAAACCCAATATTAGTTTGGCCACAGAATACATAATAGTGGTTTTGCTGAGAACTGAAGCAACTTAGCATTATTCTTTATGAGCCATGAGATATTAAGTATACTTCCTCCATTTTTCCTTTTGACCCTCAAACCGCCACATTTGAATAATCTCCAGAACTATTCAGAAGATTTATAGTTTTCCGATATGACTATATCGATAACTTATAAATATTAAAAGGATCCAATTATGGAGTATGTAACAAGAAGATTACCATGTAAATTGAGTTATGCGATGTTGTTCTTGTAATTTCTAAAGTTGAATACATTGAGCGCAGATTAAATCACTATAGAGGATACATAACTAATCTAAGTTTTAAACTTCAGCCAGTTGTGCGGAGGTACGACTTAATATTTTATTTGCACAAAACCTGAAAACTATCTATTGGTAGAAAATCATAAATATTAATAAAAAAGTTGTTCCAAATGATGAGCTTTAAATTTTTTCAGGTTTTCGGTAAATAAAAAATGTAAGTAATATTTGTTTCACAGAAACACCGATTTGAAAACGTTTTTAATTTAAATTGGCTATTTCAAGTCATAATACGAATTTGGTTGGATTATATAATACGAGTACCATCGCTAATTCGAAGAAAACCGCCAAGAGTGGCCAACAATTACATAAAGTTCCATATATGTCATTGCCTTTAAAATGTTGCCCCAGAAAGTGCAAATATTAGTTGATTTCATCGATAATTCGGGCAGACACGGTCGTCGCGTCGCTGCTATGGTAGCGTAAGACAATCATTATAAAATGTGGACCAGTCGCCCGGACGTGTGTTAAGGCTCCGATTCTGGGTTGAACTCTATGGTAAAGAGATTATATTTAATTTAAATTTTTTCATACCTTTTATACAACGTGTTACAATAACCTCTAAAGCCAAATATGTTAGATACAATGCATACAAACGGAACACTATTGTAAACCATGAATACCGCCACTCTTTTGAAAAAAACTGCATAATGGCAACCCTAGCTAGACCTACATTGTTTTGATTTTGCCCATTCTTGGGATTGACAATAGTCTATTTGCGTTCAGGGTTCTCACTTTGCAGTTTTCCATACAAATAAAAAACATTTTTTTTCGGATCATTATGAAACATCCTGTATAAAGCACTTTTTGTAATAGCACCATCATGTAATTAGGAGTGAGATTTATGGCGACTAACGTCTTAGTTAGACCTATACTACCCGACGACCAGAAAATGAGCAGATTTTTCCGATGAAAACAGTCCAACAGTGAGATTTCCAACACACCTGCCACGAGTGGAGGAACTGGCAACATTCTCCCACGGGAGAGGCCTACTTTCTACAGTGAACTAAAATGGACTGTTATACAAGGTGTTACAAAAGTACCTTTGATGCCGAATATGATAGATAGGGACCATCAAACTGAACAACTTTTACTATGGGACCAACTATGAAATCGCGAAAAAAAATCAGCTGTTTCATACAAAATTTAATTGCAAAAATATCAAAATGTATGGAACAGCTGATCTTTTTTCGCGATTTCAGAGTTGGTCCCATAGTAAAAGTTGTTCAGTTTGATGGTCCGTATCTATCATATTCGGCATTAGGGGTACTTTTGTAACACGTTGTATAATGAATAGATGACAATCAAATGACACACTCGGTTAAAATGAATATCACACATTATCAGTTAATTTTTTGATTAACTTAAAATGAATTTCAAATTTCTATGGACTTCAATGACCGACCACCAATCATCACAACCCTGTGCTCGTTTAAAAATAACAATACATCAATTAGTACAATAAGAACTACAATATTTCAAACTCCTGAAAGCTCCGCGACTTGAAATTCTAGAACAAAGAGATTTACAAAGAGAATATAAACTGTCTTACTAATAAAAAACTGCAACTAGTTAACATCTTTGAAACTATTACAGCGATAGAGGAGTTATAGATCGCGTATACAGTCGTTTACTAATAAAGATTTTTGTTCTTCAAGGCTGAAATGAAAAACAATATGGCACTGCCCCTTAAAGACCTTTCTCCACCATAAACGATAATGGTGAACCTAATTGGGAAGGTTCTCGTTAATATCAACAGCCGTGGCGACCAATTCACCGAATATGTGCGCTGTTAGCCAACGACACA
Organism: Catoptria pinella; assembly: GCA_963556745.1. Taxonomy (NCBI): domain Eukaryota; kingdom Metazoa; phylum Arthropoda; class Insecta; order Lepidoptera; family Crambidae; genus Catoptria; species Catoptria pinella. The sequence goes on from OY750767.1 coordinate 12,702,053, forward strand.
GAATTGTATCAGTTGCGCAATTGAGCGATTTTTATACGCCAACAATTCTTGCTCCCATTACGCGTTACTTTCAAAAGTTATCTTTATTGACAGTTCGGCTTTAATTCTCTTTGCAAATATTGCATTAATATTTGGTTACAGAATTACAAAATTTTTATCAGTCTTACGGAACATGTAATTTCTTCATAGTACTGCGACGAAATATGAAATTTGAAAATAGAACAGCTATTTTATTTTTGATATTTTCGTTATTATTTTTTGCATGAAACAGCTGATATTTTTTTCGTGATTTCAGAGTTGGTCCCATAGAAAAATTTCCTATCTACCATGTTCGGCATTATAGGGTAATTTATAAAACACCAACAACCTCACAGGAGAGATTACTGACATCACAAACAACAACGTTTGTGCTCGACTGTCCGAAAATGACAAAAAAAAACGACTTTTCATACAAAACTCGATCAGCTGTTCGGATGTTTGTAGTGAAAGTATTTTTTTTGTCTTTTTTTCGGAAAAGTAGAAAAAAACGTTGTTGTTTATGATGTTAGTAATCCACTCCTGCGAGGTTGTTGGTGTTTTACAAATAAACCTGTATAACATTTCATGATGAAAACTGTTTATAAGATTTTGATAAAATTTTGGCTTTGTACACTGGTCTTCAAGGTGTCGCCACTCTGAGGTCCCGGGTTTCATCCCCGGTTGGGTCAATTTAGAAAACTAACTTTTCTATATTTCTCAGGTCTGGGTGCTTGTGATACCACCGTTGTCTCTGATTTCCGTAACACAAGTGCTTTAGCTACTTACTTTGGACTTGGAGCAATGTATGTGAGCAGTGTATGTTGTCAAATATTAAAAAAAAATGATTTCTACAAAGTAATTATATTACACTTCTGTGATGAAAATGAAGAATACAACAATAACTCTTTAGTAAAGTTAAATTATTTTTTTTGCTTGGACAATTTCACACAGTGCCATCTAGCCCCAAACTAAGCAAAGCTTGTAATATGGGTGCTGGACAACTGATATACTACTAATATACTTTTTAAATATATACTTATTATACATAGTAACACCCAGACCCGTCACAGAAATTAAAATTCATCATTTCAATTTCTGCCCGGCCGGGAATCGGACCCAGGACCTCTTGCGTGGTAGACCGGCATGTTGACCACTGTACCACTCAGGTTGATCGATCGATTGATCACCAACTATCGAAATAAATGCGTTCACAGTGTTTTTGACTGATGGAACAGCTTCACGTTGCGACTCGGGTACACGATCAAAATGATTTGAGTCAAAGTCTACGTGTTTGGTTGATTTGATTCAAACCAAACCATCTCGAAGGCCCTTTAAAAATGTTGGTCAATTTATCTGTCGTGCGTGGTCAGACAACGTGATCCAATAGAAAATTAAAGCATAATTCAAAGCCAATGAAGCTTGCTTTTAACAGTTTTTGAAAGTGAAGTAGGTGGCTTAACCTCCGATAAACCACCGATAAGTACTTCAAAACCATTCTCAAGTTCCGAACTTATCGGAGGGGTCTACATTATCTGATTTAAAGTAATAAAATTAACACTAGATAATGTGGACCCCTCCGATAAAGTTAAACCTCCGATAAATACCTACCTCATAAACCATTCCTAAGTTCCCAACTCAACTCAAAAAAAGTCAAAAGTCAAAATTTCTTTATTAAAATAAACTTAATAATTAAACACTTTTGAATCGTCTATATTTTCCTACCACCCGTTCTAGACTTTTTTAACTAGTATTTATTTTGGGATTGCGGGCTTTCATTCATTTATGAATGTATGTATTCTGTGTTTTAGGGTATTACTTTTATCATCACTGGTTGAAAAGGTTTTATCCATGTCTTCCAGAAATAATAGTTTTATAAAGAAAAAATCCATTAGGTACATTTTCCTTAGAACAATGAACCGAAAGGACAAGCTACCTAGTATCTGTTTGGCATCTCCCGAGATAAGGACATGATTTATATTCCTGCTTCAAAAACAATTTTCTTTTCCCACAATGGAGTCCTGAGCTGAATTTCAACTTTCTTTCGGCTCTCTTTTTACTTTGCTACCTTGGCATCATTAAAATATGGTGCCTCGAGCTTAGGAAAATTTATTTAAGTTATCGCACTTCGGAGTTTAAGAGTGATGACGTTGTTATAGCTAAGTCCGAGCGGGGTGTTAGGATCAGTCTTTTTATTGCACGCCTTTTTACAAAAAAACTAAACCAAACTTTTTTTGAAGTATATACAAGGTGTTACAAAAGTACCACTAATGCCGAATATAGTAGATAGGGACCATCAAACTAAACAACTTTTACTATAGGACCAACTCTGAAATCGCGAAAAAAAAATCAGCTGTTTCATACAAAAATTAATTACGAAAATATCAAAATGTATGAAACAGCTGATTTTTTTTCGCGATTGCATAGTAAAAGTTGTTCAGTTTGATGGTCCCTATCTACCATATTCGGCATTAGGGGTACTTTTGTAACACCTTGTATAGCTCTGGGAGAGGGTGGAATTAAAAACTAATTAAACCGCTGTTATTCATACCAATAAAAATCCAAACATCCAAACTTTAACATTTATAATATTTATTATAAGATAGAATTAACCGCCTCTGTGGTCTAGTGGTTAGCCCACCCGTGTAAGACGCAGGGGTCCCGGGTTCGATTCCCAGTAGGAGAATACATTTTACTCGGTTTGGTTGGTAGTAGGGCTTACTTCAAGTCCGCCTGGCTAGCTACCACCATCTTACCTAAGTCTGACGCCATAACAGCAATTTAAAAATTGTTGTGTTTGCCAGTTTAGTTCTTTAGTGCTGAGGATTCCGTGTAGTGCACTTCCACCTTCGGCCTTATTGTCACTGTTTACGTTACCGTAAACTATCGTTTTCTCTCTTTCACTCGCATTGACTGTGAGCTGTATATCCGATAGTTTACGGTAGCGTAAACAGCATCTCATGGTAGGGCCACAGGTGAAATGAAGGCCAAGCACTAACCCGTAGTGGATAAAAAAAGTATATTTTTATAGTATCACATACAGGTAAGCACGCAGCTTGCAGCATGCGACATGCATGCAAGCATTATGGAGTGCGAGTGTTCAAAACACTAACCTAACCTACCAGTGGCGGTCACATTAGAATTTTACTTTCATTCATCAATCGATTATGGTTAGTAAAACATTTGTCAAAAGAAAAACCATTCAAAATATACTTCGAATTTAATAATTTCTAGAAAAGAAAATAAATTATAATTAGTTAAACATCTGACAAAAGAAAAAAAATGATTTGATATTTTTTAATATAAAATAAATATAAATAAATATCTGACGACATCACATGCATTGCTCCGATTCCAAAGTAAGTACCTAAAGCACTTGTGTTATGGAAATCAGAGACAACGGTGGTATCACAAACACCCAGACCTGAGCCAATATAGAAAAGTTAGTTTTCTAAATAACTGACCCAACCGGGGATCGACCCCGGGACCTCAGAGATGGCGACTCCTTGAAAACCGGTGTACAAAGCCACTCGACCACGGAGGTCGTCTATTTAAGTCACCTACTGTTTTTCTGGAAAATTAAACATAGGACAAATAAGTTTATGTTGTAACAAAATTATTTAATGTAACCAATTTATTTAAAGCTTTTAGATACCGTTTAAGACCCCTACATACCTAAAGTGGCGCCCTCATTTTAATTAAATTTATTGCTCGCTAAGTACATAATATATCGTAAATTCACATGTACAGATTGAAGCTAAGGTTCTATACTTTATTTACAAACAATAACCTCAGTAAAATATAGTTCGTTGTAGTGCTAAAAGTGGCCACTTTTAGCACTTTTGCGAACTAATATTGATACTATATTTGAAATTCTAACAAAAAGTTTCGAAAGTATGATAGGTTGACGAAAAAGGAATGTAATTTCAGATACGTACCCAAAACAACTAGATGCTTTAGTTTAAGACTAGACATTCATTAAGCAATTTATCAACCATGCTCTAAGCCGTACCAGGGCTGTCAAAATAAGTAACGAAATTATCGACTACATGCATCTGCCAAAACTAATATTACTGAAACATAATAAACATAAAACTCTGACCAAGGTACCCTCACCCCAAGGACATTAGATAATAAACGCTTAGGGTTGTCAACTCTAAAATGTTTGTTGTTAACTTTCTGACGCACATGCAATTTTTATTTATTACGTTTTAACTTTTGTTTATTATTTTATGTAGAGACGCGAAATCGAACGTGTCTAAAAACGGCTAATATTAATTATTACATTAGGTACTTGTTAGCTAAGTAAGATAACAAATCTATGAACAGTGAGCTTTTGACAAAACATAATTCAAGGGAAGAACTTTTCTAATGAAATAAAAATTATGAAAGACTTTTACCACTACAAATCTCTTTTGAAAATAGGAAAAATCAACATTGGAAGAATTGAGAAGATTTTAAGCATAAAATGTTGTTAGCATATAATTTGATATATATTTTTTTCTTGCTGAGGAAGCTTACAGACGAACGATAGTTTCCTAGCGATAGCGCGACAGATTTTTAGCGATAGCGTGATAGATTCTCAGCGATAGCTTGCGACGCGTGTTGCCGACCGTTGCAAGCTAAGGCCGTATACAGAAAGAAAGCTGGAAACTTATAAGCACTTACCGGCGCTTGTCAGCGCTTGTAACCCACGCAGGAAAATATATGAACGCGCGCCGATAAGCACTGAACGGTGCCGACAAATTCCGACAAGCTACAACACGCGCTGGTCAGCGCTGGGCGCCAGTGTTGCATTATGTACTATAATTATAGGATTGATACTATAATTTCATATTGAGTACTATATACTATCGTTCATATAATTGGTTAAATACTATAATTGGTCCGCTCACTAATTTCTTACCCTCGTCGTCCGTCACTCTCATGCATGTGTGTACCTATGGCAATACCGCTGCTTCAACCTGCTTCCTTTGTGTAGAACGGACCAGCGCTGTCAAGCGCCGGTAAGCGCTTATAAGTTTCCAGCTTTCTTTCTGTATACGGCCTAACGCTGGGAAACTGTCGCTCGTCTGCAAGTTTTCTAGCATAATAGATCCAAAGTCGTAGAACCTCAAATCCAATAAGATTTTTATCTAAAAATTCTTGTGTAGACACTTGATTAGTTTTACTGTATTGTTCAAATAGTATGTACAGTCGGGTTCAATAGTAAGTATACAAGTACCTATATGAGTTAGTTCAAGGGAATCGCGTTAATTTTCAACAATAAAACCAAAACTAAATCATTACCGTTTCAGTTTCGTTTACAGAAAAATACTCGCTTTAGTTTGGTTAAAATTGTTGAAAACTATGCCTAGGAAGCTTAATATGTAGGATACCAATCTTCGACAATTTAAATGAGAATTCTAAGGTGTAAAAAATATAACCTAAATGACAAAAGTAACAGTTTTGGTTTTATGGTTTAGAATTAGCGCAAATCCAGTAACCCTAGCTGAGCATTTTCCAAAAAAAGTGTACCAGTCCGTGAATTTATGGTTAATATTTTAGATATCACTTTTTGATGATTTTTTGATTTAGATCTTATGAAGGGTTTATGGTAATTCATAAAATACATTTAAATGTTTTCGTACTAATCTATTTTACGAGATATTAACAAATTGAAGTAGAATTGTAGAAAAAAATGTCTGTTTTGCGACAGTTTTAAAAGCTAATTATCTATTAACTGTAAAGAAAGACACAAAATATTTTAATTGTGTTGCGAAGATTTGTCATAATATTATTTCAAAATAAGACAATTAGTCATCAAATCAATATTATTTACTAAGTATGCCAGTTTTAAGTTCGGTTTTGTCACAGCTGATATTAAAGTAACCATTACTTTTACGTTATAATAGTGAATATGTAGTTTAATTGAAAAGTAATTATTGTATTTGGGACAGTTGAAACCATTTTTATTAATTGTATTCAAATTATTTGTACCTCTTCATGTTAAAAATTGGTAAAAACTTAGAAATTCCTTGTCGCAAAACAGGAGACAGTCGTAAAACTGACAGACCAATTTTTCTAAAGTTGGGTATACACTTGTGAAAATCCAAAAATATACATGGCTAAAATGAAGTCAAGATTATGTATAAATATTTTGTATATTTAAATAGAAAAACACTAAAATAATGTGTTGAAAAATCACCTCGAGCTGGATTCTAGTGTTTTTCTATTTAAATATATTTCGCAATAAAAAAATTTGAAAAGAATAAAATCTAAGAAAAAAAAAGTTTCGGAAATGACAGAAGACGAAGTTGAGAAAAGGAGAAAAGCTTGGCGCAAAGAAAAACACGCTAGCAGACAGAAACGAAAAAACAGTAGTCAAGGTACTATTATTCAGAAGCTATATTTTGTGACTGTTCATTACCGTAATTATTGCCGTTATTGGCTACAACATTAACATTCTGAATAATAGTACCTTGACTACTGTTTTTTCGTTTCTGTCTGCTAGCGTGTTTTTCTGCGCGCCAAGCTTTTCTCCTTTTCTCAACTTCGTCTTCTGTCATTTCCGAAACTTTTTTTTTCTTAGATTTTATTCTTTTCAAATTTTTCAATCTTTGGGCTTCTAATTTTTCAAGATTCTCTCGCTTCAATTTTTCCCGATACCTCTGAGATCGTTCGGCGCTAGAAAGTGGCATCGTGAAACCTAAAAGTGTAAAAAGCCCTAATGTAGTCTAAGCTTTATGGTGTCAGTTTTGCGACTTTGCTGGTCAGCCTGTAGGTCACGAGGCAAAATGTCGCAAAACTGACGTGACGTTCTGTTACCACTTTATATTAAAATTATATTCTGGCGAAAACAATTACCTACGTTTGTTACCACAGGTAAATAACGTCACCTTAGAATATTGTCCATCTACTTAAAAACAGTCAAATCTTGTATACTAACCTGAATCAGTAATATATTATCTCAAAGCCGACAGAAGAAACCTCGACGGCCGTTGCACGTCACAAAACACGTCCCGTTTTCTTTAAGGGTATTTTGACAACTAAGTTGTTTAAATGGCGGTCGGTGAAATGCGATTTGATGTTGCCATTTCAAAAATTAAAAATGTGTTTGTAAATTTCTAGTAGGAGTTTTAGCCGTGACAAAATCGACATGTCCAGTCGATACCACTTTTTACGTTTTTTTTAAAAATTGAACTGTATTTAAATGATCTTATGACTTAAATTATTAACTGCCGACGACGATAGACAACTCAGAGATTTTTCAAATGATACCAAATACTCATAATTTACCCTGGTAAAAAAAAACAGAATCACTTGTAGCGTCTAGGATCGTAAGTGGGGGACACGCCAAAAATTGCCACCTTGATGTTTAAAAATTAACATTATTTAAATTATAACGCAAAATAGTAAAATTATTGTTTGAATTTAACTAGTTTAGAGTGTGTCTAATGCTTTGACACATTAAAATCTTTAACCGTCTATAAATTTTACTTGTTATATTACACTTCAAACACAGGGGACAGTCCGAAAGTGGGCGGTACACTTTTTTTGGAAAATGCTCAGCTAAGCTAGACGTATTGCCACAGATTAATCACGGTTAGTGTATTATACCATGGTCCATTAGTGACGTCTTAACATACTTGGTAATTTAATCACCCGTGATGGGTGGTGGTGTGATGAATGAAATGCAATCGAACTCAACATCTGTGAAATATGTATTATACATATTATTGAACTAGACTGTACTAGACCAGCCCTATATTGGCCCAATTCCGCAACCGATACATCAGCCGACGGCAATTTGATGCGACCCACCGCGTTTCTTGCAGCAAGTTACGGCGAAAGTACTCTTCGGCAGTGTGACGGCGATCAATGACCTCAAGCGGCAGGAGAAGGCCGAGCGCGAGGTGCGGCGGACACATTAGCGACACCCAGCGGCAGGTTGGTGAACCACTTTGTACATCTGTCATTGTCAACACTAGATGGCACTGTCGCAAAACATTTATTGCAGCGCCATCTACACAATATTAAATTGGAAGAAAATCGAACTCATCGTGACAGCCCTAAATCTTTCACAGTACCTGCTTAGTAGATAGTATAAAGCGCTTTAACCTTAAAAATATTACCTGCTAAATTCCTAAAATAATTAAACATACATCTGTGTTACCTTCTATAGCGCTTGAATGGTAGTAGCATGCTTTAATTGTTAATCAAAGCATGCTACACGCAGCAAGGCTCAGCAACAATAATTAAGGTACACGAGAAAAAAGTTCTACTTAACTTTTGTGGGTGGCGTTAGCGTCTTTTTCTTGATAGAGACACTTTGATGTCGACAACCAGTTACCTATACAAATTAAACGTTTATTAAAAATATAAGAAAAGTAAAAAAAAATATCAACCTTGGATTGAAAAACTGGGACGCATGCTGGATGGGCTGCTCCTAGCTGATGTTATGATAAAGATACAATAACACAGAATATACAAGGTGTTACAAAAATACCCCTAATGCCGAATATGGTATATAGGGACCATCAAACTGAACAACTTTTACTATGGGGCCAACTCTGAAATCGCGAAAAAAATCAGCTGTTTCATACAGTTTGATATTTTCGATTTTAACTTTTGTATGAAACAGCTGATATTTATTTTCGCTATTTCACAGTTGGTCCCATGGTAAAAGTTGATCAGTTTTATGGTCCCTATATACCATATTCGGCATTAGAGGTATTTTTGTAACACCTTGTATAATATTATAATACAATGTCTTATAACTGCTGCTTCCAATAATACATAAGTAAGAGTAAATCATGAGATCCACAAGCATTGCTAAATATTAAATTATCAGATCCTATCCAACATAATTATTTACACCTATTATTTTACTTAATGCTATACTTACCAAAATATTAGTATCCGTTTTGGAGGATTTTTTAAAAATAGTTTTCAGAATGGCTGTCGTTTTTTTCTCTTTATTTTATGTTTTTTGTTTGAGGTTAAAATATATGAGAAATGAAACTTTTTTTTTACGTTTCAGGAGGTGAACATGAATTTGTGATACGAAAATATGGAAGCTAAGTTGTGATCTCGGCAGACAGAGTAATTTTATATAATTATTACATTATTAATTAGTAATATAAGATGTTTCATTATAATGAGAATAATAAGAAATATATCAAAAGAGAAAAACGTATTAATTTTTAAGGTTTAAAAAAAATTGTTGGTGTGGCTTGAACGCCTTGTGAATTAACGCAAATTGGCTTTACTAAAAATATAAATTTAGGTACTAGCCACCGCCCGCGACTTCGTCTGCGTGGGCAGTTATGTCTCTATCCTTCGGGAACAGTACCTCCTACCGTACAGTACAGTACCTACCAGGGATGAAAAGTACCCTGTATTCTTCTCTGTACCCCTGACAACGTGTACGCAAAATTTCATGGTGATCGAGACGTGAAGGCGTAACAAACCAACAACCTTACTTTCAGATTTATAATATTAAAGATATAATTTTTAAATTTTGAGATTTTAGCATTCACAATGCTATTTTTTTATAATACTAAATAATATACTAGAAAAAATACGACTCGCACCAGATCATGTTCTCGGACGGGAATCGAACCCGCGATCTTTGGATTGCACCACACGGCAATGAGAAAGTGTTTATGGAAACTATACATACATTCATGATTATAATCATTTAAGTATGCGCAAAAAAAGCATAATTATAACAAATTCAAACATTTCCAAAAATACATCATATGAGAAAGATATTTTTTATACCTAGGGGTAAACTTTTGGAAACAACTACATATTTCTTTTGCCTCTTTTTTAGAAAAAGATGGAATAGAAAAAGATTTGCAATTTTGGCGTATTTTATATTATACTTTGTCAAAATATATTTATTTTTAATAGAATGGTCAAAAGGATTTTTTTTTGTATTTTACATTGGGGTAAGTTATGTAAAGATTAGATGTTAGGAAACATTAAAATATTTAATATCTAAATGATTTCCTTTCAACTATAATGAGAAAATGAAATAGGTCGTGCTAAAATTATTTGTGATAAATAAAATGCAACACGCCCCTGTGATTTGTTGTTGTTTTCATAGATTTATGAAGATTATACGAATAAGTTAACATTTTTAAAATAATATTAGAGAAAATTGCACTGGAAAATATTTTGCTTTATGGTATGTTTAATTGGAGGGAGCGAAGGGTGTTGTCTGTGAGAGCCAATATTGTTGCCAGCAGGTTTGCTCGTTGTTCTAGGGAAGTTTAGTTCACTCTTAAAGCATTTTGTACGTTATTATACACGAGCAGCCTGTAGGTGATATATCCGCAGTCTAACTCACTTCGTGTTCAGAGGGCTTAGTACGAGTTGGTGTTTTCACTTCTCGCATAGTTAACTATCGGATATACCGCTCATAATCAATGCGAGTGAAAGAGAGAAACGATAGATAACTATTCGAAAAGTGAAAACATAAACTCGTACTAGGCCCTCAGTACAATAATGCGTTCAGGGTGCTGATGGATTGTTCTATGCTTCAGGTACTGACTAATATATTTACAAGTATGGTAAAATAAATGCTGATTGTAATTTTTATGGAAATTTTAAATTTTTAATAGAACTTTTAATATTTTTTGTAATCTTTATAATTTTTTGATAATATTTTATCTGAAATAAAAATCTTATTATTATTATTAATTTCCATTTCTAATGAATTTTTATCACTTCCCAGTGACGGAAATCGAAGGTTTTCACAGTGCATTTTTTATTTTTTATAATATCACTTAGCTAGGCATTATTAATGCATAAAAATTTTTACAATTTGTAATATTTACTAGCTATGTAAGACACTAACAAATACTCAAACGGTAGAGTGTAAATCATTTTTTATTTTAGGAAAAATAAAATTTATTTTTGGAAGTTTAACCATTTTATTGCCGTACTTACCCGTACTTACCCTATAGATAGTGCGTGGTCGTATGACCGTACATAGCATTTTTTTAAATATCACTAAATATAATATTTGTTTTTTGCATTCACAATGCTATTTTTATATTCAAAAGGGAAATTCAGTCACATTTAATTTTTTTTATAGATGGTGGGTTCGATTCCCATAGTGCACTAGGTAATTTGTTGACCTAATTTCTGTAAACTAAAGATTATAATAGGCCCGTTTTGACAGCTAGCTATGACAACAGAATGTAACTTTTTCACGCAATTTCCAAAGTTAAATTGTAATATTGTATCGCTATGAAATGTCCTAAAAACAGTTACGTTCTTATTAAGCGACTTCAAAAATTAAAAAAGAGTTCTATTCGTCGCTTATTTTTTTTTATTTATGTGTACATTACTCCAAGATGGCTGAACCAATTGAAGTCATTACATCAGGTTTGTTTCCATTTTGATATTTTGAAATCGGTTCAGTGATTTTCAGGAAATCCTGAAAATATTGTAGTTTTCGTTACCATTATATCTACAACATGGTATATACTAAAATACATTACATTTTGATATTTTCGATTTAAATTTTTGTATGAAACAGCTGATTTTTTTTTGCTATTTCAGAGTTGGTCTCATAGTAAAAGTTGTTCAGTTTGATGGTCCCTATACACCATATTCGGCATTAGGGGTATTTTTGTAATATGTTGTATAATGAATTTAAACGTATAATCCACCGTAAGTTCTTTGTTCATGATCCGATTTAGATGATTCTTTCTTTTTGTTTAAAAGAAGTTACTTTGAAGATGATACCATTTTAATTTCATTGGACCTTGGACTTGGAGATGTACAAGGGGACTCCACAAAATGAAACGGAAACTGTATAGTGATTGAAATATTGGTAGGTTTGTGACAATCTGAAACAAGTTAGGTACCTAACTATGGTCAAGGACATTCTGAACTAGACTTGAACTGCAGAGGCACAACGGAACTCCTCAACAAGAAACAGCACGAAAAATGGAAATTGAGTTATTAGTATTTCTTACGTTTTAGAGTTGTTTAATTTTGAAGCTGTTTATAAAGCTGTTTTTTGGGTTCCGTAGTCAACAAGGAAACCTTAAGTTTCGCCATGTCCGTCTGTCCGTCCCTAGCCTAGCTCATAGACTCTTAGTACTAGAAATCTGTAATTTGGCATGGATATACATATTAATCACGCCGTCAAAATGGTTAAATCAAATTTAAAAAAAAAAAATTTTGGGTTGGTACCCCATAGTGTGGGGTGTCGTTGGATAGCAATTTTAAAAATGTTGCAGGTTTGTGGAAACAGTTTTTTGATTGAGGCATTCGTTTGTGAATTATTAAGCTTTAAAGTGCAAAATTTTGTAAGAGTCCAGTATATTTAACGGCACCGTCCAATCAGCGACCTATATGATATGCATCCACTCTCACTTACTCTCACTCGAACTCATGAGTGACTCGGTGGCTCAGTTGGAAGAGCATTGGACCGGACTTCCAAAGGTCGCGGGTTCGATTCCCATCTGAGAATGTGATCTAGTGACGAGTCGAATTTTTTCTTGTATGTTATTTAGTATTGTATAAGTTTATACCTTATTATTAATATTCATGGTTATTTCATTATTTGTGAATCACTATTATTTTATGAATAATTGAAACTTGAGGGAAAAGTGATAAATAAATAAATAAATATTTGACAACATCACATACATTGTTCCGATTCCAAAGTAAGTAGCTAAAGCACCTGTGTTATGGAAATCAGAGACAACGGTGGTATCACAAACACCCAGACCTGAGCCAATATAGAAAAGTTTGTTTTTCTAATTTGATCCAACCGGGGATCAAACCCGGGACCTCAGAGATGGCGACACCTTGAAAACCGGTGTACAAAGCCACTCGACCACGGAGGTCGTCAAAGAGTGATGTGATGAGTGATGATCACACAAATAGTTTTTATACTTATGTAAATCCAATTCCGTCATGCTTCTCAAGCGATTTATAACATACCACTGAGCCAGAATATTAATCAGCAATCCCTATGGGTGTCAAGGCATGTTGCGTCAAACGCTATGCAGTACGTGATGGGACTCGGATGTCGCAACTGTGACCCTAGCCTTATTTGATGACAATCAATGAGCAATTAGATTATACAACATGTTACAAAAATACCCCTAATGACGAATATGGTAAACAGGGACCATCAAACTGAAAAACTTTTACTAAGGGACCAACTCTCAAATCGCGAAAAAAAATCAGCTGTTTCATACAAAAATTAAAATATCAAAATGTATGAAATAGCTGATTTTTTTTTTAGTAACAGTTGTTCAGTTTGATGGTCCCCATATACCTTATTCGGCATTAGGGGTATTTTTGTACCATGTTGTATTTATTACTACCTATGATTACTGCATTATCATAAGTTTATTTTGTAACCAGAATTAATATTAATTTACAGATAGGGTAGAATAGGTCCGATCTAGATTAATTGCTAGGCAACACCGAACATTGTCGAACATTCTTTATTAAAAAAAAATTTACAACCCACATACATTGCTCCGATTCCAAAGCAAGTAGCTAAAGCACTTGTATTATGGAAATCAGAGACAATTATAACGGTGGTATCACAAACACCCAGACCTGAGCCAATATAGAAAAATTCGTTTACTAAATTGACCCAACCGGGGATCAAACCCGGGACCTCAAGAGATGGCGACACCTTGAAAACCGGTGTACTACCACTCGACCACGGAGGTCGTCAATTATTATCAATCGTTGCATAGCAACTAATCTGGACCAGGCCTATCTTAATCTGTGGATTTATTCTTAATTCTGGCCGTTAGTCATGAAGTTTGCAGAAGAAGGAGAGATAAAAGACGAAATTTACAGAGAAGAATAAAGAAATAAGGAAAAAATAATCTTCGTATCAGCCGCATGACACCGACTGCTGGGTATAGGCCTTCCCCAAGAATCTCCACAACGATCGGTCCTGGGACCGTACCGGCTAACGCATCGAACTTCCGAAAGTCTTCCGGGCTTCAAATTGAAACAGATAAATCGAGCCCCAATCGAGCAAAAATGGCGAACTCCAATTCATGATGTCACACGAACATCGATATCTTCTAAATAACTTCAGCGAATAGTACAATACGGAACACCTTACTTCGATTTATCTGTTTTTAGTTGAAGCTCGGCAGACCCGCCTAAGTTCGAAAAGTTAGCCAGTAGCGCCCCTGCTTGGCCCGCCCGCATCCAGCGGTTTCCAGCGAACTTCACCAGATCGTCGGTCCACCTTGTCAGGGGCCTACCCACAGAGCGTCATTCGGTGCGCGCTCATCATTCCAGAACCATTCCGCCCCGACTGCCATCGGTTCTTCTCACTATTTGTCCCGCCCATTTCAGCTGAGCAATCCTTCGAGTGATGTCGTTTACTTTAGTTGCCCTACGGATCTCCTCATTTCTGATTCGATCACGCAGGGAACCCCCGAGCATGAAGTGGAAAATTATCTGATAAAATGCTATTTTAGTGGACCATGCTTCAATAAGGGTGTGCTGGGGACGAATTCTACAGTAATTAGACTATGTAATCGGATCACTTTACTGTAAGTATCCCTAACTTTTAGTCATTTTGCATTTTACGTATTTAGTCATTCTGCATTTTAGTCATTCTGCGTTTTGGACATTTTGCCCTCATAGTCTTTTTGCCTTTTAGGCAGCGTGATCAGAAAGGCTTAATTCTTATCTTAAAAAGGTTAGAGCCAACAAATCTACATGTACACTAATGATTCGAGTCCGGTGATGTAGGTATTGTATGTCTTGTGATGTATGTATTGTATGTCTTGTGATGTGTACCTATGCTTACTTTTTTTTCTAACTAATTTTACAATGTAAAATAATTCCCTGACTAGTTCGGTATAAAGTATCGAATTAATTGGTGTGAGATTTCTAAAAGTTCAAAAATATTTCGTAGTAAATAATGCAGTTTGACAACGTATCGAAATATAAATCATTTTAGTGCTGTATAACCGTCAACATCGTCGATGTAAAGATGTAGAAAATATAATAAAACTGATTATTGATTAATTTTCTTGTTGACAAAGTTTATTGACATCGAATCTGCCGCTACTTTATGATACCTACCTTCACAGAAAAAAATAAATTGAAGCAATTAATCAAATCTATCGAACGAAAATGTGTCCTTTGTATCCTATACTTTTTCTACAGGTCATTGCCCCCTGCAGCGCCCATCTCATTTCGTCAAAAAACATGGCGTCAGTGACAATAGTTCTTTTTTCAAATTTGTTTTTCTTCCGAATGTCATTGTGAGAGGTCTTTAACCGTGTTGGCCGCAAATCGTTGGTGTCCGGTCCCACAAGCCGCTAATGATTTTCGCCGCGAGCGCTTTTGGCTGCTTTTACAACGAAACGAGCGGGAAAATACGAACAAAAGATACGTTTTAAAGCGTTCGCAACTATGTATTTAAAGCTTTGACCTAGGTGTTTTCTTACATTGATAAGATATATGATAAGAAAGTGAGTTACATAATGTTTTGTTTGTAAGTACTTAAGAAATAAGTTTGATACAATGAGCGTAATGTTTATCTATACATTTAATAAAATTGTAACTGGCCGATGTCTAAAGATATGATTATGTATTTAAGAAAATTTTTTGTCTGCCTGCATGTTTGTACGCGCATCACGCAAACACACTGCATGAAATTAGATGCAGTTTTCACAGTTCTATTTCTGAGGGTATAACTTAAAATCTGGTGCATGTTTCATCTTGATACACCAACTAGAACAAAGTCCAAGCGGACGAAGTCGCGGGCGGCCGCTAGTTTTTGATAAATTTTTGACCTTTAATTTTCAAATTCACACCAACTCTGTGACATAATCATCAATTCTTCCGAATCACAGTAACCAAAGACTGTCACGTATCTATCATTGTCCTGATAACGCTGCAATTTAGCGAGCGCCTAAAAAAAGCACAGTCGGTCAAGTAGTAATTCGGAAAAAAGTTTTCAAACTTCGAACGTGCCTTGTGATCGCGCCAAAAAAGCTCATTTCGCCGTAACGATCACGCGAAGAGATCATCGCTCGCGCGAGGTCTTATAACAGTACTCGGATCAAGACAGCCTCCCGGCGTTATGTAACAAAATAATGTTAGGTAGTCCTCGCGCGGACCCCGGACCGGCGGGATCGGGAATCGACATCAGTCACATCACTAAACAACTGGACGTTCGAAATTCGAATAACTTTTCGAGTGACAGTGACGTACCTCCTTACATATTTTGTTTTTAAATAAACTTTTTATTTTAGTAACGAGTTTAAAGTGTTATGGTGTTAAAAAGTTTTTATACTTTCCTAATACAATGGAAGTGTTAAGGTTAGTTAATGTTTTGATATTACGAACTTTTTAGTAGCCGTGCATTTTCACAATGTTATAAACATAGTTTCGAAACAAATCTAACAGATAGTGAGAACACAATCTGTCAAAATGATTAACGACTTAACCAAATTGACAGGACTAAACAAAATTTGGTTTTATTTCTGTTTCAAAAAAAACTAGCCAAGTGCATGTCGGGCTATGCGCAGTATAGGGTTCCATAGGGCATAGGGCAGTTACCATATATAATTGCCATATGGCCATAACCTTATATTTACGTTCTGTTTTACACAACTTACGACTATAAAGTATAATACCCAACCATGTATTTTATTAACCGACTTCAAAAAAAGGAGGAGGTTATCAAGTCGACTGTATGTTTTTTATGTATGCTGTTGGTGTTCCTATTTAAAAACATAAATAAAAAAAATAACTTCATTTTATGTACCTGAGTTTTTTCACATTTGCAAAAGCAACCGGTTACCTGGTGGGGGGGCACACTTGACTCTAACAAAATTTTGCACTTTAAAGCGAAATATTTAGTAAACGGATCCCTGAATCAAAAAGTGGTTTTCAAAAATTTTAAACAAATATTTTTGTAAGAGCTATCCAATGACACCCCACACTATGAGATAGATGAGAGATAAAGAGACACAAAAAAGAGTTTTTTCGAGATTTTATTTTACCACTTTTTTGTGTATTTAATATTCACATCCATGCTTAATTACAGCTTTCTAGTACTTAGGGCCTCTGAGCAAAGCCGCGGACGGACATGGCGAAACAATAAAAGTGTTCCTTGTTGACTAGACCACGGAACCCTAAAAAACAAGAACAGATTGATAAAATTAAGTTTAAGTAGTCCTGTCAATTTAGTCGTGCCAACCGAATCGACAACCAAATGTTGGCTCAACAATAGGCTTACCATACGTCCCGTTTTGACCGGGACTTGCATGCATGCATTGGTCCCGGCGCGGCGTCCCGGCTGGTTTGGTATTTTATCCCGGTTAAGTTAAGACGTGGTCCATACGACCGTCGGAACGTGTATTATGAAACCACACAAACTATATAATGCCTATTACGGAGGTGGTAAAGATACGTCATACGCCAACAACATTGCTTCTTCATAATTAAAACACTTTATATAAAATACTTGCGACGGCCCGCGACTTCGTCTTAAAACAGAAAAGTGTGAACAAAAAAGTGAAAAGAGCGTGGAAAGAAAAGGGGAAGGGGAAAACGGGATGAAAAGTACCCTATATACTTCTCTGTATCCCTGACAACGTGTATAGAAAATTTCATGATGATCGGTTCAGTAGTTGAGACGTGAAGGCGTAACAAACAAACGGACTTTCGCATTTATAATATTAGTAAGGAAGGATGAAGTACATATTACTTGGATGGGATAAAAACTTTTTTTATTATTATTTTTTGTTGTCGTACGTCGAGACTTCCCGATTTGGTCCCTAAAAATTATGGCAACCCTACTCAATAAGTCAATGCAGTGTCAACATTCGGTCATACATTTTATAGCATTAATTAACTTCCGGTTGTTCAAAAACGTTTCCGATTTTTAATTTGAGGCTGAAAGATTCTCACTTCTGTACATAGGTTGCATCTATAATGCAAGGTTGCTGCATAAACAAATACTAGAATGTCAAATTTTGTAGGTATAGCAATAAAGTTGAAAACATACGGAATGCCTTGACATTTCGATCGAGAAACAAGTGTGAAAATCGTCAAAAATACCTAATTAAAAAACACAAAAACAGCAAATATGGGTTTACTATGCCATATCGAATGCCAGTATATCAAATGCCAGTTGATCGGTGACAATTAACTGAAAACCTAATATTTCGACATGCTATTTGATCGTTTCTTTCTTTGTCAGTGTGAAGGTATCTTATTATGTAACGACCCTTTTTACTTAAAACTAGTCTCGGTGACCTGTTCACAGATACCAGCAGAAATAAATAAACTTTTTCTTTTACATAATCATTTCCAAGTAATAGAAACTTCCTTTATTCCATAAACTGACACATCTTATGTAAAAACCGGCGAAGTGCAAGTCGGACTCGCGCACGAAGGGTTCCGTACCATTATCTATAAAAACGGCAAAAAATATCATGTCTGTTGCATGGGAGCCCCCCTTAAATATTTGTTTTTATTTTAATTTAATTATTTATTTCAAAAGTGAATATATAACTAAATATTCTGTGAATATTTCATGTGTCTACCTGTTGCCGTTATCAATATCGAACAAAAAAAAAACAAAAAAAACAAGTGTGTTGTATGTGAGCTCTCTTAAATATTTATTTTATTCTGTTTTTTAGTATTTGTGGTTATAGCGGCAACAGAAATAAGTACATACATAATCTGTGGAAATTTCAACTCTATCACGGTTCATGAGATACACCCTGGTGACAGACGGACAGACATACAGACGGACAGCGGAGTCTTAGTGATAGGATCCCGTTTAACCCTTTGGGTACGGAACCCTAAAACGAGTGCCTAAGAACACACGTAGATATGTACTATAAAACTGCACTGTATGTAATGTGTATTAAAAAAATTGAATAGAAATACCTACTATTCTTACCAATATTATTAATAACGTAAGTGTGTCTGTTTGTTTGCTACATTTTTCGTTGTCTAATTGGTAGCCTGAGACTTTCGAAATTATTGTTAGCGTGAAAAACTACCTAGGTATATAAAACATGTTACAAAAATACCCCTAATGCCGAATATGGTATATAGGGACCATCAAACCGGTCAACTTTTACTACAGAACCAACTCTGAAATCGCGAAAAAAAATCAGCTGTTTCATACAAAAATTAAAATCGAAAATTTCAAAATGTATGAGACAGCTGATTTTTTTTTTTCGCGATTTGGGAGTTGGTCCCATAGTAAAAGTTGTTCAGTTCGAGTGTCCCTATATACCATATTCGGCATTAGGGGTACATTTGTAACATGTTGTATATAAAAAAATCTACGACCACTGAACTACTGTGACATTATATAGTTAACCCCAAAGATTTAGCCCTATAGTCATGCATTATTATCGTTCTACAATAAGCAGTTTTCAGTGACAACTAAATGCTAATATTTTTTAATTATTCAAATTTCTTTGCCATTTCTGCATGCACTCTATCCAACCAAGGATATAAGCAAAAAAAATATTTAACACTTTTTTCAAATAAATTAAAAGATAATTCCTACCGACTAATCGTAGCAATTAAAATGGTTTTTCTTTCTGATCAATAGCAGTTAAAAAGCAAGAAGTAAGATAATTTCAAATTAAATGTAAAAAACCTACAAAAAGCTTCAAACCACCGTTCCAGAGAAATCCATTTGAATCTCGAAGTGCTCCGACGCAACATTCGACATAGAAACTGCGAACTGTCGCAACATAATTTTGCCAATTTCGATTTGTTGATTTAACGCTAATTCCGTAATATAATTACAAAAAGCAACTGAATAGCTAATTGCCGTGTTCTCCTTTTTTAACGGGGATAATGAAACTTTGTTAACGAATTGATTATTACAACAGAACAATAGAGTATCATTTTTAAAATTTGAGATTTTAGCATTTACAAGGCTACTAAATAAAATTCTAGAAAAAATACGACTCGCACCAGATCATGTTCTCGGACGGGATTCGAATTCGCGACCTTTGGATATCCGGTCCAATGATTAAATGTAAGCGGTTAGAGGACCGCTGAGATACCGAGTCACCGGTGGGAACGTCGAATTTCTTCTAGTATATCAACTCTTACGCTGCAAGCCAGCGCCATCTCACCAATGTACAAGGAATTACCTCGACATTCAATTGAATATCTTCCTAGATATTTTTAAACAATTGATTAAGATGAGAAAGCTATACAATTTTTAAATTTGAGATTTTAGCATTCACAATGCTATTTAATATAATGTTCGATTCCCGTCCGTGAACATGATCTGGTGCGAGGCGTATTTTTTCTAGTATATTATTTAGTATTATATAAAATAGAGTATCATAGTCAATCAGTAGAAATTACTCAAACGTAACACAATACCATGAGGGAAATGGTTAACGTCAATCATTATCCTGCCTCAGCTTGTTTAGGCGAGCGTATTTAATTTTTCCTTTTTGGTTTTTAAATTCTTAGTAAATGAATAGCGCGCCAAATTAGATAAAACACTAATAAACTATTTCCATGCAAGAAACAAAGCGCTTTGTCCTTAATTCATCAACGCCCGAGCGGCCGAATGCGGCCGGACAACAATAGAATATCTATTGTGTCTCATTTTTCTGGCCTTGATGGGTTAAAAGTATTTTACTCTTAAATATTTAGTTAGTCGCACTCTTAGCCTAGCTGATATTATGTTTTTCCAGGTACAAAGTCATCTTCGTCGTAATATTAATCTCTCTAAATCGAGTCAGTAACGAAAAGACAAGAGAGACCACAACAGAACATGACATGGCTACATGTCCATTCACCAAAATAATAGAGGATATTTTCAAAATACAAAACAAAAGCTCTACCGCTGGTTATTTTTTAAAAGACAGTGAAAGGTCCAAATTATTCTTAAGTTCAATTACAAATATCACAGCGAAAGAAAACACTTCTAACATAGCCAATCAAGAAGATTTAGTTAATAAAATAATTGAGTCGATTAATAAAATTAAGAATAATATAACTTCAAATAAAAACACTTCAGAAGCTAACTTAAGTGAAGCCATTATACTGAGTGTTCCAAAACATAACAAAGTTGAAATCAATAACGCATCAACAGAAGATGTGGTTAGGAAAAAAGTTTCAATAATAAGTGGCATAGAAGACAAGATAGATACAAGTTTAACACAAATACATAGTGTCAAAAATAAAACAGAAGAAATAAGTAGTACTACGTCAACGACTGAAAAAGTAAATTATGTTGAAATATTAACTATAGAACCTAATAACACTAACGCGAATGCCACCTCGCCTCACAACATAATTGATGTTTTGAAACATTTGATGCCTCTCTTCAACAGCACACTAACTAAAGAATTGCATAATATCACTATCATAGAAAGGAACCATCACAAAAACCATTCATTCACAGCGACGAAAAACGTTTCTACTATAGTAGTTACTTATTGTGATAAAGAAAACTTAACAAGAGCAAACTTTTCTAATCTAGATTCTGTCCTAGAAACAGATTTAAAAACTGGAGAAGATGAAGATGATTATGATAACGATAAAAACAAAAATTCTGGTGGTGACGATGATGGTATGGAGTATGATGAAAATAAACCGGATGCAATCATCACAGGCGATGAAAAGAAGGATTTTATGGAGGCTGCGGAATACGGAATGCAGAAAATGCATGAGCTATACAGCGTTTTGGAGCCGAAGCTGTATTCAATGGGTAAGTTAATGAAACTACGGATACAAAGTGGCATTTTTCACTAAACGAACTAAATGATTAAGTCTTGTCGGAAGTTGCAAAATCTTGAAAGACGTTGAACGCCTCATGGAATGCAAATAAATATTTATATGTTCCTTTGAAACCGCTATTGGCAGCATTCTTATTTAATTTCACGCAGCTTTGATATACAATCTTAAATAATTCGATGTCGTTCAGAATAGTGCAGTTCAGTTAGATAATTATTCTTGTATGTAGTAAAGTAAAGGCTATTGCTTTGCAAAAAGTATTTCTATTTTCATTTATTTAAGTTTTTCCTGTAAGTATATAACGTGTTACAAAAGTACCCCTAATGCCGAATATGGTAGATAGGGACCATCAAACTGAACAACTTTTGCTATGGGACCAACTTTCAAATCGCGAAAAAGAAATCAGCTGTTTCATACAAAAGTTAATTACGAAAATATCAAAATGTATGAAACAGCTGATTTTTTTTCGCGATTTCAGAGTTGGCCCCATAGTAAAAGTTGTTCAGTTTGATGGTCTCTATCTACCATATTCGGCATTAGGGGTTCTTTTGTAACATGTTGTACATTTATTATATTTTCCATTTCCACCCATTTCCACCTCTGCAGGATTATGGCTGGATGACACGAACCCCGCGCGATATGTGGCAGCCTTCAACGCGCCTGCTGAAGAAGCGGCCAGGTTTTCCCGCTTCGGGTACGCTTCGCTGCAGGCGGCCACGCGACTGAAGCAAATGGCCAGGTCAGTCTACCTTTAATCCCTGGAGATCTGATAGCAATGCATGCTGCCACGCGCAGTTCAGTTCCTTTCCGATTACGCGATTTTTCGGTTTTTGATCCTAAAGTGCATTCTTTTGCTCAGCGTTCAAGATCACTTCTTATATTATTCCCTCATTGACATATCTATGGCTTCATGACAAAAAATAACAAACGACAAATTACTGTCATTACCGTTTTATTCCGGTTATATCAATTCTGTGCTTCAGATATAAGTCATAAAGCCAACCAATACATTTTATTATTTCTCAGTAATCAATCAAGAACTTACATTTACACACCATCTTTATTTCATTTAAATAAAATCCACATTACATGCAGCCAATCAAACCATATGTAACATAAAACAACTTCGAAGTATGTAAATTGTTTATAAAATCTAGAAGTCCTGTCCAATTAGCGTGTGCGGCCAAAGTGCATTCGTTTCGACATGTAAGCAATTAAAGCAGGCTTTTAAGATGCCAGGAACAAACGTTAGGACTGCGATTTAGCTATTATCCCTTTTTAGGAGACCTAATGACGTCGTCAGCGTTAGAAGAACTTTTTATTTTTTTCTAATGACTCTAATGAGTATAAGTCTTGTCTAGTGATAGAAACTGTTAGTTACTATGAAAATGCACAATCAACATATTATGGAAGTGTACAAGAGAACCTCTGCCGTAAACTTTATGGTCAAGTTGTCCTCTTGACCTTACAAGTCGTAAACTGCTGTACTAAGTAAGGACAATTTAAACCTAGGTGGTCGGTACTCTTCCAGCAGCGAGAGAGCAAGTGCCGAAGTTTTTAGTGGGTATTCCCCCTCCCGGGATTCCGGGAGGCGGTCGTGGAGGGAGGGGGCTGTTGCGCTGACAGCGTTGCAGCCCCTTCCTGATGAGCCTCACATACAGACCCCTTGTTCACCTGCGAGGGGGGGATGCGTAAATGCATTTTTTTCGGCAAAAAAAAAAGGTGGTCGGTACTTACTCTGTAACGTCCTAATTCGTCAATGATCACCTGCACACAATTACAAACTGTTTGTGTTTAACTGCAGTTTAAAAACGATAAAACGTCTCGATATCATGATTACAAACATAAAACAAGAACAACGTTATTTCAACACAACAAAAAAATGTTTTACTATCATCATGCAGTTACAAGCATAAGTTTCACAATTCTGACACTTCATTATTTACACCTGCTCTCATTGGAGATCTATAATAATCATAAAGATATATGAAGACGATCCTTTAGGTAGCACAGCAATTGATTTTAGATTAATGTCTTACAATGCCGGATTTATTGAGGACCATAAGACCTTGCTCTTTCAAATGCACTTTTGAACATTACCCAATCCTAGTTATTGCCAATTCTGTATCACTATTTTTATGAAAATAGATTAAGACTACATTTCACAACTTTTTATCTTTGAAAAATGATGATTATGTGTGCGTCTTCTTTGCGTTTATGCATCGTTGCATTTTATTTACTTATTTATTACATTAGATTAGATTAAATCAGATTGGTAGTTCGTTGAGTTGGAATTTTTATAATTGGAGGTTGAGTGAAAGTTTCAGCAAAGAATGTAACATTGTTAGTTATATTCATAATGCTTAGAATGATAATAAATAAATAAATAAATATTTGACAACATCACATACATTGCTCTGATTCCAAAGTAAGTAGCTAAAGCACTTGTGTTATGGAAATCGGAAACAACGATGGTATCACGAACAACCAGACCTGAGCCAATATAGAAAAGACCCAACCGGGGATCGAACCCGGGACCTCAGAGATGGCGACACCTTGAAAACCGGTGTACAAAGCCACCCGACCACGGAGGTCGTCGGAGATAAAAAAAAAATACCCCAAATAAAACAAAAACCTCAGATCACCAAGGTTTCAAATAGATAGAAAATACAGTTGTTAGAGCAGTTTTAAAAACGAGGATCGTGTTTCTCTTTTTACATCCAACCAGCTCTTCACAATCAACTTGACCAGCTGAATTGGCTTCACAATTATCTTGAACGAATGTAGAATCAAGTGGCAAATATATAATTTAAATACCAAATAATATACCAGAATAAATACGACTCGCACCAGATCATGTTCTCGGACGGGAATCGAACCCGCGACCTTTGGATATCCGGTCCAATGCTCTGACCGCTGAGCTACCGAGTCACTATAATTTAAAGCTCAAACATTAAGATGTCAAGACCACCTTACTCTTATCGCAAGATCCTGCCTCAACCGGTCTTCAATGGAAATCATCCTGTCGACTCGATGTCGTAATGAGACACCCTGTATCTACGATGAAGTGGTCTAAGTGGATCGTAATTGTGTCTTTAAGTCCCGTTGCTGTTATTTTAAAACAAAGAAAGGAAGGTAAGATACTTTGTTAACTGTGTGAAAAAGACACAATGTTATAGTATATTGTTTGAGTTATTATACTAATGGTGCTGGCTTGCAGCGTAAGAGTTGATATACTAGAAGAAATTCGACGTTCCCACTAGTGACTCGGTAGCTCAGCGGTCAGAGCATTGGACCGGATATCCAAAGGTCGCGGGTTCGATTCCCGTCCGAGAACATGATCTGGTGCGAGTCCTATTTTTTCTAGTATATTATTTAGTATTATTATACTAGATTATTGTTTAAATTATCTGTTTTAACCCTTCAACGCCCGGAAAATGAGACACAATAGATATTCGCTCGGGCGTTGATGAGTTAAACTAGTTTTTAAGTTTCTATGTAGGAAATTACGATAAAATAACTATGTAAATATAAGAACATCTTTCGAAACGAGATTTCTATCATATATTACGGTTTGAAATATGCTTTAGCAACCACATAGTAATTATTTCTAGGAAGATTAATAAAACGTATATATGTAGTACAAAAGTGGGCACTTTAGTTTTAACCCCGTTTCAAAACGAAGGAAATAATTAAAAAGATTGGAGAGTTTTTCAATAAATATCATGCATATTAAAAAAACTTCCCTGATTTCTTTTTTTTCATTTTCTTTTTTTATTGACCTGGCATAAAAGTCATAAAATTAAATGTATTGGCAACACTAATTATCAACCCCTAAACTGATTTTGCACTATTTTAATAAGAACACATGATCGTAGATAATATTTAAATACAGTGTTTAAGGAAACCCTAAGTACGTAGACACTACTTGAATTGAAATTTATAGACATTATCGACGGAAACACAAACTTACGAATTCATAGCCAAGACATAAAATACTTTGTAATATTGAAATTGCTGAAAAACATTTCTATTTTAAGATGTTAAAGGGCAGAATTTCCAAGAGTTGCTAACCTCACTTTTGAAAAAAAATTTTTTTTTTGTAAGATAAATACGAAAAATCTATTTTTAACTTGGCAAGTGATTTATTTACCAAATTTAGATTTGGATTTAAGTAAAACTTTATGTTAGATAAAAGCAGCGCTCATCGTAAACTACTTAGATGTGAATTGAACTGAAGTGAGTAATTGCCATATTTCGAAGTGGTCATGATGTCAAGTCTGTTTTTTTCTAAACTAAAGAATAATATTAGTTGCCGAACACAACATGGGATTGTCTTAGAATTGTATAATTTTCTTACGTTACAGACATTAAAGTTACTTATTTCAGACTTGTATAAACTTTTTAAATTTTGAGATTTAAGCATTCACAATGCTATTTTATATAATACCAAATAATATACTAGAAAAAATACGACTCGCACCAGATCATGTTCTCGGACGGGAATCGAACCCGCGACCTTTGGATATCCGGTCCAATGCTCTGACCGCTGAGCTACCGAGTCACTAGTGGGAACGTCGAATTTCTCCTAGTATATCAACTCTTACGCTGCAAGCCAGCGCCATCTCACCATTGTACAAGGAATTACCTTGACATCAACTGAATACCTTTCCAGATATTTTTAAACAATTGATTAAGATGAGAAAGCTATATAACTTTTTAAATTTTGAGATTTAAGCATTCACAATGCTATTTTATATAATACCAAATAATATACTAGAAAAAATACGACTCGCACCAGATCATGTTCTCGGACGGGAATCGAACCCGCGACCTTTGGATATCCGGTCCAATGCTCTGACCGCTGAGCTACCGAGTCACTAGTGGGAACGTCGAATTTCTCCTAGTATATCAACTCTTACGCTGCAAGCCAGCGCCATCTCACCAAAAAAAAAAAAAAAAAAAAAAAAAAAAAAAAAAAAAAAAAAAAAAAAAAAAAAAAGTTATATAGCTTTCTCATCTTAATCAATTGTTTAAAAATATCTGGAAAGGTATTCAGTTGATGTCAAGGTAATTCCTTGTACAATGGTGAGATGGCGCTGGCTTGCAGCGTAAGAGTTGATATACTAGGAGAAATTCGACGTTCCCACTAGTGACTCGGTAGCTCAGCGGTCAGAGCATTGGACCGGATATCCAAAGGTCGCGGGTTCGATTCCCGTCCGAGAACATGATCTGGTGCGAGTCGTATTTTTTCTAGTATATTATTTGGTATTGTATAAACTTGTGGAATGTGTATATATGAAACCTACAATAGATTATTTTCTACTGTTTTAGTAATCATTGTATTTTTCTTAATCGAAATAAAATCGAAACCACAAGAACGCAGCACGAAACAATGCGGAAAATTCTAATTATCGAGTTGCACGAGAATCGAGAACAATTCGATTTGTCGCACTGAGGCAACGACCGTTACTACTTGTATTTTTTACAAATTACAAAATCCTACCAATAATAAATCTGCTTATTTCTTTGGTAGGTACTTAAGTACTCCTAATACTTACCTATCTACTTTCATTAAAATGTTAAAAGATTGTTTCTTGATTCAATTTTCCGAGTTGCATATAACTTGAATTTTTCGCCTTATAGGAAACAGAAACAACGCGAATGTTGAGCAAAAATCTATTGACAAAGAGACAGTATAAAAACAAAAACCTCAGTAAAAAAGATAAACAAGCATAGACAAATATAAAAAAGCTATAATCTTCCACAGATTGGCTAATGTGGTATTTACACGGGTCGACTTGGCAGGCGACTTGCTGGTCGATTTTAGTCGATTAGAGCTTTATATAAACAATCGCTTGTAAAATCTAATCGCAAACCTAATTTCAATGAGGTGGCGATTCAAATTTACAAGCGATTGTCGATAAAAAGCATTAGTTGACTAAAATCGACCAGCAGATTTCGATAAAAACCAATAAACAACGGCCATTTTCCAACACGTTATTACGTTGCGTTCACGTTGACGACACCTTGTTATATTCAACTGTTTCCGTGTAATATTTTCGTCACTTTACCGAGTAATTACGATCTCTTTGGTAACAGTTGTAAACAATCGATTCTTTTATAATCTGTGCTCGATGTCAAGACATTTGAAATTAGAACTCGTCGAATCGTTATGGTCACGGCACTTTAGATTGGCCCAGATAATCTTGTTTTCGTTTTTATGTGAAAATGATACTAGTACACTAAAATTAAAGATAATTTATTTTAATAAAAGCAGTTTTACTTATTTTTTTAAATAAAGGAATGTTTCCTTTCAGTATAATTTGCCATCATCATCATCGTGTTTTATTTCCATACTGTATAACCATATGGATTTATCATTAGATATTTTCATATTGTGGCATCTCGGGCAGAGTAGCACACCATGGCTTCACACTCAGGACCACACCCCTTACCACCCCTAAAACACGAGGTACATCTAGCTAGAGTAATGATGATCAATTGTACGAGTATTCTGTCGACACTAGATTGTTGTATTTACTCTCCAACAGTTTATTAAATAATAAATAAATATTTGACAACATCACATACATTGCTCCGATTCCAAAGCAAGTAGCTTGTGTTATGGAAATCAGAGACAATGGTGGTATCACAAACACCCAGACCTGAGCCAATATAGAAAAGTTCGGTATCTAAATTGACCCAACCGGGGATCGAACCCGGGACCTCAGAGATGGCGACACCTTGGAAACCTGTGAACAAAGCAACTCGACCACGGAGGTCGTCAGATTTTTATTGTTAATACAATGTTAGTGTTGCTTAAATAAATAAACACCCGTATTCAAGAACAATACTCTAACAACCCTTGCCTACTACACTACATAGAAATAGAGCTCCGTGATTGGTTCGTTTGTTTTATACGTGTGTTTGGTAGTTATGACGCTGCGCGTACGCGGCCATTGTTAGACCTCATAGTAATGTTTGTAAATTCGAGTGTAACACCTCCGTGGGTCGGAGCGTTTTCCGATTAAATCGGTCCAACACCTGCATGCAGACTACGGCAACATCCTCCCACGGGGGAGCCTACGTCCTATTAGTATGCTATAATGGGGCTATTATGATAATAATGAGCACATCGCAGTACATCTCGATCATACAGTGCCACACCCACCATGTTAAATAGGCTTACCATACGGCCCGGTTTGACCGGGATTGTCCCGGTTTCATGCATTGGTCCCGGCGTCCCGGCCGGTTTGGTATTTTGTCCCGGTTAAGTTAAGACGTGGTCCGTACGACCATCGGAACGTGTATTATGAAAAACGCACGAACTATATAGAGTCTAGTACGAAGGTGGTAAAGATACGGCATACGCCAACATCATTGCTTCTTCATAATTAAAGCACTTTAAACAAGGTGTTACAAAAATACCCCTAATGCCGAATATGGTATAAAGGGACCATCAAACTGAACAACTTTTACTATGGGGCCAACTCTGAAATAGCGATAAAAAATCAGCTGTTTCATACATTTTAATATTTTCAATTTTAATTTTTGTATGAAACAGCCGATTTTTTTTTTCGCGATTTCAGAGTTGGCCCCATAGTAAAAGTTGTTCACCTTGTATAATACCAAAAAATATACTAGAAAAAATACGACTCGCACCAGGTCATGTTCTCGGACGGGAATCGAACCCGCGACCATTGGATATCCGGTCCAATGCTCTGACCGCTGTCAAGTGACTCGGTAGCTCAGCAGTCACAGCATTGGACCGGATATCCAAAGGTCACGGGTTCAATTCCCGTCCGAGAACATGATCTGGTGCGAGTCGTATTTTTTCTAGTATATTATTTGGTATTATATAAAAATACCATTGTGAATGCTAAAATCACAAAAATTTAAAACACTTTATATAAAATATGAAGTACATATTACTTGGATGGGATAAATATATTTTTTTGTCGTCGTACGTAGAGACGTCCCGGATTGGTCCCTGAAAATTATGGTAGCCCTAATGTTATACAAAGTTGCAACCGTATTCAAATTAGTTATCTTATTATTTAAATAGGCAAATAGTTTTCATCACACCTCACAGCTAATCCTGTACCTGCTTAATCTTTATTCGCCCACGCGTATGTCTCAACTTCGTTACAAAGTATTCATAATTTATATAGAATACCCCTGTCGTATAGAGAATAGAACACAGTAATGCTAATCCAAGATAATAAATACTATTTTGCAACTGGTTGTTGTATGCAATTTTAAAACGAAAACAATGTTGTTTTGAATTGGAAAATTAAAACAAACAAACACGAACGATGGAGTTTGACTTTGTCTAACAGTACTAGCCGATTAAATATTAAAATGTATCAAAAATTCTATGTGCTTTTTTTTCAACATTTTGAATGTTGAATTGGGCCTGCCATCAAAAAACCCAATTTGATTTTAAAAAGAAATGTTCAATAAACCGACGTAATAAAAATGGATTCTTATTTTACATTTTAGCCGCTAATGAAACCATTAAGTACTCTACTAAAACTTTTTTTAATGAAAACAAATTACAACCTATAATATCTTCCAAAAAGTCTTCTATGCAGAATTCACTCAATCTATACTCCGTATGGAGCTCGGTGGCGCAGTGGTATAGCACCTGGCCCATCGATTGCAGAGGTTAGGTGTCGCAAGGGTCGGTCATGGGATGGGTAATCAAAAATTTATTATACCGAGCTCCTCCGTGCTTCGAAAGGCACGTTAAGCCGTTGGTCCCGGCTGCATTTGCAGTCGTTAGCACCCACGAATCAGCATTGGGCCCGCGTGGTGGGTCATGGCCCATCCTCCTTATCTACCCATAAGGGAGGCCTGTGCCCCTGCAGTGGGGACATTAAAAATGGCTGATGGTTATACTAACACCCATAGCTCAATGATCTATATAATATCATTAAAATGCACAACCATCTTCTATTTCGCCACGAGCAGTTGACCGCCGCACGAGCAACAATCGAATACAAACATCCGAGCCCGTGGATTTACTTATTAGCACCAATGTCACGTTGTGTAACGCGGCAATGAATTTGAGCAGAATATTCGCTTGTTGTGTGCGGGCCACGAAGCAACGTCACGCTAGCGCATCCAAAAATAAGGAAATTCGCTACAAAATTATGTACTTGGATCGAGATTTTGGCAACTAAGTATCTGTGCGTGTATGAATTCTGTGATTTTGGTTATAATTGAAATCGCAAAAAATCAGCTGTTTCATACATTTTGATATTTTCGATTTTAATTTTTGTATGAAACCGCTGATTTTTTTTTTTGTGATTTCAGAGTTGGCCCCATAGTAAAAGTTGTTCAGTTTGATGGTCCCTGTATATCATATTCGGCATTAGGGGTATTTTTGTAACACCTTGTATAACTCACGGATTGGAGTAAATGTCTCTAGTAATTTATGGTTCTTAGGCATGTCGACTGTAAGATATAAAAAAACTGGCTATATTTACGTTCTGAGTGTAAAAAATCATTGACTTATATATATAAAAAATCACATCATTGAAAAAATATATAAAAACAAAATAATAAATAAATATTTGACAACATCACATACATTGCTCTGATTCCAAAGTAAGTAGCACTTGTATTATAGAAATCGGAGACAACGGTGGTATCACAAACACCCGTTTCACAGACCTGAGCCAATATAGAAAAGTTCGTTTTTTAAATTGACCCAACCGGGGATCGAACCCGGGACCTTAGAGATGGCGACACCTTGAAAACCGGTGTACATACAAGGCCACTCGACCACGGTGGTCGTCAAACTGATACTCAATCCGTCAATATGCAGAAAAGTCTGCTGTGTCTTCTTTGTGAACTTTTATTAATCTTGGTTTTAAGGGATTTTCCTCTCTAAAGATATTGTTGTTCCCACTGTTCCTTATTTACAGCTTTCGACTAACACCGAACATTGCATCGATCAAGCGTGTCAGCTACAGTTAAGCATTTGATTGAGATAGTTAAATCTTGATAGATAACAATGAAAATGTAAACGGTATTTCTTTTTTATAAAATAATTTCGAGATTTATTCGGTTACGAGATGCTGAAACAATAAATTAAGATTACAGCCTAAGACTCAGTCGAGTATATAGAATAGAGTCATTGAGATTACAATCTAAGATTCAGTAAATTTTTAAGAAGTGTCGAGAAATATTTTATATTGATCTTTGCATTTAAAACATCTCTTTTTTTCGTCTAATCTTTAAAGAAAACAAAATTTTAGTAATTATTTTCCAAATAAATTAGTTGTAGAAACAGAATCATTCGGTTTTGAGTTGCAAAAACTTAGTATGAGTTAGTTTAGTAAGATAGGTAGGTTTATAGATAGATAGTTTAGTACATATTATCTCAAAAAATCAAAAAAAAAATTCAGCAACTTAAGTATAAGTTTACAATATATTGTGACTGGAGTGTCCTTTTAAGCAAGTGATTGCTTGTGCTAGGAAACTCCGCTCAGCTTATCTATAACCGAATACCCATATTTCGTGGCCCAACTACACTCTCGCCGTGACCCGAGTTAACTTTGTTACATCAATAACAATAAAGTGTATTTAGCACAATTATTCAAGGATTAAACTTATTTAAGGTTTCTCACCATTGTTATAAAGACTAATTGCATTTTATCACCCACTGTTCTAATAATTATGATTTGTGATAAGAAGAACACAAGTAAGTTTAATCGTCTTTATTTAATATCCATCCTATACCAGACGGGATAACTATCAAATTATCAAAAAAATATTAATCACCTTTTTTAGTTATAACGTGTTAGAAAAAAAAACACTAAAGCCGAATATGGTACATAGAGTGCCATGCATAGAACCCCGGAAAATGACTACGAACCCTGAAAACCGTTAGTTTTAAGAAAAAATATTTTCATGATAAACTTAGTGGCAACCCTAGATCTAAATTGTGTTTTGCTTTTGCTTATTAATACGTCTAAGATTGTTACTTAGCAATTTTCCATACAAATAAAAAACAAAATTTTACGGGTTATTATGCAACACCCTGTATAAAAAGTAGCAGTAGTTATTTTTAAATGCTTTTATAAAAATGTAACAAATGAATATTTTATACTTATGGCCAGTATCACAGGTTTCAAACAGCACTTAATGTTCTTGTTTTATTTTAAAAACTTATCTAAAAACTCTATGAAATATCTGTGAAGTATTTAATTAAAACTTATTCATAGATATAGACACTGGCCGTAAATGTGCGAACAAATACGTAAAACATTCATTACAACAATATTGACGCTGCATATTTTAGTAGATATTATACAGAAAATATCAATGTCTCGGAAGTTTGAAAGTCTTGATCAACGAGCAGGTAGTAGAATGAAAGCTGCGCAGACGCATAGAAAGCTCAATGGACGCATAACCGGTCCTCCACGCAAAAACTTACAAAATTATACCAGATTCGGTACACTCACGTTAATGCGGATACATTGGACACGATTTGATTGAGTTACAGATTTCTTTAGGGAAGTTGGTTGAAACTTTGTCATCTTTTGAAAAAAATGCTGTGTACGTATGTATTTAAAGTTTGGAAAAATGTTAACACGGTCAAACTGCTTTTTTTTTCAGGAAAAAACAAAGAACCTCCGTTTATGCGATGTTAACAAAATTTAGTTTTCATGTGTTATAAAATCGCAAGAAGAAATAGTAATTTTGAGTATCTTAAAATATAATTAAAAGACTAACTATAGGCTCCGGTGATATGTATATCGTTCCTGTCTGTCAAATAATTTGCAACTGAGAACTCACATACGTGCGACTTCTAGCAAACAGTGTCTCTACCATGAGTTGATGCAAACTGTTTACGCTAACGTAAACTATCGGATATGCTGCTCATAGTCGATGCAAGTGAAAGAGAGAAAACGATAGTTTACGGTAGCGTACACAGTTTGCATCAACTCATGGAAGGGCCACAGTTCTGATTTTATACAGTAAAATAGAATCCAACATCACTTAGCGGAGGTCTATATCAATGGATGCAAACATCATACATCCACAAAATAGACGAAGGAATTTTGGATTTTTTGCATCCAACGCATCGACTAACATGACATTAACTGAAATAACTCATAGTGAAAATCAGTATAGTCCGAAATAGCAAAGAAATGGCGACCAGTTTCGTAACATCGCCAAACCGGCTTCGGAGATGGCTATCCTCTATGGGTTTATGCGGCCATTTTCGGAGATCTTGTCTGGGCATTACTGGATGTTGTGTTCACTTATAACTCTAAAAAGAATCTCGTACTAAGCCTTATCGAGAAGAATCTAATACATACGATGTTAACGGTTTTTCATTTATATGTTTTTTGACCCATGATACACCATGAAGTGTAATGTAAATTTTAATATCACTAAACTTCTATATTTTAAACTGTGTGACAAAATAATGTTACATTTCCTTTGTAAGTATTTTTAGTTTCTCATTAAGTGTATGTATAATTCTTTTCTCTAGAGCTTGATGGCGTAGACCAGGGGTGTCACACTGATTTTTCTAAAGGGCCATTTATAAGATTTAGGGTGTGTTAGACTCAAAATTAAATCTCAAACGAATACTAAATTATAATCTTCATTTATTTAGTTTAAGTACTTAAATTTTCATACAAAGTTAACAAAAAGCAGTTATCTTGAGCTTGAGAATAAATAAATAAATAGATTCTGGTCGCGAGCCATATTGCGATGGTTTGCGAGCCGGATGTGGCCCGCGGGCCGTATCTTTGACACCCCTGGCGTAGAGGAGCTCCATTTTGCAGTGGTTGAGCGCCTGGCCCAGTGATTGCGGAGGTTAAGCAACTTTCGCAAGCGTCGGTCATGGGATGGGTGACCACAAAAATTTATTATCTCGACCTTCGGAAGGCACGTTAAGCCGTTGGTTCCGGGTGCATTTGCAGTCGTTGATACCCACCAATCCGCATCGAGCCCGCGTGGTGGGTTATGGCCCATCCTCCTTATCCACTCATAAGGAAGGCCTGTACCCCAGCAGTGGGGACATTAAAAAAGGCTGATGGTCATTATTCTCCTGAGGAATGAAAATCTTTAACGACAACGTAATTTCTCTTTCTAAATAATTCTTAATTATTGATCTGACAAGTAACTCTCGATTCCTAACTCCAAGAACAATTTAGTTAAATACAGGAAAAAACGAAATCCATCAAAATATCAGCCATGAAAACGTTACAACCTAAGAGCCACTTTTGCATTTATGAGTGAATAATTAATATGGATTGACTAAACTAGGAAGTAAAAAATATATATCCATAATAATATGAGTTACTTAGATAAACCGGATTGGGTTAACCACTGCGATCTAATGTTAGCTTTCTAGCTCGAACCTGCACTTCCTAGTGTATCGTGTGTCAAGTTTATAGTTTTATATCATAATAGTAGTTTATGTAACTGATGCATAATGAAGGGTATTAAAACACGAGTGTGTGTTTAAAAAAGGTTTTTTAATAGTATCACACGAGTGTTTTAATACCTAGTTATGTGCAGTTTCATACACTACTTTATCTTCACTCATACAGTTGAAATAAAACAAAAGTGTATTTATTCCAACTCAATGCCACGAAAAAATTTGTGCTCCGCTTTGGACTCGCTGGCAAATCACCAGTGTGATAAGGCTCAGAATCGGTCGCGGACCATATTTGGGTTATTTCTAAAACACCAACAACCTTGCAGAAGTAGATTACTAACATCATAAACAACATTTGTTCTACGACTTTTCCGAAAACAGACAAAAAAAATCGACTTAGCTCGATCAGCTGTTTTTGGACATTTGTCTGAAAGTAGTTTTTTGTCTGTTTTCGGAAAAGTCGTAGAACGAATGTTGTTTATGATCTTAGTAATGTACTCCAGCGAGGTTGTTGGTGTTTAAAAAAACCCTGTATGGTCCGCTGACCACAGGTTGAGAACCTGTGCTATACTATAAATAAAGCAACAGTGAAGGTAGCTATGACCACAGATCGTTGTGCTCTGACCGGAATAATCACCAGCAGAAGCTCTACAATCAAATGCATTTCACACTAGTTTCTCTCGTCTGACATTCTAATGGCATTACGGTGCATTGACCTTCAAGGTGGTTGAGAGATGGTTCATTAATGAACATAAAAAATATAATATTAGACAAAACTAAATTATTATTGCTCCGATTCGAAGCAATCTTAAGGCGACTATAACCCGCTAGCGCCGCCAATACATTTATTTTTATTACTCGTAAACCAAGTCTATATTAAACAAAAAGAAACGACCACGCCTTCTTAAATTGTCTCTTATGTTTTTCGAAATACTCATCAACACTTTTTATTCTTTCTTTAAGTTTTAAAATCCATTTAAACCAAAAGTGGCCACTGTCGTTTCGATTGCGTTTTAAAACTAGTACAAAGAGTGAAAAGTATTAAAGAGTTATTCATAAAATATTAGAGACAATTTAAGAGGGCATGGCCGTTTCTATTTTTTAAATATTGACTTGGTTGGCGGCGCTACTGGACGTGTATAGTCGCCTTAAGGATATTATGGAAATCAGAAGCAAGTAAGACAACCGCTTAGGTTTTTTTTCAACGTTTGCCTGCATCGCGCATCCTGTAGGTTTTTGGTTAATGCTATTTATTTATTTAAGGCTAGGAAACATACAGCACACTTCGTTTGTTGATGCTCACGGCACAAAATGACAGCAAAATATATTTTGAAAACATGAGTTTTTTATTGGCTACTTTGTTCATTATTGTGATGGAAAACGAACACACCTTAAATGCTTAGGTAATTTTTAAATTTTTGACGACTGTATGAAATATATTTTTTACCATTTTGTAAACCAAAACGAGATGTGACCTCAAATTTCTTTTTTTATGAAATCACATATTTATTATTTGAATGATTGTTAATGAAAAAACTGCTACTTGGTCGCAGGAAGCGATCGAACACACGCGCATACAAAATGGAAAGTGGCGAGCTAGCGGAGAAAGCAGTACCTTGCACTTGAAAGCGAAAGCCGGGTGGCGTAACCGGCGATATTATATTATATGTACCGGCCATACTGTATGTTACCGGCCGGCAACCATTCACATAATGGAGGACTGATGACTGACCGAGTGTACATGCTCGCATTTAAGGGTTAAGTGTCAATAGCCCATATTTCAGATAAGCTAGTTGTGTGTTTTTTCGTTTTGTTCCCACTTGTTCTAATTAGTACTTTGTTATAGGACTAATGGGAAAAAATCTCACTAGTTCTACGGTATAACTGCCCCGTAGAAGGAGTGGGAACAAAGATTGTATTCTGTAAGTATTTCTCTTCACTTTTTCTACCCATGAATATTTAATTCCGCTTTCTTTCCAAAATCTATTCCGTTTTCTACCTTCGATGCAACCAATTATTATATTGCTGAATAGTTTTGTGGGTTGAAAACGGAATTGTTTTAGAATCTGGGTAGATACAGTGGGTAGAATACGGAATACATCGGAACAAAACGTTTTTTCGAATTTTTAGAGCATCAAAGCGAAAACGAATGTTTTTGCTGGACTTATTAATTAAAAATGAGTAAACCATCAACATTACAATCTTTATGTCCTACGTAATAAAAGCTGTTTTTGCAGTTTAACTGTATAACCTGACGTGCCGTCGTGTGTACCTTAATATACTGATAACTTCGACATTTTTTGTTTCTGGAATTCTAACTCAAAACTAGAATAATTTACTTAACACCATCGACAGAACCGTAATATTATGTATCTTAAGACATAACTGCAGAAAGGTTGTCTCACTATTGATCCTCACGGCACTCCGGCGCCGTATCACTAATTTATTTCAAGTGTTAGTTTTGTAACTAAACGTTGCTAATTATACAAACTTTAAATCCGCTTTCAAAACATTTCCTACAGGATAGCCTACTTTATAAACGGCTTTCACGAAAACGAACATAGTTCTGAAAAAAAACACAAATAACTACTAATAGATTCTTTAAATATCTCTGCTCAGTTGGTTGAACAAAACTTCATGCATTATTTATTTAGTCAATAAGTTAGAATAATAAGGCGTTTTTTTTAATAAGGCGTTTAATTATTACAATTTCATTAGTATACGTTACTAATTTATTTAATTATTATTATGTTACGATAATAACGTTTTTCTTTAATTTACTGAATAATATTAATGTGAAATATTTATACTAAGGAGCTCGGTGGCCCAGCGATTGCGGAGGTTAAGCAACTTTCGCAAGGGTTATGGGATTGGTGACCAAAAATTTATTATCTGGAGCTCCTCTGTGCTTCGGAAGGCGCGTTAAGTCGTTAATCCCGGCTACATTTGCAGTCATTAACACCAACCCGCATTGGGCCCGCGTGGTAGGTTATGGCCCGTCTTCCTTATCCACCCATAAGGAAGGCCTGTGACCCAGCAGTGGGGAGATTAAAATGGCTGATGGTCAAGTTATAAAAATGCTTCAAAAGCACGCCTTCCAAAGCACGGAGAAGCTCGAGATAACAAATTTTTGGTCACCCATCCTATGACCGAACCTTGCGAAAGTTGTTTAACCTCCGCAATCGATGGGCCAGGCGCTATACTACTGCGCCACCGAGCTTTTCTATTTAATAACTTATTCAATTTAAATAAACCGTCTTATAACTGACTGTCATTAACTGAAATGCTAACTTCTTAGTTCTTCATCCTTGACATTTAAGTTATCAATAAAAACGAGTGTAATTTATAACATTAAAAAAAATCTTTGCGAATTTCATAATGACAGGATGAGATGATAAATTAAGATAGTCGACAATTAAATCGTTGGATGGTTGAAGATTGGATTTATATTAAAAAACATACTTAGTAATATAAGTACTGCACGCCGGAACAGCTGCTCACCAAGCGCAAGTTCGATCGTGTATGGAGTACTGCTCTCATATTTGGGATGGATCCGCCAAATACCAGCTCTTGACGCTTGAATCCATCGAGTAGAGGGCCAAGAAGCTCATCGGCAACGATAATCTTTTCTCTAATAAGCTCAAAAGCTTCAAGCATAGACGCAAGATTGCAAGCGACACGTCATCTCCCTTCTTCTATCGGACAACCAGACGGACGAATCAGCGCCACCGTTTTTTGAGAAAAAATTTAGAATATGATTTTCGAAAACTGAACTGCAACTTTTTTGGAAAATCGGAAATGGTGGAAAAAAACTAAAAAAATTATCGATTTACGAACTAAAAGTGTTATTCAAAAACGAAAGCTAGTGCTCAAAAAATGGTTTGTAATGTTTATGGAGAAGATCGATGCTTTGTCGAATACAACTGCAAAAAAAAATGGTTCAGCAGATTCAGGTCTTATAATTTTGATGATGCAGATGTTCCTCGCTGTGGTATCTTTATTATTTTTAATAGGCCTTAGGCCGCGAACTTTTCCGACTACCTAATAAAAAAAATGCATGAAATGAATCTCACCTAGTACTATACATAAAAAAATACTCATTCTGGTCGTAAAATACCTCTTTATCGAGTTTTTCAATATGATAGCTGCAGAAATCTCTTCGTCATAGTCAGTCGCCTGACTTTCTTGTATTGTTCTAACAACAATGGCTAAAAAGTGTTATTTAAGTGTCATTAAAGGAGCTCGGTGGCGAAGTACATGTAGTTTAGCGCCTGGCCCTGCGATTGTGGAGTTTAAGCAACTTTCGCAAGGGTCAGTCATGGGATGGGTGACCAAAAATGTATTATCTCGAGTTCCTCCGTGCTCTGGAAGGCACGTTAAGCGGTTGTTCCCGGCTGAACTTTAAAAATGGCTGATGTCAAAACAGTTATATAGTTTTTAAATTTAAGATTTTAGCATTCACGATGCTATTTTCATATAATACTAAATAATATAAGTACTAGAAAAAATTCGACATGTCACCAGATCATTTGCTCAGGCGGTAATCGAACCCACGACCTTTGGAAGTCCAGACCAATACTCTTCCAACTGAGCACCCGAGTCACTAGTGGCGTCGTCAAATTTTTTTTAGTAAATTTCGCTGCAAACCAGCGTTATTTCATCAATGTGAGGAATTACCATCGACATCCAATTGAAATATATAGTTAGATAGTTAATACAATAGAGTTTTCAGATAATCAAAACATTCAAAAAATTGTTATACATTTATCCTTCCTTCCATCCTTTAACTACGAAAAATATTATAAATAAATCTTTGATTTTACGAAAAAATAAATCAAAAGAAGTTTTCTAATTGATTCAAAATATTGCCGTATTGTCTTCGAAAATTTAAAAACAATTAGAACCAATGTCAACTGCACTTCGTGACAATCACCAGACTTAGCAGCGAAATCGCCAAGATCTGAATTTCTCGACCAACAAAGCATCTAGAAACTTTAATTTCTACACCCATTCACGCCCTGAAAAACGGTTCCCACCGGTTTTTGCCATTTCTACCACCACAATGGTGGGAACGAAAAACTGCATAGAAACTGCACTTGTCACTCCATTCTGTGCGAATATGGTGTAGAAAGAAAGTAGTCATTATGTAGATGATTATATTTTAAGTGATTATAAAAACTCACTAGCTTTCGCCCCGGTTTATAGAATTTAATCATTCAACGGAAACATACAACTGGGATGGAAATCATCCTGTTTATAAGTGGTTAATCCAGTTGAACTATCTGTGTACTAATTTCACCCAAATTTCGTTCGGCTATTTTTGCATGATTGAATAACAAACATTCAAACATACACATTCAAAATATTAGTTCAAAACATTTAATGAAAGATTCATTCTTCTTATTGGGAGAATGGATATTTAAAAT
This sequence comes from Catoptria pinella, assembly GCA_963556745.1. Classification (NCBI taxonomy): domain Eukaryota; kingdom Metazoa; phylum Arthropoda; class Insecta; order Lepidoptera; family Crambidae; genus Catoptria; species Catoptria pinella. The sequence goes on from OY750767.1 coordinate 12,742,649, forward strand.
TAAAATTAAAATTAAAATTACCTATTTTGTGAAAGTTATCTAAGTTTTACTATCATTAAAAGTTTTTCATCGGACGAACTCGAAGGATAAATGTATAAAAATTTTTTGAATGTTTATGTCTATTCGTGAAGTTGGTTGCAAAACAATATTGTTACTAAGAGCCAGCGCGGGGTAGCGACATAATTTCATTGATAGTTTGATCGTTGTGGGCATCAGTATGGAGCTTTATGGCAGTGAGCTCATTTTTATCTACCAATCAAGCTATCGAAAATGAATGCCGCATTCAATTAAACTATCACCCGACTATTGGGCGACGGCAACATTTTTAGCATTCTTTAAAAAAAAAGGAAATTATAAATGGTTTATACAGATAATGTTACCTCACTCGGCCATATCGTTCACACAACAATAAAATTATCTGACAAAAATCCTAAAGCATTCACCAATAACTTCCCATCGAGCGACGCCTGCGCAACAATGCTATTACAATAGATTCCCAGGGAAGCTAGGAAACATTTCCTCTTGCTCCATAATACCTTATTTTTTCTCTAGTAATGACAAAGTGATTGTGCACGGAAAATGCCACTGAATGAGTGACTTGTAATGTTCTTCGTACGGATATTGTCTGTGGTTGCGTAAACGAAAATAATAAAGGTTTACGGATTCCTTTTATTTTTATATTCAGTACTTGTCTTTTAATTTTTTTGTGTGTATGATGTTTTATCGATGTCATAACTACTTAAGAGCACTTATAGTCTGCACACTAGCGCCGCCATTCGAAAAAAAACACAGCGCTTAAATAAAGACGAAATTGTGAATTATCTCTCTGTATTGCACTCCGAAGAAGCTTTGTGGTACTTTTTATCGCTTAAACAATATCTTCTAGCCTATCGTTTAGTTTAATGGAGTTTTTTTGCTTAAAGTGGCCACTTTTAAACTAAACGACAGACTAGAAAATATTGTTAATACGATGAAAAATACTACAAAGCTTTTTGGGAGTGCACTACAGAGAGATAATTTACAATTTCATCTTTATTTAAAAACTATGTTTTTTGGCGGCGCTAGTGTGCAGACTACGTGCCCTTAAATGGAACAGGAAAAAATGCCACTGTGCCTGCTACACTTTCGAATGTATTATGGTCATTTTCATTTCATTAGTTTTAGTAGAACTGGTGACGCCCCAGCCACTCGGAGGATAATATGACACTGGTTGTTATAATGTTGTCAGTAAGTTAATTGTTTCAGAACCCTGTTTCGAATCCATAAAGGATTTATAGCATGGGTGTAGATAAAATAACTAATCAATCAAATTATTGTAATGAACAATTAAGAGCAACTATACATCAGTAACTTAAGGCTCCTATGTAACTCAAGTGGCGCCCTCATTTTAATTAAATTTATTGCTAGCTAAGTACATAATGTAATAATACATGTGAATTTTCGATACATTATGTACTTAGCGAGCAATAAATTTAATTAAAATGAGGGCGCCACTTGAGGTATATAGGAGCCTTAATAATAAATGATTCAAAATATTAATAACCTTTCATTTCCTTCTTTCTACATGTCAGTATGCCGCAAAAGTTTCCCTTTTAATATCAAGGGACATAGCGATCACGCAACTGTATTGCCATCGATTTGTCATAATAATTGAACAGGTGCGGACACAACCATCAACGATTGAGTATGAAAGGCGTGCGCATGAGTTGCGTATTAGTCATACATACTAGTACCGTAGTAATGTGAGAGAGCTATATGCATGTAGTCGCATGAATAAATCGTGACTTGCTAGGATATTATTAACTATGTGGAAGTATTATTTTATAATAAAAAAATAGTCACCAGAATTAGGATTACCAAACTAATATGAAGCTTTAATTCATCAACGCCCGAGCGGACGCATATGCCGCCGGATAACAATGAAATATCTATTGTGTCTCATTTTCCGGGCGTTGAAGGGTTAAGATAAGATAAAGATATTTATTGCAAGAACATTCGATTTAAAGAATAGATCGTTTATTAAAATAGACCAATCAAACTGAATTAAACACAAAATTTGCATTTTCCAAAAATTAGATTCATCTAAAACAAGATACTTACTTAAATTATAATACTAAAGCTAGTTCTTCAGAACGAAATAATAAACACGACTTTCACTTGCAAACTGCGTAAATCCCAGAGCATAACATTTTTTCTCCAATTATCATAAATTGGATAACCGTCTTGCGGAGAGCAAATACACTTGTCATGCGATAGTTGCGCAACCGACGCGAGACAACGGATCTGTACTGTAACATACTGAGGACATACTGAGAGCGACCTTATTCATGACCCCCCACCATGAAGTATATTGTGATATCAAAAGAAAAAAATGTTTTTAATAATATGGCTTTAATAGTAACGCTTTTATTATATTGATAATAATCAAGTGCATATTATTGTGAGTATTTAATGGATCACAGCATTTAATTTATATTTTAGTAGAAAGACCACACCTTTATTAAAATTAAATCGAAGGAACACAAAGGATAGGTAGTAAATTGTTCATTTTCATAATATTATTTCAATACTTAAACTTATTTATAACTTTAATATCTATCGAGGAGCTCAATGGCGCCGTGGTTTAGCGCCTGGCCCTGCGATTGCGGAGGTTAATCAACTTTCGCAATGGTCGGTCATGGGATGGGTGATCAAAAATTTATGGTCTCGAGATCCTCCCTGCTTCGGAAGGCACGTTGAGCCGCATTTGCAGCATTTGCAGTCGTTAGTACCCACCAATCCGCATTGGGCCTGCGTGGTGAGTTATGGCCCATCCTCCTTATCCTTCCAGAAGGAAAGCCTGTGCCCCAGAAGTGGGGACATTAAAAATGGCTGATGGTCAAACTTATTTATTGAATTTACTGAGTAACAAAAGTGAGTTGAACAAAAAATCTTGCGCTCAGTGTGTCCGCAGCCTCCGCACTCGCGAAAGTGTGGTTACACCTGGGTTACACACATTATCTAATTGCAGATGACAAGCAGATTTTGCACTGTTATGGGCGTCCGGTCAATACTCACTGAGTTTTTTGTTATTGTTTCCCTTTCGATGTATTATTTAATGTGTCAGCATAATATCAAATATTATATTTGAGATAATGGAGACAGCATATTTGACAGAGTAAATAACAAAAATCTTCGGTGTACATAGTTCTTAATTCCTGAGCTACATTTATTTGTTCTATTTCACAAAGTCCGTTCGGCTATGAATTTTGTTAGGCGTGCACATACACATTGTTTTAGTGTGCGTCTGCACGCCCTCTTATTACGCACACTAAAATAATGTGCATGTGCACGCCTAACAACATTCATAGCTGAACGGACTTCGTGAGCTAGAGCAACTTGTATATCAAATACATAATACGCGCGAAAAACATAACCCTTTCCTTGCAGTCGGGTAAAAAGGCTATCAAATCAAGGGCCCCTACTACCGCCCAAACAATGCACTATAGAAAATATTTTTTTTCTATAGTGCATCCAGAAAGATTTAGAATGAATAATATTTCCACCAAAACTGGAAACCACAAATATAATTTGATGTTCATTTAGCAACAATCTGGTGCCAATTTTTTTTATAATGGGCAGTAATAAACTGCGTGTGCATGTTAATTCATATTTCCAGAGATTCTCAAAATAAGTGAAAAATAACAAATTTGCGTTAATTTTGCGATAAGTGAAAAAAAACAGCGTTTTTTTTTAAAGTGAACTCTCACTCCCAACTAGCGCTAATTGTCTTTTCTCTGTAATCCACCCATTTCCACACAATTGTCTAAACGACATGCACATCATTAGCAAACAAGAACTGGCCAACACTGACAATATTCCAAATTAGTTCCGTCTCCGCTGCGCCTGCGCAGTGCGCTTAAACTTTTCAAACCATAAACAAAGAGGATGTATGAATACTGTTATAGCTTTAGTGCCATAATCGTTGACAGTTCCGTAATATTTAACTTGCCTTATGTGTATTGTATAATGTCAATGAATGAAGTTTTGTTTTTACGAGGTGTTAGGTAAAACCTCCGTTTATTTATTAGCTAGCGTATATTCATCATGCTAGAATTCTTCATGAAATCGAAAGGTTAACTGTACTCGTATACTCGTAAATTTTAAGTATAGAAAAGTTCAGTTAGCGCAGTTTAGTGAAGTGTACTTTAAAAATATACTCGTAATTAAAACGTTATGAAATAAATTTAGAATTTCTTTAGCGTATATTTGGCATCCCAAACTTTATTGTTAGCTTAAGACATTTGGCTAGATATAATATATGTATATATACATACACCACCACCATCAGCGCCCTATTTAATAACGTGACAATTTGTCGACTGTCATGACAATTTGGTTAACATTGCTGTGTAGCTGTGAGTAGTTTGTTCTATTTTCAAATTGGTTGACGCAATGAATATAAAACTGTCATGACAGGTGACAAATTGTCACATTTATAAAATATCCCCCAGGTAAATATAAGAGTACGAGAGCTGGTAGTTTCACAGCGAAAGTCTAGTAAAAGCCGTCGAACGATAATTTAGCTGCATTCAAGTGAGAGTTCTGCAATATAACTAGTTTCTACAGCTAATGGAAACTCTCGCAATATCATAGGGACAGCTTTCGTCAGGACCCGCCCTTGAAGCATGACGAGGTCAAAAGAGAGTTTGTCTGCGATAAAATGTAAATAATTACATCTTCTTTTTATAGTTTGACGGACTGGCGTGGCGGTTCCCTTGTGGCCTTCCTGACCCGTGGTTCACCTGACAAGTTCATCTGAATGGACTACGGACACTTGTTCTAACCCTTGGTTCACCCAAGAGGTGTACTAAGGACACCGCTTGCCAGTAACGAGTGTCTAGGCATCAGAAACCTAGCACATGAATGGATGATCAACTATCTTAAAAATAGAAAACAATGCGTTGTTTTTTCAAGATTAAACGCAAATTATGAGGTAACGGAATACTCCTTAAGCACAACACTTGTGGTGTCGGTTCACCTGACAAGTTCACCTGAGTGGACTACGGACACTTGTTCTGACCCTTGGTTCACCTAAGAGGATGTACCAAGGGCACCGCTTGCCAGTGTCGAGTAGTTTGCTCAGTTAGGTAGTTCATATAGACTAAAAATTACACCCCGATGTAGACAAACCTTTTATCTGACAAAAAAGACAGAGATGCAGACAGAATCCTTGTCGGATTCGTCATGGTATGCTTGGGAGTAATGGACTTCGGTTAAATGTATTTCGGGCATGAGTTGAAAACTCGCTTTCATTACTAATTGCAGGTCAGAGTTTTTTTTGGATTTCAAAGGATCACGACATGTTTCGACAGTATGGGACAGCACTAGATAGTTCTCAAAGCTTGCAGCACAAGACTACAGGTTTGGCCCAATTTTGGTTCTTCAGCTTCATCAGCATCATCCCAATCAATAATCGAAAGCCCAACCAATATACCACTTAAGTGGTTATCTATAGTCATCTTAGCTATATTATTATATCTAGGTGTAGTCTCTGACTTTAACCCTTCAACGCCTGGAAAATGAGATACAATAGATATTCCATTGTTATCCGGCCGCCTGCGTCCGCTCGGGCGTTGATGAATTAATAATCAAATGTAAGCTTTTTCCTATCTCGTGCAATTTCATCTTACCTATAGCTACTTTAACATGTGACTTATATCACCTAAGTTCTTCTTTTACTATCTTAAATTTAAATTTAATTATCTTAAAATAAATCTCTAAAATTACCTTAAAAATATTTTCCAAGCGAACAATTAAACTTTTCATCAAATACTTTTTAACATAGCTTATCAATAAATTATCAATCAATACCAACAAAGCACTTATTAACTCTTTTTTAACTTCGGTGCAGGTAAAATCGCATTACGTCGCCGTCGCGTCACTTAATCATTTTTTATTCCTTTAACTCTGACAGGTACAATTTAAAAAAAATAAGCATATACGTAATACGGTTTCAGTAAAAGTGGTAACTGTAGCTTTCTCGTGTGATTGTGAACAATCTATTAAAAATAGTTATTTGTTCACTTTCACTGCGGACGTGAGGTTTGTCTAGTCATTTTGTTTAAATGATACAAATTGTGATTGCTGAGGTCAATGAACTGTGAGCATGTGTCTTTTGCAACCGACGTAAAAAGTCAATGTAACATAACAACATAAATCAAAGTGTAACAATATACAATATATTTGACAACATCACAAACATTGCTCTAATCCAAAGTAAGTAGCTAAAGCACTTGTGTTATGGAAATCAGAGACGACGGTGGTAAACACACACACCCAGACCTGAGCCAATATAGAAAAGTTCGTTTTCTAAATTGACCCAACCGAGGATCGAACCCGGGACCTCAGAGATGGCGACACCTTGAAAACCGGTGTACAAAGCCACTCGACCACGGAGGTCGTAACAGCAACTTAGTAACAGTGTGATCTGAAAGTTTTCACAATCTTTTTATTATTGGTAAGAACCAATCGTAAGAACGACAGAAGTTTATTACTGAACAGTGAAATTTTATGTTTATTGTATAAAACTATATTCAAAATAATTCTGTACCTAAAGATACCTAATTTCGTTAATTTTTTACATTAAAACTCTTGATTAAAAGAAAAGTACAAATATTTCTTATAAGTATTCTTTGACCACCATCACTTTTAATAGCGAATACTACAATATTCTTACTAACTTATTTCATCAACTTGACTTATTGAAACTACACTCGATGAGAATGTTTAAAATTGACTATAAATGATGACAAAAAGTAAATCATGTCGCGTATTAAATGCTTACTTGGAAGCAGGGATGCCAATTGTATACGACAAAAAAAATACTATTTTAACTAACTTGCATTTTGTATACATACAAACAAACAAAGTTTGTATGCAAAAGTCCATTCAAATGAAATGTCAAGGGTATGTAAAATGTGCAAAAATCATCCAAAAACAGATTTAGTAATAAAAACGTGTTAATAATTAGTTTTTTAATAGGTATGAAAATTTAGGGAATTTCTAAAAGACCAAGTATCACGAAAAGCAGGAAGTGGAAGTGAAAATTATTTGTTTTTACAATTGGGTACTTAATTTCTTTTTTATTGCAATAATTAAATTAGTGCATCGTAAAAGAAATATCAGTGAATTTATTTTCTGCGCTCAATATATTTATTGATAAGATGCTTTGAATGTTGACTCAATACAAAAAGTATCAGAATAGTGAGGTCGCATTTCTGCTCAGATAGTCACAAATATTATATTATATTATATTTCATGTCAACATCCCCCATATGTATGTTGCGCAAAATAAATTTGTGAGTATCTAAACAAAAAATGTTTTTACAATAAGGTTTCCCAAGCAACTTTTTTTTTCCATCACGTATGGATTCTAATAATCAACACTATTTTGTCACTGGAGCAATTTGATTTTTTATTATTTTTTACCAATTTTGGAGTCTTAGAAATCATAGTAAAATTCTTCAAAATGAGTCAAAATTTCGCGTAGGGGTTTATTTTTCTTTCCTTTTTGCTTTATATTTTTAAATTAGAATCCATTCTCAAGTAGAATACCTAATTTTATTATGTTACATAAGAAAATACCTTTAAATAATCCTAGCTGCGATAAACACTAGCACTTCGCGAGATTTTTTTTAGACAGAAAGTACATTTACTTTACCAACTCTACCGTTAAGTATAATAGTTTCTGTTTTGAACCAAACATTTGTCTTGAACATTGTTTTGAAAAGTTGACAACCCCGCTAGGAAGCGCTAGGCGTTAGCCTCGGTGCGTGCGCGCCGCGCCTACCGCGTCACGCACGACGCCAGCTATCATGTGTGACACATTGGATCTCTGTCATCAACATTAACCCACGGTTCAGTTACACAATATCATTGTCGCTTCTTGTCTAAGTAGTTGACGACCTCCGTGGTCGAGTGTACACCGGTTTTAAAGGTGTCCCGGGTTCGATCCCCGGTTGGGTCAATTTAGAAAACGAACTTTTCTATATTGGTTTAAGTCTGGGTGTTTGTGATATCACCGTTGTCTCTGATTTCCTTAACACAAGTGCTTTAGCTACTTACTTTGGAATCGGAGCAATGTATGTGATGCTGTCAAATCTATATATATAAAAGGGAAAATCACTCACTCACTGATCACGAAATCTCAGAAACTGCAAGTGCTAGGAGTCTCAAATTTTACATGGGGGTTCATTTTAGGGCGTAGGTGCTCACTAAGACGGGATTTTGCGAAATTCAACCCCTAAAGGGATGAAACAGGGTGGTAAAGTTTGTATGGGAGAACGCGATTCCTTGGTCCGATTGACTTGAAATTTGGCATAGACATTCTTTCAGAAAATTAATTGAACACGTGTTTCGTATTTTTTGATATTTATTACCTAACAGGGTTAAAAAGTGATATAAAGCTACTTTTGCTGTGATTGACTTCAACGTCGGAATTGAAACCTTTTTGTGCATTTGATTGATTAATTAAGAAAAATAAATATCATTTGTCACCTCAACGTAGTATTACATTCTCTTTGGTAATTTCCCCTGAGAGTAGGTAGAATGCATTTCATTGAATAGTACCTATGGCGTTATGTTGGCAGTGCTGTCATTTTTCCTTATTGCGTTGTAATAAGGTGCAAAATTATTCCATCTAATTATCAGTTTAATTTTAAAAGAATACAATATTCGGTCAAGTAGCCTATGCTATGACAATTAATAAAGCACAGGGACAAAGTTTAAGGCTGGTGTAGATCTGCGCAGTGATTGTTTCTCTCATGGCCAGCTCTAATGTCGCCTGCTCGAGAGTCAGCTCGCCGAATAGCCTTTTTATTTTGCAACCGGATAACATGACAAGAAATGTGGTAGGTATACAACATGTTACAAAAATACCCCTAATGGCGAATATGGTATATAGGGACCATCAAACTGAACAACTTTTACTTTGGGACCAACTCTGAAATCGCGAAATAAAAATTAGCTGATTCATATAAAAATTCAAATCGAAAATATCAAAATGCGTTTTATACATTTTGATATTTACGATTTGAATTTTTCTGAATTTTTTTTCACGATTTGAGAGTTGGTCCTAATAGTAAAAGTTTGATGGTCCCTATATACCATATTCGGCATAAGGGGTATTTTTGTAACACGTTGTATATTATAGAGAAGTGTTGGATGATCGAGATTGAGAATCCTGATAATGCACAACATATTTTTATTTAGAACTAGCTGCAACCGGCATGCGTATTGCAATGCTCCGTTTTTTTAGCCAGAGACTTTCTCGGTCGTAAGCAGAACAACTCACCAAAGTTTCATCATAATCGGATCAATTTTTAGGAGTCCCGTCGTCTGTACATTTAGATCTTTTAAACTATGCATAAAAAACCGCATCAAAATCGGTCCATAAGTTTGGGAGCTAGGTTGCCTCAGACAGACAGACACACACAAGTCAACCCTTGCGTATGTTGTGTACGTCGTATATACATATAGTGGTGGCCACATAATTAAAGCACAAATCGATTTTCATACAAACGAGGTAATTTTGAAGTCTTGGTTTTCCGCTAGGGATTGAACTAGCTGTGATCTGATGATGGCCATCCAGGGAGTGAATGGAGAAGATTCAGATAGCAATACACACCCAACTGATCTGGTCAGCATTTTCAGTTGCAAGTTTTCATATATTTCTATACTATATTCGCGGTTTTTTTAAACATATCCTTACATCTCCCAAAATGCTGGTCAGATCACTTGGGTGTGTATAGAAATCTGGATCTCCTCCATTCACTCCCTGGATGACCATCAACAGATCACCGCTCGATCAGTCCCGGGTGGAGAAGCACTGCTTAAAAGTTACTTCGTTTGTATGATAATCGATTGGCGTCCTTAATTTTATGGCCACCACTATATATAGATATCCTGTAGTATAGTCTAATAACTGCACACTCACCACATTAGTAACTACATTGTACCCGTGCGAAGCCGGGGCGGGCCACTAGTAAAATATATATTACAAAAGTAAATCGTAGCGAGCAGCATTTAATCTTGGTTTAACTTTGGCATAATTCTTTATAACAGTAACTGTCTTTGAGTTTAGTGGCTGAGTGTGTTGTATTAATACAGAGCTTAATATAATGAGTAGGTATAGAAAGATTTTTCTGTCAATCCAAATGAATGGCTTCAATGACATACTTATTAGAAAAATCGTGAAAATAATAGATTCTTGATAATCGGACTGAATGCGTACCTACCTAGCATATATGCTACATAAGTTACGATTAAAAAAGGTTTTTAATCGCACTAGTTAATAATTACACTAGCCGAGCCTTAAAAATATTTACAAATACAAAGGGATGAATGAATGAAAATGGAATGAATTTTCTATAAAAAAAAACTTTCCACATAAACTATCAAGCATACGAATCCACAAATATTTATTAAATTCACGTCAGTGGTTTACCTAACGCAAGCCTCTAATAAAGCCATAATAGCACTATATGGATTACCTGCACCCCACAATTACTGGCTCGCAAGTTCATGGTTGCGGTCGTGCGAAGGAAAGTCCCGCCTGCGCCTGCGCACCAACTTTCGACGGCTTTCGACAATCTCTACGTAACTAGTTTTATGAGAATAGAGGAATATTAAAGGGACCGATCATTATTTTGTTATTAGCAAAATGTAGTTATGGGACCTTAAAATTAGACGTAAAAATGTGTGTTTGGTTGGGTGAAAACTGCTTAAGGGGCTGACATGAGCCAACTAGCGCCGCCAGTCGATTTTATTATATTTATTCTTAATAAGTCCAATATCTTAAAAAAGGAATCAGTCAAGGTTTTGTTAATAACGTCTAATATTTATTGAATAACTTTACACAGTTTGAAAAGGCATTCAAACAGTTTTAAACGCTATTTTGTTAAAAGTGGCCACTGTTGGTTCTAACCCGTGTTGGTTCAAACCCGTTTTTAAACTATTGCACGCATTTTGTAATGTTGTAACTTTATTCAATAAACATTAAACGTCATTCACAAGACCTTGACTGATTCCTTTTTTAAGAAATTGGGCTTATTTAGAATAAATAAAATAAAATCGACTGGCGGCGCTAGTTGACTCATGTCAGCCCCTTAAAACTTTTATGGCCAATATTGGCCATTTTTATGCGTAATGTTTGAACCGACGACAATTTAAAAAAAATAAGTTATAATTCTTAACCGAATTGCATCCTAAAAACCTAACTGGCTGGCTGAATCGAATTTGATGAAGCTAAATTGAGAAAAAATCAAACAAATGTTGATTTCTCTTAAAGGCCCTATGAAAACATATAAAAACAGACGAACATAGAACCTCCTCCTTTTTTTGAAGTCGATTAAAAAGGAGATTGTGTTTCGAAAATGAGTATTTTATGAGGTAGTAAATGTCTTACATACTTGTTGGTAAGTCAAGCCAGTGATCGTAAATACTTAATTAATTCTAATGCAAAACATTCACATGCTAATCGCTGCTTTCTTCTCCTTTAATTGCACTTCATGTTGTGGGTGGTTAACGAAATACTGTTTACACTTACTTGAGTAGGTAATACTGTTACCGAACATTATTGAACATTACATGCCCAGGCTATTCCCATTACAACTGACACCTATGCAAAATTCGATCAGCTGACCGAAACTTTTTGTATGGGAGGATGAATTTTTTTTCGTATATTTTCGTATTTTTTTTACTTATGATGCACAAAGAAACAAGTAAGTATAAAATCTACGTAATAAATAATCATAAAATCACTTCCACCACAATTTGTCCGCAACAGTCACGCAACGTAATCGACAATGTCGGTAAACACTGACCGCTCTAACAATTTATTTCTCTGGTATAACAGATATCATTATAGTATCTATTGCAAAACACTTCAACAACATTATTACATTATTAACAACATTATTACATTATTACTAAACAACATTATTACACTTTGATAATAGTATTCGTAATTTCCTGTAACCTAAAAGTAAACAATACTAAATTATACCGACATACAAGAAATAATTATGATAAAAGTAGCTGCCGGCCGCGACTTCGTCTGCGTGGACCCTAGGGATTCTTTGAAATACAAAGGTTTTTATCCGGGTCCAAATTTCATCCAAATCTGTCCAGCCGTTCTTGAATTATTCACTTGGACGAATAAATGTTATTTATACATAGTGTAATAATCCAACTTCGATTTGTTAGTCTAAATAAGGAAAACTCAGACACCACAAAGAGTGCATAACACTAAAAATCTTATCAGTAAATAATTAATTTGCTATAATTAGTTTATTGTTGTCAGATATTCTAGTATGTAATTAATAACATTAATTAAGGAAGGGCGCGGTCCCCTGGCACTAGTATCGTATAAGGCACTTAAAAGGAGATCCTGATCCGGGAAGTCCTGATCCAAAGATAATCATGAATATTAATTACTGAATAAATATTTTGTATGTTGTAACCTATAAACTTTTTTTTTTTACCCGTAGTGTTTCTTTAAGACATAAAAAGTGTCTTAAATTAAATTCTTAGCAGTATTAGAAGCAATTTACGATTCTCTCAATAAAATTTGTCATTTTTTACCGACTTCAAAAGGAGAGAGATACTCAATTCGACCCGTATTTTTTTTTGTTTTTTGTTTGTCGAAACCACCACGACGAATAGGTAGACTTAAGGATTGCAATTATTTGTTGTAAGTTGTGTCATTTCGCCTCAACGAGGCCAAAATGTCTGAGCAAAATTGAGTTGAGCCGACGAAATAATAGAAAGAAATCAAATAGTTTGTCTTTTTGTTTAATCTTTTTAGATGTGGCTTAATGATGCTTGAAATTGTTATACTTTTTACAGTTTTTTTTATTCAAGATCCCTATTAATCTATTAATGACAATTGTATATTGATTTTTTATTATTTCCGCTTACAATAGTAAAGCCGATCTTAATTTTACGAATGCTTTCACAACAATGATTTTGCAAGGTCTCCTGCTTAGGGTTTGCGAACCGATGGCGTAGCTACTTTGACATACACAAGTGCTTGTAACAGCCTAGACTGAATAAATGGGTTTTGAATTTTAAATTTTTCGAAAAATTATATTTACTCAAGCATATAATCAGCAATTTTTTTTTAGATTATGTGTAATTTTAACTTAACTGTGAATATAATATTGTTCAAATCACAATATTCATAAAAGTTTTTATCATTTGTTTTTTTGACATAATATTTTTGCATTTTATTTGCATCTAAGACAAATAAAATATAGTTTTTAAATTAATTACCAGTACCAATGAATGCTCACGACAGTTCTAAAGCTGTGGTTTGATTAAAAAATCAACGTAAAGTTTATTCCTTATTTTTCAAAATAATAATATACATAACATGATATTAAATACCAACCGTGCTTTATTGTAGGTATTGCTATTTTTTTAAGAAACCCGACAAAAAGTCCAACGCATTTCAAATATTTTGCCAAATCTTTAAATTTAAAAAACAATCTTATTTTGAAATATTAGACGCAGACCTAAGTAATTTAAAAGTTTGCAATTATTTTATCTTAGCATCGCGTGCTGTATCAATATTGGCAATCAAAGAAAACCCAAAAACTAAGCGCATTTCTCAACACTCGGCGCAGACGCAGACAGCTCGTACATTTACGTCAAGCTACTGTCACACTCTGGCGCGTAAGTACAACGGTTTGTGAAATTAGTAAAGCCATTGTCTGTTTGTTTATTTAATTAAGACAAAGCAATCTATAATATTTATCTTATTCATGTCATTATAATCAATGTGTTATAATTTAACACGACGTTAATAGAATATACTTCGTTTAGTGAATAATTCACTTTAGAGATTATAAATAACACATTAGGAAATAAACTATTTAGTTTAATTTACTGAACTTACTTTCAGAATTTTGACATGAGAGAGAGGGAGACGCTTAAGCAGCAAGAACAATAGATTATTCCCGCTAATTTTGAGTGTTATTGTGACGTTGACAGTTTACTTTTTTAAATTGGTTAAGAGCACAAGTATTAAAATGTTACTTTCCACACCTAACAATATTATAGATTTGCATTTAGTATGCGAATTAGTTTAGACATTTAGGTTCGTATAAGTTTTTAGTAACTGCGCAATGTGACGTGTAAGCTAACGTTTTAGTATAAGTAGGCATTTTTTTAAATATTTCTCATAACAATTAATATTTCCAATTTATATCACAATAAGCAATTAAAATCTTGTAGCCATATCTCAAAAACAAGGCAACGTTAATTCTTCATTAACGAATACGGTACGTATTAACATACGTACCATTATTAACATAACGCTTTCTTCAATTCGTATTCAAAATGAACTCCACATTTTCTGCATCATTATCACTTCCAAAAAATTATTTTTGGTGAACTAAATATGAAAGAGATAATTCATAATAATGCCAAGTTTTGCCTTGATAGTGTGCTCGAAACTCGAACCTGCGTCCGGTTCTAACTCCAATCGCAACGATCTTTTACGAGAAAGTAAAATTTATGAAATGCATTTTGACCTGAGAAACTATTAAAGTGTGTAAAATACTGACACAGGTTTACAAGGTACAAGCTAATTGGTAATTTTACCTGGAAAATGCGAGTAGATTTAAGCTTAAAAGCAAATAATATCTCATGAAGTTATTATGAGCAACTATATGTTCTGGAAAATCAGTTACTCACAAGAAATGCTTTAGTCAAATAAACAATAACTTAAACTATTTAATTCCGCACAAGTTTTTTCAATTTTCAGACATGGTTAACATTACTTCGACAGTATTTCATATTGTTGAACTAACTATTTTGAAACACGCTTTAAAATTTCAAATACCAAACAACTAGTTTAGTTTAACATCAACTAAGCCTAACATAAAACACACATTTCCAATAAAGTATATAAGAAGTATTTAGGTAAAATTTTTCGCTTCAATTCAATAGCTCGTAAACAAATAAGTATGTAGTACCTTATACTAAAATCTTACGTTAAACATTTTAAACAACAATAATTGTTGTTCACTAAATTCTACAGTAAGTATTGTAGATTTAGCTTGTGAAGTTTGAGAGAGTCTGAATGCCAGTTTCCGAGAAGCTTCTACGGTTTTGAAAATCGATTTGTTCCAAGTTAAATTGGTATAAACAGGCTTGATTTGATGCCTAGCCTACCATGGCACCCAGCATTTGTCAACATACACCTTTCGGTTGCGAAATATCACCAAGAGAAGTGGTAGTATTTGAATGCGCGCATCGTTCCCCGCGCTGCAGTATTGCGCGAGCGCAATGGCGATCCGACGCGCACTGACGGCGATTCGCGCCAAATTTAAAACCGCGCTCTAGTCGTTCCAAAATAAATAAAAAATATTTATTTTTTCAAGACTGATTACGATAAGCTATGGAACCACCTCTGACTGACTCGTGACGTGACTGTGACAGTGAATGACAAAATGACAGTGACATGACTTGGATTGACTTGACTTAATTTTAACTTACTCGCTAGGACATGCAGGTTTGTATCCATATTTTTATAAAAACAATAATTATCGCCTAAGTGACAAATATTTTATATTATGTTTATGAAATTATTTTACAGCTAATTAATTTATAAACTTGAATGCATTTTTATAAAGTTCCGAGCGGGTAATTTAGTAAAAATATGAGCAGCCTTTTTGCTTTAGTCCTCCCTGGTCGTCGTCAAACGTCGGGAAATCAAAAAAACAATAAAACCAAACTAAAAACACCTGAATTAATAATATAGGAACGCGTTGTTATCCGTAAAAAGTGTTTTATTTCTAATGAACCGTAGTTATAAGAAGTGTAGAGATGTAAATTGCTTGACTATAGAGACTGACTGTGTCTGTGTGACCTACACAAAAAATTGCTACGAAATTTTCTTATACAAGATTACTCATAAATAAATTGTCATCAAATTGAAAATCCAGCAGCATACTTCGATCATTCTTATGATCTATGACAAATTTTACTATCTGAGACTAGACTTACTAGAAATACCTTTTAACTGCCTAAAAGGTTACTAAAACTTTTCTTTTTTGAAGTAGTAGTTATCTAATTTTTTCGACCTACTCGTAGCATTTTTATTTTCATCGAAAATAGCGGTAAAAAGAAGCGTAGATAGCGGATGGAGTGTTTATTTACTCGACAAAATAGATACTTTCAATTTTTACGTGCAAAGTAACAAATCAAGTTGGTATTTACGTTGCCGCCCATCAAACTAAAGTAGGTGTTGTTTGGTGAACACTTTAGCTTGTTACGTATAAAACGAGTTGGCGTAATACGGCGCATACGCAGCGAAAGTGCGTGCGACTTTCCCCGGGGTCAGACACATGGGCGCGCCTTAACAATTAATCGCCATGTTAATATAGCCAATAGCCATATAGCCAAGGACTCGAAACTCTCGGTTCATTCATAATGCAGTCATTTATTTTGAATAGCGCGGCCAGTGTATACAAATTAAAAAATTTAAAAAATTTTGAGACGCGATCTCGATTCATCAATCTCGAGTCGAGATAGCATTCCCTAATCACGAATATTTCACGTATATTTATTTAAATAAATAAATATAAATATTTGACAACATCACATACATTGCTCCAATTCTAAACTAAGTAGCTAAAGCACTTGTGTTATGGAAATCAGAGACAACGGTGGTATCACAAACACCAAGACCTGAGCCAATATAGAAAAGTTCGTTTACTAAATTGACCCAAACGGTGATCGAACCCGGGACCTCAGAGATGGCGACACCTTAAAAACCGGTGTACAAAGCCACTGGACCACGGAGGTCGCTTTTAAAGCTTTAAAAGCAATGCAGCACCATTAGTGAGGTCACTTTAAATGCTGACCTCATTTTTCAAATTTTGCTGACTCTGTATGAAATATACAGGGAGAAAAAAGCAGCCCTTGACGAGTTTCTTGCCGGCTCTTCTCGTTACAAGGTCTCCCGCTTAGGGTTTGCGAACCGATAGCGTAGCTTCTTTGATATTCACAAGTGCTTGTAACAGTCTAGATTGAATAAATGAGTTTTGAATTTTGAGTATGGATAAGTCTATGGGCAGCACACACCGGCCGCGCTGAGTGAGCTAAGTCATACCAATAAACTAGATGTTGCAAAGCGGTGCAATAGTTTGTTTTTATTTTTTTTATTTATGTTTTAACATAACTTCACCAGTTGTTAACCGATTTCAATTATTCTTTTTTTATTTGAAAGAAAATAGTTCGTGTGTGGTCGCATAAAAAAATACAGAGATCTGGCTAGTAGTTTTTTTCATAATCCTGAAAAATATCAATTATTTAAGTAGCTTACCATCGCACAAGTTTTTTTTTGTATGTTTTGATTTCTTAAGGTGACCATTGAAAACATTGTCTGTTGCAGTCTTTAATATTAGGAAAAAAATATTTTGGAAAAATATTTGTTTCTCGACAATACGGCCTCGGTGTATAATGAAAAGCTTTTAAATATTGAAACATGTGATATCTTATTAAATTGTAGTGCAAAGCTGTGTGTAGCAATTAATTACATTGTGATACGTAAAGGTTCTAAGTGCTTACGATTGTAGTTAAACAAACCTAGAAATAGGTTTCTAGGTTTGTTTAACGTGATTATTAAACTCCTAATTTTGCTTGATCAGAATATTTACAAATATTTTTTTTTTATTATCAAATTATCGGAAAGTTGTCATAAAAGTTAAATTTCACTGCATTATTTTCATTAGTTTGGTTTACCATTGTGTCTTGTAAACTTGATGGGCAGCTGACATAAAACATACTTATTACCATAAGTCAACCTTTCACCAGAAAATTGATTGTTATGTAAATTAATGCAAACCCATAACGAACGACGGGCGTAAGAAATCGAAAGTTGATTTTTACGAAACAGAAGGAGAGAAGATCCGGTCTCGTCCATAATGCATAAATCATCAAATTTTAGTATCATGGCTATATTTGCTAACTAAAATGTTGTAAAACAGATATAAGTATACAAGGAAGGTGTAAGGCTGTATAGAATGGAAAAATGAATGAACAAATAGAAAAAAGTTTATGCTAATTCTGCGATTTTCACTATTGGAAAATTTGAACTATGTGACATAGTTAGAATTATGTTAATGAGCTCTTTACTCATCACTTCAGAGGTTAAGCAAATAACTTATTTAAATTAAAAATGTTATTATTGATTCAATGTAGGATGTTGAGTTAAAACTTTTAAGCTATTCAGGGCCTAGAATTAGTTAGAAATTTTGTACAGAAATTAGTAGAACTAAACGGATATTTTTCTCCGTTTAGTCCTACTGGTAGAATTAAACTATAGAACTATACGGATACAATGAGAAAAAGAAACACTTATGGGATTGAGATAAGCTTTCACTTACTAATAATAATATCGTTATGAAATCTCAAGTAATGTTTCGCATAACGAAGAGCGTTATCGCTTTACAAAAGTGACTTATTTTAGTAGAGCATCTGCTGGAGCGTTACTTTAAAAATATAATAGGAAATAAAAATGTTCCATTTTAAATTAACCGGGATCTGTAAAATATTTCTTAAGAGTATTTTTGATGCCTTGTCCGTCGTCGATTGACTTAGTACCTACCCTAGTGTGGGTTTTGCCATTTATGTGCGATACTATTTCCTAATCCGCTATTTTGATTCCAGCGGCGGAGAAGATGGTCTGGAGGGCCGCATGGAGTTGGACCAGTTCCCGAGCGCCAGCGCGCTGCGCCAATCCTCTCTGATGCAGAGCTGCCCCTTCAAAGGGACTCCTAAGTGCCCACCTGCTTCGAAGAGGTATGTACCTACTTATTTATCTATTTATTTATTATAAGAAATGGAGGAAATACCACCAATATAAAGAAGTCCACAAAAACATTAAGTTCCACAGATTCAGATTTAGATTCGGATATGTGTTTTAATAGATTTTATCAATTTTTAAATAAATTACAAAATAGGAAAAAAACGTTCACGACCCTTGCCAATCCATGACCAATAAAACATAATAAATTGCTCGCAGATACCGCACACATGACGGCACTTGCAACAACCTGAACCGCCCCCGATGGGGGTCCACGATGACCCCCGTCCAGAGATTCCTCTCGCCCTCCTACTCCGACGGGCTGCAAGCACCCAGGGTCTCCGTCTTCGGCTCTAAGCTACCATCAGCTAGAGAGATAAGCGCGCTGATCCACAGCAGCGAGAATGCCGAGAACCCTGGTATAACACACCTGCTGATGCAGTGGGGCCAGTTCTTGGACCATGACATCACCTCGTCGTCCCAATCCAGGGGGTTCAATGGGTCAGTGCCGAGGTGCTGCAAAGACGGTGGAAGGGATTTCATGCCTAAAGAGTTAATGGTAAGTGAGACCTGGATTTGCTTTTTATTTTTGAGAAATAACTTATTTCATACTAAATTTACATTTGACCATAAAAATACTTAAGATTTATGTGACGTTTCAATATTTTTTTAATACTTCGTTAAAAACGTTGTTATGATAAAATGTTTACGTTTTGCATTGTAGTACTTGTATTGTACTATTATGTATCCTGTGGTCAACCCTAGCTCATCAATCAATGCGAATACTACGCAAGTAATCAATCGATATTAAACTTTATTAGATGTTTTTTATCTTGGATTTCTATAACACTCTTGGTAAGATAGATCCATCTATCGGATTGCATAGATAGAGCTTCTGAACTACTCGAGATCATGGGATGGGTAATCCTATAAAAGGAAACATAAAGAGACCTAAGCATCAAAATCACTAACTTTTATTTTCAATTCATTCACCAGCATCCAGAATGCTTCCCGATATCTGTCTCTCCAACGGATCCATTCTACGGTCCGCGCGGCGTGCGGTGCCTGGACTTCGTGCGGTCGTCGCCGGCGCCGCGTGACGGCTGCGAGCTCGGCTGGCGGGAGCAGCTTAACCAGGTGTCCGCGTACATCGACGCCTCGCCGCTGTACGCCAGCTCGGCCAGACAATCCGATAAACTGAGGCTGTTTAGGAATGGTGAGTTCTTTGACTATTTTTTCAAAGAAGTCTGTTTTACTGACGCTACTAAAAAGGCTTGGCTTCTATTGAGGATATCAAAGTATATTTCATAATTTTAAGTTGTAAGGTTTGCTGTATTTTCATCGTGTGTGAATAAAATAGAAAAATAATGTTGTGTTGGGTTTGATCATTTGGTTTTATTGTTGCTATAAAGTAAATATAGAAAAGGTCCTAAAACGCTTCCCTATGGGACAGTCAATTTATTACGTTTCAACGACACTACACTGCTAAAAGGCTAAATTGCTTAAATATGGTCTTCTTTAAAGTGTATGTTTTTCTACTTCACCTTTGACGACCTCCGTGGTCGAGTGGCTTTGTACACCGGTTTCCAAGGTGTCGCCATCTCTGAGGTCCCGGGTTCGATCCCCGGTTGGGTCAATTTAGAAAACGAGCTTTTCTATATTGGCTCAGGTCTGGTCGTGTTTGTGATACCACCGTTGTCTCTGATTTGCATAACACAAGTGCTTTAGCTACTTACTTTGGAATCGGAGCAATGTATGTGATGTTGTCAAATATTTATTTATTTATTATTATTATTATTTATTTCTTACTTCAATTCAGTTGTTTACCTTTCTCGCCCTCAGGCATGCTACAGTACGGTCGCGTGCAGCAGCGGCGGCCACTGCTGCCGCCGGAGCGTCGCGACGAGCTGTGCCGGGGCGGCGCGGTGTCCACGGACTGCTTCAAGTCGGGCGACGCGCGCGTCAACGAGCACCCGGGGCTGGTAGCCGCGCACATCCTCTGGCTTAGGCAACACAACCGGTTGGTATTACACTTAAGGTGCTGGCACATTGATCTGACGTTACGTGTCACACGCCCGTCAGATGACATCGGTTTTCATAGTAAATGTATAAACTAGAAGCACACTTATTACACTTTCATATGAAATACGGTGTGTTAATTCGTATCTATGTCAGACATATGTGCCAACACCCTTATGCTATTTTCATTGACTAGGTACTTACATAATAAAAGACAGACGTTTCTATATAAGGAGAAGGAAATATTTAACAAAATCTATTGCGGCATAACCATCCTAAAATATAGGATTGTTTAAATAAGTAGCATATTTCCAGTTCCCATTATGACATACCTACTTAGTCGAGACATTTTGACACAACATTCTTTACTAGATATACTAGAGATAGAAAATAAATCATCAATTTCCTATTTACTTACTTAGGATGGCCCAAGAATTGGCGCATCTCAACCCGCACTGGAGCGACGAGAAAATCTACCAGGAGACCAGGAAAATAGTGGGGGCCATGGTGCAGCACATCACCTACAGGGAGTTTCTACCGATCGTTTTAGGTGAGTAACTTAATTTAGATTGTCATGTTGCAATTTGAGTAAGTAGGTGTACCTAACAAAACCAGTTAACATTTAAAACGCTTGCTGAAGAACCTAAGTGCTTAGCGACCTTTTTTGGTGTTTTTAGAAGAAAAGGTTTCTTGGTTATGACAACTATGGTTATGACGACTAGAGAAACTCAAATATTTACTCGGTCGAATTTCTTAGATTTGAAACTATTTTGCTATAAGCACAGAATAAATAGTAGCAATAGCTATAATCACCATTTTATATTAAATTAATTAAATCTAAAATCGAGATTTAAAAAATAAAAGTTATCACCATAACAATATCAGGAAAAGTTATCACCATAACATTATCAGCATTTTATTCTTCGTAAACTTCTGTCGTTTTACCAATTTAGCGAACACCCCCAACTACTGATAACAAACTTACTGCAGGTGCCGAAGTGATGCGCCTGTTTGAGCTGGAGCCCAATAAGAAAGGCTACTTCAAGGATTACAACCCGAAGATCAACCCGAGTCCAGCTAGCTCCTTCGGCTCCGCGGCTTTCAGGTTCGGCCACAGCCTCGTGCAGGGCTCCATGATGCGCTACGACCGGTTTCACAGACCTATCAATAATAGTAAGGCAAATGTGAATGAATACGTAGTCTATCTTCTGTCTAAATCGCAACCTGCTTCATTGGATCTAAATTTTCTTTCTATTCATGTGGTTTTTTACAAGTTTCCCAAATAACATATAAAATTTTAGTACTTATGGTTTTTAGGACCTATTACTTTAACATTTGATTGAAAATCTAAATCCAAAATTTCTGACTACCGACTACCAATTAGGGAAATATCTTATTTTCAGATGTGACTCTCCACGATGAGCTCACAAATCCTTCAAACATTTGGAGCATGGGTGCGGTTGACCGGTTGCTCCTGGGCATGGTGAATCAACCCATTCAGAAACGCGACGAATTTATCACGGAAGAGCTGACCAACCACCTGTTCCAAACACCACACTTTGATTTCGGTATGGATTTAGCTGCCATCAACATACAAAGAGGCAGAGACCATGGGGTACCCCCATATACAACGTGGCGTGAGCCATGCGGACTATCGGAAATTACTGGCTTCGATGATTTGTCTAGAGTGATGCCCAAGAGAGTAGTTAGGAAATTCAAAAGTTTATACAGGTATAAAATATTTTAAAATAACGACTACTAATTAAAGCATTAATTGAGAAGAGGTCTTTATTGATAATAACTATTTCAGACACGTTGACGATATTGATCTGTTTACCGGAGGAATGGCAGAAAGACCTGTAGTGGGTGGACTCGTAGGACCAACTTTTGCGTGTATCATAGCCCAGCAGTTTTCCAATCTTCGAAAAGGGGATAGGTTTTGGTAAGTCATTGAGAAGGAATATAAGCATTTGAGTTATAGGAATTTTGAGTCGGCAAATATAATCAACTTCGTTATTTTATTTCAGGTATGAAAACGGAGGCTTTGATTCTTCATTTACTCCGGCGCAATTACAACAAATACGCCGTATATCTTTCGCCCAAGTTCTCTGTCACACTTTAGATACTATTGACAACATACAACCTTTTGTATTTTTGTCACACGACAACCCCGACAATGACAGAATTTCGTGCCAAAATGGCTTACTGAATAACTTTGATTTATCACCTTGGATAGAAATTAACTCTGACCTTAACAATGACATAAGCAAATCTGAAGATGCTAGACCTAGTACTACAAAACTGAAAAAGCCCAAACCACTTACAACCACGACAATACCCAACACTACTAAAAAACCACATAAAATAGCAGCAGCTGCTTCTAATACAGTAACTCTAAAGCATCCCGCTCCAGTCGTTAATTCAACAAAAACTCAAAACGTGACGAAACAAAAACTGACTACTCAACTTAACAAAACTGACTCTATGACTAAAGACAAAAGCAACTCGACTCTAACTGTTAAACCTGACAAAACTACTTCTAAACAGAATGTTACACAGAAAATTGACGACAAACTTGACTTCAAAAACAAAAGTAGACGTTACGAAGACGCTGAAAAATCTGACACACGACAAAATCACAACGGGCCAAAGAAAACATATGACTATGACTACGACGGAGACGAAGAACAAACAGTACACAACGTGCAGACAGTTGTGGTCAACAACTTATCGCATAAACGTCCATATCACAGACCGACTGACTTTTTGACTGTTACTGAAAACGTTAACAAATATACTTACCTCATCAACTATGTCCCGAGACCGACTGAATCATGGCGACACACAACTAGGCGACCTCACGATAGACACAGAGATAAAGACGTAATAAAAGTGACTTACCAGACTTACGACGACACTTACAGACGGCCAAGTAAGCCCCACTATTACAATAAACAAGACGATCCCCAAGATAATAGGTATGAAGACTTTTACAGAAATAACAGACCCGCATCACAGACGACTAACAGAAACCAACTTCATTCTTCTGCTCGATCTAACGGTGAAACTGTTTTGACTAAAACTAAATCTACAACTGACAAACCTCTAGACAAAATGAGTACTTCGACTGAAAACTTTTACAAACTTGTGACTTTCGGATATGTAGGTACTTACAAAGGAGACATGACTGACAAAATCTATAACAAAGACGAATCTGACAGTAGAAGTTCAGGACATGACATAATCAGCAAAGATTTTTCTACGTATGAGACTAAAAAACATGACACACCAATCAATGATCAGACAGATAACATGAAACTATCGACATTTTTCCTTTACGATACAGCGACTCGACCTTACAGTAATTTATACAGACCTACAAGACGACATGACGAAGAGAAAGTTCAGACTAAAAATAACATTGACAAATATTACTACATCAAAAACATTTTACACAAGTATGGAGACTCTGACATAACACCGACAAACAAACCAGTTGAAATAAAAAAAGATATAATAAAAGAGAACTATAACAATCCGGGTATTCCAGAGACTGTTGAAATAGAAGAAAGATCTGCACCCGGAAAACAAGCCCTATTGGATGAGATTGAATCGAAAGCAGCTGCTTCGGAAAAGCAAAAGGTTAAAGTTAAAAAGCCAACTAGTGAAGCGAAGACGCCATCAGTGGCTTTTCAAATAATACCAAGCGAGAACAGGTAATTTAGAATGTTATGGCTTTATTTACTATATTGCATGTAAATGCTACACCAAATTCACATACTGGAGCGAGTATGAAAAGTATAAAATACACCGAATCACCTATCTTAATCTGCCTTTGACTTATTTTTTTTTTCTTACAGTCCTACTCAATGGGCGACGTATGACGAGAAAACCGAACCGTCCGAAGACCTTCCTCACCGGATGCCGACCATCAAAGGAGACCCATATGCCCTGAAGGAAATCCCGCGACCCATGAACTTAAACAATATGAGGAGAAGAAGACCAGGCAAGATGTGACATGAAAACCAGGGCATTTTATTAGAACCCTATCCACTAAGAGATTTGATTTCACAAAAATAATGTTCATTTAAAGACAGAAAACACAACCACCAATGTATGACGGCACATTTTGACTAGCTTGACTCAAATAATATTACAGCCTCAAATACAAAACAAAAAAACTATCTACATATAAGCGTACCTAGGTACTGACTTTGGATAGATAAACATTAATCTATAGGTAACTGAAATCAATACTCTTCTTACATAACTGAATGACTGAATACCAAACGCTAACTGACAGAATTTTAACAGAAAGAATGGGACACAAACACTGCATTTTATTACTCCTGAACTACATAGACGACTGAATAAAGACTTGACAAAGAACGTGACTAACTATGTATAACCAGTAATAGTATTATTTGCTATAACTAAAAACTGATTAATGACCGACACGACGAATTAGCAGACTCTAAGAATATGTCATTTAGGTTTTTATTTTGAGATGAAAAGACGCAAGCTTAATAGTGACAACAATTTACAACTTCATACGGACGTGGACTGACTAATTAATGACGGAGTTCCGTGAAATAAAGCTAAACAATGATAGTTTTAACTATGACACTAGCACAACCTCCGCAATATATTACAGTAGATACTGACTTTGACTACTGACTAAACTGACTATTCACAAACTGACGTGCGTGACTTGATAATTGACTATAACTATTGACCAATATTTTAAAATACCTAGGATAAGAATCTAAATGAATAGTGGATGACTGACTAGTAATTATTGACAATATGAATGGAAATAACTTTAGTGTAACTATGTAGGTAATAGCGGAACTTATGACTTTCTACTCTCTAACATACTGACAAAACTTGTGCAATGCTTTTGTGCATCTGCCAATATTACAGAAACTTTGTCCCAAAAAATTAAATTATTGAACTTTTGACTATTGACTGTTTAACTGAGTGACATTTTACTCTCTGAATAGGTACTTACTTGATGTAATACAATGAGATTGACTGACTTTGACTAACTTTTGACTATGACTAAGACATAAAATTAACAACGATCTCTATTATTAGTTTACTGAAAATAGTAGATAATTATGTATTTAACAATTTGCTTTTACAGTTTATGTTTAAGTTACTGCTTTGATAGTTAAGTATTGTCTAAGAATATTATATATCTAGAGGTGGTTCTTAATAAATAATATAGTCTTCCATATTATCACGAAACATACCACCGAAATGTTTGTTTTGAATTTCAAAATGTGAAGACAAATAATTTGTAAGTAATAGTTTATTTTTTCATAAATATATCTCTATAAATAAATTCTACTAAGTAGACAATTTCACATCACATTAATTATATTTTGACTCTTATAATTAAATGTTTGGATAAGTACATATTTATTGTTGAAAATAATTTTAAGTATGCTGAAAGGAAAAAAATACAATCATTATTTATAGAATAAGGTGGTTTCATTTATTCTCTAGTCCTAGTGATATTAACTGATAATATGGAATAAAACATCACTCGTAAATTGACTGTCTGCAACCTCAGATTAATATTTTTAAAATCAATGCTTCTTTTTGATCTTCTTTGAGATTCTGTTTTTAAAGCTTTATTTCTTAAAGTTTTTTTTATCTATTATGACTGTGATTTGATTAATTTGTTAATATTTGGTATGTCGTAGAGTTTACTGTAAATTATATTATTATTATTGTATTACAACACCAACACAGTTAAAACAAATTAACTTCCTAATTTGACCATTAGTCTCTCTCAGGATAATATTGTACAAGTTCTCTGACTAATTCTTGGGCGAGTTCTGGTGTGCTCGCACATAAAACTCTCCTCGATAGAACATCAAAAGGCCCGCCAGATGGGTCTAAGCATACTCCTCCCGCTTCCCTCACAATAATATCCCCAGCAGCCACATCCCATGCATGTATTCCAAACTCAAAATTAGCATCTGCTCCACCCATAGCCACCATAGCCATATTCAAAGCAGCAGAGCCCAAAGATCTCTGACCATGACCTTTATTTATGACCATCTTAAAGTTCTCTAGTACAACTCTACATTTGTTCTCCTCACGGCTTTTACCAGCTTCAAAAGCAATCAATGCATTTTTAAGCTCTTTCACATTAGACACATGAATCTGTCTCCCATTTAAAAATGCTCCCTGTGCTTTTTTAGCTGTGAACAATTGTCCTAGTATTGGATTATAGACGATTCCAGCGACTGATTCTTTATTGAACAGCAATCCAAGAGAAATGCAGCTATGAGGAAACCCGTGAACAAAGTTGAGTGTGCCATCCACGGGATCTATCACCCAGGTTGGGTCTTCAGTCAGTACACATTTGGCGCCATCAGCGACCGATTCTTCGCCAATAAACTTGTGTTCAGGAAACTTATTCGAGAGCCCACCGATTAGCATCTCTTCCACCTTTTTATCCACTTCTGTGACTAGATCTTTGTCACAAGACTTGTATCCGAAGACTTTACACCCGCTGAGATGCTCTGTTATAAGGTTTCCGGCGGCTTTAACGAGAGTTAAAGCCTCGTCAAAGTATTTGTCGATTGCATCAGACATTTTATATGAAAAACGACGATCCTTATTTTCAGCACTGAATGGATGAGTGTAATATAAACTTCTCAAAGCGTAACAATAGCAAAACACAAAGAGTTAAATAATACTTAAATAAACGGATTACAATTTATTAAGAACTTCGAACAATCACTCCACTCACTCTAATGGCAGGTGTCAAATTGACAAGACAGGCAGACATTGACTTGATGGTGACAGTAGAATATGACATTGACATTAGCGTCCAACCGCGGAATTGATGTTTCAGATACAAAATTTATTTATCGAATATTTTTACGCGCGTTATTTTTATCGATAGCTGTTCGTACTTGGTTCGTTAACCGACTTCAAAAAAAGGAGGAGGTTCTATGTTCGTCTGTTTATTTGTTTTTTCTTTATTTTATATTTTTTTTATGTATGTCCACCGATTACTCGAGAACGGCTGAATCGATTGACATGATTCGAACGCCACTTTATCAGGTTTGTTCCCAAGTTGGTCCCATTTTTTGAAAATTTCAAATCGGTTCAGTGGTTTTCGAGTAATCCTGAAAATACTGTAATTTTTTAGGTAACTTTTGCACGAGTTTCAACGGATCTTCAAACCGATTGAGATAATTCTTGTTTTGTTAGAAAGGGGATACTTTAAGGGTGTTTTCATTCAAATTTCCTGTACATTGGACCTTGGACTTCGAAGATACTCAAGAGAACCCTTCAAAATCAAATTGGATAATGTATTAGTGATTACTCTACGGTATTGAAAGGTTCCGCATCAGCCATTTTTAGTGTCACTGTTGGGGCTGGAATACAAGCCTTACTTATGGGCTAATGAATAGGATGGACCATAACCCACCGCGCGGGCCCAATGCGGATTGGTGGGTGTTAATGAGTGCAAATGTAGCTGGGACTAACGGCTTAACGTGTCTTCTGAAGCACGGAGGAGCTCGTGATAATACACTTTGGTCACCCACCTCATGACTGACCCTTGCTAAAATTAACAGCGCGAAAAGTGGAAATTGAGTAATTCGGAGTAGGTATTATACGAGTACCATAGAAAAGTGTCGAAAATATGAATAAAATATATTTATATCATTGCTTACATTTACTTGTACATACCTACCACAAAAAAGTGAAAAAAAAAGCTTTTAAAAATTAAAAAGAAAAACCTTCAAAAAACCTTAAAAAAATTGCTATAATAAAACAGCTTCAAAAAGCAACAGCTCTAAAAAGCAAGAAATAATATTCAAATCTGCATAATTACCACTATTCAAGTACCTACGCATATCTGATATAAAAAAAAACGTCTTATGAAGTCGGGTGGGGCTTTAAGATTTTAAAAATCAAATTAAGAAAGAGAAACCACTACAAATGTTTATATAAATTAAAAAAGGAAAATATCTTTCAGCCCATTCAATTCATTAGCCCATAAGTAAGGCTTGTTCCAGTCCCAACAGTGACACTAAAAATGGCTGATGCGAAACCTTTCAATACCGTAGAGTAATCACTAATACACTATCCAATTTGATTTTGAAGAGTTCTCTTGAGTATCTTCGAAGTCCAAGGTCCAATGTACAGGAAATTTTAATGAAAACACCCTTAAAGTATCCTCTTTCTAACAAAACAAGAATTATCTCAATCGGTTTATAAACAAAGAAGTTATGTCTGAAGATCCGTTGAAACTCGTGCAAAAGTCACCTAAAAAATTACAGTATTTTCAGGATTACTCGAAAACCACTGAACCGATTTAAAATTTTCAAAAAATGGGACTACCTGGGGAACAAACCTGATAAAGTGGCGTTTAAATCATGTCAATCGGTTCAGCCGTTCTCGAGTAATCGGTGGACATACATAAAAAAAAAACAAATAAACAGACGAACATAGAACCTCCTCCTTTTTTTGAAGTCGGTTAAAAACTATCTACATATAAGCGTACCTAGGTACTGACTTTCGATAGATAAACATTAATCTATAGGTCATTGAAATCAATACTCTTCTTACATAACTGGATGACTGAATACCAAACGCTAACTGACAGAATTTTAACAGAAAGAATGGGACACAAACACTGCATTTTATTACTCACTAGTGGCCCGCCCCAGCTTCGCACGGGTACAATGTAGTTACTAATGTGGTGAGTGTGAAGTTATTAGACTGTCTATATAGGTATAGTAGTGGCCACAAAATTAAGGACGCCAGTCGATTTTCATACAAACAAAGTAACTTTTAAGCATTGCTTCTCCGCCAGGGATTGACCGAGCGGTGATCTGGTGATGGCCATCCAGGGAGTGAATGGAGGAGATCCAGATTTCTATACACACCTAAGTGATCTGACCAGCATTTAAAGAGATGTAAGGATATGTTTAAAAAAACCGCGAATATAGTATAGAAATGTATGAAAACTTGCAACTGTAAATTCTTATGGTTACATCTCTTAGAATGCTGACCAGATCAGTTGGGTGTGTATTGCTATCTGAATCTTCTCCATTCACTCCCTGGATGGCCATCATCAGATCACAGCTAGTTCAATCCTTAGCGGAAACCCAAGACTTCAAAATTACCTCGTTTGTATGAAAATCGACTTGTGTCCTTAATTATGTGGCCACCACTATATGTATATACGACGTACACAACATACGCAAGGGGTGTTATAAGTTTGACTTGTGTGTGTCAGTCTGTCTGAGGCAACCTAGCTCCCAAATTTATGGACCGATTTTGATGCGGTTTTTTATGCATAGTTTAAAAGATCTAAGTGTACAGACGGCGGGACTCCTAAACCATTGATCCGATTATGATGAAACTTTGGCGAGTTGTTGTGCTTACGACCGAGAAAGTCCCTGGCTAAAAAAAGCATTGCAATATAAGCATGCCGGGTGCAGCTAGTTCTAAATAAAAATATGTTGTGCATTAACAGGATTCTCAATCTCGATCATCCAACACTTCTCTATAATAAAAATCAGCTGTTTCATACAAAAATTCAAATCGAAAATATCAAAATGTGTTTCATACTAGGGAATGCAAACCGGTTTCACCGAAAACCGAAAAACCGGTTTTTTATCGGTTTTCTTTTTCTTAAAAAAAACCGGTTTATTTTTTCTAAAACCGGCTATTTCGGTTTTTTTGGAGAAGATTTGTGAATTACTAAATATTAAATAGTTCGACAATTTTAATGACAAACTAAGTAACAAGTTTGCAATATTACTAATAGACATTATTCTATGGAGTAGCATTATACAGGGTGACATGGAAATTCGACCTATTCCTTGAAAGGGGTTATAGTAGAGGTCATTAGCAACAAATTAAGCCCAGTGAACCAGGGGTCAAAACTGAATGGTTACTGAGCTGTAATGGTTCTTCGTTTTTTAAGAAATTTTCTGACTTGTTACCTAAAACCATTAATTATAAATAAACTACTCCACTCTGAACATTGAATTGATACTTTTCTAAAAGCTGCAAAATAAGTGATCAGTTTAAATAAAAACGCTGGCCCAAAACATACATAATCTCAGAAATAAAAGGTCCTTAGTAGCAATAATTTTTATTTTCTGTATTTTTCCTAAATAATCGCCGTAAGTTATTGAAAAAAGTTGTATGAAAGTAAGCGTACAGATTAGTAAAATAACTTATTAAATTCATTAGCTTTCCAAAAAGGTATAAATGTTAGTAACTTTCTTAGCTGTTTAAATAAAAAACAGCAAAAGGGCGCTCTAGGTCCAACTTTTGATTTTGATTTGTTAATTGAATTCAGCTCGAAAGGCAACAGTGTTTACTCTACCTACACTGTGAATAAAAATAAATGTAAATTGATAAAGTTTAAATAAAAAAAACAGCAAACAATTACAAATCCTGTTCAATCCTACCATTGTTGCGTATGCAAGCACCGAGCCTACGACGTACTTCGCTCACTGTCACTTCGCGCACTGCTCACTATGTCACTTCGCGCACTGAAAGTGAGGTTTTTATTTGTTCGGCAGCTGCCAAAATTCTCTGCCTCAACTCTTCAATGGATGTCGCTGGTCGATTCGCATGGTACACCAAGTCCTTCATGTGATCCCAGAGATAAAAGTCGCATGGCGTTAAATCTGGACTTCTCGCCGGCTATGGCGTTAGGCCACCTCAACCAATCCATCTAAGCGGATAATTCTCATCTAGCCACTGTCGCACACCTCGGTAAAAACCTCTGGTACCTCGTGCACATCTTCCAAAAGCGTGTTCAGTTCACTTCTTTTCTTAAAAAATTTTCGTATAATATGCCATTCAAATTTTGAGGCAAGAAGAAAGGCTTGATCACCTTATTTATCATGGACAATTACCATCCAAACATTTAACGAAAATTTTCTCTTGTGGGCCCTTTCTTTCATTTTTCTTGGATGAGAATTATCCGCTTGGATGGATCGGTCGAGGTGGCCCGTAGCCTACGCCGGCGAGAAGTCCAGATTTAACGCCATGCGACTTTTATCTCTGGGGTGACATGAAGGACTTGGTGTACCATGCGAATCGACCAGCGACATCCATTGAAGAGTTGAGGCAGAGAATTTTGGCAGCTGCCGAACAAATAAAAACCTCACTTTCAACGCGAGTGACAATGAACGAAGTACGTCGTAGGCTCGGTGCTTGCATACGCAACAATGGTAGGATTGAACAGTATTTGTAATTGTTTGCTGTTTTTTTTTTATTTAAACTTTATCAATTTACATTTATTTTTATTCACAGTGTAGGTAGAGTAAACTCCGTTGCCTTTCGAACTGAATTCAATTAACCAATCAATACACTTGAAAATCTGACGTTTTTATTTATATTCAAAAATTTAATTTAAAAAAAAAACCGGTTTAGCCGGTTAACCGGTTTTTATGAAAAAAACCGAAAATAAAACCGGTTTTTAAAACTGTCCGGTTTTGCATTCGCTATTTCATACGTTTTGATATATTCGATTTGAATTTTTGTTGATTATTTTTTCGCGATTTGAGTGTTGGTCCCCATAGTAAAAGTTGTTCAGTTTGATGGTCCCGATATACCATATTCGGCATTAGGGGTATTTTTGTAACATGTTCTATACCTACCACATTTCTTGTCATGTTATCCGGTTGCAAAATAAAAAGCTATTCGGCGAGCTGACTCTCGAGCAGGCGACATTAGAGCTGGCCATGGGAGAAACAATCACTGCAGATCTACACCAGCCGCTCTTAAACTTTGTCCCTGTGCTTTATTAATTGTCATAGCATAGGCGACTTGACCGAATATTGTATTCTTTTAAAATTAAACTGATAATTAGATATAATAATTTTGCACCTTATTACAACGCAAGGAAGGAAAAAATGACAGCATTGCCAACACAACGCCATAGGTACTATTCAATGAAATGCATTCTACCTACTCTCAGGGGCAATGACCAAAGAGAATGTAATACTACGTTGAGATGACAAATGATATTTATTTTTCTTAATTAATCAATCAAATGCACAAAAAAGTTTCAATTCTGACATCGAAGTCAATCACAGCAAAATTAGCTTTATATCACTTTTTAACCCTATTAGGTGATAAATATTAAAAAAATACGAAACACATGTTCAATTAATTTTGTGAAAGAATGTCTATGCCAAATTTCAAGTCAATCGGGCCAAGGAATCGCGTCCTCCCATACAAACTTTGCCACCCTGTTTCACCCCTTTAGGGGTTGAATTTCGCAAAATCCCGTCTTAGCGAGCACCTACGCCCTAAAAGCAGCCCCCATGCAAAATTTGAGACTCCTAGCACTTGTAGTTTCTGAGATTTCGTGATCAGTGAGTGAGTGAGTGATTTTCCCTTTTATATATATAGATGAACTACATAGACGACTGAATAAAGACTTGACAAAGAACGTGACTAACTAAAACCAGTAATAGTGTTATTTGCTATAACTAAAAACTGATTAATGACCGACACGACGAATTAGCAGACTCTAAGAATATGTCATTTAGGTTTTTATTTTGAAATGAATAAAAGACGCAAGCTTAATAGAGACAACATTTACAACTTCATACGTACTTGGACTGACTAATGAATGACGGACTTCCGTAAATAAAAGCTGAACAATGATGGTTTTTAACTATGACACTAGTGCAACCTCCGCAATAAATTACAGTAGATACTGACTTTGACTACTGACTAAACTGACTATTCACAAACTGACGTGCATGACTTGATAATTGACTAAGTATAACTATTGACTAAATATAATAAGAATCTAAATGAATAGTGGATGACTGACTAGTAATTATTGACAATATGACTGGAAATTACTTAAATTTAACTATGTCGTAATAGTGGAACTTATGACTTTCTACTCTAACATACTGACAAAACTCTTGATTAACAATGTGCAATGCTTTTGTGCATCTGCCAATATTACAGAAACTTTGTCCCAAAAAATTAAATTATTGAACTTTTGACTATTGACTGTGTAATGTAGGTATCTCGATAAATATTTGTAAGGTAGGTTGGTCCAGCGCCAGCCGTAGCCGGCAGTTTGGAATATACGATCTAAACGAGTGCCCGTGTTTCATTCCTTCCCGCCGAGCTTCAGATATCATAGTGGCGACGTCGGTTAATTAATTGTGAATATTATATCGCGTGCGTATCACAATATTCAGGATGTCGATTGGAAAGTTAAGTGAATTTGTCGTGAAAATGGGACAGTGGTCATCCTATGTGGATAGGTTGGACATGTACTTTGTTGTAAACAAAGTGGCGGTGGAGATGAAGTTGCCCACTTTGATTTCTTCAATCGGAGATGAAGCGTACGAGTTACTTGTGAACCTATCGAGTCCAAAGAAACCATCAGAGTTATCGTACGATGAAGCCGTTAGTATAATGCGTCAGCACCTTCAGCCGACGCCATCTTCATTGGCAGAAAGATATCGTTTTCGGCAAAAAAGGCAAGGCGCAGACGAAGACGTGGCAACCTACGTTACAGAGTTAAAAAGATTAGCTCGCCACTGTAAATTTGCCGCAAATTTAAACGAAAACTTGCGTGACCAATTTATATGCGGACTCAAGAGTGACGTCATCAGGCAACGACTGTTTGCGGAGGATGACGCAATAACATTTACTAAAGCCGTGAAATTAGCGAACGCTCTGGAGGCGGCGGAAAGAGACGCGGCAGTAGTGGATGGAGCGTCCTCATCAATTACTAAGGCGGAAGCGGTGCATTCGGTCACATCGAATGTGGGACACAGCGGTGCAAGTCACGGCAGGCTCGGTGGCAGTATGCGGCCGCGCGGGCACCGTGGGCCGGGCGGCGGCGGCGCGGGCGGCGGCGGAGCAGCCGGGAGCCGCGCTTTCGCATCGGGGCGCAGCAACAACTGCACAGCTTGCGGGGCCACTAACCATAGTGTGGCAAGCTGTCGGTACAGGGAGTTCGTGTGCAGCAAATGCCAGCATACGGGGCACTTACGTCGAGTGTGTCCGGCGAATGTTGAACAGTCATCGCGAGCAATATCATCATATCGCCGCGGTCAGCGTAGTAAAAACATGTATTTCGCGGAGGCCGGGCCGGCTGAGAGCGGGTCTGACGTGGAAGACATCGAGGAAAGTTTGAACCTTATTGGACTCAATAATTATAAGCCAGTAAGTTTACCTATTTTTGTAGACAATGTCGTATTAAATATGGAAATAGATACAGGAACGGCGATTTTATGTATAAATAATTGCACCTACGAACGTTATTTTTCACATCTGGGTTTAAAAAGGGACAACATAATTTTAAAATTTTATGATGGTAAGTACTAAAATAAAACCATTAGGTATAATTTGCCCAGGGGTTCGATTTCAAGGTCAGGAAAAACAGCTGGAATTGTTTGTAATCAATAACGGTACTACGTCTTTGATAGGTAGGCAATGGCTAGCGGAGCTGCAAGTAAAAATACCTTTACTTTCATGTAAAAATAATATAAGTAACATGAATTGTGTGCAAATTAATGAAGGAATTGTAAATATTCTCGACAGACATAAGGAGTTGTTCAGCGGCGGACTGGGTCGGTACAAGGGCGGCAAGGCTACGCTACGAGTGCGCCCGAGGGCGACGCCGGTGTTCCAGGGCGCGCGACCCGTACCATACGCGCTGCGCGAACGCATCGACGCGGAGCTCGATGCTATGCTGCGCGACGGCGTCATCGAGCCCGTCGACTGCTCCGACTGGGCCTCACCTTTGGTACCGGTGACTAAGGCAGATGGTACGTTGCGAATTTGTGCGGACTATAAGACAACTTTGAATCCCGCCTTGCTGATCGATCGATACCCGCTTCCTAAGATTGAAGATGTGCTAGTAGGCCTGAACGGGGCACAATTTTTTAGCAAAATTGACCTCTCCCGTGCGTACAACCAGGTAGAACTAGACGATTCAAAAAAATACACAGTTATTAATACTCATCGAGGTTTATTTCAGTATAATACTCGTAGGTTAGTTTACGGGTTGTCGTCTAGTGTAGGTATTTTCCAACGCATAATGACGAATTTATTAGGTAGTATACCGAATGTGCAAGTGTTTCTCGATGACGTCATAATTGGCGGGAAAAATAAAAACGAGCATCTAAATGCACTCGAACAGGTCTTACAGCGACTATCTGAGAGTGGGTTAAAACTAAAGAAAGAAAAATGTGTTTTCTTGGTTGATGAAGTGACTTATTTAGGCTATGTGGTTTCTAAAGAAGGGGTCAAGGCGGACAAATCCAAAATTAAAGCTATATGTAAACTAGAAGCTCCAAATAATATTAGTGAATTACGTTCCTTTATAGGTACCTATGGTAAATTTCTTTTCTAAGTTTATCAGAAATTTTAGTACGATGTTAGTACCCTTACACAGGTTATTACGAAAAGGCGTAGACTGGAACTGGGATGAACAGTGTGAGCGGGCATTTACGCAGATAAAACAAGTTTTAATGAGTACCGAAGTATTGGCGCACTTCGATCCTAACAAACCTCTAATCGTAACGTGCGACGCGAGCGCGCGGGGCGTGGGGGGTGTACTGGCGCAGCCGGGGCAGAGGGGCGAGCGCCCGATAGCATATGCGTCACGTTCGCTCACCACCGCGGAAAACAATTACTCGCAAATACATCGCGAAGCGCTTGCGATTATATTCTGTATTCGGAAATTTCATCAATATATTTACGGGAGAAAATTCATTTTACGCACTGATCACAAACCTTTAGTTTCAATGTTAGGCCCGCAAACGGGGATACCTACAATGACGGCTAGTAGGATGCAACGATGGGCAGTGATATTATCGGCATACAATTACGACATAGAATATATTCGCACCGATGAAAATTGCGCTGACGGCTTATCACGTCTGCCAGGAAATAATAGCGTTAAGAGTGTGAAGGAGGAATCTATTCCTGAGCAAACATACCTGCACTTCGCACAAGACGGGTTGTTGCTTGATTATAACGAAATTAAAAAAACAGACAGAGAGGGATCCGTTATTAAGTAGAATTTTAAACTACCTACGAGACGGTTGGCCAGATAAGTGTGAAATCGTGAACTTACAACCGTATTTTAATAGGAAATCGGAACTGTACGAGGAGTTAGGTTATGTCATGTGGGGTCACCGGGTGGTGATACCGGAAAAATTCCGGGATAAGATTTTAAAAATCATTCATGAGCCGCACATGGGCATCGTAAAATCCAAGGCGTTGACGCGCAGCTATGTATGGTGGGCGGGCATCGACGAGGCGGTGGAGCGCGAGTGCCGCGCATGCACCGTGTGCGCCGCATATGCGGACGACCCTCCGCGCGCTGCACCCCGCCCTTGGCCTTGGCCCGCTAGGCCGTGGTCCCGGCTACATCTAGACTTTATGGGGCCTATAGGCGGGAAAACTTATTTCGTAGTAGTGGACGCAACTTCCAAGTGGCTGGAGGTATTTCAAGTTCCGAGTACTGCAGCGAATCATACGATGGTCAGGTTGCGCGAGCTGTGGAGTAGGTGGGGAGTCCCTAGGCAGATAGTCACCGGTAATGGACCGCCGTTCACTAGCAGCGAATTTGCACAATTCGTGCAAAGCGACGGCATCCAGCATATATTCACAGCCCCCTATCATCCATCATCGAATGGAGCCGCGGAAAATGCTGTTAAGACTTTAAAAAGGGTTATTAAAAAAGCTTATTTAGATAATAAAAATGTAGAACTGGCTTTAAACACTTTTTTGTTATACTATAGGAATACGGAACACTGCACGACCGGAGTAAGCCCATCAGTCGCACTTATAGGGAGACGGTTGCGAACCAAGCTAGACGTACTAAAACCGGATAGGGAAGTTAGAATACAAAAAGTGCAGCAAAGGCAGGTTGAAAGTGCGGGAGGGACGGAAAGGAACGTGGAGGTAGGAGATGACATTTGGTACCGACAATATCTAAAAGGGGAGAAATGGTTGCCCGGTACTATAATCAACTCGTCAGGGCCAAGCAATTATAAGGTACTAGACAGTAATTGTAAACAGGTGCATAGACACATCGATCAGCTTAAGCGTAGGACGAGAAGTTCGATGGTAGTCCCCACAAAGTTGTCGCCGGAGCCTTCAGCTCTTAATGTAGCACCAACATCGCCCCTCGAAGGCCGGTCGGAGCGGCCGGAGGCCTCGGTGGCGTCCTCGTCGGCGGCGCGGGAGCCTGCGTCGCCACCGACACGGACAGACCATCAAACCGACCGAGACAACGTGGCAGAAGAGTTCTCGACACCACCGTCCGTGCCTGTACCGCCCCAGTCTCGCCCCATTAGAAAATGTAGGTTAAAAGAAGTTACTAATAAGATTTAGTGAAGTAGCACCTACCTAGTGCCTAGTCTAGATAAGGAGATTGGTTATGTATGATGTAGTATAAAATGCTGCAAATTATTCGTTAAGTTTTAAGTTATGAATGTTATGTCGTTACTATTAAGCGTCATAGTAAGTAGTTGTAATTAAGTATTAAATTTGGCTTTGTTGTTAATTTGTGGTGGAGGGCTTTGGCTTTGTGTTGGAATATACGATCTAAACGAGTGCCCGTGTTTCATTCCTTCCCGCCGAGCTTCAGATATCATAGACTGTTTAACTGAGTGACATTTTACTCTCTGAATAGGTACTTACTTGATGTAATACAATGAGATTGACTGACTTTGACTAACTTTTGACTATGACTAAGACATAAAATTAACAACGATCTCTATTATTAGTTTACTGAAAATAGTAGATAATTATGTATTTAACAATTTGCTTTTACAGTTTATGTTTAAGTTACTGCTTTGATAGTTAAGTATTGTCTAAGAATATTATATATCTAGAGGTGGTTCTTAATAAATAATATAGTCTTCCATATTATCACGAAACATACCACCGAAATGTTTGTTTTGAATTTCAAAATGTGAAGACAAATAATTTGTAAGTAATAGTTTATTTTCTTATAAATATATCTCTATAAATAAATTCTACTAAGTAGACAATGTCACATCACATTAATTATATGTTGACTCTTATAATTAAATGTTTGGATAAGTACATATTTATTGTTGAAAATAATTTTAAGTATGCTCAAAGGAAAAAAATACAATCTTTATTTATAGAATAAGGTGGTTTCATTTATCCTCTAGTCCTAGTGATATTAACTGATAATATGGAATAAAACATCACTTGTAAATTGACTCTCTGCAACCTCAGATTAATATTTTTAAAATCAATGCTTCTTTTTGATCTTCTTCGAGATTCTGTTTTTAAAGCTTTATTTCTTAAAGTTTTCTTTATCTGTTATGACTGTGATTTGATTAATATTTGGTATGTCGTAGAGTTTACTGTAAATTATATTATTATAATTGTATTACAACACCAACACAGTTAAAACAAATTAACTTCCTAATTTGACCATTAGTCTCTCTCAGGATAATATTGTACAAGTTCTCTGACTAATTCCTGGGCGAGTTCTGGTGTGCTCGCACATAAAACTCTCCTTGATAGAACATCAAAAGGCCCGCCAGATGGGTCTAAGCATACTCCTCCCGCTTCCCTCACAATAATATCCCCAGCAGCCACATCCCATGCATGTATTCCAAACTCAAAATTAGCATCCGCTCCACCCATAGCCACCATAGCCATATTCAAAGCAGCAGAGCCCAAAGATCTTACACCATGACCTTTATTTATGACCATCTTAAAGTTCTCTAGTACAACTCTACATTTGTCGTCGTCACGGCTTGTCCCAGCTTCAAAAGCAATCAATGCATTTTTAAGCTCTTTCACATTAGACACATGAATCTGTCTCCCATTTAAAAACGCTCCCTGTGCTTTTTTAGCTGTGAACAATTGTCCTAGTACTGGATTATAGACGATTCCAGCGACTGATTCTTTATTGATCAGCAATCCAAGAGAAATGCAGCTATGAGGAAACCCGTGAACAAAGTTGAGTGTGCCATCCACGGGATCTATCACCCAGGTTGGGTCTTCAGTCAGAACACATTTGGCGCCATCAGCGACCGATTCTTCGCCAATAAACTTGTGTTCAGGAAACTTATTCGAGAGCCCACCGATTAGCATTTCTTCCACCTTTTTATCTACTTCTGTGACTAGATCGATGTCACAAGACTTGTATTCGAAGACTTTACACCCGCTGAGATGCTCTGTTATAAGGTTTCCGGCGGCTTTAACGAGAGTTAAAGCCTCGTCAAAGTATTTGTCGATTGCATCAGACATTTTATATGAAAAACGACGATCCTTATTTCCAGCACTGAATGGATGAGTATAATATAAACTTTACTTCTCAAAGCGTAACAATAGCAAAACACAAAGAGTTAAATAATACTTAAATAAACGGATTACAATTTGGTAAGAACTTCGAACAATCACTCCACTCCACTCACTCTTGTAAAATCGCAGGTGCAGTGTTGCCAGTGGCAGATAGTGAAATAAAACATGAGACAGCTCAAAAAGTAACATTTTCACGAGAAAAGTAACATTAACTTTATTTATTGTGGAAAACGACACAATACTTTGATTTGGCACTTTATTACACAAAAACTAAAATAAGTTTAGTACGTTCTACCAATTATCAATTTCTCATTCACTGCTAATCACCACTCAACTCACTTGCTCGCACGCCTAAGTAAGCGGGATGGAAGATTAAGAAATACACGCGAGTGAATGAATATGTGTTAGGTACGACGAATTCGACACTGTCAATCTAAAAAGTAACACAAAAGTAACATATTGGGTCGTGTAACATGGAGGTAACATGAGAGGGTCAAAAGTAACGTAAAATGTTACTTTTCTAACATTCTGGCAACGCTGCGCAGGTGTCAAATTGACAAGACAGACATTCACTTGACAGTGACAGTAGAATATGATATTGACATTAGCGTCCAAACGCGGAATTGATGTTTCAAATCTTTTTAATTTCAAAAATAACTAAAGCATTGCAAACAAATGATCTTTAAATTAAAGTACCAGGGTCACATAAATCTAGAGGAGATACTTCTATACACGTATTTATAGAATAATCATGCATTATCATGTAAAATAAATGTTTGAATCCAATTATTATAATAAATAATCGAATTCAAAAATTATTCGATTACTAGACGTGCTTAACTCGGTTTACACTAGCGTAGTGGGTAGAGCTTGGAGCATGGGTAATCGTGAATTACCCGTCCAGTGGGTGGACGGGATGCCAGGAATCATCACGTAATTTTTTTGTTCAAAAGTACTTACATTAAAGTACATTTATTTTTATGAATATGTACCACAAAAAAATAAGAAAATCCTTCGTGGTCATGCCAGGAATCATCACGTGGGAGGAGTAAAAGCCTCCGTAAAATCAGTCAGATCAAGTACAAGGTTGCTATTTAAAAGAAAACGAACTACTATTTCGGACTGACTTCCAACCCAAAACGAATTTAGCGTTTGGTTTGTCATAGCCACGGAATATTACGACTGACGTCATTCGCTAACTTTCGGCGCGGTACGTTCAGCAGATGTGTCCTTACCCTTGCTTTCAAATAGGGCGTATGAAATAAAACAACTGATATTAAAAATCATGAAAAATTGTTTAATTGGCATACCAACTGATAACTTGTTACAACCT
The DNA here is from genome assembly GCA_963556745.1 of Catoptria pinella. Taxonomy (NCBI): domain Eukaryota; kingdom Metazoa; phylum Arthropoda; class Insecta; order Lepidoptera; family Crambidae; genus Catoptria; species Catoptria pinella. The sequence goes on from OY750767.1 coordinate 12,784,201, forward strand.
ATGGCCAATTTTACAATTATCAATAATGTTAATAATTAAATATAATATTTATGTAAAATAGGTTTATGCTGGTTTACTTACATTTAAATTTTATATTATTATTCAGGAAAACTATATAATTAAAAAAGAGGTCATTATAATAATTAGACTTGGTAAATATTCATAAAAAAATGCTCGTACAGATACAAAGTGGTTTTTTTTTCAAGTTTTTAGGCCTTTGATACACGAGACAGAAACGTCAGTAACACGTAAGTCCATATTAAAAAACTAAGGCCACATTTTATTACTACGAGTTTTACCTAAGTCTAGAATAAAGCAAGCCATATTCTAGCGCATACCTCCGCCTGGCAATAGAAATAATACCATTTCGTATAATTATGTAAACAATTTACATGAACCACCTCCCAGTTGTATTTACACATGCGAAGATGTTAAAACACGAGAGCACAGAGTTGGGACACAGATAATGATCCGTTAAAAATAAAATAGGGGGATCCCGGCAGAGCGTCCCGAGCGCTATTGGAATTTGTACTGATCGATGAGCAACAAATATAAGTTCGGGAACGCTCGGTCGGCATTCCTCACACCGAAAGCTTACATGTCCTTACTTAAAAACTATCATTAGAATTTGTATGGCAACTAAGCGTTCAGTGACGGACACTGATTATATTTACATGTTGTGTTGTCTTGTGGCGAGCTCCGTCAGGCGACGTCACGCCACATCAGCGGGAACAAGTCGGGGGTCGTTCGTATTGTCGCAAAAACAGTCTTCACCATTCAGTCGCGTTAAATGCAAAAATCAGCTTCTAATAGACATTTTGCCACATTTAATAATACTTTTTTTAATCAATAATTTCATTACAATATCACCCAATGAGTAATTTAACATTTTACCCCTTTTTCGACTATGTCTGGGTAAAATTTAAAACTCCATTGTTAGGAATGTTTCGTCATTAATACTGACTTGTGAAATGCTCCGATTATTTTCAAGAGAAACAAATGTGATTCACAGACTGTTAAATGCAATTCTAAAACGTTTGAGCACCCGATTACTTCAAACATGTATATTGAATTTCATTAGAGGCTAATAACTACTGCATAATCCAATCGATTACAAATTTAATTTGACAGACACTGACACAGCTGATACAACAACAGTTATTAATAAACATGGTTTAAGGAAAACATAGTCTATACATGCCGGTTACAATTTCCAGTCATCACACCTTGATAAGTGTTTTAAAAAACCATGATTACAATAATAATAACGTAATATTAGCGCACATGATGTTGATAAAACAAATTTTGTATACTTTTGTAAGTACATAAAATTGTCTCAACAGTAATGACCGTGCTTAAAATATTAACCTACGAATGAGTGGGGCAAACATGGACGCTGTCCATTTTATACATTTTAAGTCACCACCGCATTGTGTAATATCAGTTTAGCACAAGCCAATGAAAATTGTTTCGGTTATTGAAGAAATACTCATAAGCTCACCAGTACCCTTAGCACGAACATCTATCGAGAAAAAAAACGCGCGTAAAAGTATACAGTAATTATCTATGGAAAAAATATTTCGCTTTTTCGCGCTTAACCATACAAAATTTATTTATCGAATATTTTTACGCGCGTTATTTTTATCGATAGCTGTTCGTGCTTGGTACAGAACAAAGAAACATAAAGACAATAGTAACATTAAAACATTATACTTAGCGGTAACGAGAGTATTTCTCCAGCGACCTGGTGTGTTCATATGAGACCTCACGGCGCTTACTTTAGATTAAGGTTTAATAATTTTGGCTGAATGCAGACCGAGACTTTGCGCGACGTAGTTGACGATCGATATATATTTTCTTCCACCTAGATGTATACGTGTAAAGGTTTTACATGTTTGTAAAGCCAATATTAATTATATGGAGACAACCAATAAGGCCAAATATTTAGGAACATCTCTAAAGTGATCAAACAAGCAATGTGTTCAAATAGATGACAAGTACATAAAAAATAAGACAACTTTAGTTATATAAAACGATATACCTTCATAATACTCTTGATGTTCTAAAATATATGGACATATTGGCTGACACTAACACCCGTTTGTACTAAAGTTAAGGGGCTGACATGGGCCAACTAGCGCCGCCAGTCGATTTTATTTTATTTATTCTAAATAAGCCCAATTTCTTAAAAAAGGAATCAGCCAAGGTTTCGTTGATAACGTCTAATATTTATTGAATAACTTTACACAGTTTGAAAAGGCATTTAAAACGCGATTTTGTTAAAAGTGGGCACTGTTGGTTCAAACCCGTTTTTAAACTATAGCACGCATTTTGTAATTATGTAACGTTATTCAATAAACATTAGACGTCATTCACAAGACCTTGACTGATTCCTTTTTTAAGAAATTGGGCTTATTTAGAATAAATAAAATAAAATCGACTAGCGGCGCTAGTTGGCTCATTTCAGGCGCTTCTAAGTCTTTCCTAACTTCAACTCGACTAAGATGGCGCATAACAGCTAAGTTCATGACACCATTTTGGTACTTATACCTACCTAATTTGGTCAAGTCGTAGTTAGGACTTGGGCGATTCTTAAGTTTTGTAAAAACGGGCATTATTGTACAAATCTGAATTGAATATTATCAGCTGTTAATAACGTCTATTAAGTTTCCGTCAGCTACGTGTGTCGCTAGTGTCTCGGCGTGCGCTACTGTCGGCGGCGGTGACGTCACTCGACGCTGTTGGTGGTATCGTTGACGTCATCGAACGACTCGTCGCCGGACCCGGCGCCGGGCGCCAGCGACGTCCGCTTCGTGCGGGATGAGGAGGCGCTGGACAGACCGATCGTGCCGCCTTGCCGCCTGCAATATGTGATTGTTATGAGTGCTTGTTAAGATTGAGATTGAGATTGAGATTATCACTGAATAAATGATGAGTTAGAATCTAATTGTTAGATGTTAGGTTATAGCAAGTTCTTTTTTAATACGCGATATTTTTCATAGCTTTGTTGTTTCTATTTGTCGCCTAATCGAGTGAATAAGAGAATGGGCACAGGATGAAATTGAAAACGGAGTGATGAGAATAATTTGGGGCATTACATCTGGTTTCACAAGCTTTCAAAGAAATATTATACATTAAAAGAAAATCAGCTATGGAATTCTAACGAATTTGCTTGATAAAAGATTGTGAATTCATTAATCAAGTTTATTTAAACAAAATTTACATGCAGTTTCATATGATTCATTAGAAAGCAAGATAGATATGTCATCTAGATTAGTTAACAATATTTTGACAACACATATGGAATGAAGAACATGTAAGAAACCTTAAAATTATTGAATTAAATGAAACAAATGACACTTTTCTCCGATTTCGATGCCCTATGTAGCACACAAAAAGTCTTCGATTAGGAATGAGATGAACTTAATCACAGTATGAAGAAGTAGTCATAGACAGAATCGTGAAATAACCATAGACTTATTTCTACTACCGTAAGTATAATAAGTTTATGGAAATAACAGAATATGAAAGCAAGACAACACAATTTATGGACAGTTACAGAACCATAGACAAAATATGATAAAGCAGCACCACAACTTTTTCAATCCCACAAATAGAAATACAGAGAAGCAGCAATTCTGCTACTGCATTCGCTGTGGTAAGCAGAAACCGACAACACATTACCGCCACAGACTAAAAACAGTCGAATGAGAAATACTAGTTACAAAGCTTAATAACAAGCTGTTAAGTCTGCATTCGATTGTACTTTTAGTAGAATTCAGCAGAACCTTAAAAACATTTTGAGAGATATAATCGATCTGACCTGCCACCTAATTGTCTAAGTCAAAATCTATCGCAATCGCTTTTAATTTGGCACGAATGCTACGTCCATTGCTGGGGCATTACAAGGCACTGTGACAGACTGTCTTTGAGACCCGGTGATGGTTGTACACGATTGCAAAATTAAAAGCGATCAAATCAAAGTTTTAAGTTTAACAACTCGTAGTTTAATCCAACTTAAACATTTTTGAATTATTTTTAGCGTAATAGAAAAAAATAATAGAAACGCGAATTTCTAATCCGCAAACGTTGTAACTGTTATTTTTTGAGTAACGTAGTGTCACCGAATAATAGTCCTAGAACCCTTCTTTAAGGTCTATAATCTCTCAAAACGTGAACCCAAGCGTATCCGTTTGTTACCTTCCGCCGGTCGCCGCCTAGTCGCTATCAATGTCGGCGTCGGACCGCCCAGGCCTACCAACAATAACCATCGTGAATAAAAACTACCATGGATTTGTATCGTCTTTGCTTGTGATGCCTTATCGAAATGACAATTTACTGTCATAAAATTATACGTAAGGCTCAAAGACTGAAAAACCCGCTCACAACGTACATTTTGTGGTCTTTCTGTGATTACCACAACGCGTCATGAGCCGTAACACGAATTTCTCTTGTGGATTTTTGGCAGTGACCACAATGCGTTTTTTTCGCTCAATGAGCGATTTCGGTGTTTGAGCCTAACATAAATAAAACACTTCAATAATTTTATTCCTTTAAAAACATAATTTACATTTATTTGAAACGAAGACAGAAGGACATATGTTGTTAATCCTCAACAAAAACAAGATTAGAGCACAATAAAGAATAAAGAAATACATAATAATAAGTAGTAACCGTAAAAGATACATTTAAAAGAAATCGAACATAAATGACACCACAGGTTTTAGTCGGTATACGATCGGCGAGCATGCTCGTCAGATGGACGAACAGTGAAGGATCCCAAACTCGCCTGGCTATTTATATTTGAACCTCTCTTTCGACCTAATTTAATGTGTAGTGATAGAGGAGTGAAGTAGTGTTGTCTCACCTGAGCTTGTTGCGCAGGTTGTTGCACTCGCGCGTGAGCGTCTCGTGCGTCTCGAGCATGTCCTCGAGCTCGCGCTGCGCCTTGCGCTTGCCCACCTTCTCGCGTTGGACCTCTTCCTCTGCCTCGTCTAATTGTCGCTTGAGAGCCTTTACGCGGACGTTCATCTGTAACAACATTACCGATATGTCTGAAGCTGTTAATACGAATGAGGTTTTCTAGATAATCAACTATTTTAAAGTGAGCAAGTTTATATGATAACGGTGACCAATTTCAAGTGTAGGATGACGAACGCGACAGAAATGTTGTATATAATATTGGATTCTCATTTCGATTACAGACGAAAGCCCTCTCGACTTCTTCATGCAGCATGCTACAGGTGACGGCTGGTAATCGGGGTTCCGCCCATCCCAAGGGTTAAAATACTACACCGAGCCTAGACACTGTTTGGCTGCTGCACACAAACACGTGCACTATTTTTTTATAGGTACAGTGGTAGTAGTGTAGTTACTGCGTAGTACAGCGTGGTTACTGTGTGCAATACAGTGTGGTTACCGTGTATAGTACAGCGTAATTACCGCGTGTAGTACAGTGTAGTAGTTGTGTGTAATTCAGTGTAGTAGTTGTTTGTAGTACAGTGTAGTTACTCTGTGTATTACAATGAGGTTACTGTGCCTGTGTAGTATAATGTTGTTACTGTGTGTAGTACAGTTTAGTTACTGTTTGTAGTAGTGTGGTTACCTTCTCTATCTGCTCCTTGTACTGGTCAGCGTGGCGGCGTTCCTCGTCGAGCTGTAGAGCGAGTTCCTTCATCTTCTTGTCAAGTTTGCGGGAAGCCTTCTGTTGGGCGAGACGCTCGCGGGATTCTACTTCTATCTGTTCTTCAAGGTTGGCCACCTTCAGCTCCAGGGAGGTGATCATGCCCTGTAGAAGACAACAGTGTTTAGATCTAAAACTCGAGAAATATACACTGAATCATCTTTGTTTGCGGACACTTAGTGACGTTGAATGCAATTTTTTACTATCAGTGTCAGTGTCAACGGAAAAGTGATTCACAATTTTTTTCGACGCGACTCGTCTATAATTCAGATCACTGCAGAGTAGCGCTGTGCAGTGGGAAACTTCTGGCTTCCTCAGGCATAGTCGCGTTGCTTTGCGTTTCGATGTGAACATTGTGAACTGAGCCTAAAGGCCGAGGGTTGTAGAGTTATCCACAGTGCACATAATGCCAGCAGCATACCTTGGTCTTGGTCCGCGCGGCGGTCTCGAGCTCGGCCAGCTTGGCCTTGAGCTCCTTGTTCTGCCGTTCGAGCACCAGCTTGCCGCTTTCAAGCTTCTGTGTGGCGGCTTTCTCTGTGCCCAGCTCCATTGTCACTTGGTCGATTTGGTTCTGACAATAGATAACATTAGTAGTTAAAAATATTAGATTGTGTACATGTGGAATAGAAAACTGTGAAGGAAACTATGCAAATACGCTGATAAAAGTAAAAAGTAACGAAACGTGTCCTAAATAATTATCATACAGTACAATAGGAATCAAGTCAAGTTAGATAAATACGCGCGTCTCATTACCGAGTTTTGTTTTGTGATAGATTGTAATTCTCTAAATACCAGGTTATTTTTTCATTTTTACGTATCTCTAGGTCTTATGATTGTACATACAGTCAGCACCAACATGATCTGAGCATTCAAACCTACCAAAATACCAAATCATTTGACAAAAAACAACCTTAGCACTTTCGTTAATTCTCAGAAAACAAATGAAAGTGCACCCTAACGTCTTGATATAAGGTTGCTTTTTGTCAAATGATTAACTATTTTGGTGGTTTGAATGCTCAGATCATTGCGGCGCTGACTGAACCCTTATTTACTAATAGAAAAACAGCTTTATAGAAAGGTTCTGTATAATACTGCCACGATTGGAGTGGTCTAAACTTTTCTACGTTCAATGACCCCACCTACCACAATAGGTGATGTTATACAAAAGATTTTGGAAAGTTACGGTAGCTACCTCAAATTACGTTAAGTTATTAACATACCTGTGCCTTCCTGAGCCTGTCGTTGAGCAGTTCCGTGTTGGATTGTTCTTCGTCGAGATCTTCTTCCAGCGCCGCTATCCGCGCTTCCAGGCGTTTCTTCTCGTCTATTAGAAGCGTGCTCTGTAAGAACATAACACATATACTATGAAGAATCGTCATCATCTTTGTTTATAATCTCAACTCAGTAACTACGCCCCGATTTATTTATTCTATTGTGTAGGGTATTTGAAGAAAAAATATATTTACGTTATATCTTAATAACATAATAAAAAAAACAGTTATTATCGAAAAGAATACTAAAAATTAGTTAGAGCAACACAAATATTGAATAAACGTGAAATTAGCACAATCAAGAATTGGTCTCTACCTACCTTCTGCGAGAAAGATTTGTATGTACGAGTATGTGTAAAGTCCGTTTACGCTTACTTGTCCTATTTGGTAAACAATCTTTACCCAACTGTTTATTGAAATATTCATTTATAAAATACAATAAATGGTTTTCCACACATAGATAACGAAAGAAATTGTTTATTATTAATGACGATTTCGTGTATTAAGAAAAAATACTTTTATTAAACGATTTAAGTTTAAAAGACGCATGACAACTGTCAAAACCAGTTTTACTAAACAACAAGTAAGGATAAACAGACTATAACAAATTACTGCTAACAAGGTCCCAAATCCTATCGATTGATATTACCAATGTCCAAACCAGCTTTACTTGACCAAAAATGAATATCTTGACCTCCTCCGTGCTTCAGAAAACACGTGAAGCCGTTGGTCCCTGCTGCATTTATCCTTATGTGCAACAATTAATTAAATTCATTCAAATATTGTAAATAAGAATTTTCGAATCCATTTTTTTACCCCACCACCTATTATGGAGTATGGTGGATAAAGACGTATTTAGCTGACAAGAAAGAATTTAGGAGTTGCATAGGATGTCGAGGAGCTCGGTGGCGCAGTGATATAGCGCCTAGCCCAGCGATGCGAAGGTTATGCTACTTTCGCAAGGGTCGATCATGGGATGGGTGACAAAAAAAATATTATCTCGAGCTACTCCGTGCAGGAAATGTCCCGGCAGCATTTGCAGTCGTTAGCACCCACCGATCCGCATCGGGCCCGCGTGGTGGGTCATGGCCCATCCTCCTTATCCAACCGTAAGGAAGGCCTGCGCCCCAGCAGTGGACATTAAAAATAGATGATGGTCATGAGATGTTCCACAGTTTGGCTATAACAAGTCAGCACACATACTCGTACTCGTACCTTAGCAGAGGAGTTGTTGAGTTCGTCGAGCAGGTCGTCGCGCTCGGCCTCGGCCTGGCGGCGCGCGCGCTCGGCGGCCGCCAGCTCCTCGCTGTGCTGCATGGCTTCCGCCTCTAGCGCCTTGTGATAACAAACAAAATCGTGTGACTCAGAATTACGGGTGTACTGTTGCAGAATTGATAAAGTTATACATGAAAGGAATGTACCAGGAATGTACTATTATGTACCGTTAATGAAATTCAATGTACCTCGACGAAACGGAAACAATTATAATAATAATGTGAGCCGCGGTTCTTACGGTCTGAATGGCGGGTGTATGCTAATAATTAAAGTACTAGATTAACGTTACACTTGGTTTATAAAGGTGGACTGTACGTGTTCATTATATGAGAAACAAAATGGTTGAATATTTAGATTGTGTAGGTATGTGCTTTGAATGTGAACGTTGAATTAAAGTTTTTTTATTTAAAGTTTTAGTTTAAACAGTATTTATATTTGTGTTTTCTCTATCAAACAATATTTTAATGAGAAGTTCGGTGGCGCAGTGGTTTTAGCACCTGGCCCTGTGATTGCGGAGGTCAAGTAACTTTCACAAGGTAAATTTTTGACCGACGGTCATGGGATGGGTGACCAAAAATTTTCGCAAGGGTCGTTCATGGACCAAATATGTATCTCGAGCTCCTTCTTGCTTCGGAAGGCACATTAAGCCGTCGGTCCCGGCTGCATCTGCAGGCGTTAACACCCACCAAACCGCATTGGGCTTGCGTGGAGGGTTATATGACCCTAAGGCCTGCGTCCCAGCAGTGGGGACATTTTTAGTCATTTCTAAAATTGTTCAAAATGTCACAAACGCCAGGTCTACAGCACACAGAACTAATTAATAGTAGCTCTGTAAAATGTGGACAGTATAATATGTAATCAAGTGTTGGTCGTATATGTATTGTGCGTTAGTGTATATGTAGCGTAGTAGTATTACCTTGACGCGTCGGTCGGCGTCGCGCGCGGCGGCGGCGGCGTCGTCGCGTCCGGCGCGCGCTTCCTCCGCGTCGCGCGCAGTTTCCTTCAACTGTAGTTGGAGTTTCTTCACTTGCTTCGTGGCGTCTTCTTTCACCTTGAACACAATCGTACAATCAACTGAAGTATGATATAGCCGTACTCTATTCTATATTTTAGCAAATTGAATTGATATGTAAAGAATGTTTACAAACAAAACTTTTTGCATTTTTCATAATTGACTAAAATATAATATTATAGTGTAATTTCCGTATTTAAAATATTATTTTATCAAGGTATTTTGTGGATGTTATTATTATTCATTTATTTATTACTGTAAACTATTATGGATCTTGTTATCTGAAATATTTTTTTTTATTTATTTATAATGGGTGACAGAAAATTTATCCCGCTTGGAAGCGCTGCTGTAGATGGAGACCTTTTATACGTGTGCTTACGGGTTTTGTTTCCGATTATTTTTCAATAGTGTCTATAAATGGTGATAATCATTATTATATTTATGGAATTTGGATACTAAACGAACTAAAGATTGAAGAAAACCAAAATGTATTGGAAGAACAATTAATATTTACGAAACTTCGCTTCCGACATCTAAAACTTGATAGAAAGCAAATAGTATATATACACTAGCGCCAAGTTAGCGGTAGTGCGCAAACTGGTGGACGATTTGTGAATCAGCAAAATTATACGTTAAGTTTCAGTAAATTAAAGCCATTTGGATTCCGCTATACATTAATAGCCTACTCATTAAGGACCTACCTAGCTCCTAACTGAAACTTTAGCAAACAAACGACAGAAAATGCGATCCTGAAATTACTTTCAGAATATATGAAAACCGTTAATTGTTCAATGTATTATTTACGACTGTTATAAACGAATTACTTTTTAAATTCAAAGTGTAGTTTTGCATATGTTTTAGTAACCTAAAAGTTTTTAATGTAATTGTAAAAAAATCTAACCTTATTTGCGAGATGCAGCGCCTGTTCCGCGTCCTTCAAGTCCGCTTCCAACTTCTTCCTCTGCGCGAGCGCCGCAGCTCGCTGCTTCCTCTCTTCTTCCAACTCTGCTTCTAAGTCGCGAAGCTGCTTCACTATGCCGCGACGCTTCTCCTCGCCTTGCTCGTCTTTAGCCTGTTCAATAGTAAATAAAAATGTAAACAATTTGTTGAATCTAATCCCAAAGAAGCTTAAGCACTTGTGTTATGTAATGGAAATCGAGACTTCAGAATAAATATTTAAATTTACAATAATAAAGTTCGGTTTGGAAAACCTTTTCGATGTAAACATCAGGATCGAACGCTGAAAGATCTCAAAGCCAAATATAATCATAGTTGTTGCGGATGTTGTCAAAAAAAACAAATAAGCGTTTTACTGTGGATACTGACACAGTTATCTACAAAAAAAGGAAAACATTACACCATGTTTTGATTCCAGAATAATATTTAGCCAATCTAAAAGTCGCCACTACAAACAAAAAAAAATTTTAGAGATACCAGACCTTATATAGACATGGTCCTTCAAGCCGGATAATAGACTAATTCATCGCTTTACCTGTAAATCCCTTTCGAACTGCGCCCGCATCGCCTGCATATTGACTTCGAGGCGTAATTTAGCGTCCTCAGTGAGCTGTAGATCGTCTTCAATTTCCTCATTCTGCGCGCGCAACTCCGCGAGCTGAGATTCGAGCGCTCGCTTTGCTTTTTCCAGTTCGTGTACGTTCTTGTCGGCGGTGCCTTGAGTGTTCGCGAGCTCGTCTAGTTCCGATTGGAGGAGACGCTTGCTGCGCTCGAGTTCTTCAATCTGTTAACGAAAGGAAATGTTTAGTCACAGTACTTTTTTAACTGTATTTTTTGAAGGCAGGGAAAAAAGCTCTATTGAAACCTGGCCATACAATACAATAATACAATACAATAATCATTTATTTCAAACATGAGTATACATTTAATGAATATAATATCTTCACGTCTCTTCGCACTTTAGAAATGAAGTGCAACAAAATGATGCTAGCTAGTAAAAAAGCGGTCTTCTCTTTTTCGTCTTATTCAGAAGAAAATAATGCTAAACAGGAGAAAATCAAATTAGATATGCCAAAATCAGGCAAGTTGGGTCGTCTAAAAGAATTGTACATTTTATATCTATGACTTTGTACACACGACGGCACCTCAGACTATACATGTTGACCTTGAGACCGCCTTTATGCCCTACGTAATAAAAGCTGTTTTCGCAGTTTAACTGTATAACCCGACGTGCTGTCGTGTGTATGGTTTAATATTCTCGCAAAAGATAATAACAATCACTACACGAGAACCATGTTACCATTATACAACTATAAAAAGTTACCTTCTCTGCGGCGAGGTCTAGTTCCCTGGTGAGAGATAGCACTCGAGTCTCCTTGTCCCTCGCTTCCCTCTCGGCCGCATCGCGTTCGTTGGCGTATCGTTCCGCTACCGCTCGCTCCTCCGCTACCACCTGCACCATACACATTTATCATTAGAAGTTATGCGCAATAATTTCAGCTGGTAAAACGACATTACACGAAATAGTAAAAACGTATAACAATGTTATTGTAGCTTATCGCAAAAAGTTTATATCAATCACGAATTGGAGGGGAAAAAAAGCAGAAAGAATGAAAAAATAACTAACTTTAATTTGATCACACAACGTACCATAAATTTTTCTTTGCTAATTGCGGCTTTTTACAATTTATGACATTGTCAAAAGAAGCTTTTTAGTTGACAAAAAAAACAAAAAATAATAAAGACCTTATCGAAGCTCTTCTGTTTCTTCTCGAGCTCCATCACCTTGGCGCGCTGCGCCTCCAGGTCAATGGTCGTGTCTTCCAACTCCGCCTGGATTTTCTTTTTACCTACAAACGGTACAAAAATTAAATACAATCAAAATCTGTTAAAAGCGCGTAGTCTGCACACTAGCGCCGACATTGAAAAAAAATCATGTGCTCAAAAATAGACGAATTATGAATTATCTCTCTGTAGTGCACTCCGAAGCATTGTTGTACTTTTTATCGCTTAAACAATATTTTGCTAGCCTGTTGTTTAGTTCAATTGAGTTTTCTTGCGAAAAGTGACAACTTTTTATATAAAAAGTGGTCGCTATAAAAAAATATTAGAAAATCTAAACTTTTTTTAATGCTATCTTATCTAGAATCGGTAACTCTACCAACTGGTATTTTTTTCTGAAGCGTTCCCCTTACACCCTGTATTATATCCTCAGTGGTGAGGATTCCAGGTGTAATGCGCTTACGCTTTCGGCCTTATCGTCACTTAACATCAGGTGAGGTGAAGGCCAAGCACTATCCTCATGTATTATATCCTCAGTGGTGAGGATTCCAGGTGTAATGCGCTTACGCTTTCGGCCTTATCGTCACTTAACATCAGGTGAAGTGAAGGCCAAGCACTATCCCGTTATGGATAAAAACAATATATTAAATTAAGTACAAATAAAATGACTCACTCTTGTCCAGCTTGTCGTTGGCCTGCTGCAGCTCGTCGATCTGCCTGTGCAGCGCCTCAACGTCTTTAGTGAGCTTCTTGCGCTGCTCTTCTAACGCGGCCGCTATTTCTGCCTCTTCTTCTGCCTTCTTCTTGGCGTCTGCCACTTGCTGTGTTAGCGCCGCGATCTGGTGGTCGGAATTATTAGCTGTAGGTAAGGTAGTCGTTTGAAGAGTTAAAATGTATAAGTGTGATGCATGATTCACATAATTAACCTGTTAAAACTATCATTTTCCTCGCGTATTATTGTGAAACAAATTTCATAATAGAATTTTAAATCTAACACACACGATAATTTTAACATCGGCGATCGACGATTTAGCTGCTTGGTATGACTTGATTCTCTATCGAGAGTCGTATCGTAATATCTGTAGTTTTCTACGCCGGCATAAATAAATACACGTTTTAACATTGGACAATTGAACCGGGTCCCCGGACACAGACACGTAGCTCGGTGGAAGTACTCCTCTACAAGTTCCAACATTGGACAATTGAACCGGGTCCTCCGAACAGACACGTAGGTCGGTGGAAGTACTCTTTCGTCTAATCTAAATTTAGGTGGAGACATCCTGTCCCAACAGGGGTACCGCTAAGCTAAGTACCTGTTTCTCTAGGTTCCTCTTGGCCTCGTCGTCTTCGTCCAGCTGGTCCCGCGCCTGCTCCAGCTGCTGCTCTACATTACGCAGCTTCGTTTGAAGAGCTAGTTTCTGCTTCGTCTCTTCTTCGAGTAGGGCCTATGAAACAAAACAAATACATACTGAGATAAGATCTCCCAATTCTCCGATTATTTTATTTGTACATATAGAACTATAGCTGTACTATTTTTCCCAGCCCAGTTTCAGTTACATTAGTAAATTCGTATTAACGAATACCAAAGTGATAAGTTCGACAATTTTGCTATTCCAACGAACAGCAGCTGCTATTGATTTCAAATTAAATTCAGAATGTTTAATTATTATGCGTACATTTTCACAATTTAAGAATAACTACTAGTTAAGAAAAGGTTATGTAACTTACAGTTAAAACATCGATAAAACACATTTGACGTTATTTTAATACATACGTATTTTTGCTCACCTCAAGAAATGAGTATAAAGTCGGAAATATTTTTTTTTTAGTTTAAGGTACGATTAGTATAAAGTATGAAAGTACTTTTGTACAATACAACGTGTTACAAAAAACCCCTAAAGCCGAATATGGTAGATAGGGACCATCAAATAGAAAAACATCTGTTTCATACATTTTGATTTTCGTTACTAATATTTGTATGAAAGAGCTGAGTTTTTTCTCGATTTCAGAGTTGGTCCCTATCTACCATGTTCAGTTTAAGGGGTCTTTGATTATTGCTTGTACTAGATTTGAATGAAATAATATATTTAAATGAATAACCTGCGCCTCCGCGTGCTGCGCGCCGATGGTGGCGGCCTGCTTGACGGCGGCGGACGCCTTCAGCTCCGCCTGCTCCAGCTGCTGCAGCGCTTGTTCCGCCTCGTTCTGAAGCCGCACGCACTTCTCGAGCACCTCCGCCCTGTTACAACCACGAGCGTATTGGGTATGAAAATAATGCACTCTGACGACCCGAGTGGTGCAGAGGCCGACATGCCGGTCTACCACGCAAGGGGTTCCGGGTTCGATTCCCGGCCGGGCACAAATTGAAATGATGAATTATAATTTCTGTGACAGGTCTAGGTATTACTATATATAATAATTAAAAAAGTATATAAGTAGTATATCAGTTGTCTAGCACCCATATTACAAGTTTTGCTTAGTTTGGGGCTAGATGGCGCTGTGTGAAATTGTTCAAGCAGGGAAGCGTTTATTAATTTTATCGCTAAAAAGTCGTTTGGCTGGTACTCCTTTAGATACATAAAGCCCAGTACATATTATGTGCACCGTAACATTTTCCATACATTTTAATGTGTTCGTAAGGGCAGAGTGCGCACAAATCCATTGCATGTTGCGTTGCACATAATCTGTACCGGGCTTAAAGGAATTGCCCGATATCTCGTTGCAAGATCACCCGTAAACGGCCCACGAACCGATGTTGAATGGAAACGAGGATGGATGAAAAGCCGGTCCAATCACACAAATTCACCTAAACTCTTCACAATCCACAGCAAGATAATTATAGCACGGAATTTCCTCTTTGGTGTCACTCTCACAAATAAGTAATTTACAAAAAACACGGAAATACAATTAGATATATCAAAGAAAAATATAGACTATAGTAGGTAAATGACCTGGCGCGTTCCAGCTCCGGCAGCTTGGCAGCGAGCTCCTGCAACTGCGCCTCGGCTTGCTTGCGCCGGCGCTCGGCCTCGGCTCTCGCCGCGCCCGCGCTCTTCAGCTCGGTGGCTAGATCTGCGTTTTCCGCCTCCAAGGATTGTTTGGCCTTCTCCAACGCTAAAAGTTATGGTACTTGTCAAGAATAGTCTTAAATCAAATTAGTGAAACTGTTAAATTAATTACTTTAGCCCCTCAAATTTAAGTGCCTTAAATGTTTTTCAAGGTTTTTCTGATAAGGGGGATGATTCTGATATATATATATATCAGTTGCGACTTGATAATAAAAAAATCTTCTTAGCTAAACAGATAAAAAAACCTGCAGTCAATATACTAGGAAACTAACTTCTCATTTAAAACTTTCCTTTCAACCTTGCAAGTACCTAAGGATATGAAACCCCTATAACTGAAACAAAACCTATAACTTGTTGTTTTTGAGATATAATGAGTATGAATGATGTCATGACTACAAAAAAAACAACAAAAATTAATAAAAGGTAGATTAGGCTAGTAGGGCGGGAAATTCACTATTTCCCCACAATTTAAATCTTTGCCCATGTGGCTTTGAGTTCCAGTAGACCAGGGGCCATACCGGCTAACTTTTCGAACATCGCCGGGTCTGCCGAGTTTCAACTTTAAACAGATAAATCGAAGTAAGGACTTTCGTATTGTACGTACTATTCGCCGAAGTTATTTAGGAGATATCGATGTTCGTGTGACATAATGAATTGTTGTTCGCCATTTTGGCCCGATTGGGGCTCGATTTATCTGTTTTAATTTGAAGCCCGGCAGACTTTCCGAAGTTCGATGCGTTAGCCGGTACGGCCCCAGTTCCATAAATCGTAATGTCCGATAGCGTCGATGTTGACACTTGGCTGAAAGTTCTGGACAACTGGAAGGAACTCCGCTAAGGACGGTATGTTATGTATGGGATTTCTCAAATTTGGGTCAAAAACACGTTTCTAAAATAAGTTACGTAACGTAATTACCTATCAAGGAGACATCATTCCTTCTGGGCTCGGCACCCTCGCACACATGTTTCCAATAATCCCTAGTGGAACTGAACGAAGAACCTTCTTCCTCTTCATCGAACGTATCGTCGTTGGACAGACCGAATTTAACATTTTTTTGCTTACGGTCTTTCACCGAACCCATGCCTCAACATAATATTATAAAATTAACATACAAAATTTCGCGTAAATTGTGCACAAAAACGTAATGTAAAGCTGTTTGGTTCTTTAGAAAATTTGACGCGTGACCGCAGTTTGAAAAGGGAATATTCGTTGTCATTGTGAGTTGTGTCAAAGCTTCATATTTCTTTTTATTTGAAAAGTTTCGATGAGAACACATCACAAATCAAAAAAGTTCTTAATAATAACTTTTCAAAAAACATCGTTCGTATCCAGTTGGAATAATATGAATCGGGATTAGTTAAACTATATTTGACTACTCGATTTCACATTTTTACACAGAAATATATATACAGTTCAGAAAACTACTCTTCTTTAAGGACTTCGCTTTACGGCAGTTGCTTAATAATAATAATAATCTTTATTTGTGCTGTAAATGTTTACATAACGTAATTAACGTTAATAAGTCTGGGACTTATTGCTCGTGTTTGGTACACAGTATATTACTCACCAGCTTTAGCTTTCTTGATCTGCTCGTGTTGCTCGTTGAGCTGCTGCAGCTCCTGCGAGTGCTTGTGGCGCTGTTCGGCCAATGTGGCTTCGTGGGACGCCGCCTCTTCTTCTAGACTTCGCTTCAGGACTGCTACTTCTTGCTCGCGTTTGGATCGGAGCTCTTGTTGGGCTGTTGGACAGATTAGAAATAAATAAAAACTTCTCTTTAAGATGAGAATTAAAATAAAAAAATATATCACTTTTTGATGTTATACCAAAGGTCACTAAAAGATTTTACGGATCTGAAATTAAGATATACATTTCTTTATATCTTTATCCAGACACGTATTGAAGCAGAAACACGATTTAATGATTTTGGCTCGATACATTTTAATGTCGAAAATACCTCTCAAAAATGCTCAAATTTAAAAATTAGAAATTGTCTCCGATTTCCATAACACTTTACCTTTACTTTAACGGTTTGGCTACTTACTGCGGAATCGGAGCGACGTATGTGATGTTGTCAAATATGATATACAACATGTTACAAAAATACCCCTAATGCCGAATATGGTATATAGGGACCATCAAACTGAACAAAAATCAGCTGTTTTATACATTTTGATATTTTCGATTTCAGAGTTGGTCCCGTAGTGAAAGTCGTTCAGTTGGATGGTCTCTATATACCATATTCGGCATCAGGCATCATACACATCGTATATATATATATAATAACAGTTACCGGCAGTAGTGTCGAGCGAGTCGAGCAGTTCACTCTTGAGCGCCTCCAGCTCCTCGTTCAAGTCCCTCTTGAGCTTCTCGGCCTTGGTCCTGGCGGCGCGCTCGGCGTCGAGGTCCTCGTGCGCCTCGGCGAGCGCGGCGGCCGCCTCCCTGGCCGCCTTCTGCGCGGCGGCGCGCGCGGCGCCCTCCTCGTCCGCGCGACTCATCGCCGCCGCTAGCTCTTCCTCGCGTTTCGCTGTATGTGTCGACGATATCGAACGTTATCAGAATCGTCGACGTGAACGAGTGTTTCCCGATTAGGGGTGCGCGGAATGATCTCTTAACTGAGATTTTATAGCGATAGAAACCTTTTTATTTATCATTCTTGCAGAGATGTGATAGAGGTACGCGAGTTTGAGGTTTCTCTGTGAGACGTACGTTGAAAAAAAAGGAGCGACCGTCGTGAACTATTCTATTTTATTATCCCCGTGAGAAATGATGGAAAGACTCTCCTCACACGGCTATTTGCTAAACGAAGAATTATACGCGACGGCCGCTAGTTACATTTTTATGTTCCTTAAAAGAAATTTCTTAACATCTAGCAAATACTGACGATTAAAAAAGAACTAAACGAAATAGAGAACGAAACTACAAAAGAGTGAACAGTGCAAATATCCCTGTTATTATTGTACTACCGAAGAGATAAAGATTCCAAACAGTTCAGAATCGAAACCGTCGATTGACTTATCAAAGACAAAAGTAGGAATTATAATAAAGTTATGCTCGTCACTCACCGAGCACGACCTGAAGTTCGTCGAGTTGCGCGCGCCGCTCGGCGAGTTGCTCGCGAACATCTTGTAATTCCGTCTCTAACTTCCGCTTGGCGCGGTCCGCTTCTTGTCGTAACTGGTGGTCCTACACACAATAATTTATTTTCTACAATACTATTAATTTAACAATGTACAACACAAGTGATACACTTCAGAGTGCTTGCGGTACAAATCGTCGTATTTTAATCTGTAAACTTTTCTCTATGCCATACATTCTCGAAGTTGCAGCGGTTCACTGTCTGTCTGTCAATTTAATCGCAATGTACACTAGTGCAGGGATGTCAAAAATACGGTCCGCGGGCCACATCCGGCCCGCAAGCCATAGCTCAATATGGCCCGGGACCAGAATCTCAAGAATCTCAAGGTCAAGATAACTTCTTTTTGTTACCTTTGTATGAAAATTTAAGTATTTAAACAAAATAAATAAAGATTACAATTTACTATGCGTTTGCGTTTTTTATTTTGAGTCTGGCCCGCTAACACACCCTAAATCTTATAATTGGTCCTTTAGAAAAATCTGTCTGACACCCCTGCATAAGTGTATTAGCTCGTTTCGGAACTTAAAAGTGATTGTGTTTTTTGTGTCGTCTAGTGGTCAATTTTAGTCATAGTAATTATGAAAATGAAACTGCATTTTGTGATGGAAGCAAGCCGCTTTGCACAGTTATAGTAGGGGCCAAATTAAGTGATTTCATTCGAGGATAAATCACATTCACCCCTTAGGAACACAGATGGCGCCACTTGTTTAATAAAAACTTAAAAAAATTCTAAAACCTGAACGGATGATCCGATTTTGATGATAAAGGTCTCTATCGACAGAAAATTAGTTGTTTTATTATTAAAAAAATAATAAGGTGGCAGAAAATTATTATAAATAACAAAAAAACTTGCATTATTGAAAAAAAAAATATTTTTTTTCAGATTTTATTTTATTGTATGAATATGGTACTTTTTTATTTATTTATATTATTACTAATTTAGTTGCACGTTTAATAAAAAAAACCGCATATAAATATCTTGTATAGTTCCAAAGTTATTGAAGAATACACTGCATGGTGCCGGTATATACCTTAACTCGCCGAGCAAAAAAATCTCAAAATTAATATTTTTTTCTTTACATATGCTTTATTTATGATATCTATGTATTCAGAAAAATAAAATGAAAATCTTAAACATACCAATTTTGAGAAATTAGATATTTATTATGTGTAATTCGGCGAGTGATCTCTATTCTTGGGTTTCGAAGGTGGGTTTTCGAACCCTAAAAAAATTAAATAGCAATGAAAAATCATAATAACAATTATAACAGATGCGAAATAGCATTTCTGAATCTTTATTTTACTTACGTTTTATTTTCACATTCGGCTTTGCAGGTTTTACACTGTAAAGTGCAAGGTAGGCCAACGCGTCGGCAGCCAGAGCGCATTGCGTTACAGTTTGATTTACATCCACAATGGTCAAGGAGGCTTAGTTCTGGCTCTAAATTGCAGTAACCTTCGGCCATCGTGGAGTTCATCTACCTTCGACCCGAAGAAGATGGACTTGGGATTGATATGTCAAAATTTAAGGCATTTTCCTGGCCTGCTTTTAGTGGAAAACAAATCTTTCCGGATTTTTAATTTATTTAGGACAACAAACAACTGAACAAGGAGATTACATACACATAGCACATTAATCGGTTCTTTGAGTATTTGTACAGTCAACACCGTTACCCACAAATATCTCCATGAAGTAATCGCTAATCTGACTTAAATAACATTTTTATTTTTATATTATACGGTACAAAACATAAGTTAATTACGGTACAAAACCGCCGATGAGCTGGCTAGAATGGGATCTTCCACAACAGTGGAAGGACCCATAGGACCCATACCCATTATGCCACTCCCGTTCTGCCAACTACGCTCATGAGTAGGACAACGAACTCGTGCTGCACACAATACTCGTTGGGAAGATCTAACAAGCTGTAGACAGTCTAAATTGGCGATGACAGCAGTCTCGTTGCGTATGACCCGCAGGCTGCTCAGCTTCAATCGGCCAGACCTCCGGATAGTTGTAGGTACACTTACAGGTCACTTAGCTTTAAACCGACAACTATTCATCATGAATGCGACAGACAGTCCTCTATGCAGGGGATGCCTGGAAGCAGAGGAAACAGCCGCCCACGTGAACCTGGAGTGCGTGGGGCTGGCCACAAAACGGGTAGAAATCCTCACAGAGGTGAGGTCGCTCCTAAAAGCCTGTGAACGCCCCAGGAGGCTTCTGCGCTTTTGGAAGAAGCTAGGATGGCTCGATTAGCCATACCGATGCTATAAGGTTTCACGCATTACGGACCAAATTGGTCTAAATGCGGAGAAAAGTGCCCATCACCAATACCAATACGGTACAAAACATAACGCATTAACAGTGATGTTCTCTGTTTGAGCATCGTGCAGCCTGCAAGTGAATCTGTAAGTAAGATTACCATTATTTGAGAACGAGTGAAATAATGATGTAAACTTACACATCACATTACAATAAAAAAAATCGGTACAATCCTTTCCCAATGAGCCAATATTTCTTCAGAGAGGATTTCTATAGGAGTCGACATACTTGCAAAAACAGTGGTTACTTCAGGGTGAGACATCCATGTTTTAAAACAGGTTTTTTGCCTTTTGTATTAAAATAAGACGTTGTGTCACACCCTGTGAAAGCATGATAGTCTCGTAGCGCAGTTGACATTTCAAGACCTAAAGTAGTTGCTATTTTGTGCACTGCTACATAACGGCGTTTGTTAGCTGTCCCTGTCAACATCCAGTTCCTGCAAACCTTCCTCTTTTTAAATTTCGTAGTACGAAATAAGCAGAACCAACACATCTGTGTCCGAAGAACGCACTAGCATATGGGTTGCTCCTAGCCCAGCCATATCTTTTGCGTGCCAAATAATACGGCGATCAGCTTCTTCCATATGCAATGGAATCGGCAATTGAAGTACAAGAAGCATCTGAAGCAGATACTTCATCAGCCAAATTTATCAACACCGTTGCGTCAGAAAAGCTATTTATGAACTCGCGACCAAAAAATCCAAAAAGATTTGATTTATTTGATCATTCCTCAGAAAGTCGGATTGAACCATTGGGAGTAACCTGACGTCGAATTCCTGTTCCTCTTGCTTCTCGTTCCTGTACCTCGACATAGGTATCTCTCTACCTATTAAAGATTTATTATATTATACTATTATTGACATCCAGTTTTTTATTATACGTGTAATTGATTAGTTCACATTTAAATGAAATAAAAAAGGTAGTCCACCTTTTTTATTTATTTTTTTAAATAATATTTACAAATGAACGTATTTTTTTGTTTCTGTATACAAAAAGAGAATTTATTGGTAATTGTAATAGATTTAATTCAACTTTTTATGTTTTTTATAATAAAACAATTAATCTGTTTACATAGAGATCATAAATAAAGCATATATATAAAGAAAAAAAAATATCAATTTTGAGATTTTTTGCTCAGCGAGTTAAGGTATATACCGGCACCATGTAGTGTATCTTCAATAACTTTGGAACTATACAAGATATTGATATGCGGTTTTTTTTATTAAACGTGCAACTAAATGAGTAATAATATAAATAAATAAAAAAGTACCCTATTTGTACATTTTTTTACAAAATAAAATAAATACTGAAAATATTTTTTTTGTTTTTCAATAATGAAAGTTTTTTGTTATTTATAATTATTTTCTGCCACCTCATTATTTTTTTAATAATAAAACAACTAATTTTCTGTCGATAGAGACCTTAATCATCAAAATCGGATCATCCGTTCAGGTTTTAGAATTTGTTAAAGTTTTTACTAAACAAGTGGCGCCATCTCTGTTCCTAAGGGGTGAATGTCGTTTATCCTCGGATGAAATCGTTTACTTTGGTCCCTACTATCACTGTGCAAAACGGCTTGCTTCCATCACAAAATGCAGCTTTAGGTCAAAAAGTGTCCATAATAACTATGACTATTTATACTGTGGCGTGACGCGATTGGATCTATAATGCTTGTGTGAATGCTTAATTTATCAAGTGAACAAAAGTTTCAGATAATACGATAGCTTGATTCATATATCTTTCAGTTACTATCATTTTTGTAACTTATCAACTTAAAACCAAAAAATCCAACTACTTAAAAAGAAGTAAAATATGTGTAAAGCTATGTCATAAAAAAAAATCAAGATTAGTGAGTAAAACCTTGTCAAATGAAGTCAATGTGTAAATGAGTGTGTAAATACCTTGAGTAACTTCTCTTCTAGCTCGGCGATGGCCGACTCCTGTTTGGTCTTGAGCTTGCTGAGATGCTTCGCCTTTTCTTCTTCTTCCGCCAGCGCCTGCGAGAGGTCGTTCGCTCGTTCTTCCAAGATCTACGGAAAGTGATTCATATATTAATATATTTTAATTAACATAATGACGTTTTGTATTTTATAGATGCAAAACTTAAAGATACAATATTTTGTAAGTTCTAAGTTCATAATTTTAAGTATAGATAGATGCATAGTTACTTGTTCTTTTGAAGCATCACAGTTTTTACTTTAGGCAATATAGGCAGTATTGTATAGTATGTATGTACACACGACAGCACGTCAGGTTATACAGTTAAACTGCGAAAACAGCTTTTATTACGTAGAGCATAAAGGCGGTCTCAAGGTCAACATGTATAGTCTGAGGTGCTGTCGTGTATACATTACCTTCTTCTCCTTGAGCAGCTTGTGGTTGGTGTCGTCGCTGAGCGCGAGGTCCTCCTCCAGCTTCTTGAGCTTGGCGTCGCACTGCACGCGCTCCAGCTGCAGCTTCTGCCGCGCCGCCTCCTCTTCCTCCAGCTGCTCCTCCAGGTCCTACGGGAGACATGGCCGATAACACTTCAACATCATTTCATTTCTTCATTTGACGACCCGAGTAATGCCACTGCACCACTTGGGTCGTCAATGTCAATGTCGTTGTCGACATGCCGGTCTACCACGCAAGAGGTCCCGGGTTCGAATTCCGGCTGGGCAAAAATTGAAATGATGAATTTTAGTTTCTGAGACGGGTGTGGGTGTTATTATGTGTAATTAGTATATATTTAAAAAGTATATAAGAGTATATCAGTTGTGTAGTACCCATATTACAAGCTTTGCTTAGTTTGGGGCTAGCTGGCGCTGTGTGAAATTATCCTCTACAACGTGTTACTGAATGAACCCAAAATAGGAAAACCGTTTCTTCGGACCATCAAACTGAACAACTTTTCTGTGGGACCAACTCTGATCAACGGCAATTACCTGCCGGCATCAACAGCAGGTAATTTTATTTTATTTGCATCATTTATTTTGCAGGTCTTTTTCCAGCTATAAATTATACCTGTATATTGATCTGCAACCGCTTCTTGTCCTGCTGCAGCGCATTACAGCGCTCCTCCTCCTCCTCAATGCGACCCTCCAGGTCATGCAGCAGTTCCTCCAGCTCTTGCTTCCGAGCTGCAGCTCGAGCTCGGCTCTCTTCTGCTTCCGCGCAAAGCTCAAGTTCAGCCTGCGAGACAAATCAGTTACGTAAATATCTTTATCTTTAAAACAGTGAAGATGATAAATGCTTAATGGAAACAATTTTTTATAGCATTTGTGTACAATCCAGTTTCATCTTAAAAACATTTGAATTATACAATCAAAAGAAAAGATAACTAATTAAACAAAATTTGCAAGTCTATGGTTTTATCCTATAAAACATTGACCTACTTATTAAAAATATACTTTGAACCAAAAACATGAACAGCGATTTAAATAATACCAAATACAACTCGACTTTAAGGGCTCATTTTATGAAAATAAATGCAACTGCGCCGAAATATCGGAGTCTCAAAAATAAACAGGTACAAGGTGTAAATCCCGATATAGTTTATTCTAATAAAATAAAGACTGTTTTAGTCCAAAGTTGTAAGACCCTAGTATATTCAACCTGTATTCTGCTTTGCAAGGTAAGTCTGAATAAAGACATAAGACTACCTGTAGCTGTTCCGCCAGCTGCGTCTTCTCGGCGCTGGCCTGCTGGAACTTGTGCTCGTACTCCTGGCAGCGCTTCACCTGCGCCTCCAGCCGGTCGCGGATTTGCCTCAACTCGTCCTCCTTTTGAGTCAACTTCTCCTCCTGCTTCGTCACCTCAAGCAATGGTTTGACCTGGAAGCAGATGTTTTGATTACTGAACGTTTTAGAGTTACCACTATAAGTCAAACTTTCTCGAACGAATTCGAACTTAACATACAACAAGTTAAGGCATTAAATCGATTGGAGGATATATAATTTCACAGCCTTTAAACTTTAAAGAAAATATAAAGTGACATAATTTACATCACATTCATAAAATATTTAAATTAAATAAAAAATAAGTCTAACAGCAAATTCATAATTGCTTCGCAAGTGAATAGAAAGACAAAATATTGAGAAAACACCTCACTCACGACTTAGCAAAGGTACTATCCTTGTTATATAAACAAGATCTGCTTTGAATTCCCACTAACAATAGGTTAAGCACCTACGGCGATCGCGAAACGTGTACCTACTTATATTATATATAATAGTCTATTGAACATGTAGGTCTCGGTGCGTTATTTACATAACTTTCCGACAATAATTACCAAGGCTGTTTTCAAAGCATAGAAACACATTCTAAAATTCATTAAAGAGCAATGAATATTTACCTTTATGTACAGTCTCCACCACTGCCAGTTCCTCAACTTCAGGTACGCAGCACAATTCCTCTGGATGATTCTGATCGCGTTGAGCTGCTGCAATCTCTTCTGGTAGTTTCTCCTCGCTAAGAAACCGCGGCAGAAAGCTTGGAAGTTAACGATTAAATCTGTGATCTTGTAATCACGCTCCTCTTCAAGGTGGGCGAGTACACCAGCTCGGAAGAATATTTTCGACTGTCCGACTCTGTACAAGTTATGGTCGAGCTCCAAAGCTTCGATCATCTGCTCGCAGGCTTTCTTGCCGTCCATGAAGCCTTTTGGAATGATGTTAGGAGTGAGCAACTCGTATCGCTGCCTGAACTCCTGGAACGGAATACGGTTGGGGAAGCCTTGCCGGCAAATCCTGATGCCCTCGAGCACACCGTTGCAGCGCAGCTGGTCCAACACCAACGGCGCTTCGATCTTCCCTGCCCTCTTCTCGTGGTTTGGTATAATACATCTCACAAAGTTGGGATTCGTGTTTCTGAGTGTGGCCATCAGTTTTGTCAGTTGCTCTTTGTACAACTGCGAAACTGTTCTGAACATACCCTTCCTCGTTCGGGCACCGAACTGGGTATCGGTCATCGCTTGTTGCGCCATGCCGACGATCTCGGCGTCCTTCCAGATGTGGCACACGAACGGATCCTGCGACGCCTGTAGAAGGGACACCACATTCTCGTTTAGAGGATCCATGTTCTTCATCAACCACTTTTCTGCTGAATAGTCCACTTTACCAGCGTAATGAATGATCGCGAAGTCGGCGACACCGCGGAAGTCTGTCTTCATGAACTTGGGATGGACGGAATGAGCTGAAACTAACTTTTCTACGAACGTCTTATCCGTTGCTTTAGGGAACCAACACTCCTCATCTAAGAGCGCCATGATACCCATAGGTTTGTCGATAAGGTCGATAGTCGGCTGGAGATCCAGGCCGAAGTCGATGAATTTCCACTCGATGCCTTCACGTTGGTACTCCTCCTGTTCGAGGATGAACATGGTGTGGTTGAACAGCTGCTGCAACTTTTCGTTTGTGTAGTTTATGCAGAGTTGTTCGAAGGAGTT
The DNA here is from genome assembly GCA_963556745.1 of Catoptria pinella. Taxonomy (NCBI): domain Eukaryota; kingdom Metazoa; phylum Arthropoda; class Insecta; order Lepidoptera; family Crambidae; genus Catoptria; species Catoptria pinella. The sequence continues at coordinate 12,810,135 of OY750767.1, forward strand.
CAAGTCAAAGATTTCAAAACCAGCCATATCGAGAATGCCGATGAAGGAGGCGCCTTGCCTTTTCGTCCTGTCCAAAGATCTGTTGATCCTGTTCACCAGCCACCTGAACAGGCGTTCATAGCACGCTTTACCGATGGCTTCCACTGAGAATTCTACTTGTTCTTTAGTCTGTGCTTTCGTCACAAAATCACGGCCCACTTTTATTCTTGGTTTTATTAGTGCTTTCGTCATTTCTGTTACAGAGAGACCTGGAAATAAAGAACATAATTAATTTGAGTACAGTATTTACTAACAGACATCGGATTTTTAAACAAAATACATTTCGATACAAAGCGAGCTTTCGGTTATTCATACCTAACAAATGTGCAATTTTCTGAGCAACAGTATTGTCAGGCAGGGTTGCCTGATCAGAGTTCCTTTCCTGCTTGAACTGCATAGATCCAAAGAGTAGGACCGCCGAAACTATCCTGAAGATGGAGTTGAAGTCTTCCATGTTCATGCCCATGATGTTCATGGATTTGATGGTGGCCTGGAACTCTGCGGCATCGTCGATGCCTGGTACCGGCAATGCAGCATTCGTTAAGAACGGATAGCTTTTAGGATCTTCTAGAATGTACTCAGCCTTCTGCTCTGGCGTCGCACCCGCCATCAGCTGGTAGAATATGTGGAATGTCCTTTCATCTTTCGCTTGTCTGATTGCTCTGGATTTTTCTAATAAGTACGTTTCGATATTTGCGCCAGCTATGTAGCCTGATGCATCGAAGTTTATTCTAATGAATTTACCCTGAAATAAAATGCACACATTCATATGCGTTGAAAACTAAGATAACATCGATTTCTATATTGACCTAGCCAGGAATCAAACCTGGAACCGGTCAAATATAATCTATTTATATTAAAATACTTACAAATCTCGACGAGTTGTCGTTTTTGACTGTTTTAGCATTACCAAACGCTTCTAATATGGGGTTAGCTTGCAGCAACTGTTGTTCCAATTCACCCTGTATAAAAAACGCATTTATAATGTAACTATTTTTTACCATACAAGAATGATTGATGATGCTGATGATTTTTAACCCAAATCTGCATCAGATAAAGCTCAATATTCAGAGACCGCGTGCGAATCGTCAGTACTATATTTATATAACATACACCACGATCCTGTGGCTCGATAAATTACATTTACAACGTAGCGCAATCAATTTGCGGAAACAACAGCCGATCTAAAGATAGTACCGTTGCATCGGCACGCAGTCTATGTGCATGATCCTTAGCGATAACTGGCGATGCGAACGAAATGTTACCTTAAAGCAAGTGACGTTAAGTTCAAATTGAGAGGACTATGAATAAATTACTTAAAACGAGAAGTGTTTAGTATTTGCAACAGAGATCTAAGCGCCACCCGTTGAAAGGTTGATATGGTCTGGCTGGATGTCGGAATGACATTAAAATATTGTAACAAAAACACCCAAAAGTGACAAGAATACTCGAGCTATAATTTTCTATGTAAGATCTAATACATTACAACTGAAGAAAATTTTGTAGTCACTTAGGATGTTGTTGCTTCAAAATCATGGCATAAATGAATGAATGACGTCACCAATGGGGTAGTTAGCTCGTTACCTCAAATGTGGGTCCATTGCTCTATGGGTAATAGCAGCGTGGAATGAAACGTTATGGTTATGGGGTTGAACTCATAAACTACTGGTTAGTGAATTAGTAGGTAAATGAATTTCAGATATAGCATTATTTAGACAAATTGTGTTTTTTCCAGAATCTTTTAAGAAATCACTTTATCACAATAATGCCAAGTCATCGTTTTTAAGTACCTTTATAATAAAATTATCTATATGAAAATGTAATTATATTTATCAACTACCTGATTTAGTGAAGGAGCGTTCTATGTTATACCAAAAATTCTTAATTTAGGATCATACATGATATGAGATACATGGATAAATGATTTCCAAAGATGTGATGTCACACATTTCACATTCCTTTTATATAATTAAATTATGTCTACTATTGTATTCAAGTTTGACTATAACAGTTGACAAACAATGTTATGTTTACTCATTATTACACTTTCAACTCTAAACTTCATATCATTTCATTGAACACTTTTTAGAGCAAACAAAACTTCTAAAAGCAGTAAAGTGGTTCTTGTGTCTGATACTAGTCAAGTTGTTATTGATCGTGGAGTAAATGAAAATGGCCGTTTGTCCACTGCCACCGTCACCGACGTCAACGGGACGTCACCGAGAACGAGATGACGATGACGGCGCAGATTTAGCGATACATACATTTACCCGTGCATTTACTATGGCCGTGTGTCCACCGCTCGTGACCCGAGCGACGTCATCCCGTCCGCCGAAATATCGCTTATTTCGGCGCTCTCGCTAGAACTCGGCCCGAGATTATGACGGACCGAAGTGGCGGCAATAGAAAACATATTTAAACGTGTCCATCTACGCTGGCGCCGTGACGTCGTCGTCGCATCGCAATAGCTTTTGATTATTTATATAAAAAATATACAAGGTATTACAAAAATACCCCTAATGCCAATATGGTATATAGGGACCATCAAACTAAACAACTTTTACTATGGGACCAACTCTGAAATCGCGAAAAATAAATCATTTTCATAGTTTCATACATTTTGATATTTTCGATTTTATTTTTTGTAGAAAGTAAAGAATGTTAGTGGGATAAAACAAAACTAAATCCGAGATCGTCGCGGTGGACAAACGATCGCCGTCACTTCAACTTCATCTCGGCCAGAAATAATCTCGTTCTCGGTGACGTCCCGGTGACGGTGGCGGTGGACAAACGGCCTATGTTTTGTTATGATATGTCGGTGTAGTACAACTGTATAAAATACATGTTAATGAAGTACAGTCTGTTTATCCTGACTTGTCTTATTTGGTAAACAATCTTCACCCAACTCTTTATAGAAAAAATCAATTGTAAAATACAACAAATGGTTTTCTACACATAAATTACAAAAGAAATTACTAATTATTATTGACAATATGATTTAATAAGACAACATATTTTTATATAGCGATTTAAATTTAAAAGAACTTTCAAAATCTGTGTTTACTAAATAGCACAAGTAAGGATAAACCGACTTCAGTCTTGTTACATTATAGCTGGACCTCAATTCTACTAATATTAACCTAATAGTCGTGTCTCAGTGATGTTTCAATAGATTTTCTTCTTGTGTTTTAGTTTTAGATGTAAGATCTGCGTCAGAAGCAATACTATCGAAACACTATTGAGATACGATTATTTTGTTAATAAATATCAGAATCGAGGCCCTGTTAGCAGCATTTGAACTCAGAGTGGTCGATAGTTTGAGACAGAGCTCAACTGTTCGTTATCACAACTATAAAAATGACTCAAAGGAAATTGCTGTTCGATAGCTATACGTGTTTTATATGACTCGATAGTGAATAGAAAGATCACGGAATCATACATTTCTAACTATAGTAAAGATTTATCTTATCTTGAGCCGTTATGTAAAGAATGTTGATAGTGCTATCGATTTTGCGAATAAACATATCCTATAACAAGATTAACGCTAAATATTAGAATATATTACTAAGCCTTATGTTACAATCCATGCGGTACACTAGCATGCCATAAACCAAACACCCTCGAGATTAATCCCAAATAACATGAGTCAAAGATATTGCTCACTCATTGTGGTAAATTATCCTCAAATAAGTAAAAAATATTACTTGGCTAAAAGTTGGCTGATTTCCAACTAGACATCGTTTTGATTTGACCATAAATATTCAATACAATACTTATAAATATTTCGTCAAACAATTTCCAATAATTAACAGGTTTGTTTGTTTTCCTTTATAATCAATACTCCTAGCCAATCTTTGTTTACTTATTTAATTGGTCAAAATGTGAGTATCTAATGGCTCAATCAAAACTGAATAAAAAGATTCAAATCATTTTAAAATTTTTGAAATTTTAGCATTCACAATGCTATTTTTATATAATACTAAATAATATACTAGAAAAAATACGACTGCACCAGATCATGTTCCCGTCCGAGAACATGATCTGGTGCGAGTCGTATTTTTTCTAGTATATTATTTAGTATTATTCAAATCATTATCAAACAATAAAATGAATTATCTGAAGATAATATACCAATTGATTGAAAGCATGAGGATTCCCATTCCACAAGCGCTTAGCCCACCGGCAAATATTCTTCACTTACTATTATCAACTGTGGAGACGGCCCCTGTAGTCCGGTAGAGTAGAGATTGCGTGGAAGAAGGAAAACAAAAACAGTATTATACATTGAGTGTTTTGAATGGTTACAATAAATTATATCTAGACTTAACGGTGCTAGCTCTACAGCGTGTCACACTAACGTATAGAAAAGTAACACAAACATATTGTGCGTAATATAGCTTACAGCATTACATACAATATAGAATAATGTGAAGGAGTGTATGTATGTACTAACAAAACGATTCAAATTATATTTACTAGCAATATATAAATGCATGCTAATTTATTGTGCTCTAATCAGACTTTGAGGAGCTCGGTGCGCAGTGGTTTAGATCCTGGCCCTGCGATTGCGGAGGTTTAGAAACTTTCGCAAGAGTCGGTCTTGGGATGGGTGATCAAGAAAATACCATAAAAAACCCACCAATCCGCATTTGATCCGCGTGGTAGGTTATGGCCCATCCTCCTAACCCACCTAGAAGGTCTGTGCCTCAGCAGTGGGGACATTAGAAATGACTGTAGTCGAATCACCAACTTCAAAAATTAAAAAAAGGTGGAGGTTATCTATTCGTCGCGTTTTTTTTATTATATCTTAGTTCCATTGTTGCGGTCAATAAATTGATTTTTTTTCTTTCTTCTTTCAAAAGGTTTTTTGAAAATCTACATAATATTATCATATTAACTTAGTGTAAAACAGTTTTTAAGTCTTGATTAAGATAGTTAAAAGATGAGCATGTTACCTCATCTTAAGCCAATAGGCATAATCAATCCTGTATTAAATTTTATGTTCACAAAAGCGAAACTAAAAACACAAAAAAGAACATTTACTTAAGTATGTAGGTACAATCGAGGTGAATGACTTCGATAAATTGTCGGTATCGTTCGTTTCAGTGAATTTGCAATGTAAATTAAATAACTAGTGCTTAGGTGCCTACATACAGCCTGTTAGTGTGACAACGCCTGTGATAGCAAGAAAAAAAAACATAATTATTCAATTGACACTAAACAAAAATAATTTTGGAGATTTTCTTCACAACAAATTTTCTTTGCAATTTAATATGTAGAGGGTGTTTTTTTAGAGATATAGAACTTTAAGTTGGAATTACTTTTCAAGATGGCGACCGATTTGACAGCTGTCAAGTGAGCAACGAAATGTACACACCATAGAATTAACTATATGCCACACATTTTTCTAGTATATTATTAAGTATTATATATGCCACATTTTATCAATCAATCAGTCATCAATTTGTCAGTAAAATATTATGTTACATAGATATAGTTCTATAGTGAGTGAATAGTTCTACAATATAAAACATCTCGTGCTCGCGACTGCTGTGCAATGAATGAAGGATAATGTTTTAAGTCACTCGAAAACATTCTTTTTATTCAGTGTAACAAGTTGAATAGACATCTAAGTACATGTGAACATTGCACTGTACACACGACAGCACGTCAGGTTATGCAATTAAACTGCGAAAACAGCTTGTATTACGTAGGGCATAAAGGTGGTCTCAAGGTCAACATGTATAGTCTGAGGTGCCGTCGTGTGTACATTGCATGCCACCTCCGCCATGCAAGCTGCACCAAATGTGGGACGCTGTACAAAGAAACTACATTTTAAACTCAAAAACAAGCGTTAAAGGATCCAATACTTTTATCGGTGTTCCAAAACTTGTGTTGTCGCTTGTACATGCGCTTCCATGATAATAATATCTCTCTATAAAGAAATCACGTTTCACGACGACAGCTTTTTAGCTTATTTTGTAATTTGTAAGTAGGTTATTTGGCAAATCTAAACAAAAAAAAATTGTTTATTAAAACCAAACTAAGCGTTAGGGCTGCCACGACCTATTTAAATAGGGTCATTCGACATAAAAAGTTTTGAGCATAAAACTTATTGTATAGATATCAACTCAAATGCATAAATAGCTGGATATACATTGCTGGATTACAATAATATAATATGTACTTACATGATTATTTGAGATATAAAAAAACATTGATTTTAAAAAATACGGGTCGAATTGAGTACCTCCCTCTTTTTGAAGTCGGAAACAAATGAGATTTTAGGTTTTAAACAATAACAAGAGCACTTCTCAATAAAATAAAAGTAAGTATATTATTTCTAGGTCTTTAATCAATTGTGAGTAAACCATTTTGACAGCCCTACGCTAGGTCACATTCTGTGACTAGGTGTGTCGTCTAACACGACCGGCCCATATGGTCAGAACGACCTTTTTTCCTATGCCGAAGAAAATGCATTTACGCAAGGTTTTTTTAGACCAGAGAGACTGTTTCCTTCCCTGGTTTAAAAAGAGATTTGGCCACTGATGTGATTTCAGATAAAAATGACAGATCCTTAAAACTACACTTCTCATGTTAAAAGTTGCAGGCAGACCTCAAAACATAGAAGGCTTATCGTTACACAGTTCCTGTTTTTCTTCAAAACACAGCCTCGAGGCGTATCATTTAGCGTTGGCGCCAAAGATGACAGTGAATAACTATACCAACAATTGGTGATGCAACCTACCGATGTCTATATACGAAATACGTGCATGTTTCAATACAAAAATATTATGGATGATTCAGCGAACAAGTATTTCTGCTCACGTTTTTTTACATAACTAACATTATAATCTCAAAACTATGAATCACAATCGAACATTAAGTCATTAAAAAATACTCTTAATGAACTGATCGCTTTATTTGTACAGACTAATTACTTGAATCTAGCGTAATACTTGAGATTTACATGTTACAGCAAATGAGTCTTATGCGAAGGTATTAAACTCCATTTAGCAACATGTCCAACTCACCCTGTAACGGTAGTCGAACCAATAATGCGCGCGCTAAAAAGTACAATGTCGTCAACATAACCTGCTACATCAATCATGGTGATTGTGAAATAGTCGGTCAACACACATGTTAATAAACAACAATAATTGTTAATTATTAACAGCTGGGTGCACCTTAAACGGCGCTCATAGCCCCACCTGTAACGCAATTACAGTAACGAGCGCCGCATTAACACTACATACATGGTCATTTTGGACGCAAAGTGTGCGCTTGCGCATTCGCTCTTAATACCAGTCTTTATGGTATCTAAAACTGCCCGATGACTCATTCATGAAAGTTAATACAGTTTGTAACATATTATAATCATTTAATTGACTTTTAATAATATGAATAATGAACACATTTCTACTTCTAATTTACATTTTCACATTTTCTATTCAACTTCTGCCGCCGCGCCTATCTCTAATCCTTAGCTTCTAGGATTGTATAGTTCTTGTATCTCACGAAGACCGTTTTGTTATGAATGTTGTTATGCGTGCACATGCACATCGTTTTAGTGTGCGTAATACGAGATCGTGCAGGCGCACACTAAAACAACGTGCATGTGCACGCCTAACACATTCATAGCAAAACGATCTTGGTGAGATAGAAGAACTATAACGGCCAATATGCCAATGCTTACCGCTCCAGAGCCCTTGGGCTTCGATGCTGCCACGTAGGCGAGGTACTGGATGACTTTTTTGGTGTTCTCCGTCTTCCCTGCGCCTGATTCACCCGTGCAGAGTATCGACTGGTCTTCCCGATCTGTAACATTAGGAACTATTGTTAATAACAACGTTATTGGTTATAAACGAAGCCGAGCTTGTACTACGGATAGTTATTATAGGGTTTATACAAAGATAAGACAAATTCAAGCAGGAAAGAAGTCTGTGAATGTGTGCTTTGAAATAAACAGTAAAACCCGAAAAACTAATGCTGTTTTCCCATAGTCTTATAATAATATCTAACCCAAGATTTACTAATTGGAGCAAATTGTATTGATCTGTCTTCTTTTAAAATTTGTCCATATGTGTTTTAACTTTTTCCACGACATTTATTATTCTGCCGTTTATTTCTCTCAAAATCTCTAAGTCTAAGTTAAGTAATGATTAGCAACCTGTTGAAGGTTTTCATCGTCTTTACATTTTAAGGTAGTATTTTTTCAAAACCAACACAATGTAACATGACGTGTCGATTCCCATCAGCTGTAATTAGTGGGTGCATTTCCGCAGACCGTCCCTCCCTTGTTTACTACAGTGTCGCAGTTAGTACGCGACGTGGGTGTTTCCTGCACATCAACAAAGCATCTTTATGCATGCATGCGTTCCTATTTGTGCATGGACTGTAAGTCGAAGCAGTAAGGGTCATTTGAGATTAGGTGTTATGCTGGAGTCGTGTCGCCGCGTATGTCGGGTCGGTACGCTAGTTCATTAGTGGGCTCGTATTTCAAATGGCTAGTAGTGACGAGTAGTCTTGGAAAAACCTAAACAAACTCTTGAAACCGACTCTTCTTTGTAGCAAAAAGGAGTGATTGTGGTTTGATATAAGTCTAATATTAATAAGATGGATGGTGAAGCAAATCCTTAGTTGTTCCATGATAATAATACATCGGAATAAAAATTACACGATTTCAAGGTTTGCTACCATTTTACATGATTAAGAACGTGCTTTGGAAGCAACAAGTGGATCTTTTTAGTAGAAAACTAGACACGTCCGGCATCAAGTCCTTAGATAAGAGACTGGTTTTGAGGCGAGCCATTTGTCTAATTGTTCACTAATGGCGTACGACGCGATACGGGAATGAGTTATGGTCGACTCGAACGGTGGTACTTTGTTGTGAGTCGAACGAAGACAATCAATACCAAATTTAAAGTTATACTACGAAATTGAAGTGAAAATCTACTTCATTGAATGTATCGAAATTACTGCGACTGCTCAGGAACTCATCACTTTTTTACATAATGTAAGGTAACCATTAAAAATACTAGCTAGCAGTGGCGAGGGGTGAAATTATGGCGAAGGTAAGCTGTTCTACAAAATTGTTATGATCTGCACAGTGGATTAGTGTGGGGTGGGATTTCTAAAAGGTAACTCGATGGTATTCAGCTTGTATGAACCCTTCGCCACTGCTAGCAAGTATATCCAAGCTTCCAAATAATATAGTTAAGCAAAGGGTAGAGTAGCAGCTAAGTGAACGCAACCATGTAATAAAGATAGAAATCGCAATATAAATCGTTTAAAACAAGCCGCCATTTGACAATAGTTTAGCGCAATTTCAACACCATCGCACGGCGATCTTGCCAACGCTACGAGGCCCACGAGCCAAGATGGCTAATGTTGCCTGACTAGAAGACTATCAAGGGTAAGAAATAACAGCATTCAAGCTTCTCGGTGTGCTCGGATGCCTTATTAATTTACACATTTCCTCGCTGTTGCAGAATTATTTTATATCGTAGTATTCGTAGTACGCAAGTCAGTGTGAGCATTAATGTAATAGAAGAGAAGGCGTTATACTGCAGTTAATACTTGACAATTTGTCATTAAAACTATTATAAAGCAAGAAAACGTTTTTATTTGCCATTTTGTATTATATCGCAAAAAAATTAAAGAATTTTCACTCTCAAATGTCCGGATAAACATTGCACCAAAATGCAATGGCACCAAAATACAACCTGAAGTGTCCAGTGCATTCTTCAAGTTGTTTAATTGGGTGGTTGAACTTTAGCTGGTCTAGCGTAATTAATGGGCTAATTAGGGAACGTGGTCCACGAAACTGATAGAGAACCACAGGCAATTAAAACACGGAAATTGGGTAGCGGCTAAGATACGATAAAGCGAAGAAGATATTATTTATATTCCATTCCATCGAACTGCTATAGCTAATTATTTTGGTGTAATTCTTTAGAAAATTGTTTGCTTTAAATCAGGAGGAGAAACGGTGAAGATATTGAAATTGAAAAATTATTTATTCAAATAAGCTCACATAAAAAGCATTCTTAAATCGTCAATTCTTTTACCCTACCACCCATTATGACGTCTTTTAGCTGACAAGAAAAACTGACTGCTGACTGGGCGCAAAAAACTTATCAGCTTTATCAGAAGGAATGATATTTACAAATATATACAGATATTTTTGTTTTAAAACAATAGGCTGATAAACAAACCCTTATCTCCCTTATCACAACTCATTTGTGGTAGGCGCAGTACCAAAGAGTACCTACAAGTGCAGTCCGTCCTCCTCTTCCATTCTTTCCTGTCATCCGTCATGCAGAAAATGTGTTAATTACCTTGCAACATGGAACGGTAGGCTGTGTCTGTGATCGCGAAGACATGTGGTGGGACCTCATGCCTCTTGATGCCCTTATACCTCTCCATGATCTTTTCCGTGTAGATCGGCAGCTTCTTGTAAGGGTTCACCACCACGCAGAAGAGCCCGGAGTATGTCTGTAGCAAACGAAAAGATTCTGGTTAACATTTCTAAAGTATAATATGAAGTGACGTGGATGATGGTGAGATGCCAGGGTTTTCTTAAATACAATTGACAGTGCAATAACAACGCCTAGAAAATGTTTTTCTGCGAAGACACGCTGGTATGGAATATTGCCAACCAATAATACATTTGGGTAAGGTTAATGTAACTTGTCCAGTTAAAGTGCTAATTCTACCTCCCATGATTCTGAAGTGTAGAAGTTAGTATAAGAAATAATGTAGAGATTTAACTAACGTTAAAATCAGAGTTTTATTTCACCCACTGCTGAAACACAGTCATAAGTATATCATTGGTTTTAATGTTAAAACGATATAACTTGGTCGTAATAGTATGAATTCCAACATTTTTATTTTTGGTCCTATTACTTAAATAATCCTTAATGTATTTTGTGAAGTATCTATAGTTATTATTCTTTATGGTGCAGTACAATATAATAAATATTGGACAACATCACTAACATTGCTCTGATCCCAAAGTAAGTAGCTAAAGCACTTGTGTTATAGAAATCAGAGACAATGGTGGTAAACACACACACCCAGACCGGAGCCAATATAGAAAAGATAGTTTTCTCAATTGACCCAGCCGGGGATTGAAGCCGAGACCTCAGAGATGGCGACACCTTGAAAACCGGCGTACAAACCACTCGACCACGGAGGTCGTCAATATGTGTCAGTGTTGTAATTTAATAATGTTTTAGTGTGTCTTCTGAGCTGCTCGGAAATCGAAATCTTTCTCCCTCACTTATATTAATTAACTAGGTATACCTTTTGTTGTCATAACAAAGCAACTGTTCTGATATGCCATATGCGATTGTAATAGAGTGCATTATCGGAACACAGCATTTCTTCATGCGCCGCTTGATGTTTAAATTAAACTACGGTACCAAGTTTTCTTTGTTTCATCGAGATAACACTTCGTCGACTATTTAGTAAATAAACACCCGTTAGTTAGACTATACAAAACATTTTGTAGAAGATTCAACTTATCTAATAACAACCTTACTGCAAGGAGTTACAGTATAAATTGTTGACTGGTTACTGGTAATTAGAATTTCGTCACATTCAATGATAGCTGATTGTTTGGACAAGAATCACTTGATGGAAATTCGATACGGGCAATATTTATCCTACCATCATAGTTAGTTAGAATGTTAACCGAAAGATTATATGCTACTTACTTACTGGGTTAGTCAATTCATAAATGGTTTAAACTTTAAATAATTATTAGATGATGCAAATCGAAAATAATTAACAACTATGATGAAGTAGGCACTTGGGCAGATACCTATTGCGTTTTCTAATGAAAAATCCTACTAGTGGAGTGTTAATTAATTCGAAAATGTTGGATTGAGACAAGAATTATCATGGAATAATAAAACAGTTATTTTTATTATTCAAAGAGGTCTGAACACCGAGAAAATTAAAAAGAACAAAACCGTTTCCGTGTCCGGTCAGCAGCGTCGGCGCGAACTGCAAGTGAATCATCAACAATCGCGTGCATCCGCGCTGCGCCCGCGCAACCCACAATTACGCAATTTATTTTTAAGATATTTTGAAAAAGGTGTAACTAAAATTGAATTTCTATAGGTATAAATGCTCTTTTGATAACCGGATATTCAAGAAAAACCATAGAAAATCTATAAAATGCAGACTGCGGACGGCACCACAAGGTCAGGTGCGTGTGTGACTTTGCCATCTGTACTGCAATGACAGAGAACACTAAAATGGTAAAGTGCACTATCCAGGTCAAGTCAAGTGCGATTGATCACAAAGCGAGCAAACAAGCAATTAGAGGAGAATTATCGCTTTCGACTAATTGCTCGTGTCGTAACGTAACTTATGCGGTGACCTGACACTCATTACTCGGCCCAACAAGGCAGGACTAGGCGCAGCCGAGGGCGTTACTCGTCGTGAGACTTTTTTAGTAAACGAGCATACGGCACAATTAGTCCATGGAAGTTTTCCCTGAAGCGATGCTGCGATGACCTCTATGGCCTGACCCCCTTTTTTATAGTAGGGGGAATGCATTTACGCATCCTGAAGGTATGTGGGACTCACCGGGGGCACTACCCACTAAACCCCCTACTACATCCCGCATTGACACACAGGACCTACGGGACCGTGGTGACACGCACCATGTGGTCCTGGTGCGCACCATGTGGTCCTCCCCCCCCCTAAGGGGTGGGACCACCCTAGCCTAAGTAACATTTGCATTCGTTATCGCTTCGCTTCGAAACATATGGATTTGACGTTTTAAGATTCGATTGTTAACGAAACCTATACATTTCGTTATGTCAATCCCATACTTGTTTAGCGCGAAAGAGCGAAGCAATAACAAAGATTCGCAAATGTTACTTTGGCTAGGGGGTCAGTAATTCTTGTTAGTTATCTTGGAGTATAACTCCTGTTAAATTTTCTAAACAATCCAAAAACATTGTCTTGTCTGTACTTTAGGATTATGATTTAATCCGTGACATGGGAAAATGTTTACATTTTTGTGACATTGGCGACATGATGCATAGAAGTTTCCAATAACTCCTAGGTTTACATCCAGGGTAATAAACAACCCAAATCAACGTAACACTGGTACTAAATATACATGATACTACAATTTAATCATTATCGACCATATTTTTTAATATCCCCACTGTCGGGTCACAGGCTCGGGCCTTATAGCTGATGAATAAGGAGGTTAGGCCATAACCCACCATGCGGGGGCAACCCCCAATGCGGATTGATGGAAGAGGGAGAAATTATCTTCTAATATATCTTCTTCTTCAACGACCTCCGTGGTCGAGTGGCTTTGTACACTGGTTTCCAAGGTGTCGCCATCTCTGAGGTCCTGGGTTTGATCCCCGGTTGGGTCAATTTAAAAAACGAACTTTTCTATATTGGCTCAGGTCTGGGTGTTTGTGATACCACCGTTGTCTCCGATTTCCATAACACAAGTGCTTTAGCTACTTACTTTGGAATCGAAGCAATGTATGTGATGTTGTCAAATATTTATTTATTAATTTATATGTAAACATTGCACAAACATAAATTTATCCCATGTTTACTGTTGCACTTGCACACAAGCTCGGCATCATCAAAGGTTCACCACATAGAAGTAACCGATATGTTATCGAGGGGGCAGACGATTCAATTTGCGATATGACCCGACATGTAGGAACATTAAAATTGAATATACGTTTTATTTATGTTGACATCAGAACCCAATAATAATAGCGTGTTTATCTTAACATGCATAGACTTAGAACAGAAGTGTACCTACTATAAGAATTTAATGAAAAAAATAAATTATATTTTTGGGCGTTAATCACGCATAATAATCAGACGTGAATTCACTCTGTGAACTTTACCCTTGTTTAAATTTGGAGTGTTCAGTTTGGGGGAAGTATATGCTCAGGATTAGGCGTCGCCGTCTTCTGTAATATCATATTCATAAAGCAAGAGCACCATTACCACCGTCCCATCTTCCTCGAAAGAACAAAAATAATGAAACAAATACAGATGGTTTCTTTCCTCTCATCCAGAAATACGCGATTTTACTCCACTATTAGATAGTCAATAGAACAATTAGTATGTATAAAATTTAAAAACTTCTATCAGCAGTTGTGTATTGGAATTAGGGTTGCCTTTGCCACCCGTACTGCCCATACTCTAAAATAGAGTATTATCCTCTATTTCGTGTATGTGTACTCACAGCAATTAGAGTACAGTCAAGTACTCTATTTACGTAACTCTTTAATGTTATTGGCTTGTTACTGGTTGTGAATACTTATATGACTGGTGTTTAAGGATAAATAAGTAAGTATAAAATATTGAACTTACTCTTTTTTATGCTGTGTACTCTATTTTTGTTCTAGGTACCTAAATGAAAAAACACATTTGTCTGAAAAGGTGGCAATCCCAAATGCAATAATGAAGCAGTAATATTACTTATTATGTATGTTAGATAAATAAATAGGAGCTTTAGAACAGAAGAGGTATTTTGAATTGATAAAATAACTCAAAATATCACGTTTATTTTGTACGCATCGTTTTCCGTTTTCCTGATTTATTTGTGCTGAAACTGAATTTAGTTTGAAAACAAGGTTAATTTTACCTGTTAGATAGAGGCATATTTGCAACATTATCATCTCATATGAATTGCATACCTACCACCAAAGACTTCTATTTATATACTACACTAGACAGGCTGTACAGTACCGAAAAATTGCTCATTAAGTTACGGTGCATGCACCGCAACTCCTTTAGTCTATTGCGAGCGACCGAGAGAAATAGTTGATGCGCCGCGAAAGTTGGTTGTGACACAATTTTCGTTTTGAACAGCTCGTCAATGTAATTGAAGTCATTGCCTACCACATTGTAAAGTTTACTTCTTAAACTAATTTATTATACAGAGTAATTTTTTATCACCATCGAAATTTTAGGGAAGTGTTCAGTCCAGGAAAAGAAACATTTTCTCTTATAAACATAGGGCTAAATATATTAAAAAAAATGATTATGCATCCATACAAATCAAAGAAATCACGTAATTAGTTTTATTAAGGGATGACCAAAATTTTGTGGCGTATTTCGACATACGTTTCTTGGACAAAGTTAAGTTTCATAGACTGAATGGTGAAGTGAAACAACAAGGTTACTGTTTAAATTACAAAATATAAATTAAAAAATAAACAATAATTACGTACTAAGTTTGTTATTTTTCTCTTGACGGTTCTGGCTGTATTATGAAAATGACACAATATATTTTTGAAACTTTTGTTATCAACCTAGACCGAATAAGTAAAAAAAAACAGGCTCCACGACCATTTCCTATTTCACAAAGTACTTAGGTAACCGGAAATCGACGATAACCCCAAATTACCAGCCATTGGCTCTTCATAAAAAATAATTACGCAGTTAGAAGTTCTTCGCGAACGAGATTCGTGGTTTACAACCGGCTATGACACCGGTCGTGACTCAACTTTCGGGATAGTAGGCAGCTTTTTGAATGGCATAAGTCGCAGGCTCATTTTAGAATTAGGTACGAGTACAATAGGTTATGAAGCAGTATGCTAGATAAACTACTGTAGGGTATAGTGTTGGTTGATCGAATCAAAACCTGGTCATCATTTATAAGGTGCTGACGAAACACTAGTGACGGTTTATATTTGCACTTGTAATTTTCCACCTATAGATTTGAAATTGTCATGTAGTGAGTCCTCATTTTAATGGAACTAGTCATGATCTAGTCAGAGATCCATCACACCAGTACACGTAGCCAAACTCAACAATGAAATAATAGATATAGCTTAGCTTATAACTTATTTAACAAATATAGACAACTACGAAACATGTAACTACCTAACAATCGTGTTAACCCCTCAAATATATAATGTTTTATTAATTAGTATTAGTTTCCCAAGACAACAAAACGAAGGGGGAAGAGATACTCAAACATGTAAATTCACAATCACGGAGCAATAATTGCTAGGAGGTTCTCAGGGACTGAGGTACCTAACTTATTCATTAGACAAGTTTCAAATTTTATTCATAAAGGCACGCAATCGACCACATGTGAAAGGTACAAATCTCCGACCGACATAGTTTACACGAGATGTCTCCCTATTTGGTCGTGGTTCGCCATGCTGGAGACTAATATGGCAGTTGGCTAACACTTGCTAGCTTTGGTGCTATTGCCAAATTTAGCAACTGCGTTGACAGCTACTATTTGCAAAGTCGTTGATGGCGTTTCATGCTTAAAATTAAGTTGGGTTAATGCGAAGGATGTAAATGTAAAATATGTCAAAGACATTTAATTGTTACTACTCTAAAAGCAAGAAAAAAGGTAATTTGAATCGCCATTGCGCAATTCAAGTATAATTCCAGTAGCCGTGTTCAGCAATTCAGTAGGTAATGTAAATTTAAACATTTACTGATTTTGTGCAAGTACTTACTTAAAAAAACAGCTGTCATTGTATGAATCAAAGAACCCTATAATACTATCAGTTGTATCTATTACGAAGAATAGTAGAAATATTTACATCTGTCAGTGTTATCACAGGTGTTATGTATTTCCATAACACATCAACCAGTCCAATAGATTTAATTATTTAACTCTTACCACGATTATATGACTTCACGTGTCCGATAATCGAACGTGAGCCTACAAATGTTTGGCCAGCGTCACACCTAGTGACTCACGCCATCAGCATTCACGACCAGCAACCGGCATTTTATGGCTCGTTTCATACGTTTTTGAACACTTACATGAAACAAGAAATATCTTCAGATATATTTCAAAAGATATTCTTACCCAGAGGAAACAAAGATTGGTCAAAAATTGGAATGCACTATGAGAAAATTCACTCATGAATTCAGTGTCCCGATAAGATTAAGTCTAGAATAATGCATTTCCAAAACAATCTCGGTTTATAATCTCGGATAAGACGTAGTTGATTATCGCTTCAATGCGATAAGAAGATAAGTAACAAAATTGATATATTTTAAGTGAACAAAAAAAAAATAAAGGGGATATCTGCAAGTTACAATCAAAGGATTGATGTCACAAAAACAAGACTTAATATTATTCCAATTTGTTAAACCATTACGTTGGTTTATAAATAGTCGGAGAAGTACTTCGGACTCTAACTGAAAGGGTTTCAAAACACAATGAATAGACAGACAATAACGTCCCAAACACGACATGTTTAGATGGATGACTCTTCAATGTTCAATGGGCAAGTGAGTGGCGTAATATGGTTAAGAATGCATTACCAAACTTCTTCACTAATTTGATTTTGTTGCTCAGTTAAAAACTATCTATTAATCTTTGTAAAGTGCCATCAACATATTTTGGACAATGTAAAATTGTATTATTCTTTTATTTTGCCGACTATTTTTTAGTTATTTTGTTACTAACCCCTACATCGACTAAAACAACAGAATTAATCGTAGGTAGGTAGGAATTAATAAAAGTCAATACTCTAACTTGAACTACATCTTACATACTGAGTTACTGAGGAAAGTCAACTTTTGAGATAAATTAACTTACTATTTGATTGTGGAAAAACCAACCTTTAACCATATTAGAAGATTTTTTACACTCTTCTCAGAAACTTACAGTGAGCAATTTTCCATTAAATATTTGAAACATGGCTATAGCATGTTTTATGTAACTACATATGTGTTGCCATGCTGAGTCACAGGCATCTGTGCAAACGAGGCAAGGCCATACGAGGTCGTTTTTTTTAATTACTCCGCCGCGTTGCATCTAAAATTCTAAATTGTTGCTAAGTTTAATTATGAAATGTTTATAACTTCAGCTTTATGGTATAAAGCTGAAGAATACAGTGTGAGGATAATAATGCCCTCAATATAATCAATGGAACGAAGCTATAATCTATTAATTAAATTATATTTTAGACATTATTCAAAAGGATAACGCTAATATTACACAAAAACTGAGACAAGGTGCAATAATTTAATATCTAAATTCATTAATTTTTTTATGTTATATGGCAACTTAAATTGCAATAGTCGATACTTAAAGAAAACAGCCACTATCAAATAATTACCAGTTTTAATTATGTGAAAAATGTATTATGTTAACAGTAAATTAACACTCTGTAACATAGATCTGCGTATTATGTAAATCGCAAAGAGAGAGGAAGATTTCACTGATAGCCCTGTTTGGTGTCAGTACGCACAAAGTACCTGTTTCAGTTTTACCCGAGCTTACGTAAACTGAAATGTCACTGGGCGAAGGCGAACAACCAGTTGGTGTAGGCATTTAAGAAGATAATGCTCCCAAAGAAGTGAAACTACATGTAGACCAAAGTAGGGTAACTTCGAGATAAAAAGAAAAGTCTAATTTTATTTTAATCTCAACTCAAGTCGTGGGAATGCCGATAACTATGTTGAAGATAATATTAAAACATCTCTGCTCAGTGAGTTCATGACCAATACCATAAAAATAACGAAACAAGCTATAGTTGAACGTGGTAATCCTTATCTATCGCCCACCTCACCTCGCACGTTTGTACGCAGTATGAGAAGTTATAAACAGTCATAAAGATTTGTAATAAGGTTTGAAATACCTTAAGACTAGTTGAAGTGTGTGACATGAGTCACGAGCAACAGTTGCGTTTATGGCCAGAGAAACGTTTACAGAATACAGTTCAGTCAGTGAGGTCGCCCTTATTTGGGTATTTACTGTCTTGATAACATCGAAATGTTAAGTAGAGCTCGGCGATACTACTATTGCCATATTTAGTGTGTTAATTAAAACCTATCATGATAAAAATACAGTGGTTATAAGTAAACCAATAAAGTAAGCAAAAACGGAACACTCATAATTAGTCGGAACCACATTATTATTATTATTGATAAGCGATTTCAACGATTTTTAATAATATCTAACTTGAAAACAAAGAAAATAATGTGATACATCATTCACATCATCGTGTCATTTCCCTTTTTTGGATATTATTAATAAATACAGCTGTGTGAATTATTAAAGTCAGCAAGTCATCACAAATAGATTGGGTGTTTGAGACCGCCCACCTCTCGTCGCAATTGGCAAAGCAAACATTCAAGATGATTTATTTTTTAACTGTTGCTGTAGTAGATTACAAATAAGTATAAGCTACAGGACATTCGTAACAACTGTTCATTAATCACTGTCTTTCGAACACAATGCGCATTATTGCACATATAGTTGTTGCGTTTGGGACATTATTCTGACTTGTATGTTAGTGAATTAGCGGCCGTACATAATTATCTTCAGTGAGAGATATTTCTACTATAAGTCGGTTACTATTATATTACTAGGACAACGATTTCATTTCCCGTCATTCAAATAATAGGGGTTCAAGTATGAAATTGCCGATTTTTTTCTCACACACAGAGACTCATATTCATATCTTCTATGATGTTAAAGATGCTTGGGTTGTTTATTTCGAATTATGATCATGACGGCCAACTACCAGTCAGCTCGAAGTTGTTCGCAAATATGTATACCTCGGGCAGACATTGCAGTTGGGTAGAAACAATTTTGAGGACGAGGTGAATAGGAGAATTCAGTTGGGTTGGGCTGCATTTGGAAAGCTACGTCGAATCCTAACATCGTCGATCCCACAGTGCCTAAAGACGAAGGTCTTCAATCAGTGCGTCCTACCCGTCATGACTTACGGAGCCGAAACGTGGACACTAACGGCACGGCTGGTCCACAAGTTCAAAGTTGCTCAGCGGGCTATGGAAAGGGCTATGCTCGGTGTCTCTCTTAGGGATCGCATCAGAAATGAGGTGATCCGTCAGAGAACCAAAGTCGTCGACATAGCACACCGGATTAGCAAGCTGAAGTGGCAATGGGCTGGCCATATTAGCCGTAGAACCGATAACCGTTGGGGTAAACGAGTTCTAGAGTGGAGACCACGCCTCGGCAAACGTAGTGTAGGACGTCCTCAGACACGGTGGAGTGATGATTTGCGCAAGACGGCTGGCAGGAGCTGGATGCGAAGAGCCGAAAACAGATCTCAGTGGCGTGCACTTGGAGAGGCCTATGTCCAGCAGTGGACTGCGATAGGCTGATGATGATGATGATGACCAGTCAGCAAAAAAATATTTCTGATTTTCTTTTCTTAACCCTAAAAAAAGTACCTTATTATTAGTAACTCCTTTTTTGTTCGCAAAAATGACCTCTGATTTCGTTGTAACTTAGCCAATACTTTTTTTTTCGCGTAACCTAAGTGGCATACGTTATCTTAGTGTTTAAACATTAGTTCATAAAAAAATTAAAACATTAACGTTCATGATTGTTAAATAGATTAAGAAAATTTTAGTATGGAAAATTCAAACAAAACTGCAATTGCATAGTTAAACCCCTAATATCAAAGCAACCAAACATTAATAGGCGTATCTTTCTCTGGTGACAGGTTATTTTTAACAATGAATTTCTCCGTTATCAGTGCGTTTCGTCAGTGTTTCCGTGGGTCAGTCAACTTCGCTCACAGGATATACAATCGCCTGCGCATCGTCGCCATCCGCCGCGATAGACTGTGCAGTCTTCTGATACCTTTTGTTTTGTTCATAAAACATTATGCTATCTCTGTATTTTCTTCCTAAGGCTGTTAACATTGGCATTGAATCTTAACAAATTCAAGGATTGACATTTGTAATGTAAAGCTGCGCGATAATTTAATATTAAAAAAAAATGAATTTTGACAAATTTATATTTTTTTTTTAGTTAAACCACCGGATCCTACTAACGTTTTAAAGACACCAATAAACTTCAAGGCTCCCGTTTATTTGCTTGTCCTAAACGTTAAAGCTACAACAGAACGGAACGGATCTGTCGTAAGACCATAGATAATATTAGATTAGATTGCTGATGTAATCCGAATAATTGTAAACACATGCCTGCGGTGACGTCAGACCAGCAGAGCAAATTCGATTACAATTGAAGGTGAAATCAACTAATCATAGTGCAAGACCAACACTTGTTAACAAATAATTGACAAAATAGAAACAAAAAGACAAACCAAAGAACATCAACTGTTTAAATTACTTTAAATAGAAAACAGAAGAAAAACGATTACTGTATATGAATTTTCGATAAATTGTGTTGTACGATATACATATCAGATATTTCTTCAAATTGAATGAACCCAAAAGTCCGGGCTCGGACGTTGCACCTGACGAGGGGTGAAGGGTGGTGGAGTGTAGACACCTGTCGGGACAACCTTGCTGTGAATCCGAGGGGAGAATCGGAAAATAATTTAGTCACGGCCCAATTTCCCCTCATTGTTTTAAATTGTCGAAGAAAGTGTTCGAGTAAGTTTAATAAATGAAACTATTTGGTTGTATATTTTGTGGGTCTATTTATCCATTCGAAGTTTCCAAACATAATTTTTGCCGAGTAGTGATTACGATACTATTTTAGTAATGCTAGTTAGATTTTTTTTTTTAAAGGGCAACTATGTCTATATTTCGAGAGTTTAAACACAAGCACTAATAAAATAACAGCACCGTATACGATAATTTGAATAAAATATAAATTTCGCATTCTTTATAGCCACAAGCGAATCTCAGGTCACATTTGGGTTCATCCCAGTCTATAATAACCATATTCCCGACGGCGGCGCGACGTCGGCGTCTCGTTGGGAATCAATTTTCCGGTCTGACGCCTAACCGGTCCCGTGCCCTTGCGCCCTTTCTTGCACTTACTGATTTCCTTACACCTACATTAATAATAGTACTCTTATCTCGATAGTTTTCATTCGGAACATCGCTTGATTCAAATAGTTACTTGAACATATAGCTGCAGTCAG
The DNA here is from genome assembly GCA_963556745.1 of Catoptria pinella. NCBI lineage: Eukaryota > Metazoa > Arthropoda > Insecta > Lepidoptera > Crambidae > Catoptria > Catoptria pinella. The sequence goes on from OY750767.1 coordinate 12,832,034, forward strand.
CCTATAAAAGCAAGTAGTATATCTTCAGGTTCGAAAAAAAGTGAACATGAGTCTAAATGAGCTATTTTGATCATATCCCACATTAGACAATGTTGTGAATTTAAAACAAAGTTATCCAAAAGAGTATTCCAACAAACATCCGTTAGAAGTAATCAAAAGTCGAATGAATGAAATAAATATAAGCTCAACATCTAACGTTGAGAATGCATCAAGGGTCGAACTAATTTCATCCACGATTTTACCACAAAGTGGTGCAGTGAGACCGCTAACCGCAAGGTCGTGACCGATACGGCAACATTATTCCAACCAGGAATTATAGAAGACCAAGGCATATCCAACTCGGAATGTGTCACAGACGAGCGAAAGTATGGAAATTGCTGTGGTGATTCACAAGAAAAAACCACAAGTGATGATACGTACGTGCTAATGATCTGTGTTCTGCTGACTGACGCATATTAGCACCATATGCGGTGAAACAAAGGTGATGTCAAAAAATAAACAATACATTTCAAAGTTCCACGAAAAGCACTTCGTTAACTGAGAATTCAAAGCTTCATTTATCAACTTTACTGTTTTAATCGTCTCGGTTACCTTCGTTCAAGTGGGTGCTTTATGATTTCTTTTAATGTTTCCTTCATTGAAACGAGCGTACACAGCTATAAATGTTATCATAAAATCTCGAGCGTCCACCTCGAGGACCACACATGTCGCTCAGAATTAGAAAGCAACAAAGTCAATTGCTATTTGACCTGTTGATTGCATAATAGTGCATCTGTGATTTGTTGCTATGTTGTTATCGGACTATTGCAAAATGTGTTAGCGATGTCTGCCAAATGTGTAACTTAATACACATTACCGTACAATACAATGAATGTGGTAAAATTCTAAAAGTGCATTATAAAATTAAGATTAGTGAATGCACTTTTAATGTCACATATTGTGACATCCAATCCAATCAGGAGGTCTAGCCAAAGTAACATTTGCAAACCTTCGTTATCGCTTCGCTTTTGAAACATGTATGGGATTGACATAAGGTTTCGTTATCAATCGAAATTTAAAACGTCAAATTCATTTATTTTTCGAAGCGAAGCGATAGCGAAAATTAGTAAATGTGACATATTGGCTACGGGCTCTGGTGTGCGAAGCAGATATTTTGGATATTAGAGAAGTAGAGCAGATTGGGTTTTTCTGGGCTGGAGAAGTCCCCTCTACTGTTATGAGGTTATATGTTATCCGATATAACACGTGGTTATAGACAAAAAATAATATATCACTAAAAATAGTATTTTCGTCGAACGTTTATGATATCATATTTTTATTTCATTATATTCTACTTTTATTGTAGAATCAAAGTGATTCATTCGCGAATTATCCACGTATCATTTAGGTCAACATTCAGAGGCTCTTTACGTTAGTCATCGTCATCGCGACTCACGCAGGAATGCGACGAAGCCTTTCGCTAAAGTGACGACTTTAAATTTTTACTTTTTACAGCATTTTAATTTTATTTTTCAGCGGAATTTTTATTTAAGGTTTCTAAAGAAACTATATGACTTAACCAAAGTAGTCTGTAATCCTTAAAACCTCTATGCATAGATAGCCGAGTTAGCCATAGCTAGGCCTTCTTGGTAGGTTTTCATAGCTACATCCAAGATCAATCAATTTTTTTGTTCTTCCTTTTAGATAATATCCGAGCACATCGATAGTTTACCATTCTATAGTTTGAGTCGATGGTAAAGATAACCTTTGTTTTTAATAAAACGAAAATTTTCGTCAAGGATTAAAGGACAAACTATAACAAGAGAGGTAGTTCAGAATCAACTTTTGACTTTAGAAGTGTTCTTAATTTTGGTGATCAAGAGCTTGATACAACGTGCTCCCATCCCAATCCCAAGCGGCTCGTGTCACAATGGCCAACCACTTCTCGATACATAATTTAATTTTAATAATCTCCACCCACAGCAGGTTAGCGTTGCGGCGTTAGCGCCGACGTAGCCGGTTCAACAACCGGCTCGAAATGCGCGAATGTCATTGTGTTCACCGAATAACATTACATTAACAGCATAATTGAACTCGTTCCTCTCTGCATTGTAATTATCAATTGAATAACCATATCCGGATACTGCAATAACTTTAGCGATCTGGGTCGTGTCGATCCCGTTTTTTGAGAAGTGGAGGAACCTAGACAATTTATTCAAACAACACAAATACCGTATTAGAGACTATTGGAGAAAAATATAATAAATGAAAAGCAAACATAATTCCTACTCAGCCACAAGCCGTTCGCCCCGTTCCTCCCGGCGCTAGAGTGAAGGGAGTTGTGCGGTGTAAGGATCACAGGAGTAACACCAGTAAAAAAAAACTATTGAAGACAGTGGTGTAGCATGTGGAAATGCCTATTTTTTAATTTTATATCGCTATATTGCAATTGGTCCAATCTAAGGAAAAAAAATTGTTTACGCTGTTCCGATTTTTTATGAATAGTAAAAAAACGCTCTAGATATGTAGAGTTTTCTAAGGAGTCTTTTTCCGATTTAGCCGCAATTTTATGAAATAAATTATTTAGTATTTTTTTATAAGTATGTATATTATTTTATTATTTCGTACCTAGAACTTCACTAAGTTTCAATAGAGTACTTATAATAATTAAAATCACTCTTAATTGGATAATCATTATTTGAAATTGGCAGTCTTCTCGTGGATCATAAGATTAGGTTTCAGTCTAGACGTTTCGTTTTAGGTCAACGCCATTACGAATGCATCTAATGGTCCATTCACTTTGCTTGTACATGTATGTCTATACTTGAAGGTTAAGTGTGATTAAAATGACAATTTTTGTGACAAAACGTATTCCTAAATTACCTTAAGTTAGTTGCGTGATTTAAGATCTTCACTTGTAAAGCAAAGAAGGCTCAATAAGTAAGAAAGAAATACTATTTTTAGTTCAAGATATTGTTTAGAGTAAAAAAATATAAAGTACTTTTTACCCTAGATCCTGAATGGACCTCAAAAAGTCACATTTCTATCCCTTCTTTAAAGCTTTTTGACACAACATGGCAATATACGGCAGATTTTAACTTAGAATTCATTCATGACGAACTTCGACATCGTCAATACATGTTGCGGAAGTTGAAGAAGTAAGATTCAGATAAATAATATTAGAAAAAATACTAGAAAAAATCGACTCACCCGTAGCACCTCAGCCGGGACTCGAACCCGCACCCTTGAGATTCCGGCCCAATGCACTGACCAGAAGAAGTTAAAAGTACTAGAAAATTTCGCCGCTCCCACTAGCGACTCGGTAGCATAATTGGTCAGTGCATTGGGTCCGAATCCCAAGGGTGCGGGTTAGAGTCCCGTCTGAGGTGCTACGGGTGAGTCGATTTTTTCTAGTATTTTTTCTAATATTATTTATCTTAATATAAAAATAGCATTGTGAAAGCGAAAAATCAAAAATTTAATAAGTAAGATTCAATTAAACTTCAACAAATTAGTATACGTATAGAAGAACCTTCCAATAGTCTGTATCAGTCGGCTTTAGATCGGTTGACCCCAAATAATAAAGTACATGTAACATGAATGCTGTTCACGACATTGCTTACTCAAGTCAGAATAGTTGTAATAATTGGTGTTTATGTGCGCGCAAGATTGAGGCCTCGGCGCCTGCGCACGCCGTATTCTAATGTCTCGGATTTACAACTAATCATCATCGAGAAAGCCTCAACGATCGTTTCGTGAGTTCTTTGTTGCATTGGCAACGGTTGCATATTCATAAGGGTTCAAACAATGCTTCAATATTTTAACTGCAGTTTCTTCTTGACGATTTTGATTGTTTTTCATTCGATCTATGATTTTGTCTGTAAATCATCATCGCCAGCTCACACAATTGGTATCACAGTAAGATGGGCAATTTGCTAATTCAACTAATTACCAATTTGATTGTCTTTGGTAAGCTGATCTCATCCTCATCATGAGGGAGATCCTGTATAGTAATGATCTTTTTATTCGTATTCTGACGTCGCGTTCGCTATGAGCTTAGAATTTCTAACGACCAACAATGGTAGTAGTGCGCGTAGAGTATACTCGATGAAGGATAGTCATGAATTTTGCATGTTATTTCCAAGCATTTACAAGGAAATGAACGGAAAGCGAAATTCCCTCCTATATCAACGTGTACTTATAGCTTGGTTAGGCAGAGGTAGTTTTTCCTGATACAGTAATGACTCTACACTAGTCTGAAAGATCGGAACAAAACGAAAAACATCCTTCAACGTTTATGATTTCCAATAACTTTAATCAAATCATCTGTCACAACACAAGTTAACACAACTTAACAATCGATCACCTAGAAAAACAGCGTCCATGATGGCATTAGTGAATTCTCAGACATAAACAAGTGGCTGCAGCGGATTCATTTGATGAGTGCTGGCAGCGCGGCACAAGCTTTTAAGGACTAAGGACAGACTTATACCCGTCGGTCGTAAATTTAATGACAGATTCTAACGTAAACTATTTTACTGAGATATGTGAATGACATTCAATTTAACGTGTCTGATTAATGTTATGTAATACTATTCCCCATTTGTCAATACCATACACTATATCGTATTGACAATGTACTGTATGCATGTATGTATACTACTAGTGGCCCGCCCCGGCTTCGCACGGGTACAATGTAGTTACTAATGTGGTGAGTGTGAAGTTATTAGACTATACTACAGGATATCTATATACTATAGTGGTGGCCACAAAATTAAGGACGCCAATCGATTATCATACAAACGAAGTAAATTTAAGCATTGCTTCTCCGCCAGGGACTGACCGAGCGGTGATATGTTGATGGCCATCCAGGGAGTGAATGGAGGAGATCCAGATTTCTATACACACCCAATTGATCTGACCAGCATTTTAAGAGATGTAAGGATATGTTTAAAAAAACCGCGTTTATAGTATAGAAATATATGAAAACTTGCAACTGAAAATGCTGACCAGATCAGTTGGGTGTTTATTGCTATCTGAATCTTCTCCATTCACTCCCTGGATGGCCATCATCAGATCACAGCTAGTTCAATCCCTAGCGGAAAACCAAGACTTCAAAATTACCTCGTTTGTATGAAAATCGATTTGTGTTCTTAATTATGTGGCCACCACTATATGTATATACGACGTACACAACATACGCAAGGGTTGACTTGTGTGTGTCTGTCTGTCTGAGGCAACCTAGCTCCCAAACTTATGGACCGATTTTGATGAGGTTTTTCATGCATAGTTTAAAAGATTTAAGTGTACAGACGACGGGACTCCTAAAAAATTGATCCGATTATGATGAAACTTTGGTGAGTTGTTCTGCTTACGACTGAGAAAGTCCCTGGCTAAAAAAACGGAGCATTGCAATACGCAGGCCGAGTGCAGCTAGTTCTAAATAAAAATATGTTGTGCATTATCAGGATTCTCAATCTCGATCATCCAACACTTCTTTATAGTATACAACGTGTTACAAAATGCTATTGGAACCAACTCTCAAATCGCGAAAAAAAAATCCGAAAAATTCAAATCGAAAATATCAAAATGTATGAAACGCATTTTATTATTTTCGATTTAAATTTTTGTATGAAACTGCTAATTTTTATTTCGCGATTTCAGAGTTGGTCCCAAAGTAAAAGTTGTTCAGTTTGATGGTCTCTAAATATACCATATTCGGCATTAGGGGTATTTTTATAATATGTTGTATACCTACCACATTTCTTGTCATGTTATCCGGTTGCAAAATAAAAAGGCTATTCGGCGAGCTGACTCTCGAGCAGGCGACATTAGAGCTGGCCATGGGAGAAACAATCACTGCGCAGATCTACACCAGCCTTAAACTTTGTCCCTGTGCTGTATTAATTGTCATAGCATAGGCGACTTGACCGAATATTGTATTCTTTTAAAATGAAACTGATAATTAGATGGAATAATTTTGCACCTTATTACAACGCAATAAGGAAAAAATTACAGCACTGCCAACATAACGCCATAGGTACTTTTCAATGAAATGCATTCTACCTACTCTCAGGGGAAATGACCAAAGAGAATGTAATACTACGTTGAGGTGACAAATGATATTTATTTTTCTTAATTAATCAATCAAATGCACAAAAAAGTTTCAATTCCGACGTCGAAGTCAATCACAGCAAAAGTAGCTTTATATCCATTTTTAACCCTGTTAGGTAATAAATATTAAAAAAATACGAAACACGTGTTCAATTAATTTTGTGAAGGAATGTCTATGCCAAATTTCAAGTCAATCGGGCCAAGGAATCGCGTTCTCCCATACAAACTTTACCACCCTGTTTCACCCCTTTAGGGGTTGAATTTCGCAAAATCCCGTCTTAGTGAGCACCTACGCCCTAAAAGGAGCCCCCATGCAAAATTTGAGACTCCTAGCACTTGCAGTTTCTAAGATTTCGTGATCAGTGAGTGAGTGATTTTCCCTTTTATATATATAGATATGCATACAGAATATCATACTATCCATACCACGATAGGTATTTCTCAAATAGTTTTGTCAAACCGGGAAACAAGGACTGACTCTGATGCGGATCGGATATGCGGTTTTAACATTCATTGGTCCACTATCAAAAAGATCGACTATTCAATTGATCAAAAGGCTAGAACAAATGTTTAGTTTGTTAGTCAAAAATCACAAGTTCTCGTCAAAACAAGTAATCTTATATAATACCAAATAATATACTAGAAAAAATACGACTCGCACCAGATCATGTTCTCGGACGGGAATCGAACCCGCGACCTTTGGATATCCGGTCCAATGCTCTGACCGCTGAGCTACCGAGTCACTAAGTATATTATTTGGTATTATATAAAATAGTATTTGCGAATGCTAAAATCTCAAAATTTAAAAACAAGTAATCTTGTTGAAAATGCGATTAGGACATTACGTTACGGCGAATTTGAATAGAACGTACGTGCAAGATGGCCAGCGTAGCCTCGCCTCGTTACCGGCGATGACTCACGCGACCGTTGCCGGTTTTTGTCGACTATATGAGGCAACATGTGCGAATCTTAATGAATCATGGTTTTTAACATTTCTGCTTTCAAGCTTCTGAACATTAGGCTTTAGCAAAACAGCTAATGTCGTTGGCACAACATTTTCTTTAGGAATAAATAAATATAATAAATAAATATTTGACAACATCACATACATTGCTCTTAAGTAGCTAAAGTACTTGTGTTATGGAAATCAGACACAACGGTCCATTGCTTTGCTTTTATACGAAAGAATTACTTACTTAATTTTTTGTTATATTTTAACTAATATTGTGAGGAAGTACCAATAAGAACAAGACGAATCGGTAATCTTTGCCTTTAATAGTGCGCTGTTAACCATGATCATTTTCATATAAGAGAATCGGGAAACATGAGAAAGAAATAAACCTTACAAAAGGCACTTTACTTTATTATTTGTAACGACCGCAACATGCCTAATTCCATCGAAAAAAATATTTTCCACACTTTACGTATATAAATAAATATAAATATTTGACAACATCACATACATTGCTCCGATTCCAAAGTAAGTAGCTAAAGTACTTGTGTTATGGAAATCAGACACAACGGTGGTATCACAAACACCCAGACCTGAGCCAATATGGAAAAGTTCATTTTCTAAATTGACCAAACCGGGGATCGAACCTGGGACCTCAGAGATGGCGACACCTTGAAAACCGATGTACAGAGCTACTCGACCACGGAGGTCGTCAGTAGTGAGATTACAATTGCAATGGTCTTTTATAGCAAATAAGCAGACAGCCTGCCTGATGACGAGCGGTTACAACAGCGCACTGCTTGCAGGGTTTCTTAACTTAACGTTAGATTAAGTGGGAGACAGGAGTGGTGGACATTAACCCATCCGTCTACCTACCGGAGCTCAAGCGACCGACCTTAACTGTTCAACTCAACTTCCTTACTGCTGTGGCTCAGGGAAACGAAATGGATCTACTTAACTAGACACAACAAAATACTTACTTCATTAGATACTTTAATTTGGCATTATTTCATAAAGTATCATGAATATGGGTAAAACACATTTAGCGATATATCTGGAATTTATTTTTACACGATATATCGACATCGACACCAGCCATTTTTAATGTTTCCACTGCTGGGCACAGTTCTTCCCTATGGATGGATAAGAATGAGCCATACCCACCACACAGGCCCAATGCGGAATGATGGGTGTTAATTCAAAACTCATTTATTCAGTCTAGGCTGTTACAAGCACTTGTGAATGTCAAAGAAGCTACGCCATCGGTTCGCAAATCCTAAGCGGGAGACCTTGTAACGAGAAGAACCAGCAAGAAACTCGTCAAGGGCTGCTTTTTTCTCCCTGTATATTTCATACAGAGTCGCCAACATTTGAAAAATGACTGCAAATGCAGCAGGGACCTACCAGTTTAACGTGCCTTCCGAAGTGGGGTAGAACTTGAGATAATACATTTTAGTCACCTATTGCATGACCGACTCTTGCGAAAGCTTAACCTCCGCAATCGCAGGACCAGGCTCTTCAATCGATATATGTCATCTATAAATGGTAATGTATCACCATCTTAGCGGCATCATGACTTATTTCAGAAGTTGGAGCCAAAATGTAGGTCAACTTAATGTAAACAAACATAGTGTGACTGACTAATATGAAGACAGCTGCCTCATCAGTGCTAACTCAATGATATTGCATATTTATATCTTTGTAATACAAGCATTTGACGACCTCCGTGGTCGAGTGGCTTAGTACACCGGTTTTCGAGGTGTCGCCATCTCTGAGGTCCCGGGTTCGATCCCCGGTTGGGTCAATTTAGAAAACGAATTTTTCTATATTGGCTCAGGTCTGGGTGTTTGAGATACCACCCTTGTCTCTGATTACCATAACACAAGTGCTTTGGCTACTTACTTTGGAATCAGAGTAATGTATGTGATGTTGTCAAATATTTAAAATAAAAAAAATATATACATATACGTAAAGTGTGGAAAATATTTTTTTCGATGGAATTAGGAATGTTGCGGTCTTTACAAATAATAAAGTAAGTGCCTTTTGTAAGGTTTATTTCTTTCTCATGTTTCCCGATTCTCTTATATGAAAATGATCATGGTTAACAGCGCACTATTAAAGGCAAAGATTACCGATTCGTCTTGTTCTTATTGGTACTTCCTCACAATATTAGTTAAAATATAACAAAAAATTAAGTAAGTAATTCTTTCGTATAAAAGCAAAGCAATGGACAGCGCAGAACAAATCACAAAACCTTAACCAAAGAGTTTAATGTACCCGAAATATTATTTAAATTCTTTCTGGCTCAAACCACTTGTAACAATAACCGCCCGTCAAATAAAAACCCCTCGGCGATTTTATTGCATTTTGGCAGCCCTAATGCGTTTCGGACGGTCGTTCGCACATTAAAACAAACACGTCTGTTTTCCTCTGGTCAACGTACTTTAGAAACAGGGACGTACTAAGTATTTATAGTCTGGAACATGGTAAAACAGTAGCCACTACACAATGAACATAAGAGGCTGACCTTGCTTGACCTTGACCTTGACCTTGATCTTGCTTATCTGTAAAACTACTGCTTATCACTAAATAATTCCTCTAAATTATAATAGGCTTTACTAACAAGTAGTACAGTACATCTTACTAATTTTTATTTCTTGACGATTATCAATTTATTCTTACTCAAATGAAATTCACCGTCAGTCGATTTCGATAAATCCAATTGAAAATACTGGTTCACTTCCATGTTTCATTGCACTTAGTTACTTTTACAACAATACAAACAATTGTTTTTTTTTTTACATTTGACAACATCACACACATTGCTCCGATTCCAAAGTAAGTAGCTAAAGCACTTGTGTTATGGCAATCAGAGACAACGGTGGTATCACAAACACCCAGACCTGAGCCAATATAGAAAAGTTCGTTTTCTAAATTGACCCAAGCGGGGATCGAACCCGGGACCTCAGAGATGGCGACACCTTGAAAACCGATGTACAAAGCCACTTGACCACGGAGGTCGTCTAAATAACAGAGATAGCTATATATTTATTTAGCTTTAGATTTTGGTTCTTCCACTTGCTTCTATTCGACCTGACCTACATCCAATGTGTAACATTATTTTGAAACAAGTGTTTTAAGCTTCTTTTGTTATTCACTTATTTCACAAGTTCAAATTAGCCCAGAACCCCTAACTTAATGATTGCATGCCAAAATAACGGCGGTAACGCGTGTAAGCGCAAGAGTCGGAAACTATAGACGCAGCGTATTCAGGGACACCTTCGAACTATAACTGCGTGACCACCCGTCAAAATACTGTCACGCACGCTGCTTTGACATGAGGTTACGTTGCACTTTTTGACAGCTACTTAAGGCGAGGCCAGTTCACGATCTGGGGCCCGGCTAACTTTTCGAACCTCGGCGGGTCTGCCGAGCTTCAACTTAAAACAGATAAATCGAAGTAAGGAGTTTCGTATTGAACTATTCGCCGATTTTATTTAGAAGATATCGATGTTCGTGTGACATCATGAATTGAGGTTCGCCATTTTGGCCCGATTGTGGCTCGATTCATCTGTTTTAATTTGAAGCCCGGCAGACTTTCTGAAGTTCGATGCGTTAGCCGGTACGGCCCCTGATGAAAAGATTGATTTTTAAGCTTCCAATGTAATTGATGTGATTTTTAAGCTTCTGTAGACTGACAAAGAAACAAGTTAACCGTACAGACTATTGAAAAATGGTTTGGTAACTCTATAAAAAAATCCTGATTAACACCATAAAAGTTTTGAAAAATAAACTTCCAATCGTCAGTTCTCGTAATTTTCAACGACAGTGATATGTTTTTTATGCAAAAAGGAAAGCTTTTTTTATTGATCTAACACTTAAACCGAGTAGATTTTTAATAAATGATCCGATACTCCAGAAATCAATAAAAATGTACTAAATTTCGTCAAATTTCTAGCGAAGCGACAATTAAAGCTATGCAATAATCAACTATATTCCAAAGAGATAGTGAAAGAGTAGATTTCGTGAACTGGCCTTGCCTTAAAACAGGAAAAGAAGAAACGTAGGTACAACCAATTGCAAAACTAGCCAGTCAGAAGGAAGAAGCCAAAAATAACAAAGACTTAAGGCGCTGACATGAGCCAGTCGATTTCTTTTTTATTTATTCAAAATAAGCCCAATTCCTTTAAAAAGGCATCAGTCAAGGTTTTGTTAATAACGTCTAATATTTATTGAATAACTTTACACAGTTTGAAAAGGCATTCAAACAGTTAAAATGCGATTTTGTTAAAAGTGGCCACTGTTGGTTCAAACCCGTTTTTAAACTATTGCACGCATTTTGTAATGTTGTAACGTTATTCAATAAACATTAGACATCATTCACAAGACCTTGACTGATTCCTTTTTTAAGAAATTGGGCTTATTTAGAATAAATAAAATAAAATCGACTGGCGGCGCTAGTTGGCTCATGTCAGCCCTTTAATACAAAATGTGTAAAATAACATTCTGAAATCACCATGATAATATATGTACAACAGGTATTTTTTCTCATCAAGCAAGTGAATATTAAATACTTGGTTTAATAAGTGAACAAAGCACTTTAAAACTATATGTATTGGCGCCTTTCAATGCACAATACCAAAATGGTGGAATTTTAACGTAAACGCAGCCCATGCATTCAGCATAAACAATCCTGTCAGATTTTACATGTGCAAAGGGTTCGTAATCAAACATCACCGTTGTAAAATATTATTGTTTCAACTTGCCTCCAAACTATTTTCTCATTGCACATTTCAGTTTCATTTTGAACTAGCTGCCCGCCCCGGTTTTCAACGGGTGGCGCCATCTATTAATTATATAGCGATTTAAAATGACGGAAAGAAGAAAAAAATTTTTTATTTTTTTCCGTACATTTTTTGAGAAATTGTCTTTTATACAAACCTTGTCCTGATAATAACAAACACAGCAAAAAAGAATTATCTAATTTGGTGCAGTCGTTCTGAAGTTATGCGCTTACATACATTTCGGCGATTCATTTTTATTTATGACGACCTGAGTAGTGCAGTGGTCAACATGCCGGTCTATAACGCAAGAGACCCGGGTTCGACCCCGGCCGGGCAGAAATTGAAATGATGAATTTTAATTTCTGTGACGGGTCTGGGTGTTACTATGTATAATAAGTATATATTTAAAAAATATATAAGTAGTATATCAGTTATCTAGCACCCATATTATAAGCTTTGCTTAGTTTAGGGCTAGATGGCGATGTGTGAAATTGTCCAAGCATTTATTTATTTATTATTTATATAGATTATGATATGACCCAAAACCACAAATCAACAGCAAGCTTTAGCATTACGTTTTTATTAGGAAATTCTGTATAATCAGTCAATGACGTTAATCCAAGCATTTGCGCAACCTCAGTGGCTTTGGTTCTGCCTAATCGCACCATATTGGAATCTCAGAACTGTGTTATTGGCAGTGTTGCCAGTGGCAGATAGTCAAATATAACATGAGATAGCTCAAAAAGTAACAATTTCACGAGAAAAATAACTTTACCTACCTTTTTTTATGGAAAACGACAAAATACTATAATATGGCATTTTATTACACAAAAACTAAAATAAGTTTCCTGTCCCATTTTTTAAACATCGAAAACATCGTAATAATTGTGGATCGGATAATCGACTGGCGATGCTAAAAATGCCTGATGTAGGCCCCTATCCACTAGTAAACTAATTAGTATCAGTTTTAAAAAAACTTTGAGTTAGTTTTATAGATTAAAATTCTACATAGGTTGGTTGTTTGAAAAATGTATATATTTTGTACCCATTCATGTAAAAGCCTAGTCGCGGCGTGCGTAGCGCGGGCCTTGCGGTGATGACGGTTTGGTCAAAAAATCATTACAATCAACCTGTACCTAATGATTTTGTTTATGCATTTAAAATTTTAAAATCGATTGTACATAATAATTCGCTGCTAGTCACCACACGACTCACTTGCGATGCTTAAGTAAGCGGGGTGGAGAATTGAGAAATACAGGCGAGTGAGTGAATATGTCGCATTCAGTAGTTCACAAAATCAAGTGCGCTAAGATGACGAACAAAAAAATTCTTGGATGCATTCCGTTTCACGATATTTTTTTGTTTGCTGGAAAATCTAAAAAGTAACACAAAGTAACATATTGAGTCATGTAACATGGAGGTAACATGAGAGGGTCAAAAGTAACGTAAAATGTTACTTATGTAACATTCTGGCAACGCTGGTTATTGGGTCGATGACTAAGGTTTTAGCAGAAATATTCACATTATTAATAATTTAAAGTAAATTAATTTTGGTCAGTAGTGGACTGTGATACATTTATGACGCAGTGTTTGCTTTCAATATCGTTCGATATTTTTTTGGTGGTACAGAAATAGAAAACCTATTTTGAAATTTGAGATTTTAGCAATCTTTATACAATACCAAATAATATACTAGAAAAAATCGACTCGCACCTGATCATATTCTCGGACGGGAATCCAACCCGCAACCTTTGAAAGTCCGGTCCAATGCTCCCGCCACTGAGCCCGCGACCTTTGGAAGCCCGTTCCTGAGCTCAGTGGTGGGAGCATTGGACCGGACTTTTAAAAGTCGCGGGTTCGATTTAAGTCCGAGATATAGGCTTATTTAGTATTTAGTCTAATATTAGACGTCATTCACAAGACCTTGACTGATTCCTTTTTGAAGAAATTGGGCTTATTTAGAATAAATAAATTAAAATCGACTGGCGGCGCTAGTTGGCTCATGTCAGCCCTTTAAGTGTCAGAATAAAATTTATATATAGGAGTTAAAAATACTTATTTGTAAATCACCTTAATTTTATAGCACAAGCAATTAATAGCAACGCGTGTTGTTCAGTGCGTTTTGATAATAGTTTTCGGCAGGTTATTTAATTATCTCGTATTAATTAAAAAAATGGTCGATGACCTGCTAACGACTTCATACATTACTGCGCTCTTTAGCGGTCGGTTTACTTCCTACTTATCACCATTATGCCTAAATACGTATTTGTTATTCCATATATAAACCATAGAACAAAAGATATTTCGATGATAAAAAAGAAGATGGTTTGTATTTTTTACACTGTGACAACCCTAAAAATATTCCATTGTCTACTTTTGTATTTAAATCACATTAAATATTTAAGAAAGTTAATATATGTGTGGTTAGTAGACGACTCCCTTTAGTTTAGAGACGTCCAGCAGTCTGTAATTACTGGCAGTAAGATGTCATATTCAGAAATTGATTTCAAACATCATGTATTGAAATGCTAAAGGAATATATTCAGCACATGACATCCGGTATCAAAATCACCGCAATTGTCATTCGGTCCACAACCGAACGTTCGAGGAATGAGCTCCAGTGGCCCCGTGATCGTGAAGCGCAGGAGGGGGGAAGGGAAGGACCTCACCAACTGGTCGAAAAAAACGTTAGAACAACCTGACCTGACGGCATAGACATACTCTGTCCTTGACGCACCTCGATATAACTCCAGTTAGATCCACCGCATCTAACCTCATTCTTATTGTCTACGTATTAGAACGCAAATTCAACAAGTCTGCCAGTAAATAATTCAATATAATGTAGTAGGACTGAATAAATTTAAATTCCTAATAAGCAATTGGGACTGATAGGCACCGACAAATGTAGGTTGAGTAAATTAAGTTCTCGCAATTACCTTAGTCTTTTCAAGATACCAAAAAAGGTGTTTTACTACTGAGGCTATAATAAATCTACACCCGTTACTGAGTAACAATAATGTTATAAAAGTAAAGAAACTATTAGATTTCACCAATCTGGATTTTCGAATGAATGCAAGCTAAGAAAAAATATAAACAAAGAGTAACAGAGGAAGCCGACCAAATCGGAGGAGCGAGCAGTCAACCTCCGACCCGCTTTCGCAACCCGACGACAATGACCGGCGGGAACTGCAATAATGGACAGACAATTATTTGAAAAATAATGAAATATATTACGTGCCCACTGAAGGACGTTGCTTGGGAGAAGCGAAAGTAGCCCCAAATTAAATCGTTATAAAGGTCATGATAAAATTAATAAGGTCTGGCTACAGGAAGTACCACTCGGATAAATCACCTAAAAGAGACATGGGAAATATACCCAAGACAATGACAATTTTCTTAGAAAAGCATGAGGCAGGACGTCAACTGGTTCACAAATATCTATAAACGAGATACAAACAGCCCATAAGGAAAATATAAACAAACATAAACGTACGCACACAATTCAGTTAGAAACATTAATAATTCAATACCATAACATAAACTATTGGTTGAATCGAAACTTTCGTAAGTAAGAAGAAACGTTTAACAGAATCAGTATCGAGTACTAAAAATGTACATTTCTAGAATTCCGCCTAATCGGATGCAATGTTTCCTCGTAAATTATCT
Source organism: Catoptria pinella (assembly GCA_963556745.1). Lineage (NCBI taxonomy): Eukaryota > Metazoa > Arthropoda > Insecta > Lepidoptera > Crambidae > Catoptria > Catoptria pinella. The sequence continues at coordinate 12,847,529 of OY750767.1, forward strand.
CTTATCGGCATTTTATTAGAGGTTGCAATTAAACGGAGCAATTACGCAGTATAAACAGGCAATAGTGTGATTTTAACTAAGGTTTACAAAGAGCTACCGATCGGGAACCTGTGACCCATAATCGGCCGCCGAAGCCAACGGTACAACGGGACCGGTTTCCACTCGTAATTGAAGAATCTTGTGCCGATGATATAAAATAAATACTCGCCCGTTGACGTTACAGGGTAACTTTCCATTGATATTTTTGAGATTTAAATGGGACCCGTTTGTTAAAGTTGAAATTTTTAAATATCAGTTCAAGATATCTGGTTAAGTTATTAAATGTGTATTAATAGATGATCAATACATTACTTATTGTATTTTTGAAACCGGCAACTTACCTGGAAAGTAAAAAGATAAGGATTAGCGAACAGTATACGATCGCGGTAATTATCTTGTTGAAAATATTATTAAGCGTGTAAGCAAACTATTAGCGCAACAAGTTATCGGAAGAAGTAATCAAACATCAAACGTTACAGGAGAGAGTGATAGAGAATCAATTTATAACAGATGCAATACGGATGTTTCGCATATCATGTGCACAATAGATGGGAATGAGACTAACACGTAACGTAATGCTGAGTGATGTCACCGAGCGTTCACTTCAGAGACAATAACTATTGTGCCGTGAATGGGAAGCAGAGTGGAAGGTCATTGAGACACCCTGGCGGAGCAAGAGGGGTGCTTGTGGCATGCTAATGCTTATTAAATAACAATATGGAATGGACACAAGCAAAACCAACCGAGTAATAATCTTGTTGGAAATTATAATAAGCTCATTCTCCTAGGTAACATACCATTGGCTTAAAAAAATATCTGTGATAAACAAGAGTACATTGAACAATAGTAATACTAATTCAATAAGATCATGAGTCAGCAAATAGACTCAACGACCATTTCTTGTAAAAATGTGGTCCGTGTACTGTAATTATTTTCGGCCCATCTAGAGGTCATATTCAAGTGGTTTGTTTACGTGGTTTTAAAACAGATGTCTTTTTCATAGCAAATGTTGATAATTGATGTTCAAAATTCTTAATGACAACATAATAGCCACTACGTCTTCTTACATCGTCTAGATAATTAAATCCCTACAGAACCAAAAGATTGGTAACATGTAACCGAATTGCTGTTGCATGTTGAGAACCGTTGCAGTGGTGTTACACCACGTCTTCGAAACATCGTGTCCTGTCCTGTCCGACCAGATGGCATTAATGTCGACCCACTTGTCGAAGGTCCAAGCGACCGGCTTGTCCCACACCATGTAAGGCCTTACAGGGTTACGCAAGCCGACCGATTCTGTGTTAAATGCCTATTGTTCAAACTCTCCTATGCGTCAATTTGTAAAAAGTTTGATTTCCGAACCATTTTCCTTATTCGCGAAGACAGATGCTTGTTCAATCGTTTCCACAGCAGTGATTCCAGCAATATCGGTGAGAAAAGTTGTATTGCACAATAGGTAAAGTATGTTCGACACGATAAAGAATGTCTTTTTCTGGGGTTTCATGCTGGGGCCGACCAAAAAGGTATACTGCGCTCAAACGAGCATTGATTACGATCTAAAGCCGTTTACAGTTAACCAATTCTACACCATCTGTATTGCTCAGGTTTCCCAACGACGTAAATGAAATCTGGCATATGGCAGCTAAATCGTCTCCTTATAAGGATTGGACATATGGACATAGTATATGTGGACAGCGTTGAACGATTATTAGTTGGAGTGCAACTCATTTGTCAAAACCATATGTTTGAAAATGACGAATTATGACGTGTGTCACAATATTTCTTGCGATCAACAATAGAAATAATGATTCAACGATCACATGAAAACTTAACGTTAATACAAAAGTTGAGAAATAAACGTGAATATAAATTTTCAAAAGGTTTAAAAGAGTGCTACGGTCAATTTAAATGAAAATGCTCTTTTTTGTCAAAGTGCTAAGTAAGAGACTCGTTTGCAGATAGGTGATAATGTTAGGTCAGAGCTGTGTGTGAGCATGTGTTCGGATGAGGCTAACCACCCGCATCGACGCGTTGAAAAGTATTCGCTCGCAATAATGAAGGTTTTGTACATACACATGTCATTGACATACTAGTACCAAGAATAATGAAGCGTATGAAAAAAGATCGAGTAGTATCCCTTGTTATTTTACTGTCTAAAATAGGCAATACACATTCGTCACGAGATTTAAATACTGTTAATGCAATTGGATCTAAATCTATTGAGGAATAAGGTAATGTGATCCTATGAGCTGTCACCTGTCAACGTTGCATTATACACTAGAGGTCATTCATTATCAATCAAATTCCAAGTCACCTTGACTAATAAAAATAAAGTGCTTTGATAATTACAGAATGTATCCTAATAATGTAGTCATAGAAAAGTGCATGCGTCAGTTTCATTAGTGATGGACTGGTTGGCTGCGATCGGTGCAAGTCGATGTAAATTATAGTCCGCCTCGATGGCACGTATCGTATACCCCACTTCATCTTTGGTAGCAATTCAAATAAAGTCAAGGAACTTGATCAAAGAAATATTTCAATGATTTTGGATGGTCAATTTAGAAAAAGGGTCTTTTGCTCGGAGCCAATATTTATTCTCGTTGCAGTAAAAACAACGGCTACAATTTAATTGACTTTTCTACTTATCTCAGATATGCTCTGTGTTGGTTGGATATATCCGACGATTACGAAGAGTATGGTAAGTCATCAAAATATTATCAGCTATTAATTTTCACATCTATTTTTGTAGTAAATATTTTTTTACTATTTACATTTGTCTTCCTGAATAAGCAACAATAAAGTATTGAAGCACTACTAACTCAATGTCATTACAAAGTTGCGCAGTAAGCAGTGTGGAGGTCCGGCAGACCTTTTTTAACGTCTGGGCGTTTACGGTCGCCCCGTCTAGACGGCATAAACTAGAAAGTGAAACAACGAAGCTACTGGGTTTGGCGGAGGGTTTGCAAAGACTGAGTGAATACATATTGTCTGAGATCGCCAAAAGCGAGGAACATTCTGCCGACTGAAAACTATTCTGAATTCGACGTGATGTACTAATTACGTATAATGCAACTTCGACAACTATTGGACTGATTTAGACCTTGTTTAAGAATTTTTAGATAATTATCTTGCGATCAGCAATGCGAGTGATATATTTGACGCCTTAAATATTATATTGTATTTTTAGCTGCTACATGTAAATCGTATTAGATGCCCATTCTGAATTATCATACTTGAATCTGGTGGCATTCTTGACTCTATCATATACGAGGGTGAATCAAAAAGATCTTAGAAGTACCTATATATAAAAACTTTTTGGGAGAAGTTTGATATTAAAAAAAAGAGTGTCAATCACACAATATTTATGCAAACTGTCACTTGTTTTTGTTAGTTCGTTCGCACGTAATAAATTGTTTTGTGCAACGAGTTGCTAAAAACACAAAATTATGGATAAAAGTGAGTTACGTGCGGTGATAAAATATCTCAGCTTGAAAAAAATGTCTACGAAGGAAATTTTTTCGGACATTCAGCAGACATTAGGGGATTTTGCTGTACCCTATTCTACGGTTGCGTACTGGGTGGCTGAATTTAAAAGAGGTAGATCAAGCTGTAAAGATGACCCGCGTTCTGGGCGGCCTTCAACCTCCGTTACGGAAGAAAATGTCAAAAAGGTTGAGAATATGGTTTTGAAGGACAGAAGAATAACTATAAAACATATAGCTGAGATCCTAAAGATATCATTTGGTCGCGTTCAATCCATTTTAACTGATTCACTGGGGTTCAAAAAAGTGTCGGCAAGATGGGTGCCACGAATGTTAACCGACGAAAACAAAAAGCGACGTTTGGAAATTTCTAAGCGTCATCTCGAAATGTTCCAGCAGGATTCGGAAAATTTTTGCCGACGCCTTGTCACCATGGATGAAACGTGGGTCCACCATTTCGATCCTGAAACTAAGAGACAAAGCATGTGTTGGAAACGACCATCCTCTCCATCCATTAAGAAATTTCGAGTTTCTCCTACCGCTGGCAAAGTTATGGCCTCAGTGTTCTGGGATAGTGAAGGAATCCTTGTTATTGACTACATGCCAAAAGGCCAGACCGTTAATTCCGATAGTGCGTGAAGCGATTAAAGAAAAACGTCGTGGAAAACTGTCGTTGGGCGTGTTGTTTCTGCAAGATAACGCTCCTGCTCATCGATCGGAAGTTGCGCTCAACGCAATCCGCTGTGCTGGCTTTGATCTCCTTGATCACCCACCATATTCTCCGGACTTAGCCCCAAGTGATTTTCACTTATTCCCAAAATTAAAAGAGGAAATTCGTGGAACTAAATTGCACGATAATGACGTGGTTATGGCTGCCGTAGAGGAGTTTTTCGAGAGTCAAGAAAAAATTTTTTTTCGCTAGGAATAAGGAAATTACAAACGCGTTATTCTAAATGCATAGCATTAGAGGGAGATTATGTAGAAAAATAAAATATTTTTGTTTAATTTTTTGCATTTTTTTTATATTGATTCTAAGAACTTTTTGATCCACCCTCGTACATTCAAATGACATTAAACTATCTACAGAATAATGGAAAATGCTTACACGATTAAAATAACCACAGCAACAATATTAAGCCTATAAGCTTCGAGAACAGGTATTTCAAGATTGCTCACCTCTCATTTACGGAATTCTTCGATTACGTAACTTTTCTCGTAACTGGCTGAACTTCTTAATAATTATAAGTTACCTTATGCTATAATGGAGTTCATAATGCGTATAATGGTTTGTAATGTAACGAGGACGAAAACCGGTCAAGTCTGATAAATATTACCGGCACACAATGGGTTTTTTTAGTGTGACTACGAGCATGGACAGCGAACAATTTAGATTATCCATATGTTTGGACACCTAGGTTACTTAATCTTTTCCTACATTTATGTATCGCTTCGAAAGTATTTAAATATGGTCACATCTTATTTGTAAGCTGTTTGCTCGACTACTTGAAGATAAAAAAGATAAAAATATGTCAATGTAATGTATGGTTGTGAACGTAAAAAATCTTTCAATGAACATGACATCTGAAGGGCGTTGAAAATAATGTTCAGTGATCTATTACCAACTGATGATCCAACGTGAGCAAAGAAAGTGAACAAGCCATAAAATAAAGTCATACGTAAAATTAGTATTCACAACTTTTCCGACGCACACGTTACATCATCTGCCTATACGATTCGCTATTTTTCAGTCGAAATGGATAAAGTTCACCGAGTCACGTTCGCAATATCATTCCTGGGTCGGGCAGTATGGACTTTATACATAAAAAACTGAATATTCATCCATCCTTATATTTAAACGGTAGACCTGAATTTTAAGATGTTCCTACGAAAAAAGGTATTGCGCTCCTTTAGCAAGTATACGACTTTTTCATTACCTATACTTATAGAAACTTGCAGCCTTACCGCAAAAGATTTTAAAACTGTTTTAATTTAGACACTGGTTAAATGTAATGCCGTCTCTTTCAAACAATATTGTCGAAAAAGTGACAGATTTAAACACTTGTTGAACAGTGTTTTAAAATCTTTTGTGGTAAGGCCGTTAGTGCGCCTCCACATGCACAGGCCCGGCCTGCAGGAATGTACCGCGCGGCTGCGCCTCTCCGTACGATCCTGCAGGCCGGGCCGGAGCGTGTAATGTGGCCATTATACGTGGTCAATTATTTTATGAAGATGTACCGTACCTATACAATGTCGTCAGTTTTTGATAGATCTTTTAAAATATAAACAAACAAAGTAAGTACATACAAAGTACAAACTCATTTACAACAAAATATGGAATTTCGTTGCGGAAAGTGAAGAGGAACATATTTTAACAACCCTAAACCCATCTCGCCGCATTGCAGATGGATCTGTCTGCGCTCGAATATGCATTTGCAGTGAGCCAGCGAAAGCTTTATTTTGCGAAAAAATCGAGAGGTTGTTCAATCATTCATAAAATTCGAAAAATGGCGATTCTTTTTTTTAACCTAAGTTCATTTTTAATGACGAGAGGTTATGCTTACCTAGCATTTTTAGTTCCGTAGTCAAGTCAACAAGGAACCCTTATGCCATTCGCCATGTTCGTCTGTCGGTCTGTCTGTGCGTCCGTCCATCCGCGGTTTTGCTCAAAGGCTAGGCTAAGTACTAGAAAGCTGTAATTTAGCATGAATGTGTATATTAATTACGCCGAAAAAGTGGTAGGATAAAATCTCGAAACATATTTTTTTAGTGTACCTACCTTCCCCCTACATGTAAAGTGGGGATGATATTTTTTTTCTCATCAATTTCATTGTATGGGATGTCGTTGGATAGTTCATACAAAAATATTATAAGTTTGTGAAGACTACTTTTTGATTTAGGGATCCGTTTGCGAAATAATTAGCTTTAAAGTGCAAAATTTTGTTAGAGTCAAGTATAACACATTTAACTGAATAGTTGGGTATTATACTTTGTCGTTAGTTGTGTAAAACAGGAAATAAAAATATAGGTTTATAGCCATATGATAATTGTATAAGGTAACTGCGGAACCCTATACTGCGCGTGGCTCGACACGCACTTGGCCAGTTTTTTTGTTTAGGTACTCAAACTGTCGGCTTAAGAAATGGAAAAAACAACGTACAATTTTGAGGGAGGAATACTTTGTCAGCAAGTATTTTTAACAACAAATATTTATGTAGCAACAGAAAAGAAGACCTACGAATAGCTATATAATAAAAAAAAAATTGACAATGATGCTGACGTACCGCCTTAAGGCTTATATAGCCCTCAATCCTCATCTTTATTTTTATTGCTCGCTAGGTATGTACATCAATTATCGATCAATTAATCACAATGTACAGATTGAAGCTAAGATTATGGTTTATTTACAAACAATAAATAACCTCAGTAAAATAGAGTTTGTTGTAGTAGTAGTAGGCAAGAGAGCTAATTATTTAATTAAGTTAATTTCATTAAGATGAGGACGCCACTTTGAGGGCTATAGGGCCCTTAATGTAGTACGCACATCGACCAGTATGATATTACCGCACATTAGCTTCTCCGTTCTTATGCCAAAACAAATAAAGCCCTCCACACATGTTGCTGTCGCCATCGACGAAACGGACGTATTTATTCGAATCAAACACCTCATAACTCATATCATTATTTGTGCACACATTTCATTGGAAATAACTAACACTGACGGGTTAAATGTGATATTTTCAAACAGTAACAATCAGCAATAAACACCGTAGCATCATTATAAAAAATGACGTTTTAAGTTATGGGGCTGACATGGGCCAACTAGCGCCGCCAGTCGATTTTATTTTATTTATTCTAAATAAGCCCAATTTCTTAAAAAAGGAATCGGCCAAGGTTTCGTTGATAACGTCTAATATTTATTGAATAACTTTACACAGTTTGAAAAGGCATTCAAACAGTTTAAAACGCGATTTTGTTAAAAGTGGCCACTGTTGGTTCAAACCCGTTTTTAGGGTTCCGTACCTCAAAAGGAAAAAACGGAACCCTTATAGGATCACTTTGTTGTCCGTCTGTCTGTCTGTCTGTCAGTCTATCAAGACCCTTTTTCTCAGGAACGCGTGGAGGTATTGAGTTGAAATTATTTTTTTTAAATGCATACAGCTCACGGAGCCACTGGTTTATTATTTTATTACAATTTTAAACTTTTTTCTACAATCATCAGTGGTGATGTGATATATCAATCCCGGTTGTTACAATTAGCCGCAAACCGTCTGCATCGCATTAAAGTTTCAAAGTTTGTCTGAACCCTTTATGTCTCCCCATCCAGGCTACCACCCAGACGAAGGGGTACGTCGGCAAAGGGGAAAACGATAACATACTCAAAGCTCTCAGCCGGATGTGAGTTTTCCGTAACCATAAACCAGGCTTTTGACGACCTCTGGTGGTCGAGTGGCTTTGTACACCGGTTTTCAAGGTGTCGCCATCTCTGAGGTCCTGGGTTCGATCCCCGGTTGGGTCAATTTAGAAAAACTAACTTTTCTATATTGGCTCAGGTCTGGGTGTTTGTGATACCACCGTTGTCTCTGATTTTCCATAACACAAGTGCTTTAGCTACTTACTTTGGAATCGGAGCAATGTATGTGATGTTGTCAAATTTATTATTTATTATTTTAAGATATCTACATTTTACGATTTTGTGCTTACACACTATGTCGGACTCTATCATCCGCCAATCAGTATTGAATCCGAAGGAAGGTGTACAATAGAAGACGTTTTACTAAACAAGTCCGACAGAATCGTCATTTCCTAAACTGGTGTGATAACGGCCACATTATAATCATGTAAATGAGTGTGAATTAACAAACACCATTTATACGGCTATTTTTCAACGTGAATTTATTATAATTTTATTCCGAGATAAAGTAAAAATCTGACACAAGATAAACGATGATGATAAAAGTGTAAATAACTAATACATTTAATAGAATCGTAAAGTCAGAATGTCTCTGCTGGTCATGGAAGAATTGCTCATAAGAAAAGTGGAAAAAATGTGAATGGTATTTCATGAAATTTAGATTGAGAAATCGATCCAGAAAAAGATTTGGTTGTGCCTCAACGATACGGAGAAGTGACAGGACAACTGAAACAATAAAACTTCAACATTTGTGTTAGTTTCTTTCAGTCGCTCTCTTCTTAGCAGTATTTATGTAAATTTTAGGTATTTTATGAGCAATATTATCGGTGGTGAGGATCTTGGTGGTGCAATGGTTTAGCGCCTGGCCTTGCAATTGCATAGGTTAAGCAATTTTCGCAAGGGTCGGTCATGGGATGGGTGACCAAAAATATGGTATCTTGAGTTCTGTGCTTCCTAAGGCACGTTAAGCCGTTGGTCCCGGCTGCATTTGCAGTCGTTAACACCCACCAATCCGCATTGGGCCTGCGTGGTGGGCTATGGATGGCCCATCCTAATTATCTACCTATAAGGAAGGCCTGTGCCCCAGCTGTGCCCCAACATTAAAAATGGCTGATGTCATTATCGGTGGTGATGTACCTAGTAGTACCTACAAGCATTCGTTATGTGAACACAGCGATAAAATTGGCCATTAAGTAGCTATTTCAGACGACCCACGCGTATTGTAAATTTGTTCTTTGCATTTGAGAACGTTTAGTTAGGTGCTAGATGTTAATACTAAACCCTCTCCTTAGACTACCCTATAAATAATACTATTAATTCAGACATGAGCATTGAACTGTGAAGTCTCCCGCGTATTCGCCGAACTTAAACTACTACGTAATAATAGTATTGGCTGCGACAAAAACACTTTCCAAGAACTTATGCTAAATCATGATCTAAAATTCTAAAGAAACAAGCTAGAGTCAGACTTTTGCTTAATTTGTATTCACTTCCTTTAAGTGCTAATTAAGAAACATGTTTTTAAACAGTTAAACTAGTCCAAAAGTTTAATGTGGAGGTATAATTAGAAGAATATAATTAATACCGTTTGAAAGCAGCACATGCCTACGCTACGAACAGCCTAACGGGAAAGACGGAATCCTGCATAAACGTTTAAAATTGGCAACATTTTGTAAACAAATGTAAGAACAACTTTCAAACCATTCAACGTTATTGGGTGTTAAAAATAAACAAATAAATTTAAGTTTTTGTTTACTAAAACAAAAGTCAAATTTGGTCAAAGTACCAGGGGAACAGAACGTTAGTGGAGTTTGGACGCAGTAAGTAGCGTACATATTCGCGTAGGCTGCCGCCCCTCCCGCCCCTGCAGGGTCAATGACTGCTGCGGTCGTTTCGGCCGGCCGGCGGCGGCGCGCCTCACCTTGACATTCATCTCGAGCACAACGCTTTGGCCAAACGTTTGAATTAACACAAACAAGATTATGAACATATTCCCTGAATGTCATACATGTATACGCCAGAAAACCTACTAAAACAGGCTGAACATGAAAGAAAAAATACTTTATTGTGAATATATTTTTCGAATGATGTATGAAAGAAATGGAAATCCATTAATTTTTTCGTGACGCATGATCTGTGATTTATCATTTCTACCACGCACGGCAAGACACCAACCCGACTGCATTGTGCGGACAGAACGAATGACCAAACAAAGGCGCACTAACTCGTTCTTTGATACAAAGTGACACGTAAAAGGACACAGCTTCAAATGGAACTCGAACGTCACACGTCACACTATGTGCCGCATGTGCGGACCGCAGAATTTGACTAATGGTCTTTCCAATTTATTCCGTCAGACAATCAGGGGGTCAATATTTCTTTATACACAGTGCTACGCTAGCTAAAGAAAGAACTTAGTAGTTAATTCTTGGTAACCCATGTACTGTACTAAAGGATAAATTATATAGAGGAGGCAAAAGCAACATGGTAGTTAATAGTCACAAAATTTCTTTAGCCAGTGGAGTAATTGGCCAAGCGAGTGCGAAGCGTCTCTGGTTCAGCTTGGGCAAAAATGCTTTCATATGTCCTTCCGGTGCCCGGATGTCAGTTTATTCTCCTCTACAGGTCGCATTTCTCAACCGATTCTCGTGAAATTTTGTGAGCAGCTTCGATAATTATATATAATTTTTGGTCGATTCAGTTTGGTCGGGTTGGTGGTGGTGATGATGGTGGTGGTGAAGACAGTTGTCAACTTGTTTTAAAAACCTCTTTACCAACCTAGTATCATATACACGGCAATACTACCTACTCTTTTTTTAAATTAAGAATTAGTATAGTAGCAACCCTAGTGAGTCCAGCAAGTTTGTAAAAAATTTCAAGGATGGTGAGAGGATCCTTCTGTAAACTCAATATTTTGTGATCTTACTTTTCGTGATTAAAGAGTATGGCATCATCATAATGTCTTTCTCCCATAATAGGGGTAGACCACTGACCATATTACAAATACTAGGATAGACAGAGTCCTACTAACAATTAGGTTAATGATATTCATGACATGAATAATGTTGTTTTTATTCTAAAGTCAAAATAAGCAATTAATTCATTACTGGAAAATAATGTTGAGCCAGCAGTTTATGGTATAATGTCCTCATTTTCATTTTTATTATTAATATGAATAATAATTTAAGATTCAAGTTCATTTTTTAAATGTTTTTTTGAAATGAATATAGAGTTAAAACCCTGCAAGATGAGGGTAGGTTTTGTAATGGTACAAATTCATACAATTTAAAACTAAAGTTTATACTTCAGTGAACTTTCTGCTTTAGTTATCTTTACATAAATGTATTACTAAGTCCTTGCTTGAAAAACACTTGCTTAGATAGTTTTTTTAAAAAAAACTGCAACAACTGCTAAATTTTTCAAACATCACAGGGTTTCAGGGTTGCAAACTTGGGTATGAACTACTCGCAACCTGAAATGTATATAAATATATATATACCAGCTAAAATATATATGTATACCAACACCTTGACAATCTAATCAAAACTACTTAACTGTTTAAAATAAATGACCCAATTGATGGCATTAGGACAAACATTTATACTTGCTTTAAAATTGTCATATTTAAATATATCTTGATTATCACAACCGCTAAAGGTTAACGTAACAATGGGAATGGCATTTAACTAAAAGTATTTGTGTTATTTATTTTAACTCCAGACTAATATCAGCTCAGCCAATAAATGGTTGCCAAAAAGTTTACTTATTCATGACTTCATGTTTAGTAAGTATGACTCACCAGACTACACATACATTGATAACAAACAGCTTCAGAAATAAAGTACTGTTTATTCAATCTAACAAAACAATTATCATCGCTGATTGTAGTTGAATATATTTTCGGACAATTATTGATTATTATATTATTAAAATAATATTTTAAACTAGTTAAACTTACTGATAATAATACTGTGCAGTCTTTAAAGTGAAAGTGATTATGTGTATAAATTAATGAAAGCATTCATGTCAACAAAAGGGTACTTACATAAATAAGTCCAGAGTAGTATCTGTCTTTGATGTTGTGCAGAACAGAAGCCTCATTTAGACAGGTCAGCTCTGCCATATCCTCAACCTTATCAAACTTGGGAGGATTCATCTTCTGTATATCATCTATTGGTACCAACATTCTCTTCCCGGACTCTGCTATCTCTACCTCGACTTCGTCCCCCCGTTCCCCCTTTATCCCGGCTGCGACGAACCCCTGGGTCTCGTGTGGCACCCATACCAACCGCTTCTGCGTCCATTCTGCTTGAGTCGCAGGGTCGTTGAAACTGTTTCTATCAACCGAGAGGTACCGGAGTTCCGGATCGTTCCTATCCATGTCCACCATCGTGCCGCCTAATCACGCCGCGCGGCCCGACAACCGATAACCTAACACCGGCACTGGATACCACATTAAACGGTCGCGGCGACCGACACTGCACCTCACAATACACTGAATCCTGTTTTATCACCTCGCGTTGCTGTACCACGCGTTATACAGAGTGAGCGCGCACGGCGATGGGGCTCCGCAGTAAGTACAAAATGATGACTGCCTGACTGCCAGCAACTGTGTGAGACCGCGATTGACAGAACAGACAGAACGGTTATTATTACGGGTAGAAGGGATGGACGGGCCGGTCGACGCCCGAATTCACGTTGAGCCGAAATTCAAACGAACTTTGAGCACTACGTTGAAGATATACTTGATTGTGGAATCTATGTTATTGCAACATAAGAGCAACGTATGCATAAATAGATACAATTGAGACAGGAGACACTATAAGAACACAAATTAATATTTTTTCGAAAGAAATCCTCTTTTTTATCATAGCCACAGACCGGAGTAATAAATTGTGTGTGTTCTGAGAAAACGTAGTGATTACTTGCTCAGTGAAACCTTAGAGCAAAGAGTGAAACAGACCAACCAACAAGCAGAGTTGCCAACGCCACAGAATATATAATAGTACCAATGCTGTCTAAAAGTTAACGCTGACACGCTGACCTAGCCGCACCGTACGCACCGCAGTCCCCGCAGTCAACGCTTCCTCGCAGTCCTCGCACACCTGGGGGCTTACCATCAGCAAATAAGAAACCTACCATATGTCATTCAGTTGAAAAGCAGGCCTTAAAGACTGCTTAAATCAATATTAGTATATTTAATGAGAATATTGCAAATAAGCTATTGCGACTTCATATTTATAATAATTTATAATATAATTAGTCGACAAAGTTATTATCGTGTGTGTATAATTTTACCTAGTGGTTTTGTATTATGTTTTCGATGTGTTTGCAACGTTCGCTGGCCTATCATAAAATAAAGTTATGAACAAACATCGAAGTTCGCTTGAAAAAAAGTTAGTCAAGTAGATAAAAAATCTGTCTTTTAAAATTTTGTTTGAAACGCAAATGCCGGCTAGGTATTTCGCTCTCTTGGTTGTGTTTAAGTGCTCGTCTACCTCCAATAAAAAACAAATATAATTAAGTATTTCAGTTTTTTATTTTCAATTTCATTGCACAAATCATTTTTTTCTTTAATTGATTATTATTATGATTCATATTAACATAAAATACGATAGGTAAATTACTTATTTATGGGGTCTCACCATTTATTTTTTTATCTTAGTGATAATCAACTAAATGGAAGACGTCGTGTTATCTATAAATACACTAACATTTTTGAAAAAGTTAATAACGTAGGAACTTTTTATGAATTGCTTTATTTCACATTACTGACGCTATAAATCAGCTCTCATGGTACGCTTCGTCCTGCTTCGTCCATACATAAAAAAATGGTGAAAGGTTTTAGAGCGTGTATTAAAGCAAGCCTGCTAAATCGAGGTCATAGTATGAAAAAGTAAGGCAGTTCAATATAAGTCCTGCTTTAAGAGCTCATAGTAAGCCCCCAGACTATTTGTATGTACTATGTTTATACTATACTGAAAGTCTCACATTCAGATAGATACCAAGAAAATACTGAAATCCATCAATACACTAGCCTACACACGCAGTAAATATCATAGAATTTGATAAATACTGTTGGATCACAGCTAAGGATCACAGCAGTATTTATATCGTGCGTCTAGGGTTTGCCTAAACTTGTTCACTTAATAGTTTGTTGTTCCGTATAAGCCAAAAAAGTCTGTGGCAGTGATGCCAGCAGCTTAACAACTTTATAGCTAGTTAAACATTTTCAGTCAAAATTTGACATTTCATTGTAACCTACTGTAAAATTTAGCTAGTCTAGCAACTTTTTGAACTTTTTTTTAAAAAATGCCAACATTTTGAGAAATGTTTAGCAACTGAAAATTGTGCAATTGCTCATTCGATTGTCGATTTAGTAGTTCCTCATTATGGTTATTCGAATAACAATCGACAACTACTAACTAAACTACTAATTTGTATTATTTGTACGTACACTACTTTGCGCAAGCTATGCTATGCATGCATGCGAGTGTGCGTGCGTGCGGTGAACGGGGAGGTGAACTGCGGTTCCCTATATTACTTACTCATTGATGTACGTTTTGTAAGCTTTGTGCCGCTTTATAATTATAAAAAATGTACCATAGAAAAGTTGTGAAAGAGACGAGAAGACACCAAGACATGGCTTAAAGGACTTTGTATCCAAGCCATAAATCTTTAAAAAAAAATGTATTTTTTTTCGTTCGTTCGATGCTTAGAGCATTAAGAGTTCGATGTTCGTTCGTTCCTCTTTCTTCAACTAGGTTAGGTACCTATTTAGAATAATTTATATTAGTGTGATTACCTACTTGCTCAAATGCTCAGTGATATTAATTAGTCACTGTGCGCGCGACTGTGGGATTTTTAGCATATAAACCCAGATCAAGTGGTATTGGTAATAACTGGTAACCTCAAAAATCTTTGCAAAAGTTTGTCTTTCTTTCAAAACTTTCACAAAGTAAGTAATCCCTTGTTTGATTCTTAGGTTCGATAATGGCTTATATAGTAGATATGCGGTCGGACACAGTAACTAAGCCTACAAAAGCCATGAAACAGGCAATGATAAATTCTGCTCTTGGCGACGACGTTTTCCATGAAGATCCTACTGTGAACGCCTTGGAGAGCAAAGTTGCTAACCTGCTGGGAAAACAAGCTGCTCTATTTGTTCCGTCAGGAACTATGTCCAATCTTATTGCAAGTAAGCAACAGTGCATATATTATTTTAAATTTAAACTAGTTGACTTTTGGAAATATTTTTGAAAAATGAAATCAGATAATATAGATTCCAAAGTTGGTCAGGGACTCTATCGTCTAACATACATTACTATCGTTTTTGCTTTGATTTGACACATGGATGTAATATATACATTGCTACTTTGGTAAGTTTTTATTTGAAGTAGCAATGTACCACATCCCTCTGCCATATCAAAGCAACATTAACTTCACTGTTTTTAGCCAATAGACCCGCTGGTCTTATTATTATATTCTTTGCAACTTTTATTTCAGTAATGGTTCATTGTAATAAAAGAGGGTCTGAGCTTATTGTGGGCGAGTTGAGCCACATATTCCGATATGAAGTTGGTAAGTATCTGATTAAATTCTTACTAAGAGTATGTGCTGTCAAAAAATGAATGTATCAATTTAGTAGATTAAATAAAATTAAACTCTTAAGAAAAATAATATATCAGTGTATTCATCACAGTTTCAATTAGTTAAGTTTAATTTTTGCTTGCTTGGTCACCCATGTTTTTGGTTGACCGGTCGACAGTGCGTATTGGCTCTAACATGTAATTGTATTTGCCAATTTGATTCACCTCTTATTATGGCGCCTTTGTCTGCAGGCGGTGCCTCGCACCTAGCTGGAGTAATGCTATCCACCCTGCCCAATGAACCTGATGGCACCTTTGACTTGAAGGCATTGGAGAGAAGGCTACGAGGATCAGACATACATGAGCCTGTTACGTCCCTCGTCGCTATTGAAAACACACACAATGTGTGCGGTGGCAAAGTAATTGCCTATACCCATGATTAAACATACAATGTTGAAGAAATCATTCTCCAATTCACTTTCAATTTACATATACTATAACTACAAGATTTTTTCTCTAGCTGTATTTTGCTAATCCATCAATATTAGTAAAAAAACTACTTAATCAGGTTAAAACGGTCCTGTAAATGCGGTGGGAACATAACGTCAGGGGGGTCACTCCGCGGTCAAACTTTTATATTAGCCTACTGCTCGCGGCTGACTCAGTCGAGCGCACGAGGGATATCATGTGTCGGTTGAGAACTTGAGATAGCGACAACTAAAGAAGCGCTTCGGAGGTGCTTATAATAATAGGTATGCAGCACTGTGCAAATTGAAATTGTACTTTATTGCGGATTATTTGATTGTCCTCGTGCGATTGGGCTTCTGTAGGTTTAGTACTATGACGTTCTGTAATTACGTCCAGTGACGACGGATCTGTTAAAAACAGTCCTGTATATAAAACGGATCGCTGTGTGAACGCACGGTTACTCGCCTTTTTATCACTAGCGAGCCGCCCTCGCTTCGCTTCTTTCCTTTTTTTTGCTATATGCGACCTTCCAACAACACCCAAAAAGAAAACAAATGCCGTACAATCGTCACCCCCATTCACTTCAAAAGTCTGTTTCCGTCCCTTTCGAGTCCCGTCCCGTCATCGGTGTAAGAAAAGTGCTTGAATTTATTTTCGCGCGCGTTAATATTTTGCGACATCTCTTAAGATATTCATTTAAATGATATAATGGTGTGAATGGTTAAAATAATGTGCATGAAATGCTTAAGGTAACTAACGTATTTAAGTCGATAAGGATTTATACTGTATCCTTCTAAATAACTTTCCAAATTACCGCAGTGACCACAAACTTTTTTATAGATCTATAAAAGAGGAACAATTCCATCATACATTATTTTGTTATAGCTTAAAAGGTTTATGCAGCGTTTTCGATGCAAGCTCCCAGTCGGCTTAATTTGTGCCGACATTTTCAACAATAATTTTCGTCATATTTCTACCAATTTACATAAAACCTCAACTCATTATACACCTAAACTATCCTCAGGAATTACTATATCAATTGATGAGAACCGCATGACAATCCGTTCTGTAGTTTTTGAGTTTATCGCGAACAGACAGACGCGGCGAGGGACTTTGTTTTATAATATGTAGTGATATTACTTAGCTTTTTGAAGACCAAAGCAATGTTCCACAGGTATTACCTTTGAAATGGTTGGAAGAATTGGCGGAGTTGTGTAACAAGCACAACATTCCGATACACATGGACGGTGCACGGTTGTTCAACGCGAGCGAGTACCAGAAGGAGACGCCAGCCAGGCTGGTGAGGGACTGCGCTAGCATCTCCGTCTGCTTTAGCAAGGGTTTGGCCGCTCCCGTGGGGTCTGCCCTGGTGGGCTCCTACCACTTCATTGAGCAGTAAGTTCCATTTTGTTACTTATTTAAGAGTGTGATTTTCGAGAGAACAAAGAAACCCAGTATGTACATACCGATCTATACCTATAATTGATGATTTTTATCACCTTATGGGAGATAAAGTTACTTTATCGCAATGCATAGACTTCATGCTTTGATTTCCTTCTCTATTTAAACTCATATTTTTCCAAACATTTGTTTTTTGCGATGTTATCGACAAATACTTGATCTCTTTCAACTTATGAAATAATGAACATAAGATAAAATATTTAATATGTTCGTAATTTGCGTGTAACAACTTCCATAGTTGTCAGAAGTAACCCCCCAAATAGTAGTGGTCAGGTAGGTAGGTACACTGTATCTGGAAATAATTCAAGGAGTTTTAATTTCTTGAGCGTCAGGTAGCCCCGAGGGCTGTAAATCATACATTAAATTTTTAACCTCAAAAACTGAAATTTAAAATAAAAACTGCAAATGTGATCGCGAGCCCTTGAATCTTTTATAATATCTGAACTTTGAAAAAAAATCTGACCAAAAATAAAAGGCAGGCAGTTGTTAACACCCACCAATTCGCATTGGGCCCGCGTGGCCTGTGACCATACCTAAATGATGGTTAATGTATAGTTGTTGATAAAGCGACGACCACGTGGTCAGAGGTGAATTATTTCAATTGACCTCTTCATCTTTATTTTTAAAGCTATTTAATGTACTAAACACGTGGTCTTGGTTTTAAACTTGACTCTGGTTTAAAACGGTTTATTTACCATGACAATGTTTGCAGAGCGCGCAAAATGCGCAAGATGCTGGGCGGCGGCATGCGGCAGGCGGGCGTGTTGGCGGCGTGCGCGCTGGTCGCGCTAGACGAAGTGCGCCTGCGCCTGGCCCTCGACCACAAGCGGGCACTCGTGCTCGCCAG
Organism: Catoptria pinella; assembly: GCA_963556745.1. Taxonomy (NCBI): domain Eukaryota; kingdom Metazoa; phylum Arthropoda; class Insecta; order Lepidoptera; family Crambidae; genus Catoptria; species Catoptria pinella. The sequence continues at coordinate 12,865,826 of OY750767.1, forward strand.
AAGTAACTATCATTACATACAATTAGTAAAAATTATCGAAATTATTGAAAACATTATCGTTGTTCAGTTGATTACTAATAAACTATTTTCTATTTTGGAAAATATTTTTTAATTATGATGAATAAAGAACGATTTCGTTTTGAAGATGAAGAATGTTAAAATGAGCCGTTTCTTGACCAGCGATCGACGGGCTGTTCCTGCCGTCGTTCAAGGTGGACGTGGAAGGCCAGCACACCAACATAGTGCTGGTGAGGATCCCGGAGGAGAGCCCACTCAAAGCCGATCGCGTGGTGGAGCGACTCGCGCAAGTCAGCCTGGCTGAGACTCAGGTATGAACTTACCTATGCTGGCTGTTTTTGACCAGCGACCGTTGGTCTGTTCCTGCCGTCGTTCAAGGTGGACGTGGGAGGCCAGCACACCAACATAGTGCTGATGAGGATCCCGGAAGAGAGCCCACTCAAAGCCGATCGCGTGGTGGAGCGACTCGCGCAAGTCAGCTTGGCTGAGACTCGAGTATGAACTTACCTATGCTGGCTGTTATTTGACCGGTCTGTTCCTGCCATCGTTCAAGTGGACGTGGAAGGCGAGCACACGAACACAGTACTGGTGAGGACCCCGGAGCAGAGCCCGCACCCGGTGACCGCGTGGTGGAGTGACTTGCGCAAGTCAGCTTGGCTGAGTGATACTCAGGTATGACCAGGGGGTCTCACTCCGCGCTTAGACTCGTATATTAGCCTTTAGCTCGCGGCTGACTCGGACAGCCAGCGCACGAGGGATGTCACCGCACCGACATGCTGCCTGCGAGCGATGAGTGCGCGAATGGCACGAGTCAGTCAAGCGCTGAATGCGAAAGTGAATAAATGTTAAGCTTCGTTTTTGATAATTATAAACGTACCTATGAAAACTTCATTTCAATTTAATTACCTATGTTGGGTATACGCTTGTCGCCAAACGTGTCCCATTCACCTCACTCCGTATTTAAGAATTTGAAGTGTTCATCCTTAAAATGAATAAATAAACTTCTTCATTAAAAAAGATAATCTCCTCCATTCACTCCCTGGATGGCCATCATCAGATCATAGCTAGGTCAATCCTTGGCGGCGAACCAAGGCTTCAAAGTTACCTCGTTTGTATGAAAATCGACTGGTGTCGACTTAATTATCTGGCCACTACCACTATATATTTTTTAATTAGGCAATTTTTTTGCAAGGGTGACTGCAAGACGACCAACGACGAGGGTGTGATCCTCAAAGCGATCACGTTTAACAACAAGACGATCCGTTTCACTCTTCACGTTGATGTCACAGACGAGGACTTGTGGCTGGCCATCATGAAGATCACATACGTCTTTAAGGAGATGGATGGTGCTTCCAAGTAAACTTCAATCATACCTCTATACAAGGTGTTACCAAAATACCCCTAATGCCGAATATGGTATAAAGGGACCAATGGACCATCAATCTGATCAACTGTTCAACAAAAAAAATCAGCTGTTTCATACAAAAATTAAAATCGAAAATATCAAAATGTATGAAACAGTTGGTTTTTTTCGTTATTTCAAAGTTGGCCCCATAGTAAAAATTGTTCAGTTTGATGGTCCCTATACAAGGTGTTACAAAAATACCCCTAATGCCGAATATGGTATATAGGGACCATCAAACTGAACAACTTTTACTATGAGGCCAACTCTGTAATCGCGAAAAAAAAACAGCTGTTTCATACAAAAAATAAAATCGAAAATATCAAAATGTATGAAACATCTGATTTTTTTTTTCGCGATTTCAGAGTTGGCTCCATAGTAAAAGTTGTTCAGTTTGATGGTCCCTATATACCATATTCGGCATTAGGGGTATTTTTGTTACACCTTGTATAGGGACCATCAATCTGATCAACTGTTCAACAAAAAAAATCAGCTGTTTCATACAAAAATTAAAATCGAAAATATCAAAATGTATGAAACAGTTGGTTATTTCGCGATTTCAGAGTTGGCCCCATAGTCAAAATTGTTCAGTTTTATGGTCCCTATATACCATATTCGGCATTAGGGGTATTTTTGTAACATGTTGTATATTTTGTGGAACAATCAGCGAACTAAAATCTATGGAAGTGTAATTGCAAATAAATATCGCTTAAAATATAACACCACGGGACCAAATAAATTACAACCTGCACAGTATTTACGGGCCAGCCACGCGCCCGGTGACAGACGTTAGCGTTCTTTACAGAAGAAAAAACCTATAAACAAAAACAACTTCAAAATTAAATACCTTTAAAAAAGCAAGAAATAATATTCAAATTATTAGTTACGCATATCAATATTAATAAAACACGTCTATTGAAGTCGGATGGGGCGGGAAGACCATCTTTTTTTTTCTATTTCTAAAAGCCCCACCCGACTTCATTAGACGCGTTTTATTAATATTGATATGCGTAACTAAAATCGAAATTGGTTCATAAACAAAGAAGTTATACCTGAAAATCCGTAAAAACTCGTGCGATGGTAAGCTAAATAATTGATATTTTTCAAGATTATGAAAAAACTCCTAGCCACTCTGTAATTTTTTATGGGACCGCACACGAACTATTTTCTTTCAAATAAAAAAAGAAAAATTGAAATCGGTTAACAACTAGTGAAGTTATGTTAAAACATACACGAAAATACAAAATAAATTAAAAAATAAGAGTCCACTTGATAACCTCCACCTTTTTTTGAAGTCGGTTAAAAAGAGAAAGATTATTAGAAATGACGTTCTGTGTAGTCAAATGGTGTAAAAACGCTAAGAAGGCAAAAAGATGCAGAGATAACGTATCATAAGTAATAAGTTAGTATCATTTAAGTATTGAAAATATCTATGAATATACAGATTATGGTCGCTATTATGCAACCAGAGTTCAGTCGCTTTGTGCTGCATAACTGAATGCCAGCATTTTTAGCCCCGCCCACTTGTTTGTAACCTTTTTTGAGCGAAATGATTGTTCCATAGATTTTAGTTCGCTGGAAACAATTTAGGCAACTGTTCCTAAATTCTAAAACCTCACGTTGAAAGCCGAAACCTACGCAGCGCATACGCATCCAGTGGATTTAAACTTCAGCGTTATTTGAATACAGTCACGTCTGTAAATATGTATACATATAGTTTAGAACTTTTGTGAAAAGAGAAATATACGTAGCTACTATATATACTCCCGCAAAAAAGCAAGCAAGGTACATATATTTCTCTTTTCACAATGGTTTGGGACTTCCGCCAAGTGACGCCTGTTTCAATAAAATAATTAGAACATTTGTCACTCTAAGGCTATTACTTTTTTTGAACAGAAATCAATGACAAAATGACATCTACAACACAGTGACAAAGCTCTAAACTGTATACAAATTTTTAGGCGTGACTGTAGCTATACTTTTAGTTATACAAAATAATAGTAAATGTGACAGAAGTTAGTCTGAATTGACAAAAAGCCTATGACAAAATGCATTTTGGTAAAAGATTTTTTTAATAATAGTGTAGTGGGCCATTTTTGGGCCTAATGCTCAAAAATATAGTCAGAATAAATGCTGTTTTATTCTATGAAACCATAATTCTACTAGTTATTGCATTTTGCATTTAGTAAACGTAAAAATAAAGATAAGGTAAGTGTATTTAAGGTTTACATATTTTTATCATGGACAACTAAAGGTCAAATAATATTTGTTACTATAACATAATATATATTTATAGAAATCGCCCCTTTCCGTCCGGGACGCGAAAAAACCCGTCACGTATATAGGCCTCGGCATGGATCTAGGAATTGGAGGGGATTACTGCGCATGTGTACAGTCGCGAACGCAACCTTAAAGTTGTCAAACTTATATTTGCAATGAACTACAACCATAAGTTTATTATTGTTTTTTTATGTGAATTATAAAAAGCTTATCATTTTATTATTATTTATACCACAACATAAAAGTTATTTGTACATTATTGTAGTGGTTAGGTAACTTCCAAAAATAATAAAAATTGGTTATAATTAGAATATAATGTGATTATTGTAAGCGACTGTATATGACTCACCACATTATTTTTTCAAAATACCAAACACTTTATTTAAAAATGTTCATCTCTGGTGCTTGTCGTATTTTTTTCTATTATATTATTTAGTATAATAATGTTTACATTAAAAAATATAATTTTGTCGAGCGCGACTGTACTTAGGTAACGCGTGCGGGACGAAGTCAGACGAGATAATCAGCGTTTACGTCAGTCTCCACCCGCGTAGGAGACCTAAAGCAAGGTTTAGATTAGCAATAAATATTGCAGAAGTTGACTGCCGCAATCTGTTACCACTGTGTAAACAGGTGTGGCAAGCTAAATTGTTTAAGTGTTGCAGCTTGCAGAACTTGCTCTCTCATGAAATTGTAGGAAGAACTTGCTAGTCTAAACCCCACTTAAAAATAGACTTCTGCGCATAAAATTACACCGCTCAAGATCCGTGTTGAGGCCTGGGGCTCTATCGGCTTAAAACATTGAAGTTCATGTTAACTGTGTTTTGATAGATGTATGTGATACATTGCTCCTTCGTTTTGGCACAAATAAAAACTTACCAAAGAAAAGTAGCAATGTATTACATACATCTGTCAAAACACAGTTAACATGAACTTATGTTTTTAGCCGATACCGCCGGTGTACTGACACCTTCAGACATTTTATTGTAATTACATTACCATGACTATTACAAGTAGGAAAAAGTGTATATCTACAATCTTAGAGATATTAATAATTTGCTTATAAGCCACTGACCAAATTATGACATAGTGTCTAAACACACTATGCCAAAGTTACGCGACCGAAGTTCGGCCAAGTTACGCCTGCAAGGCTTTGTGAATGGCTAGCAACACATCTGCCGAAAATTACGTAGCATTTTTTTCTTAATAAAAACGTTGCCGCCGAACTTCGGTCGTGTAACTTCGGCATAGTGCATACACTTAAGTTTTTTTTACTTAGTAGTTATTGATAAATGAAATGAAGTTTGATATTATGGTTTAAAATAATGTTCGTATACAACATATTACAAAAATACCCCTAATGCCGAATATGGTATACATTTTGATATTTTCGATTTTAATTTTTGTATGAAACAGCTGTTTTCTTTTCGCGATTTCAGAGTTGGTCCCATAGTAAAAGTTGTTCAGTTTGATGGTCCCTATATACCATATTCGGCATTAGGGGTATTTTTGTACCATGTTGTATAAGGAGAGTATTGAATAAAAAACCTCCAATATGTTACCAATTACCTTTACTGTATGTTATTATGCGTATGCATGCTAGTTGTTACAAAGTATATACAATTATTTACAAATGTTGAGATTACAATAAATATTATGACAAAATCATGCGTTTGTTTTAAAATTACAAAATTAACTCTTTTAAGTATCTAGTAGGTATTTGCTAATTGGAATTGTGTGTAGAAACAGGTTAATCTTATAATATACCAACAATTTTTTTTTTTTTCGCCGATAACTGATTTTAATTAAAAATTCCAAGTGTATTTAAAACATATAAATGCATGTTTAACGTATATAAATAATCTGAATCTTTCCAACTAATTTTATTTTAAGGCCAATAATTTATTGTTTTGTTTCCACTGGAACACAAATCTTTGGTACCAATACCAACCAAATCACACTTCTTTTACCCTCCATCTATCAATTAATATCAAACTAATCCTAAGTACAAAAAATGAGCTTGCTACTTCATTAACAAGTAAAATTAAAGTATAAAAAGTTAATGTCCTAGAAGCGAGGATAGCGGCATTTATTAAAGTTTTCTGACATCTCGGCCACGACATCACCGCGCGTTCGTTTTGCGTCTAGGCAACCACTGCGCGATCGCGACGACGGACGACGAGCTGAGAAACTTGACATAGACAGCGCGCAGTAGTTGCTGAGACGTAAGACGCAGGACGCGCGCGCGATGTTGTCGTGGCCGCGGTGTGACAGTGAATGAATTCTAACTCATTTACTGTTATTGACTTTTCGCGATTCCGTAATGCATAATGGCACAGGATATGGATCACTAAACAACACTCAATCTTTCATCTTAGCATCGTTCTGCTCGTTCCAAACTCTAATCATTTCTTCGTGATCATCATATCCATGCGACGCTATCACGTCTCGGTAGCCTTCCTTATCATAATTCTTCTTATAGAAATGGAACTTAGGACAATGTTCGGGGGTTATACCCACTTTTTTGGCAACTATACCTAAGTATATATCGTCAAACCGAAAATGTTTCACAAATAGACTCCCAACATACAACGCTTTCATGGATTTATTAGACACTAGGTATGCTCCTGCTGTAATGTAAGGGGGCCACTTATCCCATGGATATTCTTCTAATGAAACGCGCCATTTACTCGTCCTCAGCCTCAATGGCGAGGACTTAAACATGTAACCAGTATAAACGTGTTTCTCTTCATCACGTTTTTCTTTCATAGGAACTATCTTATCATGTATGTGATCCAGAAGATTGTTGACAGATATGTACATATCATCATCGGTGAACAAATAGTAGTCGGCAGTGGAACAGTGTTCATAAAGCCAGCGGAATGACATCATAGTTTTTATCGTGTTGTTATAGTAATTGTCGTGGAAGTCCATCTGTATTATATCTTTATACTTGATCATCTCTTCGTCGATCTGTTTCTGAAGTTGTGTCTTAGGACTGCCATTGTCTATTCCAAGGAAAAATAGCATTTTGATGATTCTACCAGGAATCAAATCTTCTTGCCCGTAAGTTAGCCTGATTGCATTTCTGTGACCAAAGTTTTGCATTGCAGACTTGACTACAATGAACAAGTCTAGTTTTTCTATGGTGTTGCATTTCCCAGAATTACTTAAGAATCTATATGGGTAATGGTTTATAGGAGATACACTCGGTTTGCTACCAGAAAGCACTTCGTCCACAAGAGGTGCTATGTTCACATTCAGGGGGTAATCAAACGCATTTTCGTAGCTCTTGGCAACAATATAGTCATTGATACCGAAAAAGTAACACACACCTATTACTAAAAGCGCACACATCAACAGTTTGTATTTTTTTCTTTTATGTGGCATATTGGAGTGGTGTGCTATTTCTCCATTTCCATAGATTTTCCTGTAAGTAGATAAACTTTTGTGAGTCATTATACACTTATTGTTTTATCACTACTTGTGGAATATTTGTGAGATCACAATTATTTTTATTACACACAATAATAAACACAAAAATAAATTGCAAGAAATTAAACCCCTCTCATTATATTCAGTAACTCCCACAATTTATTGGTAGGCTAGTGCAAATATCTATTATTTTAATATTTAATATACATATCTATTAAATATAATGTGCACCCTTGCTAATTGAAAGAAACCTATGTAATGATGACCACTCCACCACTTGTTTTATGTAAGTTGCACACAAATTTCCTGTTTTTCACTGTTTTACTGATCAAACACTAGCTACTGATAGTTAATCATATATCCAAACTTATCAGTTTAGAAGCTGATAACGGTAAGCAGTGTCATAGATTGGATTGAATCAACATGCCTTAAAACTTGTTAGTATTACAATAGCACTTGTTAAAAATATATGTTGATTGATCATAGTAATCTAAATTACCTCCTAGAGAGATGTATCCACTGTGGAACTGATAGACACCGGCGGTAGGTAGTGGCTGCGGATCTGAGCATGCAAGCGTGCCACCTCCCCATCAACACTCTCCATTTCGCGGACCAGTTGTGTGAACTGAACAATACCTGTATGCCATTTACAATAGTCACATTTCTGTCTTAACAAATTATTAAATAACCAAACAAAGATCATAAACTAGAATGTGAGCCAATAGCCAACAAAATTGATAAAACTTTATGATCTGCATATTGCATTTTTTTTATTTAATTTAAACTGGGTATTCATACATTCCTGCAACACAGCGTCTCTATGCACCTCTTGTTAAACAACTGTTCAAAGGGGACAATCATTGTTATTCTTTGTCTATATTAACACAACAAAGGAATATTAGTAAATATTATAGAAGTTTTATTCTTTTAGGTTTGTATGAAAGAAAAGCAAATAGTGTATTATCAATCGGAGCCGATTGTTTCTAAGTACCTACTCAGAAATGGTAAATAAGTAGGTACCTTCTCTGGAATTGCTGAAACCATAGCGTTTGATAATTTCCATTTCTATCTGCACTACCATGGGGAAGACAATCTGCATCATCTTGAGCATCTCATTTCCAGCGGCTTCTTTGGCTTCGTCCAGCTTGGATGAGTAGTCAGTGGACTCCAGTGCATCTATCACCTCAGTCAGAATCTGGCGCACCTGGTCAACGTTCACGTTGTGCGGTGATGCCATTACTGAGGTCAACTATACATGTGAATTGTAAAATGCTTTCGTAAGACGGCAGAAATTGATTGATTATTGAAGTAAATTACTTTAACTTAATATAATTCAATCAGCAAAAGTATGTAAAAAATTTGAGAAACAAACAAAGAAAGAGAAGAGAACTCGAACAGAAAGAACCATAGAATCTCGGATACTCGGAACTTCGGAAGAATATGAGGCAAAGAGAAAATTTACTTTTTTTCTTAATGACTGTCTTGCTCTGTGTCACGTCATAGAAGTATAACATACTTCTATGTGTCACGTAGTTATTCTATGTTTCTAATGAAAAATGAAACAATATCAACTCAAGAACTGGCAGTGTGGCTTAGACCTTCGCCTGTCCTGAAAAGGACGAATATAACCTTGAACGTTTGTCAACTTTGACGTTGGGAGTTTTTGGCGCCATTTTGTCGAGTTCGGTTTGGTGTCTATTTTAATTATTTTAAAATTGATTCATAGTGGATATTGTGTCTTAAAATTGGTGCAGTTATATGGTACAAGTGTCTACGCAACTGAACAATATGTGGGATAATTGAAATAGGCGCGATCTTGGTTGTGTGAAGCTGAGATTTTAATTGAAGTGGTGGCTTCCTCGGCAGAACTAACCGAGTAAACTGTCTTGATATACTTGGTGCCAAATGCTCCAAGCAGCATTGGAATGCGATGCACCCGCATTCTAATGAAAAATTAAACAATATCTACCACTGAACTATTTAACACTTGACACTGGCAAAAATTACTTCCAAGAGGAAAGTAGATTGCCATAACAAAAAAAGAAGAAGAAGAAGAACTTTGACGTTGGAGTTTTTGGCGCCATTTTGTCGAGTTCGGTTTGGTGTCTATTTTAATTATTTTAAAATTGATTCATAGTGGATATTGTGTCTTAAAATTGGTGCAGTTATATGGTACAAGTGTCTACGCAACTGAACAATATGTGGGATAATTGAAATAGGCGCGATCTTGGTTGTGTGAAGCTGAAACTTTTATTGAAGTGGTGACTTCCTCGGCAGAACTAACCGAGTAAATTGTCTTGATATACTTGGTGCCAAATGCTCCAAGAAGCATTGGAATGCGATGCACCCGCATTCTAATGAAAAATTAAACAATATCTACCACTGAACTATTTAACACTTGACACTGGCAAAAATTACTTCCAAGAGGAAAGTAGATTGCCATAACAAAAAAAGAAGAAGAAGAAGAACTTTGACGTTGACGTTGAATAGATGAAATAACACACTTTTCTGTTGTTATTCAATTTCTGTTCTCTGTTTTTTAGTTTTCTTTATTTTATTGTATGTAAATAGTTTTATTAGTAGGTATACATAACATGAATTTTGTTGGATAAAAGTATAAAAAAACCTATACAAATAAATAACAGTGATAGAGTGATAGTGTTTGAGTATAAGAACATCACTGATTTGTATGAGTTTTTAATTATTTTGCAGTTTTTTTAAAGTTTGTACAATAAGTGCCTATCTAAAAATCCAAAATATTACTATTTGCAAAGTTATTTTCAATAATTTAACGTATTTGCAAGGATTTTTGTGCAGATATTATTAACTAGCAGTTAGCTCCTCTATTAAGGGGATGTAAATGGTCTAGCAGGCTAATCGAACAAGCGTGGCTCCCGAGGGATCTGGGGGCTTACCGTCAGCAAATAAGAAACCATCCATATGCCATTCAGTTCAACTGCTTAAATCCGTACCATGACCGTCTTTTAGATGAACTGCTTAAAGATTGTTTTCTCTCAACGTGAACAATTAGTTTATCTCTGGTATGCTGTAGACGTAATGCCAAAACGAGATAGCGCTGTACAATTATCGCTTTTTCACTTGTCTCAAAGATAATGTAACCACTCCGTTTCTCTGTCTCTGCCAATGAAAAATTGTAAAACCGATATTAGTATTATTAATGACAATATTGCAAATAAACTATTACAACTTCATATTTATACCTATAATAATTTATAATATAATTAGTTGACTAAGTAAAAAATTGGTAGTTGGAGACGCAATCACAGGTTGTACGTGAAACAAACAAACCAATCACAGAGCTCTATTTTGTTCCCACAGGCAAGGGTCGTTTGAGTATTGTTCTTGAATATGGGTGATAGCAGCTGTACATGCACCCGGCAAGAGAATAGAATGAATTTAATAATGCATATTTTACAGACTTTCCTTAAACTTAGATGTAAAAAAACTTTTTTTTTCATTTTATATTTTTTAGCACTTCTTGAAAGACACACCCACCAAAAAAATATGTGACAGGTCACTATTGTCAACTACGTATACACTTAGAATAATTGTATACATATAAAAACATTTTAAGGGCAGGTACCTTAACTGTTACAGTTACAGGAAAACGTTCTTATGAGACATCCATAACTTTTTAAAGAAATGCATTCACAGATTTTGGAAAAAAAATACAGTCAGCAAAAAAATATAATGTTTTTGTTGCAGGTGTAAAGATGGAAAATGAGATGGAGGAGCTGGAGCGTCCGGCGAGCGGCGTGCGGCGCACGTTCACGTTGCGCAACAGTGCGGCGCGCCAGGTCGCCGTCAACTTCATGCCGTCGCGGCAACTCTCATACAGTAAGTGAGAGGCCTTAGAGCTCGAACCCCACTTAGTCTTGTCAACACGAAATAGCATTTTTTCATGCTGTATCCTCTTCTATCACTGAAGATCGTCATTTGCTAGAGCGAGAAAGAAAGCGATAGAAAGAATGCTATCGCGCAGCATCGCAGGAGTTCAACCCTTATTCTAAAGGCCTGGCCACGCGGAGTCTCTAACCCGTTTTTTTTTTCATCGCTTGAAAAATGTAACTAAAATGGGGGTCTATTTCAGGCACCAACTTTTAGCTTTCATGTTTGGTAGAAGACAAAATCTCAGAGGGCTAAATCCAGAGAATAGGATAAGGCAATAATTCGTATGCGTAATTTGATGAGTGCAGCCGAGACAACGAAACAAAACTAAATTATGAAAAGCAAAACTTTTTTCAACTTATTCATGGACTTATCAAACCGTCCTTGTACTACACATTTCGTGTGGAGTGGTTGTGGTACGTGTGAAACTGAATAGACACATATACAAGATGTTACAAAAATACCCCTAATGCCGAATATGGTATATAGCGACCATCAAACTGAACAACTTTTACTATAGGACCAACTCTGAAATCGCGAAAAAAAAATCTGCTGTTTCATACATTTTGATATTTTCGATTTTAATTTTTGTATGGAACAGCTGATTTTTTTTTCGCGATTTCAGAGTTGGTCCCATAGTAAAAGTTGTTCAGTTTGAAGGTCCCTATATACCATATTCGGCATTAGGGGTATTTTTGTAACACCTTGTATAATGACCACGGCAGAAGATATAAGGTCGACTTGCTTAACGACCTTTAATTAACTTAGTACTGGCCAGGACTAATTATGGAGTTTAGAGTGAATCACACGCCAGTCTGATTGTATACTTTGCTGAGTGTATAGAGTATAATAGCTATTTTTGTATTTGTGAACGATCAAATGTTGTTTTTGTTACTTTGTTCTTTATTTGGTTAATAAATGAACTCTATTAAAATGGAAGAGATTGAGTTGCAGAATCTTTTAGGCGGTATGTATTTTGACCATCGGCCATTTTTAATGTCCCCACTGCTGGGGCACAGGCCTTCCTTATGGGTGGATAAGGAAGATGGGCCATAACCCACCACGCGAGCCCAATGCGGATTGGTGGGTATTAACGACTGCAAATGCAGCTGGGACCAACGGCTTAACGTGACTTCCGAAGCTCGGAGGAGCTCGAGATAATAAATTTTGAGTCAGCCATCCCATGACCGTCCGACCCTTGCGAAAGTTGCTTAACCTCCGCAATCGCTGGGCCAGGCGCTAAACCACTGCGCCATCGTCATTGAGGTATGTATTTTGATTGTGCGCTATTTACTGGAAATTGGAGGGTCATGCTATGGCTGTCCGGTAACTTATTCATTTTCAAGAAATTTACAAAAAATGCAATGCGAGAGCGGCTTTATATCAGTGCTTGTTAAAAAGCGTTTGCTAATTTGTCATATTATTTTGAGGTTTTATGCAAGGGCGCCGGCATAAAAGGTTCCCAGGGGGTCAGCCTTTAGTTTTTCATGTGGGGTTCACAGGGTTTTCATCAGTCTTTAGTTTTTCATGTGGGGTTCACAGGGTTTTCATTTAAATAGCTCTAGGTAATGTTGATCCCAAGATTCCCAAGGGGTGCAAGTGCATTACCTGGCACCCCCTGCCGGCGCCCATGGTTTTTTGTTGAAATTAGCTCAAATACAAATAATTATTAGTTTACATACACTGTTACAAGCATCCATTCTTAAATCCGCGTAGTATTATAAAGTCAAAGTTACTTTTCAGATACTCTCCGCCTACGCCGCACAAACTCTGAGCACAATGCCCTGTTGGAGGACGCGGTTGCCGCGCCGGACGAAGTCGACGCCAACAAGCGCGCCGAGCTGATCGTGCGCGAGATGGAGCAGCACCAGCGCCTCATGGAGAACAACCCTGAAGCTGAGGAACTGCGGAGGTAAACCGACCTTACGTACAGTGGTGGCCAGATAATTATGGACACCAGTCGATATTCATACAAACGAGGTAACTTTGAAGCCTTTCTCTGCCAAGGATTGACCTAACTGTGATCTGATGATGGCCATCCAGGGAGTGAATGGAGATTCAGATCGCTGTACTCACCCAACTGAACTGCATTCTAAGAGATATTGTGAGTTAGAGGTGTGTCTCCTCCATTCACTCCCTGGATGGCCATCATCAGATCACAGCTAGGTCAATCCTTTGCGGAGAACCCAGGCTCCAAAGTTACCTTGTATGTATGAAAATTGACTGGTGTCCTTAAATAAATTCTTTCTATTTATATCTGCAAAACTTTCGACAGTCATATTTTTTCTCTTTATGTTGCTTTGATTAAACATGTCAACCTTGTTTTGTAGGGAAGCTCTTCGCGATCTTCCTCAAGGTCTGACGATGAAGAGGAATGTCCGCGCCAAGCTGTCAGCGTCCGTCAGCCTGCGCTCCCGCCAACGACCCATCTCCTGCGTCAAGAGGCTCAAGTATAGGATCAGCTTCGCTATCAAAAGGGTTAGTATTGGTAGTAGGGTTGCCAACTTTCATTGCAATAAATATTGTTTAATTTTTTTACTTGAAAAAAATATGAGAGAGAGAACATTTTTTATTAACACTAGTATAATAGTTTTACTTAGTGATTTAATAGACCTTGGGCTAAAACCCTTTAATTCAGGCTCTTGAGTCTTTTTTAGGACTAGCCTACCGAACAGGACTTCAAAGGATTCGTGGTACTAAAAAAGCCTAGAGCCTTTTATAAAGACTTTAGGTCTCTTATAAACTTCAAGTTCTTTTATGTGGTTAAAGTCCTATTTCATTTAAGAAAATAAGCCTTGAAAAAGGTTAATATTCTCGCGAGCCAAGCCTTTTCATTGAATAGCCTCGAAGTCTAAAGGACTTATTAAGGCTTTTAGACCCAGTAGGCGTTCAAAAGCGAGGCTAGCCTTCAAAAAAAGTCTTAAAGCCTAGAATCACTGTTTTTACTATTGTTTTTAAAAAATATAGCACTTGAGCCCTCGATAAAGTAGGATACTACGTATATTACACTAGGGTTGGCAACCTTTATTATATTTTTTTTTATATAATTTAAAACTTATAATTTCTCTCCCCAGTTGCGTGACCGTTTCCGCGACCTAACGTTCTCGATCGAGTTCTGGTACGAGGCGATCCGCAACATCGAGGGCCATTTCGGTTCAGCCGTCGGCTCATACTTCTACTTCCTACGCTGGTTGTTCGCGTTGGACCTAATCCTATGTGCTCTACTGGTAGCGTTTGTGGTTATACCTCAAGCGCTGCACAGCACTAGCAATAATTCAACGCTGGATAGAGGATTTGTGGATGTTATTACTGGAAAGGTAATTATTTTATTACTTGCGATCGCCCGCGACTTCGTCTGCGTGGAAAGTTTTTTGCTATCCCTCGGGAAAATTATTTTTTTCGGTATGAAAGGAACTCTATGTCCTTCTCTGTACCCCTGACAACGTGTATGCACAATTTCATGATGATCGGTTCAGTAACAAACAAACGGACTTTCGCATTTATAATATTAAGTAAGGATAAGGATTTAGAAAGTTAGTTAAGATTTGAATAAAACTATTGTGAAGAGTCTATTATTTGTTTCACGGCAATAGAGTCACTAACTTTGCCGTTCGGCCTGGCATCGAAGGGACCTACTACGTACGACTCGCCGCGCAGTTCTTAGTAATGGTGTGAGACGCCAATTAACCGCAATATAGACTTTAAATGTATTGCAACAAAGACTAAATTCGCTCAGGGTGCGTTGGAAGAGTCGATCTTGTTCTACGAGCACTACAGACCGGCTGTAGACAGTGAAAAGCTATTCCATGCTATTCGCGTACTTATTGTCAATTTAATATATACTTTACTCGCTCAGGGCGTAGGGTCATATTTATTTAACAGGAACTCCTCAACGAACAGAATAAGAACACCCCGTCAGCTTCTTTCTGGACTCGCTTTATTCGTTACTCCACGAATATAGCCGTTACATATTTATTTTATACTTATTTATCTTTAAAAACATATTTTGTGTAACGTTTCGCAACTTTTTAGTCTCATAAGTACTCACAACCAGTAACACTAGCAAGTCAATAACAGTCAAGAGTTACGTAAATAGAGTATTTTAGTGTACTCTATTGCTGTCGTAGATTATAGAGTACACCTACACGAAATAGATGACAATACTCTATTTTAGAGTAGGTACAGTACGCTAAACTGAGCCATGTGTACAATGGTAATATAGACTTTAAGTATCTTGTAATAAAGATTATATTTGCTCAGGGCGCGTTGGAGGAGTCGATCTTGTTCTACGGGCACTACCAGCCGGGCGCAGTGGGCGGCGGCTATTACATGCCGTTTGCGTACTTCTTCACTATGGTCTGCCTCTACCTGATGTTCTTTGCTGTGCTGTGCTATAGGTACGTAAGTAGTGTAAAACAACTTGTTTGCGATGGAATATAAACCTTATTATGTTGATGTAGGGTTGTTAAACGTATGGAAAAAAGTTATATCAAGTGATGTGCGTCGCATTGTTTCTTTAGCAAAATTACTTGTGTTTTTGAAACTTTGTTAGCCAAAACAAATTAATTTGTCTAATAATGAAATCACTAAAGACAAGTTTACACAGGGTCAGTACCGACTGACTACAAAATATTCGTGTGGGAATTTTCAAGTCAGCGCTGACTTCATGCCGCTGTACTGACTTCAAACCAATTTACATTGGTTTTTTTTGGGTCAGCGCTGACTTGTCTTGATTTCAGAGTCAGTCGCTTTCCTTGTATAAACCAGCCTTAACACTAACTACATTGCATTAAAGCTATCTTGATATCGTATTTATTTTAAGTTTCGTAGATTGTTGTCCAATAAAAAGGAATTTTACGATTAGAATCAATTAAGATTTACAGATTGATACTAAAAATTCAGACTCTACATAATAATATAGTATTATTTATTATTCAATATTTTGGTCTAACATACTGTTCAATAAGACTCGTGTTTATTCAGTCAATCACACAATTTATTTATTTTTTACAATACTTGAAGCGCGCTTATACTATTTGACGTCTGTCACTTTTGACATCTGTCAACATGACAGCTAGTGCTGCCAAAAGGCATCAATGGATCAGTGATGTTCACTTCAAATTTATTTTCTTCGTCTAACAATACAGAACCGCGTATTCGTACCGGCGCAATTTCATAGAGACCTCGGGCGGGCTGAGCCATCTGTTCGCCAACAAAGTGTTCTGCGGCTGGGACTTCAACATCGTCACGCCTCAAGCAGCTGCTTTAAATGCTGCTAGCATTTACAACGAGTTCAAGGTATTTATAGCATTATGAACCTTATGATGACTACCTAAGAGTTATTATTTTTAATCCACGACTGAAAAAAACTTACACTTGAGAGTTACGTCTAATTTCTGTAAATCGTGGTTGTGAAAAAAATTAGAACTTTTTCTTAGCAAATGACTATGCATAAAAACATATTTATTTAACAGGAACTCCTCAACGAACAGAATAAGAACTCCCCGTCAGCTTCTTTCTGGACTCGCTTTATTCGTTACTCCACGAATATAGCCGTTACGGCGTTCGTATTAGGGACTATAGGTGCGCTGGAGTACGGGCTATGGGCGCTGTTGTCTACGGAGCCGAGTCTGCCGCGATGGGAGCTGGTGGTGTCATTGACCTTGTGCGGGGTACTCGCCATATTCCCCCTTATATTCGGAGTTATAGTCAGGTGAGTCCTTAGTATGTATTAAGTACTACTATAGGTGCGCTGCAGTACGGACTATGGGCGCTGTTGGCTACGGAGCCGAGTCTGCCGCAATGGGAGCTGGTGGTGTCATTGACCTTGTGCGGGGTACTCGCCATATTCCCCCTTATATTCGGAGTTATAGTCAGGTGAGTCCTTAGTATGTATTAAGGACTATAATAGGTGCGCTGCAGTACGGGCTATAGGCGCTGTTGTCTACGGAGTCGAATCTTCCGCGCTAGGAGCTGATGGGGTCATATTGGCCTTGTGCGGGGTACTTGCCATATTCCCCCTTACGATCAACGCCCTAAGGCACAATATTGGTTCATTAGTAACGGGTATTTTTATAAACAGACTGGAATACTACGAGTAGCGTTGCCAGGTGTCCCGATTTTAGCGGGACGTCCCGCGAAACAGCCAATTTCTATGATGTTCCGCCGGGACAGGTATGTGTCCCACATTATGATATTTTTCAGATAGACAAAGAAACAAAACAATCAAAGTGTAATATTTCGGCGAATATACATAAATCAATTATTTTGAGCTTCTATCTCAATTGTAGTTAGTTTGAATTACCCGCGCTTTAGGCTGCTTTACACTGATCGAAAGCGCTGTTTGACTTACGATCGCTGATTGACCACTGTCACAGCGTTTGCCGCCAATCAAATGACAGTATAGTAATAGCTAAAGTAAATTATTTTTCCGCGGCAAAATGCTTTGTCCCGATTTTTTTATTCAATTTAAGTACATGTCCCGAGTTTCTGAAAAAAATACCTGGCAACCCTAACTACGAGCCTCGCACAGCGCTGCACGTGACAGTGGCCAGGACTTGATCTTGAATATAGAAACGTTGTTAAATTGGCTTTATGGTCAAAGGTCTAAAGCACAATATTGCACAATCCTATCCATTTACAAGTAACGGCGATATTTCTTATACTCAGATTGGAGTTCTATGAACCTCGCACGGCGCTGTACGTGACGGCAGCCAGGACTTAGCTGCTGAATATAGGAACATTGCTAAATAAGCCTTATGTTCACTAGCCTTATGTACAATATCGCACAATCTTATTGATTAACAAGTAACGGCGATATTTCTTATACTCAGATTGGAATACTACGAACCTCGCACTGCGCTGTACGTGACGGTAGCCAGGACTTGGCTGCTGGATATAGGAACATTGCTGCTACTGCTGGTGTACTGGTCGCATTCCAACCTGCCCGTGAGTAGTTACTTATGTAGATATTTATGTAATTAGTTTTTTTTATTATTGCATTCAGAATGCTGATTCAATTTATTAATTTGCTATAATTTATTGTTATACCTCTTAAAAGATACGGCGTTCGTGCTAAAGTTTTATTGATTTTGTAATCTATAAGTACTTGAGTTTGCAGCAGTAAATATCTGTCAAATAATTCCCATCTGTCATATTTTTCATTTTCTCAAAAAGTCTCTCTAATCTGGTTTACAACAGAAAGATAAAAATGTACTAGATATAATCTATTTTAAAATACAACATGCAAATTTATTATCAAAGGTGAAATTTAAAATACAATTTATTTATTTATTTACAATATGCAATGTCAGTTGTTTAGCTAATCCTTTAGTTTTGTACGCCCGTGCTAATCTCGCTGTTTCTGCGGCCACTACTAGAGTTCTTAAGGTCTTTGTTTTATTAGTGTTTAAGCGGAACAAACCCTTAAAGAGTGGTAATAAAGACCTGTATTGTACGGCAGTGTTGGGAGACGGCGCTGGGTCAGGAGGCGTACCGTCTAGTACTGTTGGACGCGCTCATTTCGCTGTTTCTGCTGCCACTACTAGAGTTCTTTAGAGCTTTGCTTTTTAAGTGAGTTTTGTTTTTTTTTATTGTTTTGCTTACTTTGTTTGCATCTTATTTGATAATTTTGACCTACTTTTAGTTATTTGAAATTTTGAGATTTAAGCATTCACAATGCTATTTTTATATAATACTAAATAATAAGACTCGGTAGCTCAGCGGTCAGAGCATTGGACCGGATATCCAAAGGTCGCGGGTTCGATTCCCGTCCGAGAACATGATCTGGTGCGAGTCCTATTTTTTCTAGTATATTATTTAGTACTACTTTTAGTTTTTTCAGTTAAGATTCGATTTCTTTTTTAATACGATAAAAATTGTTCGTTTTTTGAAATTGGGTGTATTCATTATGTTGTTTAGTTATGAAAATACTCTAATATCACCAAAAAAACAGCTTAAGTAAAAATCACTACGTGATAGTTTACTCATCCATCACCGAACATTTTTTGATCTTGACAATGTACACACGACGGCACCTCAGGTTATACAGTTAAACTGCGAAAACAGCTTTTATTGCGTAGGGCACAAAGGCGGTCTCAAGGTCAACATGTATAGTCTGAGGTGCTGTCGTGTACACGATAACCCTTGTGTTGTGATGGTACAATACTGTGTATTTTAATCTGTGCGTACTATAAATTCTCGAGTGAAGTTTCCGACGAACACCGTTATTGTCAAATACATCGCATTGAATATTTCATATAAGGGTATAGATTTTTATATGTATTTTTCAGATTGAATCCAAAAGGTTCGCCGCCAGAGTTCAATGTAGCGTACAACTCGCTGACTATCATATACAATCAGACAGTTTTATGGTTCGGCATGATATTCTCGCCCTTGTTGGTAGTAGCCGTGACGTTTAAATTCCTACTACTGTTCTACGTGAAGCGCGAGTGCGCTAGTCGCGCTTGTCAACCTGCTAGAAAAGTGAGTCATTTAAAATTTTATTTGCCCCGATTTTTTTAATTAAGCTAAAAATAGTTTGTAGGTAAGTAATACATATTAATAAGTTTCTGCTTAAGTTTTTTACTCCTCTTAAGACTCTGCCCCTGCCCTTTATACGGTATATATCGCGTGATAGATGTAGAGATTTAACGACACGTAACTGTCAAAATCCATTTTGACGACCTCCGTGGTCGAGTGGCTTTGTACACCGGTTTTCAAGGTGTCGCAATCTCTGAGGTCCCGGGTTCGATCCCCGTTTGGGTCAATTTAGAAAAACGAACTTTTCTATATTGACTCAGGTCTGGGTGTTTGTGATGCCACCGTTGTCTCTGATTACCATAACACAAGTGCTTTAGCTACTTACTTTGGAATCGGAGCAATGTATGTGATGTTGTTAAATATTTATTTATTTATTGTCTTTTGACAGTTAAAAGCGATAAATCGCTATATTATATCGCGTTTTGGTGGTCATGCTGGGGGGCAAAGCTCAGATTCTTTAAAAATATAATAAAACATTTATAAACGTGTATTTCTGCAATTATTTTTATAAACATCGATAGACCTTATGCGGTCGTCGGATTATAAGGGTGGGTTCCCACTTGTAACATTTTATCGTGTCTTTAACATACATCGTCTCTTTAACACAGCATTACCACAGCGCACGCCCAACCAAACTAGCGATGTATGTTAAAGACACGATGATCATCTGATTTGACACGACAAAATGTTGCAAGTATGCTGTATTACCCGCCTGAAAGGTATAGATTTATTAAATTTAGATTTTACGCATTCACAATGCTATTTTTATATTAAGATAAATAATATTAGAAAAAATACTAGAAAAAATCGACTCACCCGTAGCACCTCAGACGGGACGGTATGTGTGGGACGGGATGTCCCGTCTGAGGTGCGACGGGTGAGTCGATTTTTTCTAGTATTTTTTCTAATATTATTTATCTTAAGGTATAGATTCCTCTGGCGCAGTTTTGCTGAACCGTATTATACACGCAGTACCATAGAAATCAATACAAAGCAACAAATCAGTATACTGCGTATAATGCGATTAATTTAACTTTGTACAACAGAACTAACCTTAGATCACTTGCGTTACAAAACGATGTATTTTAATCTGTAAAAACTCTTTTTCATACATTCTCGAGTGAAGTTACCGCGGATCACTGTCTATGTCTATTTGAAATTTTGAGATTTAAGCATTCACAATGCTATTTTTATATAATACTAAATAATATACTAGAAAAAATAGGACTCGCACCAGATCATGTTCTCGGACGGGAATCGAACCCGCGACCTTTGGATATCCGGTCCAATGCTCTGACCGCTGAGCTACCGAGTCACTAGTGAGAACGTCTAATTTCTTCTAGTATATCAACTCTTACGCTGCAAGCCAGCGCCATCTCACCAATGTAGAAGGAAAATGTAAAATGTCTATTGTCAATTTAATCGCATTGTACGCTACGATTCCGACCCAGCGGACGTGCAGCTTAGGGTCATGCGCGAGACCACTGTCACGGTCATTGTAATACGGTTCTATTTTCAATAGCAAGAAAATTGTTCGGGCATTTTTCCGTTCTGTCTGATCTGGCCCTAAAGGTTCCCTTTCGCGCAGGTGTGGCGCGCTGCGCAGACGCAAACCGTGTTCTACATGCTGGTCACACTCTCTCTGTTCGCGGCGCTGTTCGGGCTGGGCTCTCTGTTTCTTAGGTGAATGGGTTTTTATATTTCACTAGCTTCCGAACGCGATTTTGTCTAAGTATAATAAATGTTTAAATCCAGGTTATTAATTATTAATTCGTTCAACCGTTTTTGTGTGACTGAATAACCAACATCCACTTATTAAGTAGGATAAGTGTATTGCAAGCATAAAGCTCGCCAGATTACCTCGATAAACGGTAAGTAATATCTAGTTTTTTAGATGCTTCAGACTTCGGACTACACCAAAGCAAAGATGCTTAAGAAGAAAACTGTTAAGGCGCTATACCAGTAAAGCGAGATAGCAATGAGAAAATGTCGCGCGACGGAGCGAGACCGGTTTGGCAGATTAGGCGAAAAAATCACGAAATCAATTCGTAGTAAATAACGATAACGATTAAAGAGAAATGCTTCTACACGATTGTGAATATTGATGATATAAATTATTTAAAGCAATTTCGACTTTAATACCTAATTTTATTTCTAAATAATCTCAAACTAGACTTTTTAAGAGGTAATAAAAAAATTAATGTATGAAGCCAAAATCATTAAATCGTGTTTCTGTTTCAATACGTGTCTGGATAAATTATATAATCTATGGTGGCTTCTCACTGCATGGGTTATCACGCGCCGCGCCGACCGAGTTGATTTGTACGCGCAAGCACGCTTCACGTGCGAGCCCGCGCCACCCGTTTTCACCAGCGCGGCGCGGCGCGTGCTTGCCCAAACTCCGTCAGTCTGTTTAGCGTAGCGCCCCTGAAATGTCGTGTGAGTCGAATCGCCACCTCCAGCCATGGAGCAACGCCACTGAAGAAGAAGTCATCGCGCAGCTTTTGTATTATTTTGTGGATATCATTCATGTAATAAAATTATGAAAAAGAATGCTCTGCACTTTTCGAATTCCACAGAGAGGGTTCGCTTTCGTATAAAATTAAAAATTCAGCAATCGTGTCATTAGACCACTCCATTTCTGCGCGCGCCCGCACACCGACGCGCGAGCCTGCGCCGCGCCTTTGAAGTTACCGACTTTAAACGGATAGCACACGCCGCGCCGCGCCTGAGAAGCCGCCATTACACGTTCACGTGTAAACTTGTATCAAAGTGCAATGCAAATTCGATGTAAATATATTAATAATTTATATGTCGTAGGTCGTCATCCCAGTCATGCGGTCCGTTCCGCGAGTACTCGCAAGTGTACAGCGTCGCTACTGAGGGGGTGCTGCGTCTAGCGCAACGACCTACGCTGCGTCGCGCGTTAGCCTTCCTCACGCGGCCCGGCGTCGTGGGCTCGCTGCTACTGGCGTTATGGTATGTGTGTGACACTATACTGTATGTAGGCAACGACCTACGCTGCGTCGCGCGTTAGCCTTCCTCACGCGGCCCGGCGTCGTGGGCTCGCTGCTACTTTCGTTATGGTATGTGTGTGACACTATACTGTATGTAGGCAACGACCTACGCTGCGTCGCGCGTTGGCCTTCCTCACGCGGCCCGGCGTCGTGGGCTCGCTGCTACTGGCGTTATGGTATGTGTGTGACACTATACTGTATGTAGGCAACGACCTACGCTGCGTCGCGCGTTTACCTTCCTCACGCGGCCCGGCGTCGTGGGCTCGCTGCTACTGGCGTTATGGTATGTGTGTGACACTATACTGTATGTAGGCAACGACCTTCGCTGCGTCGCGCGTTAGCCTTCCTCACGCGGCCCGGCGTCGTGGGCTCGCTGCTACTTTCGTTATGGTATGTGTGTGACACTATACTGTATGTAGGCAACGACCTACGCTGCGTCGCGCGTTGGCCTTCCTCACGCGGCCCGGCGTCGTGGACTCGCTGCTACTGGCGTTATGGTATGTGTGTGACACTATACTGTATGTAGGCAACGACCTACGCTGCGTCGCGCGTTAGCCTTCCTCACGCGGCCCGGCGTCGTGGGCTCGCTGCTACTGGCGTTATGGTATGTGTGTGACACTATACTGTATGTAGGCAACGACCTACGCTGCGTCGCGCGTTAGCCTTCCTCACGCGGCCCGGCGTCGTGGGCTCGCTGCTACTGGCGTTATGGTATGTGTGTGACACTATACTGTATGTAGGCAACGACCTACGCTGCGTCGCGCGTTGGCCTTCCTCACGCGGCCCGGCGTCGTGGGCTCGCTGTTACTGGCGTTATGGTATGTGTGTGACACTATACTGTATGTAGGACATCGCTTCAACCTAAGTCAATTTTGTTGCACGCATGTGCAGATAAATACTGCACCATCAGTCACGTTCCTTTCATTTAAATGATTTAATACGAATATTATTATTTACTATTGTGAAAAGAGAAATATATGTAGCTTACTCCCGCAAAAAATATATGTATTTTATTGAATCAGGCTACTTGGCGGAAGTCCCGCCAAGTAATGCCTGATTCAATCAAATATTAGATTTACTGTTGTCAAATTAATTTCCGTTCCAGTCCTTATTCTCAGTTAGATTTTGTAAGATGTTTTGAATTTATTTTAAAGATAAAGACGCGTTTATTACATGTAGCCTTTTTATTTGAAATGTATTTTGCGAATGTGGTCTGTTGAGAATATCGTGTTTTGCGAATGTGGTCTTTTGAGAATATGATATTTAGCGACGGATGGATATAAGGCCTGGAACCAAATGATGTGATAATATTGAAACAGGTGTTAGTGTTGCTTAAACTAAACAACTTTCTCCATGTAACATAGGAAAAACTTAATTGAAGTCTCTGAGTACGGCAGTTAGTGACATGATTTAATGGAGTTTCTGGCGCCATTTTGTCGAGTTCATAACGAAAAAAAATATTAAAAAATAATGTTTGTGTGCAGTGTGACGGTGTACTACATGCGAGCCCGCGCGCGCGCGCAGCAGTCCATGGTGCGCATGCTGCGCCAGATGCTGCTGCTGCAGGCCAAGGACAAGGACTTCCTGCTGGCGGCCATCGGGAAGGTCTCCAACGGAGGTGGCTAATTAAAAAAAACCTATACACTTAAGATAAATAATATTAGAAAAAATACTAGAAAAAATCGACTCACCCGTAGCACCTCAGACGGGACTCGAACCCGCACCCTTGGGATTCCGGCCCAATGCACTGACCAATTATGCTACCGAGTCGCTAGTGGGAACATCTGGAAAGATGTTTCTTTCGAATGTGGGGGTATTTCCTCACATTGATGAAATTGCGCTGGCTTGCAGCAAAGAAGTAAAAAGTACTAGAAAATTTCGCCGCTCCCACTAGCGACTCGGTAGCATAATTGGTCAGTGCATTGGGCTGGAATCCCAAGGGTGCGGGTTCGAGTCCCGTCTGAGGTGCTACGGGTGAGTCGATTTTTTCTAGTATTTTTTCTAATATTATTTATCTTAATATAAAAATAGCATTGTGAATGCGAAAAATCTAAATTTAATAGCTATACACTTCTAAGACTTTCGCGCGTACAGTTCATTAGAAATAAAACACACTTTACGGATTACAGCGCGTCATTAGAAATAAAACTATTTTAAAACTCACGCAGCAGTCTTCAAATTACCTTATTATGAAAGCGAGTGATTACTTATAGTTAAATTTTGGACCATCCTCTTATCCACCCATAAGGAAGGCCTGTGCCCCAGCAGTGGGGAGATTAAAAATGGCCGATGGTCATATGTCAGGCGCGACCCGCGATTTCTTCCGCGTGGATATTCGGAAAATATCTAGGATAAAAAGTATTCTTTGTTTTAATCCAAGCATAATCTATCTGTGTGCCAAATTTCATCCAAATCCGAAAAAGTAGGATGTATGTATTCTTTTTTAATGTCACACTATACAAGGTGTTACAAAAGTACCCCTAATGCCGAATATGGTAGATAGGGACCATCAAACTGAACAACTTTTACTATGGGACCAACTCTGAAATCGCGAAAAAAATCAGCTGTTTCATACATTTTGATATTTTCGGAATTAATTTTTGTATGAAACAGCTGATTTTTTTTTCACGATTTCAGAGTTGGTCCCATAGTAAAAGTTGTTCAGTTTGATGGTCCCTATCTACCATATTCGGCATTAGGGGTACTTTTGTAACACCTTGTATACATCTGTTATACGATCATTATTGCAAAAAGTATGTGCGTTAATGTAAACAATAATGTTTCCAGAATGGCTTTACAGTCCCCGCACACAATCCGAAGGCCCAGACAGTCACACGTGGAAGTACCTTCAGGAGGTACGCAAGCCTTCCAACGCGGAGTTCCACTTTGACGCTTCTCGGATAAGTCACTCCCTTCTAGAAGGTATCAAATTAAGGCCCCTATATACCTCAAGTGGCGCACTCATTTTAATTAAATTTATTGCTCGCTAAGTACATAATGTATCGAAAATTCACATGTAAAGATTGTAGCTAAGGTTCTATAGTTTATTTACAAACAATAACCTCAGTAAAATTTTGTTCGTTGTAGTAGTAATTGGCAAAAGTGTTAAAAGTGGCCACTTTGTTTGTAAATAAACTATAGAACCTTAGCTTCAATCTGTACATGTGAATTTTTGATAAATTATGTAGTTAGCGAGCAATAAATTTAATTAAGATGAGGGCGCCACTTTGAGGTATATAGGAGCCTTAAATCAAAATATTCCGATGCTTCTGAACGGGCCATATTTTCCGGCAACATTGCTAGCAATACCAGTCATATAACTCGGCAATTATAGACACATATTTTTGGATGTCGAAACATTTTCTAGGAGTCTGAATCATGGGTCATACTATTGCAGCCATGCAAAATGCCTGGCAATGTTGGCTTAAAATTCAATGAAATGTTTTTGTGGTGGCCGGGCAATGTTTGCTAATAATTGCAGCCAACATTGCCGGAAAATATTGCCCGTTTAGGCACCTATATTCAAATAAACTCACATAAAAAGCATTTTTAAATCGTAAAGAAAGATGCCCATTCCTGACCTGTCAAAATGTTGATTTTATCAATTATCGTGTTTACAGAAGTAATATTATAGCTCGTAAAAATGACCTTTTTTTGTTATTTATAAATTGCTAACTAAAATAAAAATTGCCAATACAGAAATTAGCAATAATTACAATTATTATTAGAACATATTATTATTTTACCATTACCTATATAATTTTCTGATTGCCAAATTGAATTCCAATAAATACTATAGTGTTCTACTGTCCGTTTATCCTTACTTGTCTTATTTGGTAAACAATCTCACCCAGCTCTTTATTGATATATTCATTTTTAAAATACAACAAATGGTTTTCCACACACAGATTACGAAATAAGTTGATAATTATTAATGAACATTTAATTTAATAGGACAATATATTTTTTAATAACGATTAAAGTTTAAAAGACGTATGGCAACTGTCAAAAACTGTTTACCAAATAAGACAAGGATAAACGCACTATACGGTCATAGCAACTAGGTATTCAAATTCAAATGAAATTATGAAATGAAAAGAGAAATATTATGTAGCTTACTCCCGCAAGAAATAAATGCAGGATGCACAGCTAGCCCGCCCGCAAATGAATGCACATGCACTCCACAAAAATATCAGTGCACAATACCTGCATTTAGCATGACAGCGACACCTTGCACCTTCACCAATTAGACTAAGCTACATACATATACACTCGGCGTCAAAAAAAAACGCACCTTTTCAAAAAATTTCTTTGAAACCATTTTAATCATATCTAATTAATAGTAAATGTTGTCATATACTTCTATCCATTCGTATATAACCAACAGTCTCTCAAACCGTTGGAACACTCGTCATACGGAATAAATGACTGAGATTTAGTTTCCCAGCAACATTGCACTGTCACATTTTTTGCAATATAACAATTTCATTTGACAAGCTTCATGGCCAATAGTATGCATCTTGGGTGTTTCTTTTCTTAATTGAGCAGTTGACGTGCGTTCTCTCTAACGTTTCGATAGTGAATTTACCCGATTTTCCTGGATTGACCCCTATTTATACCCTTATAATGAATGCGCAAGTAATTACATGTGCAGCGTTTAATTGTGGTAACTGTTATGTTTTTTAAACAATAAATGATTGTTTAAAAGACCAATAAATGTACTTTCAATAGATATAAATATTAAATAAATAATACGTGTGCTAGCAGTAGCAGGTAGGCATATCTAAACTAATGTAATAGAAGGTGCGATTTTTTTGACGCCGAGTGTATTTCTTTTTTCACAATGGTTTGGGACTTCCACCAAGTGACGCCTGATTCAATCAAATACTTCAAATAAAATTTTATTATACACATCAACTTCTATTTGACAGGTCAATGCTTGTATGGGAAGTGGTCTTTGTCCTTTTTTACCCTACCACCTAGAGATGGGTAAAGGACCCGATTTTTACCCGACTGCTGGGATTAAACCCAATAAAAACCCACATTGTATGTTAAAGAAACTTTTTACATTTTCTTATTTCTATTGATATATCAAATGTGACGTTGCTATGGAAACAATTTTTTGTTAAAATAATACAGAAAAATATTCAAAGGATTCACATCTCTTATTTCTAAAGATTTAATTTAGTTCATTAAAATGGTATATGGGCGTTCACTGGGTTTAAACCCAGCAGTCGGGTAAAAATCGGGTCCTTTGCCCATCTCTACTACCACCCATTATGACGTCTTTTAGGAAGGCCAAGGTCCTTAGCTATGGACGCCAGGCCGCAGTCGTACCACGAACGACGAAGTCACGACGGTGACACTGACAGCTCGTTCTCTTGGCAAGGCTCGAGCAACTGCCTCAATCAGGGCGGAGGGGAAGCGCAGAAGAGGTGGCTTTGAGTATTTAAAAAAATAATTAAAAAGTTTTGACCAAAAACAAACGGGGCAAGCTAAATAAATTAGTTTAAAAACCTTGTCAAAGAACATCTTGCGAAACTCACAGAATATCTTTAAACATTTATTTTGCTTTGTGTGATGTTGAATGAAATGAAAGTGCTTCCATTTTCACAAATTATAAACTTGGTCCTTCGAGTTGATCTCTTTTTAACTTTTTTTTTATTAAATGGATAATTGACTTGTTTGATTCATACAAAGAAATTATTTACTCATCCTTAGATAATAGAAAGAAATATTTGCGTGTGCTGGAAACTTGTGAGTATAATAAATGATCTCCGAATTATTTACATGTCAAAATTTAACAAAATGATTGTTATAATAGTGTCTTCCGAGATAGGTTGTGTTTATTATGAAGATTTATTTACACATTTGGTAGTGTTTATACTCGATTTTATAAC
Source organism: Catoptria pinella (assembly GCA_963556745.1). Classification (NCBI taxonomy): domain Eukaryota; kingdom Metazoa; phylum Arthropoda; class Insecta; order Lepidoptera; family Crambidae; genus Catoptria; species Catoptria pinella. The sequence continues at coordinate 12,894,328 of OY750767.1, forward strand.
ACCTTTTCCTAAATTGGAGCGATTTACCTACAATTAAAACGCATATGTTTATATTAATCTAGTGAATTCATAAACGTAATATTTAAATAATAATAAAATGTCTTCCATAAATGGCCAAATACGCAAGAAATAATTTGTAACTTAACTTTTAAGTTTATAATAAGTGCAAATGAGCATTACTAACTACGTTTTTTTTTTAATTTCTATCCAAACAGTATTTAATCGCATTTATCTTGTCTTTCTGATTCCTTCGATAATTTGACACGATTATTAGTACTAAGTATGTACCTCCAGTATTTTGCCAAATATAAACATTTGTGAAACTATTATCACAAAAATTGTGTTGACTGTGTAATAACGGCTAATTTAAGGAAAAATAGGATATTTATGCAACTAGGTCAATTTTATTCTTTGAAGGAAAAAACTATGAATTTAAACTGAGGCTTTATTACGAAATCATATGTTTGTATGAATAATATTGTATTTATAAAATAAAGAATCAATTGTTATTTACAGCCAAATAGTTTGGAATGGAGTCTATCGACTTTTTATCGAGGTTCCTACCTAAATCTTCATTTAAGTTTTTATGTTGTAAAGTAAATTCAAATATATATTTATATTAATAAATGTGATATATTTCAAAATTGGTCTTGTTTTATTCTCAAACACTAGTCATGAGACTACTTCGGGTAGGGTTACCATATCTTCACTTCGGCATAAAAAAAACAGGGTTACCATATATCGAAATATTAAAAAGTCCGGACATTTGGACACGTTTTTTTTCAGAGATTAGCTATAAAAAACATTCCATTCGGATAAACGTGGGTGAAGGTAAACCTAATTTCGGATCTGTAAAAGCAAATAAAACTCATATTTTAAGTACTTTTAATTATCAGTGATGTTCTTCGTTGACGTACGGAGTCCTAGGTCCATTGATCTCGCAGATGAAGGACGCCTTGTGGCTGCAGCCTATGTCGTTGAGGGTCAGGGGGCTTTCTTCCCCGCTCACGTTGCGGAAGAACGCTGAGCCGCAGTATTCCTGGTTATTGAAGTTGTCGGGTTGGCCCGGGCCCCATTTGGAAAAGCCGGCCTCTTCTAGGGTTTCACCTGTTGGTAGTGACAAGAAGTCTCATATTTTTTGTATTAGGCTACCTGCACGTACACAATAATGTTAGCAATTCTATTGTTATGTAATAAAGAACGATAAGTACTTATAATTTATAATACTTAAGATATTGACACAATCTCATTATTACTCGCAAATAAATTTCCTGTGACCGAGGAGATAAATGAGAACTTCGACCTCGGAGAGATAAAGAAAACTACTAGATATGTTACCGTTAATGTGCGTAGAGTTCAGATTAACTAGTTACTTAACTGGTTAATCTGCAGATTTAACTGATCGAGTCCGTTTAAGTGGATAATATGATTCAGATTTTCTGAAGACTAAAGACCAAGCATCACTTTCCGTTTTCTTATTGAAAAATAGTGTAATTAAAAGGGGTAGGGTTGGGTTAGAACTGCGATCAAATATATAGGTTTTAACTTAAATTTCCTGAAGTCTTGACTTTCACTCACTGTCTTCCGCACTTTAACGGTGCATCCGTTACTATGCAGATTAACTAGGTTAAGTGAGGAAATCCGCTATTTTAAGATCGCACTTTAACGGATCGTAATTTGCAGATTATCTAGTAATTCGCACATTATCGTATCTACTTCATAGTTAGTACTATTACCTATGTATTCTGTATTCATTCATGGTATAATCGTTACTAGCTACATAACGTTTCTAACCTTGAACAGTGAACCAGTAAGGTGCGCCAGTAGTTTGTCCATCAGGGTTCCTGAAGCCGATGTGCATGAAAATTTTCTCGTCGCACCTGACCGTGGCTTGGAATTTATTAGCGAACAGCTCGTGGAGTAATCTTGCTTCCGCGTGGCTGTTGATGATGGCCAGGTGTCCCCCCTCCGAGGAGCAGATCATATGCGCGCGTCGCCAGTCTACGCAGTCGGGGTGGTACTTGTAGCACTGGCCGGGAGCTACTTCCAAGTATCCTGGAAATTGAAATATAGGGTAAATTGTAGCTGAAGAAGTAACTGGCATGGCGACTATAGGACCCAAAGTCTTTTATTGTGGTGGTAAGAAACCATAGATTTTCTCTGCTCAAGGGCCCTGACCGACGACGCGACGTAGACTCTGAAGCTTTGACGTAACTACGTACATATTTTGTTAATATTGGACAAAACTATTATTTTTTCTGTTTTCACTCACCATAGCCTAAAATTCCCCAACCAACCCATGGTTACACCAATTTACCACATCGGTGTGACAAACGTTAATTTTTTTACTTGTAGTCACACCACAAATAGCCCAACTCGCCCTTGACATGAAAAAAATATTAACTTTTTTCCGTAAAACAATGTACAGTCAGCGGCACGTCAGACTATACTGTTTAACTTGTTGTGCGTACATCATCAAAGTACCAGGATCACATAAATATGAGAAGGTATTTTTAATTCGAGTCAGATTAGAACCGAACTTTGAAACCACAATATTATCCGAAAGGTTGCATCTATCATATATTGAGATCGTGTTAGAAACCTACCTTTATCTGTAGTCCCGCAGGTATTCATGACGAGGTCCTTGGTCTTGTTCTTGTAGCAAATGAACGCCCTCGTGTCGGAGCAGCGCACATCAGCGACGGTGCCGTCGCGCCACATCGCCAGGCAGTGCTCCTCGTTGCCGACGTTGTTCGGCTCGTCTGTGCGCCACTCTACAGGCATCTGAATCAGGTGGACTCCTGGAAATATGATAAAGTGATGAATTTGCAACACGTAGGAACCGTTCTGTAGTCAACGTCGTATTTTGTAAGAGATAATGATGCATGGATTTCAAATTTTAAAACATCATTATTAGTCTCATTAAGGGCTACAATTTATCACAAACTATCTTATTTTTTTAGCGTGTTTGAGGTTTCTCGGTCGACCATCTGTTTGTCTATTTTGCTGTATCTAATACATGATGAAACATGATTACTACACAAATACTCTTTCTGTGTGTGAAGGGAGGGCGTGTTTGTGATATTTATTTTGTAAAATAAGGTGAATACTCTACGCAAACAGCCATGTGAGGTGCCTCTATTACGTTAATGGTCCTTCGAGCAACAAAATAAATTCGAACAGCTAAGATGTGGAAATGCCTCCCTGTGTTAAACAATGTTAAAAGGCATTTACTGACTGCGCGTGCTCCATCTTTGTCCTCCATGTCACTTTCCATCAGGTGAAAGTGATGTCAAATGCGCAGACATTCCATACATAAAAAACCTACCTTCCAAAGAAAAGTAGTCGCCAGTAGGGGTAAGTGACTGTACCCCAGTGAAAGCCATATGTCCTTGGTCCTTCAAAATATCCTGCATGGCGCTATGCAGCTGTTTGGTGATCGGCGAGGCCAGTACTGCTCCTGTATTGATGAATACAATGTCATCATCATCAATCTGCCATAAGACGTCCATACGACGGCATAGATCGACGGCATATAGGCTTGCTAATGTAAGTAAAGTAATGTAAGGTGTAATTATTTAGTAATCTGTGGTAAGGTGCTCACTGATGATGTAAAATGTAAATATCAACATCAACATCACATATATTGCTCTGATTTCAAAGTAAGTAGCTAAAGCACTTGTGTTATGGAAATCAGAGACAACGGTGATATTACAAACACCCAGACCTGAGCCAATATAGAAAAGTTCGTTTTCTAAATTGAACCAAATCGAACCCGGGACCTCAGAGATGGCGACGCCTTGAAAACCGGTGTACAAAGCCACTCGACCACGGAGGTCGTCAAATGCTCATATAATCATCATATAATCAAAATAATTTATAGTTTACAACGATGAACTAGGCATTTGGAAGATTTGACGTAAGTACCTATGAAATAAAGAAGTTGACCAAAGGTAGGTTGGTATATATGCCGCTTTCAACTTATATACCAAGTTATATTTTTTTCAAATGAACTCAAGATCAGTTGCAATTGCAAATCGGTTGAAGAAATGAACTTTGATTTAGATGTTCTTCAGTTCAGTCTATATACATTCGCAGCAAGCTTACATTACTACGTACTATTCCTTTTGCTTCACCTACTCTCATCATAGTCCAGTCCCAGCGAGTGTTTCAAGAGTTACCTTCGTGAAAGCATTTGGCCCGCGCGTTCTCCCAAGTAGCTGGAATCTCGTGGAACTTGAACCAACCCTTTGCCTCCCGCCGGTACACGTAGTCAGGGCGGAACTGACGGGATTCTGAGAAGAATAAAAGTCAAAATGAATTATACAAGGTGTTACAAAAATACCCCTAATGTCAAATATGGTATATAGGGACCATCAAACTGAACAACTTTTACTATGGGACCAACTCTGAAATCGCGAAAAAAAAATCAGCTGTTTCATACAAAAATTAAAATTGAAAATATCAAAATGTATGAATCAGCTGTTTTTTTTTTCGTGATTTCAGAGTTAGCCACATAGTAAAAGTTGTTCAGTTTGATGGTCCCTATATACTATATTCCGCATTAGGGGTATTTTTGTAACACCTTGTATACATATCGAATTACCATTTATGACATAAGTATAGCAAAGTGCTGAAAATTACCACTTGAGCACTTCTTCTATGACTACATCCATGGACCAAGTATAACGGTACAGTCAGTACCCTCGGTGCGCGAGTCCGACTCGCTCTTGACCGGTTTTTTTGTCTGGGCAGTATAGAATTACATCGCATGATGAAGTGAAAAAAGATGAAATTGGAGGTAAGGGTTTTTCATGTAGTTAATAGGTACGTACCTGGTCGTCTGGGTGGATCCGGCTTAATTTCTTGGTGCACTTGAAAGTTCAATGCAGATTCTGTGGAAACAGGTTATTGGGTAGGTAAGTAAATGCAGAAAAATTACCCTATTTAGCAATTTTTTTTACTTTTTAGTTCGTTTTTGTGTTTTTTTTTTATGTGGGTAGGTCTTAGGTAGGAAGGAAATAAGTTGTTAAACCTGATCGTCTGGGTGGGTCTGGCTTAATCTCTGGGGTATCTAATCTGTGCTCTGGGTGCACAGGAATGTTCAACACAGGTTCTGTGGAAACAGAAGCGGTAAGTAAACTTAATCTGTCGAAAGAGGTGTGTTGTGTTGTGTGATACGCTAATAATACACTCTTTTTGATAGTAAGTAGTGTACCTAAGTAGGTATTCGAAAAATATCGTAATTTTGACAATTATTATAATTAAGTCCGTTTTTACCGAGTCATTTCAACTTGCGTCAAACGCAATTGCCTCTAAACCGTGCGCTTTCCCTTTCAACATTCTGTCTATGACGTGTGGACGCATTCAATAGCGCACCGGTGACCGTACGCTTTTACTTTTTTCTTGCGTTTTCAACAGAGGTATGCCTCTCAGGGCATATGCCATAGCGCATGCCCTATCTTCTCAAAACGTCAAAGGAGACCCGACACCATAAAAAATGCTTATCTTGTAAACGGTAGAATTTGGTCTTAAAATATAGCCAGTATACACTGATCAAGTTCTGTCTTATTTTTAGCGCATGTAGAAAAAAGTTAAGTGTTTGATTATGAATATTTCTTATTTAATGGAAACACTTCGGGTACCTGCAACAAACAATTAAAAAACGTTCCG